>CM066041.1:37444648-38069648 GCA_033557465.1 Ichthyophis bannanicus | reverse complement strand
GGGAGGGAGGGAGGGAGGGGGCTGATATGGATGGATGGAGGGAGGGAGGGAGGGGGGCTGACATTGACGGATGGAAGGATGGGGGCTGACCTGGAGGGAGGGAGGGAGGGAGGGGGCTGACATGGACGGATGGAAAGGATGGGGGCTGACATGGAGGGAGGGAGGGAGGGGGCTGATATGGATGGATGGAGGGAGGTGGGCTGACATGGAGGGAGTAGGCTGGCATGGACAAAGGGGAGAGACATGGGGACATACTGGACAGACGGGATAAATGCTGGACAGAGGCGAGAGACAGTGCGGGTTAGGATTATAATGGGCTGATGGGGGTGCTAGCACTGGTAATGGGCAGATGGGGGGGCTACGAATGGTAATGGGTTGATTAGGGAAGGCTAGGACTGGGAATGGACTTATCAAGGGGGGGTAGGACTGGTAATGGACTGATGGGGGTCTAGCATTGGAAATGAGCTGATCAGTGAGGTTAGGACTGGAAATGGGCTGATTAGGGGAGCCTAGCACTGGTAATGGGGTTGAGGGGGGGACTAGCACTGGAAATGAGCTGATGGGGGGTAGGACTGGTATTGGGCTGATTAGGGGGGGGGGGTAGGACTGGTAATGGGGTTGAGGGGGCTTAGCACTAGAAGTGAGCTGATTAGGGGCTTTGACTGGGAATGGGCTGATTGTGGGGAGGGGAGGATAGAGCTGCTGACCCTGGAAGAAAACTGGGGGCTAAGGCTACAAGTGGGCTGATACAAGGGGATGGGAGCATGGAACTGAAAGGGAGTGGATCTGAGAGGGGCTGCCATGGTATTTGTACTAGAAGGGACTGATCAGTGGGGAAGGAGGGGGACTGGAAGGGAATGGACACCAGTGGCAGTCATGGGAATGCAAGTTGACATTGGAAGGTACTGGGAGTGAGGACTGGAAAGGGGCTGATACTGGGGAGGGTTACTGGGACTGGAAATAGGCTGATGGAAAGAAGTGAAGAAAACAAAAGAGATAAGAACTGGCAGATGGACCATAGACCACAGAAAGAGAGCTAAGAGAAGACAGGAAAGCAGAAGCCTCAGATCGGGACCAGCATGATCAGAGAATAAATTGGTCAGACAACAAAGGTAGAAAAAATAATTTTATTTCATATTAGTGATTTGACTACAAAATCATCATAATTTTGAAATCAAATATTGTTACTTGTTGTTTTGATTATTTAAATAAGTATTGTATAAAAAAAAAAATATTGCAAAGGCCTATAATATATTAATAATTCAACAAATGATTACAGCGACAATGCGTTAACGGTAAAGGAAGAGAGACGCATTTGATTTTATCATTGGGGGTCACCACAAGTTGACCAACGGTAAAAGGGGTCACGGTACAAAAAAGGTTGAGAACCACTGGGCTAGAGAGAGGAGCAGAGACCACCATGCCTAAGGGGAAGGGCTAAAGATGGGGGCAGACAAAGAGGAGAAAGATTCTGGAGAGGGTGAGCTGCTGTATGTGCAGAGAGGGGCTAAAGCTGTCTGTGTGCAATGCACCAGTAAAACGATGCCCGGCAAGTTCTGTCATTAAGAAGTGCCTTGTGTTACCCGGGAGCTGATCCATCTGTTGTCCCCGGGCATCCCAGGAGGATGCTGTGATTATGAAGGAATTCTCCGAGGCCATTACTGGGAAGAGGGAGAAAAGGCTTGTAGCAGACAGCCTAATGGACAATTTGTAACCATGAGAGCAGGAGAAATGAGTTGTTGGCCGCGTTTTAATTTGACAGCGAGTGGCAGAATAAAAGGTAAATGTGATGAGTGAGCAGGCACGAGCACAGTGGCTGTGCTGTGGGAGGGCGGACCTTCTTGGCCCTCCCAAGGGCATCATCATTACAGCGCTCCTTCCCCCCAACTGCTCTGTGCTGGAGGGAGGCGTTGGGGGAGGAAAGGAGAGATGCACAGCATGCCTGGAGAATGCGACTATAAATCAAAGGGCACATAGGTATGTTGGCTGGAAAGCTCATGTACCCCCTGATCTTTGTCAGTCAATAAAAGGGATCCTAAAGCAGAAAGAAATGTGTATAAGAGCCAAGGAAAAGAGGGAGGAAATATGTAAGTCACTCCTGGACGCTGGTTATATGCTGCTGGAGGTGACCAGAGTTGATCTGGGATCTAGAGGAGAAGCAAACACTATTGGAGCTACAGTCCTCTGGAGACAGGAGACAGTCGTGCATTTTTAACGTCCCCCTCCCCGTCCCAACTAAGCAGTCTGGGATACCTCAGCCTTCACTGTGAATCTAGAATGGAAGGAAAAGAATCCCAGACTTCGTAGTGAACTCACTCAGTGTCCCCAGTGGCCATTTGGCTGAGGGCACACATGATGATAATTTTATAATTTAACTTAGCGCATTTAGTCTAGGCAAGATTTTTAAATTAGACGAACGGATGCCACAGTAGCCAGGGCACCTCATGAGAGCTGCTCAGAGAGGAAGAGCAGTGTGGGTGTGATTATTCACCGACGGCGAGGGCACAAACAGATCATAGCCCCCATGTGTGTTCAAGGTCAAAGAGGAGACGTGAGGCCTCATATGGCAAGTGTCTGAGGGGGAAAATGTACTTCAATAAACCATGTTACTGTTAGCACAGCACTGAATATATGTAGCTAATTGCATCACATTATCTGCCATGAAGATTTCTTAAATGTGTTAACTGAAGCCTCCAGCAGTTAAAGCAGAGGGTTTGCAGCTAGTGCACATGTAACTGTGATGGTTAACCCTTGGTAACTGCAGAGCCTTTACTTCAGCCCCTTAGCCTCTGTGGACATTTAAGATAAGTGGTTATGTTTTATGGGTATTTGTTTAATGTGTTATGCATGTTATTTTGATAACCATGAAGAACAAACATGGTTGTATTCATACTATAGAAATGGATCTAAAAAAACAAATTAGATTCCTAATCACAGGGCAATTCCTTCCTGCTTTGAAGCGCACAGCAGGCCATGGTTCGATGGGTGTGAGGTTACTGTCCTGGTGATTATGGCCAGGTATATAACTAAAGGTCAGTTTTAGTCCACAAGATCAGAGGCTTTGAAAACTGAATAGACCAACTGGCTATATATAGTTTCTGAATTTCAGTAGGTGGCTAAATTTAGCCAGTCAGATTTTAGGTGGGCTTGGGGAGCCGGGTTACGAAAGGACTGGAAAGTTAGGTGGTTAGCACTGGTTTTCAGCGCTAGCCGCCCTACTTGGCCGGCCAAATCAAGGATCTGAAATAGCAAGTCTAAATGTCTCTGGCCACTCTCCCTATGAACTCTTTTAATTAAAAAATACAAATGCACCCACACTGTTTGTCCCCCCTCCCTCTCTCGCTTCACCTGTTCAAACATTGAAAAATGTGCCTGCACTGGGGGTAATCCTTGTCCATTCTTTGAAAGAGCAAAAAATGGCCCCTTTCCTTCCTTCCTTCACCATAGCTGTCATAATGGGGCCCATGGCAGCAGGGATTCCACCTCTTTCCAAAAATGGACAGGAGAACGTCTTCAGTATCATTGTTCCTTCCTGGGGGTATGTATAATCCTCCGTCTGCATCCATAATTGGAGGAGTAGCCTAATGGTTAGAGCACTGGCTTGGGAACCCAGAGACCAGGGTTCAATTCCCACTAGCACTCCTTGTGGCCTTGGGCAAGTCACTTAACCCTTCAATGCCTCAGAAAAATCCAAGTTATCAATGTCCCTGTTTAATGTACGTTACCAAGTTTAAATTTCAATGTAAACCGCTTTGATTGAAATGATAAAGCAGTATATAAAACCTGTAAAATAAATAAAATATTTGAATGTAATGAGGCTATCCTACCAGGAAATCGTTTGAATTTAAATAGAAGAAATTCTCAATGTGATGTGGCCCTGAAATTCCATTGCATTATCCTCTGTTACCTCTCAGCCTTAGGGCTGCATACTACTTCACTATAAAGCCATCAGAGTGTAGTAGTGGCATACCTCACATGCTTCAGAGGAGTCCAGTCTCTTCTCCCTTCATCCACGCGTATCTAAATTCATGAAGGAGCTCTGGAGCACAAAGGTACTAATGCAAAAGCCTTTGGTCCTGTGGAACCTTAATGTCGATTTCAGTCAGTTCATGAGGGGCACTGTTCGCGCCCTTGACCATCCGCACAGTTAAAATTCCTCACCCAAAAGGTCTTGTTTCTGGTAGCTGTTGCATCAATTTGCAGAGTGAGTGAGTTGGAGACACGGGTCGCATATCTGTGCTGTCTCCAGTTTCACTCCAATAGAGTAATACCTCTGAACTTAATAGCAAAAATGATTTTGGCCTTCCATATAACCAATCCATAGTGCTTCCCATCTTCTTTCCAGAGACACCTGCTTATACGCCCTAGCCTGCAGTCTGGCCTTGACTTACCTCCTGGAAAAAAAACCGTGCCAGTTTGAAAATCCACACAAACAAGCACATGCTCTCCTGATGGCTAATGGACTGCATAACAGCACACTCTTGGAATTCACCTCCATGATGCAATGAAAAGCCCCAAATTGAGAGCGATGGGGTCTTCAGTCGCTCATCTGCAGAGCAGCCACCTGATTGTCAGTTTATACCTTCACATCCCATTACTGTCTGGACAATGAATTCCATGAAGCAGTTCTACAGAGTTTGTTCCATACAGCGCCAACTCTTTCTACTCTTTACTTCCAGTTTGCCCCATCAAGACAAACAGGGATGGTGCATTCCTCAACTATGGGAATTCTCACAAGCGTGGCTGATTGTCAGGAGAGAAAGTGTAGCTCTGTGGCTGATTGTCAGGAGAGAAAGTGTAGCTCCGTGGCTGATTGTCAAGAGAGAAAGTGTAGCTCCGTGGCTGATTGTCAAGAGAGAAAGTGTAGCTCTGTGGCTGATTGTCAGGAGAGAAAGTGTAGCTCCGTGGCTGATTGTCAGGAGAGAAAGTGTAGCTCCGTGGCTGATTGTCAGGAGAGAAAGTGTAGCTCTGTGGCTGATTGTCAGGAGAGAAAGTGTAGTTCTGTATCTGTAACATGGGTTCACCTTAGACAATAGGATAAATCTAACATACTTGTGAGCATCACCACCCGGTGGCACCAGCACAAAGGATAGTGAATGGGACTGTGCATCTGATTTATCCTGCTGTCCACAGTGAGCCCCAGTTATAAGTAAGCAACTATACTTTCTCCCCCTCGTTTCTTTTCCTTTCCACCCTATTCTGTCCTCCTCCTCCTCTTTTCTTTCTGCCTTTGGTCGGCTGTACTGCATATGTTCCTGGGGGGCCCCCAGGAGGCTATCAGAAGAACTAGATTGTTAGTGACAGTCAGACGCTTTAGCACTTTAAGCCAGAGATTTTGATTTAATCGCCAGGCTGTCATTCATTATTTGTCTGCCATGTTCCGCTGGGGCACCCGCTGATCAACCTCCTGTTCCCAGGAGGGCATGTGTGTGTGTGTGTGTGTGATGTCTAAATCCTCGCTGCAGGCTATGGTGCTCCCACATTCCCCATAGGAACCCATTACCGCCTGCGGGGCATTAAGGATCATTAATAGTGTTGTCAGCAAGCCAGCCAGTTGGTTAGCTTCCCATAAATAGAAAATTAATCCATCCACTTCATTAATAGCACTGTTTTGTTGCACATGGTGTAAAGGAGGCCCTGTGTTTGTCTGTAATGTGATAAGACGGGGCTTCAGATTAGCAGTGAATATCTGCGATGACGGCTACTACTTATCATTGCTATGATGCTATTGGGCATATACAGCGCTGTGCACATATATGCAAGAGAACGGCTCCTGCTCAACAGTCTGATACAGCATCAGGCTGCCAAATAATGTGGCAAAGGGGGATGCAGGAAGATTTTACCTTAGAACAGCTAAAGGATAAAGGGAGAGCAGCACCCTGTATCTCAGGTGCTTTTTCAGTGCCACAGTCCAGCAGCTATGAAGAAGCAGTAGGATTCATTCTGTCTTCTTTCTGGGATATCACTACCACTTACATGGGGAGATTTCTGGTGCCACTGGAAGACCAGCCAAAGGCTACAGGCAGAGTCACAGGAGGCCCTGAGGCCTCACCTCCACTTTTCTTTCAGCTGGAAATGGTTCTGGGAGAGCAGGATTCAAATCCCGCCACCCTTTCTGCCCCTCCCCCCCCCCCCCACCAGAGTTGTGGCAGGATGCCACTATGGGCACGTGATTTATTGCCATTAACAGTTGGATAAATAGTGATGCATTGACTTCTAGACAGGAAAAGCTCACTCTGACCTTCCTCAAGAAATAGCAACGCCACCAAGTGCTCTCCTCTTAGGTTTTAGGAAAGTCCTGGTTTTCCAGTACCTTGCTCAGTGTATTTTGCATTTGGGCATTGAAATGAGATGAGGACGTAGGACACGAAGTCAAAGATTAACAAGCCCTAGGGATGGACTCTAAAGTGACTGACTGGGTTAGAATTTGGTTGCGTGGGAGGCAACAAAGGGTACAGGTAAATGGAGCTCATTCTGAGGAGAAGGAGGTTACCAGTGGTGGGCTGCAGGGATTTGTCCTTGGTCCTATTCTTTTTAACATCTTTGTTAGTGATATTGCGGAAGGGCTGTCTGGTAATATTTGCCTCTTTGCAGATGATACCAAAATCTGCAATAGATAACATGAGGAGGGGGCTGCAAAAATCTAAGGGGTACAGTGTAGGGGGTGAAGTACTTCAGTCCACAAAAGAAGAGCAGGACCTGGGGGTGATTGTTTCTGATGATCTTAAGGAGGCTAAATAGATAGATAGAACAGGCGACTGCAAAAGCCAGAAGGATGTTTGGGTGCATAGGGAGAGGAATGGCCAGCAGAAAAAAGGGAGGTAATAGTGCCTCTATATAAAAGTCTTTGGTGAGACCTCATTTGGAGTATTGTGTGTAATTCTGGAGACCACACTATCAAAAGGATATAAACAGGATGGAGTCGGTGCAGTAGTCTGTCTTAAAGGCAAATGGGGACAGACTTAAAGATCTCGATATGTACACCTTAGAGGAGAGGCGGGATAGAGATGATATGATTGAGACGTTTAAATACCTCCGTGGCATAAATGCACAGGAGGAGAGCCTCTTTCGATTGAAATCAAGCTCTGCTACAAGGGGACATAGGTTGAGGGTGAAAGGGGAAAGACTCAGGAGTAATATGTGGAAATATTTCTTTACAGAAAGAGTGGTAAATACATGGAATTGTCTCCCCGTGGAAGTAGTAATATTTGAATTCGAGAAAGCATGGGACAAACGCAGAAGATCTCTAAATGGAAAAAAAAAAAAAGGACTATAGCAGTTGGTATGGAAGGGAAGACTGGAGAGGCCATGTGGTCTTGGTGTTTTTCTGCCATCGTGTTTCTATATACCCAGTCCTCAGAAACAACTTGGAATCTTCAACTCCCAGCCTGCCACCTTGGTGCCAAGCTTAATCCAGTACTAGGACAGCGTTTACTATAACTCATTGCTAATTAAAAAGTTTTATAAAACCCCCTCTGCTTCCTTTCAAGAATATTCATTAACTTTCTGTCGCCTGGGCACAAAATCCCAAGATATTTCACTTCAACTACTGGAGGTGGAGTTCAGCTTCATCCTTCCCTTCAGGCCAACTTCCCATGAAAGGTAGAGCCACAGAAGACCATGATGCACGTGGGAAAAGCAAGGCAAGATGGATCTGAGCTGGTACTGCAATGTGTCTGTGTCTTGTTTTCATTTTGTCCTTTCTGTTGGTTTTCCTCTTCTCTCTTGCCTCTCTTTGTCCCTTCCTTCTCGCCTCCCCTCTGCCCTCAGTTTATGAAATGATGACAGCCCTTCAGTAAAGCTGGGCTTTCTTTTTAAACGCCAGTAGCACCCAGGCTTCTCTGCTGACCTTGAAGAGAATTGAAAAGCTTTGCACAGAATTACAGGCCCGGGAAAAGATGCTTTCCATCATAAAAGTGCAGGAAAAAAATACTGTTTGGTGTTGAAATATTGAGATCAAAGAACCCCTCCTCCCCGCACATCCCTCTGTTTTGTTGTTTAAAAGAAATGACTGTAAACAATTTTTAGCTTAGTTGAAGGAAATCGGATAATCCCAGTGATTTGTGCAATTTCCTTTATAGCCTTGCCAAACTATTATTTTACATTTCGGATTTGCAAAGCAAACTCACGCGTGCACATGCACACATCTGTTCTGGGGGAAAACGGCACAGTTGATTTTCTTTCATTCTTTCAAGTGTGCAAACACAGTTTTTCCCCCTAGATCGGGAATACAATTTGTAATTAGAATCAAAAGATGGTGAAATGTCAGATATCCATTGTTTAATGTCCCTGTGGTCACTGCGCTTGACCAGCTTGACTGTTCAGCTCACTCCTGGAAAAGAGTCAAGTCTTATCCAGTCCTGGACTTCTCCCCATTGCATGCTGGGACTTGTGGTTCTTCTTCCAGCAGAGTACAGACTGGTGGCCGTCCTTGAGAGAACAGAAAAACAAAGTCATAAATTTCTCTTTCTTTATTTTCCTATTCTGTTTTGCAAATGTGACATCCCCCCAGGGACTCTAGCACAATAATTTATACCAGTATCCTTCCCTTTGTCTTACAGTCCAGGCATGTGCTGAGAGAGGAAGCTCTCAGATTGCTGGGATCAGTCGTATTTTCTGACCAAAAACTGAGTTGGGTGGATCCATCACTGAGAAGTGGAAAAGGGCTTGAGTGAGCTTACTGGGAATACAGGTGGGCTTCTGTCCAATTAGATTGTGAGGTTTAAGCAACTGGGCTGAAGATAGAATGCATAGTTATTTGTGCCTCTGAAATAAGACTCAGAGACTCTTCTCATCTTATTTTTTAAATTACTATTATTAGTTTTACCTCAAACATGTCTCTGCCGGAGGCTAGAAAGAAGGCCCTCTTTTTCAGATCCACTAACTTATTGCCAGCAAACGTTGGTCAGGCTTGCAAGATTGAGCAACCGCTGTAACTTTGAGTGCTGACACCAACAGTTCTAAACTTTCACATCATTTAAAAAATATATATTTATTATTTAAATGATCATTCCATATTGTCCCACTAGACCAGTCCAGACAAGTGGGTTGTGTTCCCCTACCAGCAGATTGGTGGAGACAAAGAATCAATGAAAAGCCGAGGTTTCAATGACATCACTTCTGTGCCTCTATTCGTGTCAGCCACCAAAGGTCCCTTCAGTAATTCTTTGTCTCCAGCAGATGGTGGATGGATTTTCTCCTCTGTAGAAAATCTGAGGACTGAGAGGAAACGAGATTGATTAAACGTTCATGAGCAACCACCTTGAGGTACAGAAAGGCGACTCTCTCGCTTGAGCGTGATGTGGGAGGCTCCACTAGACTGCGGTCTTTTTAGTAGCCATAGGAGGAGGGAAAATTGGTTCAGCTCCATGCTGTTATCATGATAAGAGCCTATTGAGCAGCCACAAATTGGAAGGATTTAGAAAGATCTGGAAGAGTGCAGCAGCCTCACATAACCTCGGCACCCTGTGAAGATCACAGAAGACTCTGAGGGATCTGCCTGCCAGCTACCTTAAATGCAGTACTGCAAAGCCAACCAGTGAAACAGTTCCAGGGGAGTAGAACTGAGCCTGGCACAGATTATCAGCCTGGGGCTCTCAGGGAGTGAGTACTAAGGCTTGACCTCATCATTGTTCTTGTTAGGGGCTTCTGATTCCGTTGTCTTGGGAGGCAATTCGGGGTGGACCGCTGGTGACTGTTGGCATGGTGTGGGGGTTTCACGCCGTTTTCTGCACGTTAATAATGTTTTTACTGATTGTATGCCTGGTGGTCGCACAGTCCTAATGCACGTTCCGCCCAAGTGACTCCAACGCACGTCCTTCCCTAGTGCCTGTAAAGTGCGTAACGTAAAAGCACAATTAATGCATGCTTGTGGCCAATGCAGCCTTAGCTTGCGCTGTTGTGATACTTGCCCTAACTCTCTGTCTTCTTCCAGGAAATGTTGTTTGACCTGTGGCAAACGAGGTGCCTCATCCCCAGATTGTGGACTCTGCTTTTCCTGCATAGCAGCTTCTGAGTCATCCCTGAAGGGCCTGCTTGCCCCCTCTCAGCCGGGGGATGCAGTTAGTCTGACCTTGCCCACCTCAGGGCAGGAGGTGACAGATGGTGCTTTGGGTAAGGATATTGAGCCGGCAGGGGATCCGATGACCATGCTGTGAGCTGCTCATAGCCTTCTAGGAGGTCTGTGATGGCTATACCTGCTGGTGTTGGAGAAGCATGTCCGAGAGGAGATCTTCCAGACTCCAGAATGTCCTCCCTGGAATTCTTTTCCTTCTTGCAATAGGCCTGGTCCTTTTGACATGGAAATTCAGACCCTGCGACCTCTGGGTGCCCCCAGGCACAGTCTCATGTGGGGCAGGCTGAAAGTGGAAGTCATGTTTGATTACCTTTGGCTAAGCATCCCCAGCAAGAGGCAACCCCTGGAGAATGGGAACAGCTGGGAGCTATCCAAAATGTTGACTATGACTCGGATTCAGATGGCTCGGTACTGGGCTCTGATGTGGATGAGGAAGTGTTCTCACCTTCAGAAAATTATGCAGAGGCTGGTGTGATCCACCTATTCTGGAAGAAGGAGCTGGCAGCATTGATTGCCAAGGTCTCATCCACCTTGAACTTGATGGATGCTTCCGGCACAGAGCAGGAGCCAAAGGTACGCCCATTCCTTCAAGAGCTGTGAAAATCCATTACTGTCTTCCTGTTCCCGGATATGATCAAGGATATGATCTACCTAAAGAGTGTGTAAGAAGATCTGTGTACGTTCTCCTAGAGGAGGAGTGCATCAAGTAGTTTGGCATTCCCAAGGTGAATGTGCAGGTCACAGTGGTTACCAGACAGACCACCATTCCTGTATAAGATGGGTCGGCCTTAAAGGATTTTCTGGGCGTAAGGTGGATTCCTTGCTAAGGAGCCAGTTCACCATGGCGGCAGCTATTCTGCAGCTGGTGGTATGTACCAGCCTGACAGCTCATGCCCTGCTCCAGTGGATTCAGTCTCTTCCGCTAGATGATACTAAACCTCATTTTGAGTTGGCCACGGCCTTCCTTTCTGATGCCATGTGCAACCTGATACATTTGGTGGCTAGGGATGGTGCCCTGAAGACTGTGTCATAGCGTTGGATTAGGCTGCAGGACTGGGTGATGGACACATCCTCCAAAGCCCAGTTGGCCCAACTGGCTTTTAAGGGGAAGCTTCTGTTTGGAGCTGATTTGGAGAAGCTGGTGAAAGACCTGAGCAGGACAAATTTTACCACCTTCCGGAAGACAGGTCCAAGGGACTTGTGAAGCGGGCTGGTGCCTCTTTCTCTTCAGCCTCCATCCGCGCAAGGGCGCACTGGCTAAATTCCTGGGGGTCTTGGGGCTCTCGTCATTACTGACCTGGTAAATCGTTCTTTCCCTCTGCTTCCAGGCCTCAAGACTCATTCTCAGTCCTTTCGTGGAGCGTGTGGTCCCAGGGATTTAGTCCGTTCCAGAGGAGGACCCTCCTGGGCTGGACAGTGAAGGTTTGGGAGCCTATTTCCTGGTTCCTCCAGTTGGAGGCAGACTTTGCCTTTTCTTTCAGGAATAGGCCCAGGTTACCAAGGATCGCTGGGTGCTAGACACCATTCAATTTGGCTATATTATGGAATGCAAAGAGCCGATTCTAGATCCTTTCATCATTTCCCCTTGTGGTCTGTGATCAAATGTGCTGCTGTGTGGACCACCTTGGACAAGTTGCTGCACCTAAAGATGGTGATGCCCATCCCCCCAGTTGAGCAAGACAAGGGCAGATCATCTATTTCGTGGTGCCAAAAAAGACAATTCTTCCCAGCCCATTCTGGACCTCATGGGGGTCAACATGCACTTGCGCTGCGTGATTCGCGTTCTTGGCTTTTCTGGATCTGGCCGAGGCATATTTTCATATCCCGATCAGCAGAAATATCTGCATTTTGCCATGCTTGGCTCTCACTTTCAGTTCGCTGCCCCCCCTTTTGGGTTATCCACTGCCCCAAGGATGTTCTCCAAGGTCAGGGCGGTGGCAGCTGTGGCACCAAGGGATTTGTCCATCCCTATCTGGACGACTGGCTCATCTGAACCCATTCCTTTTCAGAAGTGTCTCAAGTGGCATCCTGAGTGGTGTCCTTTTTGGAAAGCCTCAGCTGGGTGATCAATTGGGGAAAGAATCAGCGGTTGCCTTCCTGATCCCTGAAGTTTCTGGGAGCATGTTTGACACTTAAATGGGCCATGTTTTCCTGTCAGAGGAGAAAGTCAAAAGACTTAGGCGTAATATGCAGAAATATTTCTTTATGGAAAGAGCGATAGATGTGTGGAATAGTTTCCCAGTGGAGGTAGGAGAGACAAGGACAGTATCTGAATTCAAGAAAGCATGGGACAAACACAGAAAATCTCTAAGGGAAATAAGGGGACTATAGCAGTTGATATGGAAGGGCAAACTAGATAGGCTATATGGTCTTTTTATGTTGTCATGTTTCTATATTTCTTTGACTGTTGGATTGCCTAGTACTGTTTGTGCGCAATAGGCTCCCAGAGTCTTGGATTATCTTCAACTCCTCAGATTGATGGCGGCAACCATAGAGATGGTGCCATGGGCATGTGCTCACATGCGACTCTCCAGGAGTCCTTGTTGACTCTGTGGTCCGCTCCCATTGATGGTGAAGTCCAGCCTGTGATGGTGGTGGCAGCCCTGTCATCTGAGGAAGGGCATACCGCTGGACGGCTTTTCCTGGATCATGCTGATGACAGGATGCCAGTCTCTTGGACTGGGAAGCCCATTGCCATGACCGTATGGCCCAGGGCTTGGCCTTCAGGTTGGCTCTAATTTATTTATTTGTAAGTCTTTTAAATACCGCCACTTCCCAAGATCAATGGCGGTTTACATCAAACAATAAGAAGTACATAGAACAGCTCAATAATAAAACTGGTACAATGAACGGTAATCAGAACTAAAAACAATAAGTATAAGCATATTTTGAACTATTTACAGATTTTTTACAATATATATATATATATACACATCATGTTTCATCATGTGTTCAGTTATGTGAGTAGTGTCATGATTATTAGGGCAGAAGAGAGCCTTGGTGTTTTATGGAGGATGGGAGGCCTTGTCTAATTTATTATCTATGTTAGAGTAATATTGAGAAAATAGATATGTTTTTAAGTCTTTTCGGAATTGCTTTAGGTCTTTCATCTCCCTTAATTGAGCAGGGAGATTATTCCACAATGAAGGGGCTACAAATGAGAATGCTGTGTTGCTTGTACTATGTTTTGTTTTTCTGATTGAATTGGGCACTAAGATGGTATTGAGGTTATTCCTACGTCTTATCCTGTTATCTAAGGGATTATGAATCAATGTGGATAGGTAGGATGGTGCTATCTGGTTAATTAGTTTGAATGTGATTAGTAAGATTTTGTATTGTATTCTACTTAGTATAGGTAGCCAGTGCAGGGAATAGAGTATCGGAGTGATGTGATCGGTCAGTTTAGCTTTAGAAATTATCCTTGCTGTTACATTCTGTGCCATTTGCAGAATTTTTAAGTTTTTTCTAGGTACTCCTGATAGAATTCCATTCGAGGGCCGCACAATTCCAGTGTTTTCAGACAACAACACGGCAGTGGCTTATATCATTTTGCAAGATGGCACAAGGAGCATTGGATAGCTCTGGAGATGGCTCTCCTGTTTGCCCATGTGGAGAAGAACAACCTAGCCTTGTTGGCCCAGCACATTGCCAGGGTGGACAGTATGGAAGTGGACTTCCTTAGCCAGCACTCTATGAATGCTGGAGAGTAGGAGTTGAGTCAGGAGGCATTTAGGTTGATTCTGTTCCGCTGGGGTTACCCCGAAATGGATCTGATGGCGACCCGCTCCAGTGCCAAAGTTTGCTGCTGCTTCAGTCGCCTAATGGAGATGGGGTCTGAGGGCATTGATACCCTGACCCAGCCTCAGCCAAGTTAGTGACTGCTGTATGAGTTTCCTACGTGGCCTCTGCTGGGGCATGTGATTCAGCGTATAAAGCGCCATCTGAGCAGGATTATTCTAGTGGTGCAGAATTGCCTGAGGATAGCATGGTTCGGAGACCAGAAGCAGCTCCTGCAGGCACCTTCTCTTTGTTTGCCTCCATCTTGTGGTCTATTGCAGCAGGGATCAATCATCCTGGAGGATTCAGCTCCCTTCTCGCTTATGGCATGGCTCTTGAAAGGAGACAGCTAATGTATAAGGTCTACTCTCCAGCAGTGGTTTCTACTCTGCTCAGTGCTTGGAGGTCTACCAAGCTGGCATACGTATGGATATGATGGTATCTCTTTGACCATTAGTACAGCACATTGACAATTGGCTCCTGAGACAGCCAAGGTATCCTTCATGTTGGCCTTGAAAGTTCAGGTGGCAGCTTTTGTCTTTTTCCGGGGTCCAATGGCTGGCAAGTCTCTGGCCTTGCACCTGGATGAATTGCATTTTTTTCCAGGGGGTTCAGCATCTATGTCCCCTCTGGTCTGTGATCCCTTCCTAAGATCTGTGTCTGGTGCCGCCTAATGGCACACTTTGAGCCATTGAAGTGTGCTACCTTAAAGGATTCAATACTCAAGACTGTCTTCTTGGTCGCGATTTATTCTGCAAAGTGGATTTTCAAGCTGCAAGTTATGTCTCGTCAAGATCCTTATCTGTCCTTTTCGAAGAAGGCTGTTTTCATTCGGTTTGTGCCTTCCTTCTTGCATAAGGTGCTTTCTCCCTTTCACATGAACCAGGTGGTCTGCCTGTCCTCCTTCCCAAAGGAGCAGTTTCGGGGGAAGGATAAGGATCTTCGCCTGGTGGATGTCCGGAGGGCGCTCCTCCGGTACCTGGAGGATACAAATTCCTTTAGTAAGACCAACCATTTTTTTGTGCTGTTTTTTGGCCCACACAAGGGTGAAATGGCGGTGAAGTCAACTTTGGGGCGCTGGATTAAGGCAGCCATTGCCTCAGCATATCTGTTTCAGAACCAGCCGGTTCCAGATAGTTTGTGCATCCATTCTACCTGAGCACAAGCGTCATGAGCAGAGCGCGGTGGCTCCTGCAGACATTTGTCAGACAGCAATGTGGGCATCACTTTCCACTTTTATCAAGCATTACTGCTTGGATGTCCACATGTGGGCAGACACGGCCTTTGGCTCAAGGGTTTTGTGAGCTGTTGTGTCTTCTTGCCCAGTGGCATTGTAGCCTTGGTACATCCCATTTGTCTGGGCTATTCTAGCAAGATGATATGGAAGGTGACATTTTACGTACCAGTTAATGTCCTTTCCTTGAGTCCTGCTAGTCCAGTCTAGAGCCCCTCCTGAAACGGTATTTGTTCTGTTCTTCTGCTGCAGTATCCTTGGGTCTGCTATGATTTTTATACTTGGCTCTGCAGGTTCATCTTCTCCTGACAGCCTTCTTTTTATACTTTCCTGTACATAGATCTCTACTGTTAATTACTCATTGTTGCCCACAATTGAGTTTGTGTGAGGCTTGCCATGTTTCTCCCATATGCTTTGAGATGAATACTGAAGGGGGACCTCTGGTGGCTGAGGGGAATAGAGGCATAGGAATGTTGTCATTGAAACTTGGGCTTTTCATTGGTTCTTTGTCTCCACCAATCTGATGGTAGGGGAACACAACCGACTTGTCTGTATTGGTCTAGCAAAACTCAAGGAAAGGACATTAACTGGTAAGTAAAATGTCACCTTTGTGTTGCTTTAAAGCCTTTTACATTTGTTTTGCCTTGGTAGGGGCTACTAGTGCAGTGCTGTGACTGCCATAGCTGGTGTTTGTTTTCACGTCACAGAAGGTGGCTTGGTCACAAAGGCTCTCAGAGTACAAGATACATAACCTGGCTGAAACTTTTGACACTTGGGTCACCCAGTGAGTGCTGCTCTGTGGCACTTGGACCCCAAGTCTGCAGATCTCACGTTTATAAAGTCCTTTTTGCACATACATAAGTGAATACACACGCAAATAGCTTCTTATAAAATTGTGACTAACATAAAACGATGCACATTGACATGATGGCACATACTTTGCTAGTAGTCCTAGGCATGGGCGTGATCTGGGTGGAATGCAGTTGGAGTTTGTAAGTACATGTGCTAATTATGAAATACTTGAATCAGCAGGCATACTTGCAAGCTTCATGTGCCTGCAAGCAGGTATAAATGTCCAGCTGCATTCAAGGCGCAATTTTATTGAGCGACATAGACGCCTTACATTGGACCAACTTAATGCATTTCTTGATTGACTTTCGGGAGCTAAGAACCCTCTTCCTGAAGTCAGAACAGAATATGAAAGAGGACATTACCAGAACAAGTAAATCATACAAAGCATCGCAGTGCTGCTGTGAAGGACAGAGAATGGGGTGGGAGGCTGGCAGATGATCAGAAGGTAGCAGATGTTAGTTTTATGGGCTCAGTGTTTGAGTCTGTTTTCTTCAGTTCTGATCAGATTTTCTTCAAAGGTCTTACATTCCTGGATTGTTTTGAATTTCCCTTTAACTATCCTGATTATAAGATCATTGATTTCCTTCAGGTATATTGAACCTGAGGTCTTACAGCTTTTCAAGGATTTGTGTGTTCTTGCCCAGGCAGAGAAGTCTGTAGAATTTTGTTAGCTCAATCTCTTTGGGTGGTATGCATTGCCTACTACAGCCACATGATTCATCTGTCCACTCGTTGAGGCTAAATTGTTAAAAGAGAGAGAGAGAGAGAAATGTGCAAATAGCTAAATCTCGATTCTGTTCAAAAGAGCAAGTTCCAGCAACAGCAGTGTATGTTGAAACCTAGAAAAGACGGTATATGTGTATGGGAGGAGGGAGATGAAGGGCTGGATGTTTGAAGAGCAGTCACTCAAGTTTGTCAGCCTCCAAAACAGAGATGGTAGTTGGGTTCCGATCTCACCAGTAGCAAAAAGTCTAGAGCAGTGATTCTCAAGCCAGTCCTCAGGACACATCTAGCCAGTTCGATTTGCAGGATAACCGTAATGAATATGCATGACAGAGATTTGCATACAGTGGAGGAAGTACATGCATATTCATTGTGGTTATCCTGAAAAACCTGCCTGGCAAGGTGTCTCCTGAGGACTGGATTGAGTACCACTGGTCTAAAGCCATCTGTGGGTGAGGAGACTGTGGAAATCACTGTATCTCATCCCCTCCAAAAAAGGAAAATACACACTGTACATCCATCGTGGGAGAAGCAGGATCACTCACTGGGATCTAAAGGGTTGCTCTTATATCCATAGTACTGTGATGAATCCATGCCAGGCTGCCTTAGCAATGGTGATGGGGATAATTAAGTGTGAGGTTGGTTGTATGCCTGGGGAGAACGGTTTTAAAAGTTACTTACCCTAGTACATTAGTTGTCCTAAAACTGTCACAGTCTGGGATTCTATAGCACATGGAACAGGACAGAGGGGATATGTTTCCAGCAGGGTTGCATAGAAAAAGCAGGTGCAAAGCCCCACTGGTCCTTGTACCCCTTGGCAATTGGGGAGTTTCAAATTCCCCCAACTCAACTCCATGGCTGCTTCAGATAGCAGTGCCTCCTAGAGGCATATCAAGAAAAGGTTGTGTTTGTCTTCAGCCCAAGAAATTCGCTGCTGTTGCCTTTTCGGTTGGATGCCTCTTGCGATAACACAATGCCCTCATTCCTCCCTCCTCCCCAGAAAAACACAGTACTAAGAAATATACCCACCTGTCAAGGACAAAACAAAGAAGAAAACTGTTTGTCATTTAACAATTGGAAGGTAATGTACCATACGAGCTGTGGCTGGATCTGCTCATACTTCTCCCTATTAGAGACATCTGCTAGTTGACTTGGAAACTTGAAAATGAGGATTTGCTGCTGTGAGCTGAACATTTTAGTCACTTGGGAGATGTTTAAGTGAAGATCGATCTGTCTGAGGGAGGAATCTGCCTTACTGATGCTGAAGCGCTGTATCCTCTAGGCCAAGCTCATGCCCAGAGCACCCCATCACCTGCGTAGCAGAATAGGAAGAATCTCAAGACACAGCGGAATGAGATGGATGCAGCTGATTTCGGCTGTACAGATTGGTAGTGTCCAGTCCATTTCTGATGCCTTCCTAGCTATGCCGAGCACCTGGCAGTTCATCTAGATTTTATTTGGATTTAGCTCAGATGTTTTCATTATTTATTTAATATGGCAAAATAGAAATAAATTTAGGTAAAAAAGGGAGGGCTTACAGTTTAGTTTTGTTCCCGAGACAACAGAGGGTGAAGTTACTTACCAAAGGGCCATGGAAATGCATTATGAGAAAAAGATCCACTTTTTGGGATCTGTTGGGTACTTGTGACCGAACTGGCCACTCTTGGAGATGGGCCACTTGGCTTGATGGGCCTTGATCTGCCTTGGCCTGGCTGCTTGTACCTTCTTACATTATGTTCCTTATCTCACAAGGAGTATCAGTGGAATTTGCACCCCTGCTTCTCCGCCTGCTACTTCTCCAAGCAGATGTGACTCCGTGACAGATGTCAGAATGGTATCGCTTTAACACAGAATGCTCTGTTCTCCAGCAAGCGAGCACTGTTCAAGGAATCTGAATAGGCTTGCCAACTGGCTGATTTTGCAATGTGGAAGCCAACAGGACAGAAAATTGGGCAATGTGAGTGTTTTGTTGCTGACCACTGACCCCACCTCTTCTTGTCACTGCTGTGACCTATCCTGAAGTACCAGTGGTACCATATTGGCAGGCACAGGAAAGGTGAAGAGAGCACAGAGCTCGCCTGTTGCCCATTCATGCAGTGATCTGGCTGAGCGGCTCTGATGCATCCTGTCCCCCGATAGCCCTGATATTGAGGGGCAGATGCATCAGAGCCACTCATCTAGTGGATGGGCTACAGGCAGGCCCAATACTCTCTTTGCTTTCCCTGTGCTGCCTCTGCCTCTGTGGGGTCGAGCATGTCATGTTGCCTGCCTAGATATGGTGAGGCCGAAGAAAGGAGCGCTGTGATAGGAGACGCAGGACCACTAGAGGAGGGACTGAAAAAGAAACAGAAGGGAGACATGGGGTATAGGCCGTGCCAGGTGACGTTTTATAACTTACAACAAAAATGGGCCCTGTTATTTCTATTGTCATTTTAATTTATATGGTGCAACCTCTGATGTTTTGAGTCTACAGTGTGACTAATTGTGACATCAAAACTGTGCCATCTGTTTTAGATATTAATGTGCATTTGTTATAGAGGGAGCATAATTGCAAAGCCATTCCTGTGTATAAAACAGTATTTGATTTGTGGAAATCGGCTGTTCGACAACCACCTGCCCCATTTGCGGGTAAAAATATGCTTATTGTGGAGGGTCCACATTCAATGGACATGTTCTCAGGGGCAGGGTTAGGGTGGGGACTGAAACCGCTCTTATCCATTTGTTCTGTCAAAAGCAAATACCTTGTTCTGGAATGGAAAAAGTACTCGCAGAAAAAGGGGGGCGCAGGTCTCTGCGGGTACGTTTTCCTTCAGCAGTGTGGAACATAAACTGTGCAAGATTCATGGATAAAATATATGAGCAGATTTTGCATCTATACCAGCAGTATCTACAATGCCCTAAACGGGGCGCCTACAACATTTCCAAAAATGCAACTTTATGCCTGTTCTCAAAGGCAGTAAATTAAACTCCTACAATAGCGCCCAAATGCTCTCACCCACATTTACACTTGCTCCAAGTCAGGGGTAAATGCATGCTTTATAAAGTACGGGCAGACATTACAACTCTGGGTCTGCTTTGCCCAAACCAGGTCCCTCCATGCGGTTGGCAAAAGGTTACATGTTTTTGGCGTATGTTCTTGCATGCACCAGAGCGATTTTCTGTATGTAAACGTGCTTCGTATGCGGAAATTGCCTTATAACATTAGCACCATATCAACTAGACAGAGAATGACCTGCTCTCACTCTTCAGCATCTCTGCTTTCCGTTGTATTTCATATCCATGCACAGCCTGACAGTATATTTTTCGTCTGCAAGAATGTTTAGAAGCTGAAACCCTTCCAGGCTTGTTCAGATGCTGATCTTTCCATCTTTCTGGTCAGGCTAAGAGCATTTATCTCCTGCCCATTTCCCCTTTCAGCAGCAGCTACCCAGAGGAGCTAAATCTGTCCACCTAACCAAAAGAATGTATCTTGTGTTTAATCCATTTTCTGCAAACGGATTTTCCACAGCTGCTGCTGTGTGTCTGAGAAAGGAAACCTAATGCCCAAACACTAAAGCCTACCTCTCTTCGCCCCACTTATCTCCTTCGGCCTCTTGTTCATGCTTTCCCCCTCTTTCTCCAGCCTGCTCTCTCTCGCAGTCCCCCTCACTTGCTTCCTTACCCTGTCTCTAGCCTGCCCATCGTCCCTCTGCCGCCCTCTCTCTCTCTGCCGCCCTCTCTCTCTCTGCCGCCCTCTCTCTCTCTCCCTGCCGCCCTCTCTCTCTCTCTCTCTCTCTCTGCCGCCCTCTCTCTCTGCCGCCCTCTCTCTATCCTGCTTGCCCTTCCTCTCTACTCACTTTCTCATTTCCAGCTGTCAGAGAAACTTGAGGAGACATTCAAATGAGAGACACATGGATGTTTATAATTCACAGCTTTGCCGTTCTTGTCACTAGAGATTTGTTCTTCCTGCCTGGTGAGGGAACGAGAAGGAAGGATAAAATTGGTACCATAACAAAGCCAGACATAACTTGTTTGAAAGATGGGCCTTCAATTATTTACTTAAGGAAATAGTGGGAGATTTATTAATAACCTCTGGCGACTTAAATAGCTGTAGTGATTTCCATATGTGACCTGAGGCCTGGGCCTTCCCTGCTGATTAGACATAAAACTCAACTAAAGAACTGACGTTACTGGTTTCAAGTGTTTTACTGGTTCAGTCCCAGATGTGAGGCCCAAGTAAAACAAGACTGGGAGAGCTATTAGGAAGTATCATGGCGCAACAGGTTTAATCTTACTTCTGATTCAGAGGACACAAATCTGGAACTGCAATATATATTTATTAAGACTTGCAAAAACATTATCAAAACATCCAAGCATCCCTGAAACAATCCAAAGCATAGGTAAGCCAAGGGGAAAGGAAGAAATTGTCCTTCAAGTTTTTGATAGCCCATTGCATGGTTTCTTGGTTGTGATTGATAGAGGACTGCATCATGGTTGATAAACTTCAAAATGTTGGAGAGCTAAAACCTGCTTATGGTGGTTTTATCATCATACCAAAGGACTCCTGTCCCGAGAGCCAGATAAGCTGCTTCTCAACCAGGTGTGATTAACTTTGTCATGATGCAAGTAAAGATCTTGTACTCTATAAGTGATGCTGACGTGAGCGGAGGACAGAGGTGCAGCAGAACCTGGAAACAGGACGCATCATCCCCCTTTGTACGGAGCGTTCACAGCTGTGGATATAAGTGATGGTAACTGAGCTGGCAAGAAATGGGTGGCATATTCTTCAAGTCCTTTCGTCTTCCATGCAAGACCTTTCTGCTCTTTGTGGCAGGCCAGGGATAAATGCTGTGTACTCGAACAGCAAGCTTCTGTTAATTGCAGTGCTGGTACTGCCATTGTCTTGCCCCAGTCTCTACCACAGGGAACCTAATCTGACGCACCTCCTCTTCCTTGGCTAGTTCACCTCTAAGCACACAAAATCTAGCTCTTTGCCTGCAGTTTTCACCATTTCCACTTATGGCCGCATTTAGACGTTGCCTGCCCAAGCATTAGGCAAGCCTAGACTGTCGCCTAGAGCAGCAGCTTCTTGAGGGAAGGGGGGGGGGGCAGAAAAAAATAGCAGCTGTCAAAGCAAAACAATAGATTTTGGTAGCCACACACGCTTAAATAGCTACAGCAGTCCGGATGTATGGATTCTGCTTGCTTGCCAGTAGCTGGAGGCAAACCTGAGCAACTCTGTGATGTCATCGCTTGGTATATCTACTGGTGCAGCACTGAGAGAAGCCATATTTATCTACCTCCATTAGGTGACAGGTGTTTGGAGTGGTGCAGATAGGCCTGTGGGTCTGCTTGGAGCTTAAATATGCCCGTCTCCTTGAGCCGACAGCTTATCCTGTATTCGGCACTGCTACCCATGGGTTTCTAGTGTTTGATGGGCTGAACAGCGGACAGGAGTATCCCATGGGACCCCTGGGGGGGGGGGGACTAGGTAGGTTGGACCTAGGCCCTCCTTCCCTCTTGCTGTCCTGTGTGCATGCTTATTTTGTCTTTGCCCTTTTTCTGATTTGATGTTTGTTTCCTCCTTTGATTTCAGTGAGTTGCTGCTCTCAATAAAGCAGCCCCAAATTTAAGAAATGTTAAAACCCTCTTTTTTTTTTTTTTTTTTTTCTTGACAGTCAGGCCTCCTGGGTCTGCATGGGCTTCCAGGCCTTCCCTGCTTGGGCCTCCTGGGTCTGCATGGGCTTCTAGGCCTTCCCTGCTCGGGCCTCCCAGGTCTGCATGGGCTTCCAGGCCTTCCCTGCTCAGGCCTCCCGGGTCTGCATGGGCTTCCAGGCCTTCCCTGCTCTGGCAACAGGCACCGGGCTCACATTTTGTCTCTTCTGCTCCTTTCATAGTCGTTTTTTTTCCTTTTGCTGCTGCAGTGCTCAGCCATGTGACCCCCATCATCTTTTACCCATAGTGCTAATTTTGCCCAGTTATACCACGGGCTTTTTTTTTTTTAATATGTTGGGACATCCCCCCCTTCCAATAGGGGGCTCAGGCCTGATGCCATTCCTGTAGACCCTGTCACTCTCTCCCTTTGTTTTTACTGCCGGTGGGCACTGAGGCCATTTGTGATGGCTGCTTGGTCCCTCTGGGGGGGGGGGGGGGGTGGAGCCTGGCAAGGTGGCCATAGCCTCAAATCCATTGGCTTCTGAAGGTCTTCTGGGGCCCCAGGGGCTTCTTTCTCAACTGACTTGAGACGCAGCTCCTGAAACAGTTCATGGGCTCTTTTCAGTCTGTTGTAGGTGCCTGATATCCCCTTTGCAGGGGTCCCAGTCCTCCCTTATGAGGGACCCTGGGCACTCAAGCACCTCTGTCGCTGGCGATAAGGGCGTTAATACTCCCTCTTTGCCCTGTCACTTGTCTGTCCCACCAGGAGCCCCACCTTATCCCCTAGGAGAATTAGTTGGGACCCTGTGGAGAAATCATTTCCCCTGGGGAGGGTGGGAAGATTCCCCTAATGGAAGGCTCTAGGATCTCCATGATCCACCTGTTTTGCACAAGGGACCTTCCTATGCCCTTTCAGATCACTATGGCAGCTCTGCTTGATGTATTCTGCTCTCGGATGAGGTTTGTGGGTGGGCTCTCTCTCCTGGAGGGTATCGGATCCCTGCTGCATTCATTCCTCTACCTGATCCTATGCGGCAGCTCGTAGTCTTTCATAAAGAAAACCCCTGAGCTAGGCCCTAGGGCCTTGAGGTCCTGTCTTGGCTGTAGCCGCTGCCGCAGGGCTTCTGGGCGTCCACAGCACTGCAGTGACAAAGCACTCAACCATCCCAGTGGACGGGGGGGGGCTGTGCTCAAGGAGACCAGTTTTAACCAGATGTCTTTTCTGCAATCTGTAGTAATATACAGCAGCACTGTTCGGGTAATGCCATTGAATATTGGGATCTCTGTGATTTAGCCAGTTAGCAGGTTCTGCTAATCGGCTAAACTCTTTGAATATGCCCCCATAGACGTCTAACTTACTGTACTGCAATAGCTCTCTGATTGGAGCTAAGTATGTGACCAATTATGAATCAACTGCTGGTATGTGACCTGAGATTTAGCAAAGTCTGATGCAGAAATTGAATAAAGGCAGCCCGGAAAGTAGCAGTAATTGCAATCTACTTAGACCATATGCTTGTGGCCTGGAGTTAGAGATGTTCTCCTTGGCACACATCTGAATCTCGGTGTGTGTTTGTTTATTGTCATTCAAAATTACTCTTGATTAGAATAATGAGTTTCAGAAATAATAAAAATAAAGCTCTCAAATCTTTGATGGCACACATGTTTTGGAACTGAGCTGGAAGAAAGTTTGCTTGCAGCGGTTTGTGAAAGAATTCTGGAAAATCCAAGGTTCATGTACAGATGTTGGTTGGTATGAAATCTAATTTGCTTGTTTAAATCCCTGAACTCTGATTTGATTTTCTTACACTATATTCTGCCTTTAACAAACAAATTGCACAAAACAGATCATGATTCATGAACATAAAATGTACAGTATATACACAATGCTCAATAGCATCACAGTCCTGCTGCTTGTCTCTGATGAAATTTCAAGTTAAATATGGAACCTATATTTTAGAAAGGAGAGAATTTGGGGTTAAAAGCAAAAAACCCCCAAAAACCTGCAAAAAAAAGAAAAGAAAATCTCCAGCATGTTTGGAATCAGACCAGTTTACAAGTGTCCCAGGGCGTCCTTTGGCCGCGTGGCACTGGGCAATAGCTTGCATTGCAGCACATACAGCGACACCGAGGGCAGCGGGTGTTATGGCCTTATGGCCTGCCAGGGCCCAGTGCAAGGTTTTAGGCACCTTAAGCAAGCCTTCAGCTTTAATTGCCCCCCCTCCCCACCGTAATCTAACTGTCAAGTCCCTAGCCCCTGCCCTACTCCAATATCCCCCTTGCAAGAATAATCCTGCACAAAAGGAACATTGGACTTTGTTTTGTAGTTATTTACATAATGAGGACAATTTCCAAAAGCTGTTTATCCAAGTAAAGGAGCTGTTTGGAAAGTGCCCAGCCTCCCTGCAGGTAAAGTGCATTCTGACGGTCCGTTGTGTTTGTGTGCCCGTTGGGATCTATTGTTTTGTTGTGACTGTAGCTGCTCTTTGCTGTATTCCCCCTGCCCCCCAGAAGCTGCCACCCTAGGGATCCACCTAATTTGTCTACTGGTAAAGCCATCCTGTCCTTACTAGCAGGATGCCACAAGCCAAAAGCCGAAGCCTCTGATAAATGTTGTATGGAAGTGCCCATATCATCGATGATACACAGCTGGGGATGGGATGGAGTCCCCTGGAGAAGGCTGCAAGGCAATGGTGTTGCCAGAAAATGGTTTAAAAGACCAAAAACATTGGGTCTGTTCTTCAAAGCTCTGAATATATTAACCCTGTGCACTCAGGTATGGTGTTTGAATACCTTCCGGATATCCAGCGCTTTTGCTGGAACTGAATATCCAGATAGAGTGGTCATCAGCAGCCACTATGCAGCTATCGGCGATATTCAGCTGCTATCCACTGTTTTTTTTACTATCTGCCTACGGCTTCAATTTACCCAGATAGCAGCTGAATATTGCCACTATCCGGCTAGTGACTGCCAACTACCCATGGACCACATGCACGCGATTTGCATACTGTGTCCACACTATCTACATCCACGTACCGCATCCATGCTATTCAAGTACCACATCCATGCTATCCCCATCCTGCCTCTGCAGTATTCACGTACCACGTCCACACTATCCGCAGACCGTGTCCATGCTATCAACATACCGCTGAGATGGTCTGTAGAGGTTCAGTGGCACTATCTGGTAAAACCCCCACTGTGCCTGACTGTAACTTGCCTTAAACTACTACTGGAAAGGTTATCTGGATAAGGACTTTTGAATATTTACCCAATTTATTTCAGTTTCTTAACAACTACATGGACAAAAAAATGCAGTGTATTTTTCTGCCAACTAATACTCACCGAGCTTGGCCGCTGCAAATAAAAATGACTTAATTCTTAGTTTTACTTAAAGGGGAGTCCTTCCCTCTCCACTTGTCTTGGCTTCTAATCACTCTCTGAGATTGTTAGTGGCTTACTTACCATGAGTATCCAAAGCCACTGGGAAGAGAGAAATCTACACGTCCGCTGGGCCAAGGATTCGGTACCAGCAGCAACAAAGTCTAGCACACAGCAGGCCAAAACCCAGAGTCTGGACAGTGTCGTCTTCCTGCCGTATTTGCCCTTCTAAGCGATGCCATCCACCTGGCTATTCCTCGCATGTGCCTGTAACATGATACCTGCTAAACCTGCAGCCCTCCCCCCAGCTGACCCCTTCTCCCCCACCTCTGGATTATGACATCAGCACCGCTCTGCTAATGGGGACAAATGAAGTTATAACGGTGCTTGTTGAACCATAGGCTGAAGATAAATGCATTGCTGAGAACCACCATTAGGTCCCTAAATGGATTATATATATTTGGTTTAGAAACCTAATATTTAATATTAGCGTACTCTCCAGCGGCCTGGTCTTATTCTGTTCCCACTCCATTTCCTTTTAGATTCCTAACTGCATTAAGTGTTTCAGATCACAGTTATTTTCCATGTTAAACAGAATTAAGGGCATGCTATGCTGCCGTTTTAAGGTCTAATTTTACCCTTTCAGGGAAGGAGGGGCATTCCTTGGAGGGCTGAATTTTAACAGCCAAGCATCTAACCCCGTCGAGAGCTGTAAAAAGTCCTGGAAATGAGGCCTGACAGGATTTCTTGCTGCCCTGGATAACAGGATGTGTCACTTCTGCCTGCTCTGGAGGAAAGAAACGCCCTGTGCATTTAAACCTCATTTGTTTGTTTCTTTATGAATTTTGTATCCCTCCTAACATCAAGATATCGAGGCGATTTACACATTTCCAGCATTGCTGAGGGACTGAGCTCTAATTATAGCTGCCACCATAGCGAAAGGATGCCAGGAAGAAAAGGTCCCTGGTCCTTCTTCAACCAACAGGGCCTTCACCAAAGTCTGTGGCAACTGAACGATCAGTGCTGACATTACAGAGCCTTGGAGGTCCTGGGAGTTTCCGATGTGACTTGGAGAAGGCTGCAATGTGTGCCCTGAGATCTGTGATTAACTCTTCTCTAATTTCAGTAAGAAGAATCGCATTACTGTACCTCGTGTATAAATGTTCTCACCCTTCCTCCTATGCTCTTGCTTCGCACCTCTCTCTCTTGCCCTACCCCGTCTGATACTGCTGATGAGTGCTGTGAATATGAAAACCATGAGGTTGAATGATTGTGCCAAACCAAGAAAAGCGGAGAGTGGCCTAGTGGTTGGGGCAAGGTACTTCAGGCCGGAAGGTCGGGGGTTCAAATCCCACTAGAGGACAGCAACCTTGGGCCAGAAGGACTGGGGTTTCTAGTCCCACAGGTGCTCCTTGTGGTCTTGGGCAAGCCGCTTAACCCTCCATAGCCCATGTTCCCTGTAAAATAGTTCTCTCCAAGTTATAATGCCCTGTTCAATGTAATTTCAGTTTGTTCAATGTAAACCGCACTGATGCAGAATAGCGCGGTATATAAGAGAATGTAAATTAAAAAAATAAAAGAAAAGGAATGAGAGGACCCAAGAAATAGAGGAAGGGTTCCCAGCTCAAGATAACACAGTGGCACTCACAGGCTGGCTGAAAAGACCAGGACGTTCTGCAGTAGCAGCCTTTCTGTAGATTTCAGCCTCCGTGGTGTCCGCTTGCTGACAGTTCTTGCCACTGTCTCCCCTCCTCCCCTTTTTTTGCCTTACCTCCTAATTAGGGATGGGAAAGCAAGGCTCTTTCTTCATAGACAAAATGCTGTATTTATGCTCTGACATTTTTTTTTGTGTTTAATTAGAATGACATTTGGCAGAGCAGCATGGCCAAAACTTAGCTGTCATCTCTGGAGACTTTAGCTCAGCGAGACAGGATGGCTTCTATAAAAGTCTACAATCTGCATTTTGCTGGGCTTTAACAATGCCATCTCCATGCACCGCTCTCCATTAGCTGCGGCTTAGGTCACAAGTGAAAGCCTGTTTTGGTCTCGGCCCTCTGTTCACATTATGTGTGCTGCCACATATTGCCAGTTCAGGAGAACTTTATTAAAGGAACAGTGAGAGACTAGAGAGACGTCAGTACTAAAGTACATTGGCAGAGCTGTGTATGAGGTCTCAGTGGAACATCCTTTTGGTTGGAGGGGCCAAACAAGCCAATCTGTTCCCCTGTCCCTCAAGCTTTCTAGTTGCTGAAACTGTGTTGGGTGAAATATTGGTGGCCTACCCCATTCCGCTGTCTGAGTACTGGAATAAAGGAGTGAGAAGGGCTTTTAATACTGAAATAGGGTGTGCCACAAAGCAGCAGTGTGGCAACATTAGAATAACAGGGTGTGCTACAGGATAGGATTGAGGTGCACTGGAAGAAAGTGCATGTGAGAACCTCAATACTGGAATACTGCTTCAGAGCACATAGCAAGTCAGAAGCCTGATTTTTTTTCATTCCCTTTGTGTTATTTCTTAGCATGCGTGATGCTGTTTCTTTGGAAATGTGGTACTTTGCTTGTGCCCCGCCAATAAGGAGTTCAGGATTGCTATTTTAAGCTAAACATCCATCAGGGTTATTGCTGCTTTGTGAATTCTTTGTCTGTCCGTTCACCTGTGGGTCTGTTGATGACATGCACTGCGACCTCTTCCAGCACAGAAGTAAGGATTTCTTCCTTGCTGTAGAACCAAGAAGCTTCTATGTGCTGCAGCACTGCTCTGCCTATGGAAGAGGAAATAGGCCACGGGGATGGGACCAAGAACAGAGACACTACCTCCTAAGCCTTAATATCTTCAGCCAATGAACTCTGAATTTCCTCCCATGTTTCAGCCCCAACCATCTGCATATTACAGGATTTTCCAGCATATTTAGTACCAGGCAACTCAGCTTTCTTAGGTTAATGAAGATTATACCATTGTGATTTAAAAAAAAATGAAAATAAATAAAGTGAAGCATCCTCAGTATGGGCTTAAAAGTGACTGACTAGGTTGGAAACTGTTGAGTGGAGGTGAAAAAGTGGAATGTTCAGTGGCGTTCACTGTAAGGAAACCCCAGAACGGCCGAGGTGTCGGTCCCGAGCGACTATGCTGCGAATCGCGTGGAGGGGGAGAAGATCTTCACGTACCAGGAAATGCAGTCAGAGACCACGAAAATGTGGTAGAAAGATACAGAAAGATTTCCTATTGTTTTGGGTGCCACAGGCTTGATTAAGAAGAATTTCCAAGCACATTTTGATAAATTACCCATAATGTTACATCATACAAACACAAGAAGGAGACACTCTCTGGCAAGATGCAAGTACACTATGCTGAGCATTAGCAGTGAATTTGAGAGACTGAGATCATATTCTATATACCCTGGCCTAGAAGAGAGGTTCATAACTGTCATAGTATGTGCAAAACTAACCCATTTGGAGAAATTGCCCCAAGAGAAGGGTTACAATGGCATGCCAGATGGATTAGTCCTTGGTCTGGTTCTTTTCAGTATTTTTGTAAGTGATGTTTTGGAGGGAATTTCGAGAAAGGTTTCCCTTATTCCAGCGGATACAAAAATCAGCAATAGAGTAGACGCTGGAAGGTGTGGAAAACCTGAGGAATGATCTAGAATTTGGCATTTAAAATTGAATGCTAAAAAATGCAGAGTCATGCATTTAGGATGTAAAAGCCCAAGGGATGGTGCAATATCGGGGGTGAACTTCTGTGCACAAAAGGATAGGACCTGGGAGTAATCCTATTTTATGATCTTAAGGTGGCCAAAGGGGATGCTTGAGCGCATTAAGAGAGGAATAGCCAGCAAGAAAAAGGAGGTGCCTCTTTATAAGTCTCTGGTGAAACCTCATTTGGAGTACTTTGTACAATTCTGGAGATCATACCTTCAAAACGATATAAACAGGATGAAGTTGGTGTAGAGGGTGCTACTAAAACGGTCAATGGTCTTTGTCATAAAGCATATAAGGATAGACTTCGACCTCAGTATGTATACTTTGGAAGACAGGGGAAAGATGGGAGATATGATAGAGACATTTAAATACCTCCATGTGTAAAATGCACAGGAGATGGGCCTCTTTCAGTTGAAAGGAAGCTCTGGAATTGAGCATTGGATGAAGGTGAAAGGGGATAGACTTGGGAGTAATCTATTAAAACACTTCTTTACAGAAAGGCTGGAGAATGCATGTTAACAGCCTCCAAGTGAAGGTGGTAGATAAAAGGAATTCAGAAAAGCATGAAATAAGCACAGAGGATCTCAGTGGGAGAAGATGGGGTTGTATATACACTGGACTGTTGGTTTGGATGGGCAGGCTGGATAGGTTGTGTTGTTTTTTTCGTTGCCTACATTTGTATAAATATTCTTTCCATTTCCCTTCTGGCCAGTGGTACTTGGAAGAAACTTTTGGTGATTGACTCTCCGTGGTTGTCTGAAAGCAAACCCTCTTTTTACACCTGGTACACATCTTCATCCTGCCACCTGCTGGAAAACAGAGACATCAATATTCCTCTTGCCTGGAGAGCTTTTACATCCTAACACCTACTCTCCTGTTTAATACCCATGTATGGTTTTAATCATTCCCTATAATGAAATTCCTTATTTGTTCTGTTTGTCTGTCTTGAATAGATTGTAAGTTTTGTTATGCAGGGACTGTCTCTTCCATGTATACAGTATGTAGAGCGGTGCTTATGCCTAGTTGTTAAGTGTCATTGAGTCAATGTTGACTCATGACAACCCTGTGGATAGTTGTCTTCAATTGTGTTTGGTCTTCTGTCAAGCAGCTAACTGTTGATAGAGTGGCATCCGTAACTGCTCTTATTGTATTGATGTATTGAACCATCACATTGCCGGTCTTCGTCCTTTGCACTGACCTTCCGGCTTGTCAGATATAAGCAGTAGTATTCGAGCAGGCAAATCACTTAAACTTCCATTGGAGTTGGCTGTCCTATTTTTGGTTGCCTGCGATTTCCTTCCAAATGCATGCCAATGAGCATTGAAGTAGGATGTTAATTTAAACAAGAAGTTACATGTGTAAAGCTGCATTGGAGCAAATATCCAGATCAATAAATAAAATTACAACATAAAGGTCCCGTGAGACCCCATGACATACCTTAAAAAATCTGGTATGAATTGGACCCTAAAGACAAAGGTTATTAGGGCAGCTGCTCTCCAGCACCAGCACCAACACCAACAATAAGCTTTTCGCTTTTGAAAAGTAAGCTACAAACAAAGGAACATATTCTGCATGGGTGGAAATTTGTACACCAGTCTAAGGGGCCAATGCCAGAAGCCATACACTAGAGCTCTGCACAGGGTTCAGGGCTGGTCCAACCACGTGACAAACTAGGCAGTCATCTAGGGTGGCAGCTTCTGGGGGCAGCAAAGAGCAAGGCACAGAAAACTAAACAAGTTTTTGACAGTCAGAGGGCCAGCCCTGGCAGGGTTTCCTAATGCATGTGTTCAATGGAAAAAAATCTGTACCCCATTGCAGTAAGCAAAAGGTATGTAAATATGCTGGGATCAAAAAATGTTTCCTATCATGCAAGAGCATGCATGCGCACATGGGTCCTTGCTAGCAGCAGCTATATTTTGTGCACAAAAAAATTGCATCAACAGCCAGGTGGTATGTACATACATTTGTGTGTGTGCTGGAATACTATTCTGTGCACACAAAACATAAGAGATGCCATACTGGGTCAGACCAAGGTCCATCAAGCCCAGTATCCTGTTTCCAACAGTGGCCAATCCAGATCACAAGTACCTAGTAGTTTCCCCAAAAGACACAGGTTCCACAATGCTTGTACTGGGGCAAGTAGTGATATCCTGGGTCCCCTTTGTTTATGGACCCTTTCCTCCAGAAACTTGTCCAAACCTTTTTTAAACCCAGCTACACTAACAGCTTTTACTACATCATCCAGTAACAAATTCCAGAATTTGATTCCAACACACGCGCAGCATGCAACTTCAAGGTGCTGAATTATACAGTGCTCACAATACCAAATATTTTTCAACAGTCCAGCATTTCCAGTGCACTTCCTCTTCAACAAAGCCAGAAAACATTGTGGGTTCTTTATGCTTGCGGTAAAGAGAAGAGGTGGGCATGAAATCCTGACTGCATAAGAACAAGCTAACCTTTTCTTCCTCCTCAGGCCTTGCTTTAAAGTTACAGCATGAGACAACAGTGCTCAGCCTTGTGATCTGCATTGAACAGCTAATATCTTCATTACCATGGGATTTAAATGAGCTGTGCGCCTAGGTCTGTCTGAGGCTTTGCGCACAGTTAGCTCATGCGCAAAGTTTGTTTTTACATAGGGTGCCTATGGTTGCACATAAAATTGTGCGCAAAAGCTGAGCTGACCTGACCTATTCGCTTTATTGCATCGACCCCTAAGTCTGTACCCAAAGCAGCAGGAACTCAAGTAACTTGCCAATTTCATGAGGAGTGTCAGAGGGAGAAATGAATTTGGATCCTCTTCTGATGGTTCCTAGTCAATTGGTTTAACCACTAGACCACTCTCCTGCAATAAGCACCAGCGGCTCTCCGATACTCCCATCTCTTTCTCTTTAGCTACAGAGGCTGGATCTGCCTACCCTGAGCCACACCTCCGGTGCCATCTTCCTGTTCTCTCTCTTTCTACTTTCAAACCATGCTGTGTCCTTTTACCTGTGCAGTTATTGTAGTCACTTGTTTCCTTTTATGTCCTGTGTGATTTGTCTTTATTGTGCTTTATAAGTTAAGTGAGAAGAAACAAGTCACAAGCAATGGTTCTGTTTCGTTAGTGAAATTAAAGAACTTTGTTTATGAGTGTTGCAACCAAGGCTTTAGTGGGAGACCTTTTTCCTTTGCATTCAGAACTTCCCAGATCTAAGCAGGTTTCACGGCTTTCTGTTCCCATTGATCGCCAGCACCGTAAGATACAAAATTACCAGGGCCGACAGGATTCAGGCTGTTCTCTCATCAATGGAGAGTAATTATCCCTGGCTGCGCCAATACCGGATAGTTAAGCCCTAGCATAATGCATAAGGTAAAGACATTTAGAAGGCAGCTCGCTTCTGGGATATGTGATGGATAGAGTGAGACATGGCCTCAGGGGGTGGACAGCTGCACAAGTTGGGGGTTGAGGGGGAGGGCTGCAGTTTGTAATCCTTGTGCAGAACAAAGCTGGTGCCATGGAGCAGTGAAGAGAAAGCAGCGATTTACTTTTTCACAAGACTCCCCGCAAAGAGGGATCTGTGATGGAGCATCTTAGAAAGAAGAGAAGGGAGCTTTGACTCTTTTTTTTTTTTTTTTGTCTGCTGACCTGGCCAAAATTAAACACTCTCCTTATGATCTCCAGCAGGTAGCATGAAGAAGTCATTTGCATGTCCCAAGGCAAGAACGCTGTGCCCTCCCAATGGCAGCTGGACAGGCTTTGGAGCAAGGAGCACATTATCAGAGTTTAGGCACGGAAAGGTAGCCACCACCTCCTGCTACAGTGAGAAAGACCAGATGAAGCCACATAGCTGACTCGGCAACTCCCCAAGTATTCTTGGGAAGGGGCCTCCTGTATTTTCTTGATTTGAGATCTCAGACCGCGTTAGGATGGAAAATCCCTAATGGCTTGGTGTTCATGGATAGATAAGGACAATGAATGCAGTTTTGTAAGTTTCCATGGCGTTAACGCATCTTAGCACGTGAATTTTGAGACTTATTTTATAAAGCAAAGTATGCACATACTGAACTTTATGAAACAGGGGTGTAAGAAGTGCAGAAATCTAGGTATGGGCACGCACCTTTCGTATTATCAAGGCGGTTTGCATAGAACTCAACTTTTGTTATGCATTGAACAGTCTGTGGTGGTGACATATTTACATGGAAAGAGTTATAGGGTTACTTGATCCAGTGGGGTGAGGGTCACGGACAAAATAACCTATGTACAATATGATGAAGTAACATTGGGCAATGTTTGAGGTGCTGGGTTTAGGGGAGGGATTATGTGTCTGATCCAAAGGTTTCTTGGAAGAGGTGACTTTTTAGTTTTTTGTGGAAGTCTGTTATGTCCTTGATGGCTCTTAGAGTGCTTGGGAGAGAGTTCCATAGTGTGGAATGTAGATTGAGAATGCTCTTTGGCATGCTGCTTAGGAAGGTGTTGCCTTTTGAGTTGGGATATTGAGGAGGTTCAGGTGCTGTTGTCATCTGGAATTCTCCCTATAAGTGAGTGTAGGCAGGCTGCAGCTTGGTTATATATTGTCTTGAAGGTGATCATGATTGTTTTGCATTTGATCCTTGCTTGTATAGGGAGCCAGTATAGGTTTCTATGCCTGCTCTAGGGCAAGCAAAAATGTCCACGCCTAGATTTTTCAGAAAGGTAAATAAATTGTAGTATTTTATAACTTCTGCAGGTAAATTTACGTTCCATCCAAATTGAAAGTACATGCAATAATATTTAAGCATGCACTCCCAGAATAGCGACTGCCTATGGCGTGTGCAAGTCCTTAAAATAGGCTACTTAAGACGCATAAATGGTACCTATCTTTAAGCAACTCCTTATAAAATCAGCCATGGTGTGTCTGTATAGATACACAGTGCACAGGTCAAGATTCCTTTCTTCATGTTTTATATTGTGATTGCTTTGGGGTATTGAAGTTTGCTACCCAGCACTGTTCTCATACTAATGTCACCTCTAACATCCCAGCAGAGTCCATCACTAGAGCAGCAACACTTACTCTAAGAGCTGAACATCGAATAGATTGATCAGCGTTGTAATTATTCACCTCCAAAATCTTTGGAGACCCTCCAGATAGCCACATTCAATGTACTGTGCTAGACGGACATTAGGATAATGATTCTAAAAATCATTTTTGTGCATAAAGCATCGTTTTGCACGCATAAACCATGGTTATCAATTAGCGCATGCCTAAAAGTATGCGCAGTGCAAGCAGGCGTACATGCACAGGGGCAAAGTTCCGATGCAGCATGGGCAGAGTGACATTTTGGCATGCAAAGTATGCACTAAGATTTATGTCTGGGCCTTGAATGTAGGTGCTATTGCTGCAGGATTTGCGCCTCTGTTTTATAAAGTCAGAGGTGTCTTTATAAAATAGCTCAAAGATAGGCACCTTCCTGCTCACGTAACTTCGCCACCTCATTATAAAATTACCAGGGCTGCCAGGACTCAAGCAGTAATTCTACAAACTCCTGCTTAATTAACGTATGTTTTTATACGTGTATTTTATAAGATCGAGTACGAATGGCTGAAAGCACTCATTAACTTAAGGTGCAATCATTTACACCTACCCTAAGACTGGGGTAACTGCCCGCTCCTAAATTTGTAAGGAAGGCACAGAAAGAATAGGATTCTATCATTTACATGCATGACCTTCTGCTCCTCCCAAACTCTGCCCTTTGCATGCCCACGGTGAAAGTACGTGTGACTGGCTGCGCAGACTCACAGAATCGTGGCCACGTGATTCACAGGCATCACTGGCCGCTTTCATATGTAGATAACTAAAATACCTATAAATCTAAGCTTTTTTATAAAATTGCCCTCTGTGGAGGTAATTATATAATGAGCCGCATAAAGATACATATCATCCATACGCAATGACTTACATGCGTGGTGAGCATTGACGCGCGTAGTTTAGGTGGGCACTGTTCTGTAAACACGCCTACCAGGGCAATGGCATAACCCTGTGTTCTCCAGGAACAAGCAGGAAGTCAGTCCTCACTTATGGGTGACGTTGGCACCGATGGAGCCCACGCGGAGCAATTCCCCAGCTTTCAAAGAAAGCCTTTGGGATTGCTACCACGCATGCATTCGTCGGCACTATATGGAATACCAACCACCGCTGAATATATGAGCAGAGGTATATACTTGATAATGTGGTGCCGAATATTGACACTTCTGAGTATAGGCTACATGTATAGATGCCAAAAATCAGCCCCCATACGTAAAGATTATATGTTTGGCTCAGATGGCCCAAGTCATACCTGTTTTTTCCACATCTGATCTAAACATATAAGTTATACATATAAGATCTATATAATTTGTGTGGATTTGCAATCCCACCCTTCTCACTTGCTGTGTGCCTTTGAGTCCATGCTGACGCCTGGCGACCCAGCTCCTGGGTTTTGCTGGCAAGGTTGGGTCAGAAGTAGATTGGTAGGCCTTTCTTCCACGCAGTGAGTTTTACAGCCTCTGGTATTCCAAGGTGGTCACTCATCCAAGTACCAACCAGGCCCAACCCCTGCTCTACTTCCAAGATAGCTGAAGACGCAGAGTACACCTATTATACATATAAGGCCCACCAGTTTGTTTTTAAGTCCTTAGACATTCTGCACAGTACCAAACATCTAGTTGCTTTTTCAATATTAACCTTATAGTGTAAAACTGTTCTAAAGGCAAATATGAAAATACAGTTTGGCAGCATAAGGCCGCTATAGACCAAGAAACTGATCTATTTGCTTTGAGGGCAGTGAGCAGCTTTTATAGTCGAGGGAGCTAATCAGAAAGTTGTCACAAAATGCAGCGCCCAAAAATGGATTGGACATAGATGTGTATGTACTCACCTGTCTACTACAGTGCTTATATTTTTATTGGGGAAAATTGTTAGATTTGATGGTGGCATATAATTAGTAGACTGTCAGCAGTAATTGCAAGGTTTTGCAACAGAAGAAATGATTTAGCTTTCCTGTGTCTATAAGATGGGAGACCGCAAAATGCTTTTAGAAGCGTGTACTGCATTGCTTCATCATACATCAGACATGCTCTTGTGGGCTCGGAAAAATAATAGGTATTATGCATGGTCCTTCCAAAAGACTTTTAGTTAAATAACCACAGTTGCAGCCATAAATTAGAGCCTCACAAAGTGCACCCTTTGAAGTTTAGACAAAACTTTGGATAAATAATAGCTCTCAGCACTTCCAGCAGAGGGACATATATGAAAAGAAAGAGCAGGAATTGGTGATATGCCAGTCGGTGGTCTCTGTGTGGTTGGGAATGTAGTTAGGTCTTTCTCAACCGTCCTAAAAATTGTACTTAAATGGGAGGGGGGGAGAGGGGTATTACAGTAGAGAAATTAATTCCTCCTGTTTTCCGCCGCCCCACACTGACGAGACATCCCCTCATATCTTCCAAAATTCAGATGGAATTCTGGATACCATTAAATCAAAATAGTGTTGTGAGCTCTCTTGGACCTCATTAAACAAAGTAACAAATTGTGCGGTTTAAAGTGCTGCATGAAACCCATTTCAGGAAAGAGGAAATGTCCCTGTAGTGCTTGTGTTAGTGCTATCCTGTGTCCTTTAAAGGAGAGGAATCTTAGCCGGTACTCCAGTAAGAATAGAAATCCAGCTTTCTACACAGTTGCCCACTGTCTCCCGATTCTGAAAACTGCTTTTAATTCAAAGGCTGAGCAGGCTCTCGGGGCACCGTAGTTACTTACTTATAAACATTTATAGTCTGCTGATCCAGGAGCAACGTGCTCATAAGAACATAAAAACTGACATACTGGGTCAGACCAAAGGTCCATCAAACCCAGTGACCAATCCAGGTTGCAAGTATCCTGATGTATCCCAAAAGTAGCCAGCTCCATGCCACCTATCCCCAGGGATAAGCACTGGTTTTCTCTTGGACTACTGTAATGAGTTATGGACTTTTCCTCCAGGAATCTGTCCAAACCTTTTTTAAACCCAGCTACACTACCTGCTTTTACTACATCCTCCAACAATGAGGTCCAAAGCGTAATTATACATTGAGAGAAAAAAATCTGCTATTTGTTTTAAATGTATTATTCTCTAGCTTCATGATGTGTCCCCTAGTCCTCCTTGCATGTTTTGAAAGAGTAAACAATCAATCCACACTTACCCATTCCACTCACACTGGATTTTATAGACCTCTATCATACCTCTCCTCAGTTATCCTTTCTCCAGGCGGAAGAGCCCTAACCTCTTTAGACTTTCCTCATAAGAGAGTCCTTCCATCCCCTTTATCATTTTGGTTGCCCTTCTCTGTACCTTTTCCAATGCCACCATATCTTTTTTTTTTTAATGCAGAGGCCAGAATTGCACACACAACTTGAGGTGCATTTGCAATACAGAGACATTATATTCTTTTTTAAATTTTCTGTTCCTTTCCTAATGATTCCTAACATTGTTTGCTTTTTTGGCCATTACCACACACTAAACAGAAGCTTTCAATATATTGTCCATGATGACACCCAGATCCTTTCTCTGAGTGGTGACTCCTAATATGGAACCTAGCATTGTGGAACTATGGTTTGGATTTTGGTTCCCTACATACATCACTTTGCACTTGTCCGCATTAAATTTCATCTGCTATTGAATGCCCAATTGCCGAGTCTCACATTGTCCTCCTGCAATTTCTCACAATCCACATGCCATTTAGCAATTTTGAATAATTTGGTGTCATCTGTAAATTTAATCACCTCACCTGTTCCCAATTCCTGATCGTTTATAAATATGTGAAAAAGCACAGGTCTCTGTACTGTCGGAGCTCCCCCGTGTGGCCAGGCAGTTGCCCAGTAGTGCACGAGGGCTCCGATCGTCCTTTGTATAAAAAGTTAGCCCAATAGCATGTAGTTGTGTCTTAAATAGATTAGAGCCAAGTTCAAAGGTCGCAGGAAATTTCTTTTATTTAAGAAATAAGGTTTTCCCAACCAAATTAAAATATAAAGTTCAGGATACTTCTCCATCATAAACGTAAGCCTGGTTAAACAGTCCTTGGCTTGGCTTAGTTTAAGCACACCTTTTTCACAAGTAAAAATCCTTTACAACAGCAGTCTGTTCTCCGGTCCCCAGGAGGCAGTACAATACTTCACTGTTCGTTTCACAGCTGGTATAGCATAACCTTCCCTGGTCCACCAACAGATTGTAAAGTTCAGTAGTATTTCTTCAAGATACAATTTTTACTTTTAGCTCCTTTCTGGCTTCATTAACCATGCAGCGTTATCAGCCAAGCAGTCATTGGTTAGCCTAGCTAAAAGTTATGGGCTTTTGCATAGAATGTCCTTATTAAGAACTCCTGGGTTTTTCTCCAGTTACTAAAACCCTATTCAGTTCCTTATTCTTCTTTGGCACAGATAGCACATTCAATTTCCATATCTGAAACCCCACTTTCATAAAAAGTGTCTCCTAGTTCCATTTCTTCCTCACTGGACTCTTTCAGATATTTGTCCTCCTCAGGGTCTGCCTGAGGAGCCTTTACACGATGTAAAGCTTTCAACACTTGTTCCCAATTATGCTTCTCAGTACGTGAGCTAGTGGGAGAAGGGCAGAAAAGGGTTTCCCTATTTAAAAGCTTCTTTAAGGCTTGTAAAGGGCTCACCTTGCCAGTAGAGTGTTGTCCTCCTGTAGGCCCCTTATACTGAGAAGGGCCAGACCAGGAGCTTCTGGAAAATATCTCCTCCTCAGAAGAATCTTCCCCCGAGCTCTCCTCTGGCCTTCTCACCTCTCTGTTCCTGTCCTGGGTCAGCTTCCTTTGTCCCAGTGGCGCTGCCACAACTCTGCTTGTCTCAGTGCCTCTGTGTCTGCTTTCAATCTCATCCTCCTTCTCAGCTCCCGTCTGTTTCTCCTTCCATGCCTGTCTCTGTGCACTCCCTTCCTGTGTCTCCTTCCACGTCTGTGCAATCCGTTCCTGTGTCTCCTTCCAGGTCTGTGCAATCTGTGAGTGAAACTTCCCTGCCTAAATGTTTGGGGCTGTCCTATGGCTCTTGACTCCGCCCACAAACCACTCCCATCTCCTCCCTCGGTTTCCATGGGAACTGGGTGTGTCTCTGGCTCTGCACTCCTCTGCAGGAGATCTTTGGCTTTACTTTGGGTGTTAACCCTTCCTGTTCCTGCAGTTTCTTTGGGTTTAGAAAAAAAAGACTGTTTTCCCTTTCTTTTTCTGCACTCTGAGCCTGCTTCTCCACCACAGTACAGATCCCTGGGATGCTCCACTATTCTCTTTCTTTCATTGAGAAAACTGACCATTTATCCCTACTCTGTTTTCTATCTCTCAACCAGTTTCCAATCCGCAGTAGGACATTGCCTCCAATACCATGACTGTTTAATTTCCTCAGGAGTCTCTCGCGTGGGTCTTTGTTGGACATTTTCTGAAAGTCTAAATACAGTACACTATATCAACCGGCTCACTTTTAGACATGTTTATGCCTTCAAAGAAATGGAGTAGATTGGTGAAGCAACACTTCCCTTCTCTAAATCCATTGACTCTGTCCCATTAAATCATGTCTGTACATGTATTCAATAATTATGTTCTTTATACTGGTTTTCATCAGTTTGCCCGACATCAACATTAGGCTCATCGGTCAGTAGTTTTCCATATCACCGCTGGAGCCCTTTTTAAAAATTGACATTTCATTGGCCACTCTCCAGATGATTGTAATGATGGGTTAATTTGTGATAGGAGTTCTGCAGTTTCATCTTTGAGGTCTTTCAGCATTCTTGGGCATTTCTCTTCCAGTTCAGGTGATTTGCTGCTCATTTGACCATTAATACAATATCATTAATTTGAAACAAGATGAGAACAATGAAAATAAATGGATAAGACAACAACAAACGTTTCTGAAGGGACCAGCAAAAGGTGCAGTACAGGGGTAGAGAGAGTACTACTGTTGAACAGCTAACACAGAAAAGTGATTTGTGGCTAGCTTATGAAAAGGAAGATATTACTCTGGGATAGAATAGGACTGGGCCAGCAATATAGTGTATCTGGACTTTCAGAAAGCTTTTGACAAGGTCCCCCATCAGAGACTTTTGGCAAAGCTAAAAAGTCATGGGATAGGAGGCAGTGTACTATTGTGGATCGGGAACTGGTTAAAAGATAGAAAGCAGAGGGTAGGGCTAAATGGCCAATATTCCCAATGGAAAAAGGTGAATAGTGGAGTACCCCAGGGATCTGTACTGGGTCCGCTACTTTTTGACATATTCATAAATGACCTGGAAAAGGGAATAACTAGTGAGGTTATCAAATTTGCAGATGACACAAAACTGTTTAAAGTTGTTAAAACCCAAGAGGATTGTGGAAAACTGCAGGAAGATCTGGATAAATTGGAAGACTGGGCATCCAAATGGCAGATGAAATTTAATGTGGACAAGTGCAAAGTTATGCATCTAGGAAAGAACAACCCACACTATAGTTACACGATGCAAGGCTCCACATTAGAAACCACCACCCAGGAAAAAGATTTAGGAGTCATCGTGGATAACATGTTAAAACCCTCCGCCCAGTGTGCAGCGGCGGCCAAGAAAGCAAATAGAATGCTAGGTATCATAAGGAAAGGAATGGAAAATAAAACAAAGGATATTATAATGCCTCTGTATCGCTCCATGGTACGACCGCACCTTGAATATTGTGTGCAATTCTGGTCACCGTATCTTAAAAAGGACATAGAGTTATTAGAAAAAGTACAGAGAAGAGCCACCAAATTGGTGAAGGGGATGGAAGGCTACTCCTATGAAGAGAGGCTAAAAAGGTTAGGGCTCTTTAACCTGGAAAAGAGACGGCTGAGGGGAGATATGATAGAGGTCTATAAATTAATGAATGGAGTGGAACGGATAAACGTGGATCAATTGTTTACGCTATCAGAATATAGAAGGACTAGGGGACATGTAATGAAGCTACGGGGTAAACTATTTAAGACAAATAAGAGAAAATATTTCTTCACTCAACGTGTAATCAAACTCTGGAATCTGTTACCGGAGGATGTAGTAAGGGCTGTTAGTATAGCTGGGTTTAAAAAAGGTTTGGACAAGTTCCTGGAGGAAAGGTCCATAAACCACTATTAAAAAGGGACCCAGGATATCAATGCTTGACCTAGTACAAGCACTGCAGAACCTGTGTCTTTTGGGGAAACTGCTAGGTACGTATGACCTAGATTGGCCACTGTTGGAAACAGGATACTGGGCTTGATGGACCTCGGTCTGACCCAGTATGGCATTTCTTATGTTCTTAATAATAAAAACCTCAGAACCAGCACACCAGATAGGCTACTGTGTTTGAAGATACCATAACAAAAGTTAGAATTTGTTGATTTTTAGGGTCTGCAATGGACTGCGTCACATTGTGGAGCTTCACCATAAAGCACCTTATGAATTAGTGGAGTGGAGGAGTAGCCTAGTGGTTAGAGCACTGGCTTGGTAACCAAGAGACCATGGTTTGCTTCCCACTAGCACTCCTTGTGGCTTTGGGCAAGTCACTTAACCCTCCATTGCCTTGGAAGAAAGGCCTGGCAAACTACTTCCGGTCACACTGCCAAGAAACCCCAGGAGCTACTGGGTCGCCAGGAGTCAGCATTGACTCGAAAGCACACATTGCATTTTTGAATTAGGTTAAGAATATTGTATTTGAAATGCCACTCAATAGGGAACCAGTGCACATCATGCAGAGCTGGAGAGATGTGATCACATTCTTAACTGTGGCACACTAGAATGCAGTCACATTTAGAGGTAGTGAAATATATATCTATTCTTAACCCTGCCAGTTCCACTGGGCACATAACTCGGATGTTCAAATCAGCTAGACAGTGTTTTCCAACCCCAGCTGATAGAGAGCTGTGTGCTAAGGCTCAGTGGGCCCTGAGATGACCCCAGGTTTTGGGATGTCTAAATCTGATACGTGGAGAATCTAGAGAAGAATAATTGTGATTTTACGCCTGCTTAATTCACCGTGAACCTAAAATTGCTAGACAGGAAATATCAGCGGATAATTCTGCAGAGCCATATGTAGGTTTTACTGTGATTTAAATACATTCGTAGTAATTTGGCAAATTAGGCAGGCGCCTAGGGTGGCAGGTTCTTTTGAGAGGGTAGCAGCAAAGAGCAAGGCATTCAAAACTAAACAATAGATTCTGACATCCAGGGGAGGCCTAGGGGTTTCCTAGGGCACTAGTTCCTTGAAGAAACTCCAGGGCCTGCCCTGCATAGCACACATACATAGAGGTGGGACCCTGCATGGATGTATGCAAGGTTCCTTCTGCTTTTTTTCCTCTTCCTTGGCTAACTCGCTAGCATCTGTGGGCTGCAGTACTGTCAGTCTATTGGCGATCACTGAGGTCCGCATATTGGCTCCTCAGAGCTCCACAGTTTCTAATGTATTGTGGAAGGAAAAGTACCCCATTAAATGGGGAAAAGACATCTGCACTTTGACCATATTTAAAGTGGATCCATGGAACCCCCAAAACAATAGTTAACTGATTCTTCCTCCTACCTCCTCACTACCATTAAGTTTGAAAGTCTCTAGGGTTTGCATCACTGAGCCAGAAGAAGGGAAGGAGTGTCAGCCCTTCATATTAAAGAGAGAGAGAGAGACTGTGGCTAGTGATGACCCTCTGGGTAGCTTTTCAAGACCTGGTGGAAGGAGGACAACCAGTGGGACATGGTGATACCTGGGTACAAATTATATCACAATGATAGAATAGATCAAATTGGTGGAGGGGTTGCACTTTATATTAGAAAGGGCATTGAGTCAAATAGGATTAAAGTTTTGCAGGAAACAAAATTCACAGTAGAATCTCTATGGATTGAAATTCCATGTAAAAAGAGGAAGGTGATGGCAGTGGAGGTGTACTACCGACCGCCTGGCCAAAATTAACAAATGGATGATGAAATGCTCAAAGAAATCACGGAAGCTAACAAACGTTACAGCACAGTAATAATAATGGGTGATTTTAACTATCCTGGTATCGACTGGGTCAGTGTCACAGGAGGACATGCTAGAAAGAGAAAGTTTCTAGGTGAAATAAATTACTGCTTCTTGGAGCAGCTGGTTCATGAACCGACAAGAGCGGAAGCCATTTTGGACCTAATCCTTAGTGGTACACAAGATCCTAGTGCAAGAGATAAGGCTGTTGGGGTCACTTGGCAGTAGTGATCATAGTATGATTGCGTTTGATTTTATAAATGGAGGAAGGATGGCAAGGAAATCCACAATACTCTCTTTTAACTTTCAAAAGGGAGACTATGATAAAATAAGGAAAACAGTTAAGAAAAAACTAAAAGGAGCAGCTGCAAAAGTTAGATTTACATCAAGCATGGGCATTGTTTAAAAATACTATCTTGGAAGCCCAGACCAGCTGTATTCCATGCTTTAAGAAAGGTGGAAGGAAGTCCAAAAAACTGCCAGCATGGTTTAAAGGTGAGGTCAGAGAGACTGTTGTAGCCAAAAAAGCACCTTTCAGGAAATGGAGAAAGGAGCCAAATGACGAAAACTGGAAACATGAGCACTGGCAAGTTAGATGCAAGGCATTGATAAGGCAAGCAAAGAGAGAATTTGAGAAGAAGTTTGCAATGGAAGCAAAAACTCTAAATGAAGAGTTTTTCAAGTACATTTGTAGTAAAAAAAAATAAAAAAACGGTGAGAGAGTCAGTTGGACAATTAGATGATAAAGGGGTGAAAGGGGCACTAAGATGGGACAAGGCCATAGCGGAGAGACTGAATGAATTCTTTGCTTCAGTCTTTACTGAAGAAGATGTAGGAAAGTTACTCATGACAGAAATGGTCTTTAAAGGTGATGCATTGGAAGAATTGAAAGAAATACCTTTTAAATACTTAAAAGGGTATTATTAAAAAAAAATGTTTTCAAAGACTGGGAAGCTGCAAAACTAGAGGACAATAACATGAGGCTTCAAGGGGGTAAACTCAAAGGCAACATCAGGAAATACTTTTTCACTCAGAGGGTGTTGGATGCTTGGAATGCCCTCCTGATGGAAGTGGTGGAGGCAAATACAGTGACAGAATTCAAAATGGCATGGGTCAGACACAGTGGATCCCTTCACAGCAACAGGATAAAATCAAAATAACCTTAACAATTTCGGCTATTTCAACAAATAGGGGTGACCTGCATGGAGCAGTGGGTGCTCCTATTCTTTTCACCTTGCTGGGTAGACTGGATGGACCCTGATGGTCTTTAACTGCCATCATATACTATGTTGCTATATAAATATTGATAAACTGGGAAGATATAATACAACTATTTGATTTACTAAACAGTAGTAAATCACCTGGACTGGATGGTATACACCCAAGGGTGTTGAAAGATCTGAAATATGAGATTGCAGACCTACTATTAGTAATCTGTGAACTATCATTAAAATCATCTGTAGTACCTGAAGATTAGTGAATGGCCAATGTAACGCAAATTTTTAAAAAGGGTTCCAGTACTGGGTAAAATGGTAGAAACCATTATAAAGAACAAAATCACTGAACATGTAGATAATCATGGTTTAATGGGAGAAAGCCAACATAGCTTTAGCAAGGAAGGTCTTGTCTTACTAATCTGTTATATGTTTTTTGAAGGTGTGAATAAACAGGTAGACAAAGGTGAGCCGATCAATATAATGTATCTGGATTTTCAGAAAGCCTTTGACAAGGTCCCTCATGAGAGACTCTTGGTGAAATGAAAAAGTCATGGAATAGGAGGCAGTGTACTATTATGGATCAGAAACTCATTAAAAAACAGAAAGCAAAGGGTAGGGCTAAATGGCCAATTTTCCCAATGGAGAAAGGTGAATAGTGGCGTACCCCAGGGATCTGTGCTGGGTCTGCTGATTTTTAACATATTTGTAAATGACCTGGAAATAGGAATAACGAGTGAGGTGATCAAATTACAGATGACACAAAATTATTCAAAGTTGTTAAAATTCAAGTGGATTGTGGAATATTGCAAGAGGACCTTGGCAAATTGGAAGAATGGTAGATGAAATTTAATGTGGACAAGTGCAAGGTTATGCACCTAGGAAAGAACAACCCAAACTATGGTTACACGATGCAAGGTTCCACATTAGGAACCACCACCCAGGAAAAAGATTTAGGCGTCATTGTGGATACAATGTTAAAACCCTCAGCCCAGTGTGCAGCGGCGGCCAAGAGAGCAAATAGAATGCTAGGTATCATAAGGAAAGGAATGGAAAATAAAACAAAAGATATTATAATGCCTCTATATCGTTCCATGGTGAGACCACACCTTGAATATTGTGTGCAATTCCGGTCACCGTATCTTAAAAAGATATAGCGGAATTAGAAAAAGGTACAGAGAAGAGGCACCAAAATGGTAAAGGGGATGAAAGGATACCCCTATGAAGATAGGCTAAAAAGGTTAGGGCTCTTCAACCTGGAAAAGAGCTGAGGGGAGATATGATAGATGACTATAAATTAATGAATGGAGTGGAACAAGTACATGTAGACTGATTTGTTTATGCCGTGAAAAAGTAGAAAGACTAGGGGACATGCAATGAAGCTACAGTGTAACCCATATATAAGACTAATAAGAGAAAATATTTTTCACTCAATGCATAATCAAACTCTGGAATTCGTTACCGGAGGATGTAGTAAAAGCTGTTAGTGTAACAGGGTTTAAAAAATGTTTGGACCAGTTCCTGGAGGAAAGGTCCATAAACCATTATTAAAGGGGACCTGGGAAATCCACTGCTTGCCCCAATACAAGCATTATTGGAACGTGTTTGTCTTTTTGGGAAACTGCTAGGTACTTGTGACCTGGATTGGCCACCATTGGAAACAGGATACTGGGCTTGATGGACCTTGGTCTGACCCAGTATGGCATATCTTATGTTCTTATGACCATTGTCCGAAGATTGAATTCTGTGGCAGTGTTTCAAGAGCATGTTTCTCTCGTGTGCTAGTGAGGAGCATTCACTGACACAGCTACTTATACGAAGACTGTAAAGCTGCTTAATACAAGTCGCATCATACATTTCTTTAAGGCTTGTTAAGATGTTATTTTGTGTCCTGTGGTGGTTTTTAGTTGTGACACCTTCTAGTTGATAAACAAAAAGAAATGCTGTATTGCATCTGTCATAGGGCTGAATGTTAGCAACATCCCACATGTCTTTAAAAAGAAACAATGATCCTTCTACTTTACAGCCACTATTGTAGGTTTGCGTGTAGCATGTGGAAGACAGAATCTCATGGGAAGCAAAGAGCTGCAGAGAGCCATGCAGCTAAGCTGAGTGCATGTTGTGAGCACCCATGGGACCCTCCAATAGAGAAAGCAGGAGAATATCTTGCATATCCTGCTCGACAGCTGAGCGAGGGCTGTTGAGCTTAGTGGATGAGCTAACCAGTGCATTGGATGGATGAATGACCTTGATTAAATTTATATTGAGTAGAACTGGAAGGACTTTTGCAGCAGGACAATGAGATCTGAGGTAGTGAAGCCAAATCCACATCTTCAAGAATTGTGATCTGGATGAGGAATAACTTAAAGAAATATTTCTTGACCGAAAGGGTGGTGGGCATATGGAACAGCCTCCCAAGAGAGTGGTGGAGGCAAGAACAGTGGCAGGGGGAAAGCTTGGCCAAGTGCAGAGGGTCTCTGAGGGGGACAGCAAGGCCCAATAATCCAGACTGTGAGCTGAGCATGGGTCTTACGGCTTCTATTCACCAGTATATTCTGTGTTTCAATCAGTATCATAAAATGAATGATCCACTTGTACAGGGTCAAATATCAATGGTAAATACTCACAAGCAAACTTGGACATTATTTTTCCAAAATCAATATTCCCTCGGTCCCTATATCCTTTATTATATCTATAAGCCAGAAAACGTTTTTATAATATGTTTGTAGGACCAATCTTGTCAGCGTAGGGAATAATAGCTTCTTTTATTATAGGTCCATTTTACTGATAGGTTAAAAATATGTCCAATATGCTCTTACGTCATCCAGAAATATTCCCATCCCAGAAGTGACATGGCATTTTACAAATGATGTGCAAGCCAGAACGTCTGAAAGAAAAGCAGGCGGCAAGTTCAAGTTCAGGCATGATTTCACAAACGTGGACATGGCCATCTCCGGAATAGTATTCCAGACTGTGGCATCTAGGAATAGCCTAATGGTTAGAGTAGTGGGCTAGGACCAGGGAAGCCAGGGTTTGAATCCCACTGCTGCTATCATTGTGATTGTATTGAATATTGTGGATGATAGAATGCCGTCTTCTATACTTTCCTGATGTCTGTTCCTTCCTGAAGCAGGTATCGCCGTAGACGCAGACATCCAGGACATTGCTGAGATCAGGCCGGGTTCCTGGGAATGCCCCAGCCACGCTTTCACCATGCAGTCATTCAGACTTGGACATCCTTACGCTGGGGACGTCCACAGACTCTGCTTCTAAAAATGCCTCTGGCGACATCTCCATGTTTTGGATATCTCTATGCCCATTTTCAGATGTCCAAAGTATGAATAGGGTTTCCAAAAAAAAAACAACCTTTAATCTCTTCCATATATATAGATATATACATATTGATATACATCTCCTTAGAAGGAACAGTTCATCTAATACCAAGATTAATTTATAAAAAATACTGGCATAGAACTACGTTTTGGATTCTGCAAATCTTGCTTGAAGGGATTTAAACATTTTTTCTTTCCCTCTGGAAGTTGTGGCGTACACTTGTTTAACATAAGATATACCATATTGAATTAGACCAGTAAGTCCATCAAGCCCAGTGTCCTGTCTTTGACAGTGGCCTATCCAGGTCACAAGTACCTAGCTGGATTCCAAAAGTAACAAGACTCCACGCTGTTTCCCCCTAGGAATAAGCAGTGGTTTTCCCCAGTTCTTTCTTAATAATGGTTTATGGATTTGTTATCTAGGAACGTCTCCAAATGTTGTTTAAAACCTAGCTATGCTAATAGCTGGATCCATTTTCTCACTGCAAACTTCCAATTTCAGCCGTTCAAAAAAAGGACTGCTTATGAAAATCTCCAGATCGTGCCTTGCCTCCTTGTTTCATGATAATAAAAAAAGTACCACTTCCAGAAATAGACTCTACTTTCCTCATCATTCCTCTAATCCAATCCCGCACCTTTGGGTAGTGTCATCTCACCAGCAGCTTGGAGACTGAGCATGCCATGATTCATGACGACATGGTGTACATACCGGTTGCACCTCCCACCAGAGCCAGTATCTCAGTCTCCAAGCAGCTGGGGTGAGGTGATTCCATCAGGCGGACTCACTAGAGGAACAGATAAGGATTAGAGTTAGAAGTATATTCAAAACAAAAACAATTTTTTTGGTTCCATTGCTTTGGTAATATTGTTGGGTTGACAGGAGTCTTTTCTATAGGACACTGCATAAGAATAAAGTTATTTGAAAAGGAAAAAAAAAAGTTCTCAGCGGACTTGGTACCAGGATTGAACCGGAGAAGCAAGGGAAGCTGAGTCTGGCAGTGCAGGCATGCAGAAAGTGCCCCGGGGCATGCGGGAGTTCCACCTCTGCAGAGCAGGCAGGAACAGCGAGGGAGGACTCAGATGTCCTACCTCCGGAACCGCAAACCACAAAAATGAAGTTGGAGAAGTCAGCAAAGCCCTCAAAGCGTTCTCCGGGTACAGAACGGCAGGGAGATATGCCAGGCGCTTATTCACCGGAATTTTGTACTCCTAATGCACAAGGCATTTTGCCTAATGCAGCGGTGGTGTCCCAAAAGGCATGCAAGGAAAGGGGCAAAAGAGGGGGCCGCTCCCCAAGAGCAGAGTGCAAGATGAACCGGGCCTGAGTAAGCGATGGAAGGAGGAAGACCCTTGGGGGGAGTTGGGCTTTCCTCTATCCAAGAAGGAAGATGATGTTGCGTTGATACAGGAGGCACAAGAGGATGACATGGAGTTGGAGGAGGGGGGAATCCCCCCAGCAGAGGATTCGTGTATAGTGCGTGTGTTTCAGAGGGAAGAGTGGGCAGCATTAATTACGCATTCTTTAAAAACCCTGAATATGGATGCGGAGGCTCCACTGGAGACTCCGGAGGATTCCCTCTTCCAGGCTGTCAGGAAGACACAGAAGGAGTTCCCTATCCACCGCATCATCAGGCAGATGATTCAGGATGAATGGGATGTGCTGGAGGCCGCCTTGAAAGGAATCTGTAAACCACTTTGACCCGGTGAAAAGCGGTATATAAGCAGAGCTAAATAAATAAATGCGAACTATGGCATGGCTGTACCCAATCCCTGAAAGCGACAGAGACCTTCTGTAGTCCCTGAAGGTGGACGCAGTGGTGTCGGCAGTGACTAAGAAGACTGCCATTCCAGTGGAAGGTAGTTTGGCACTTAAGAACATGCAGAATAGAAAGGTAGAAACGTTGTTAAAGCAGGCATTTGATATCAATGCCCTCTCCTTGCAAGTATCAGTCTGCGGTGCCTATGAGGTGCGCACAAGGAGTTATTGAGTTCTTGGGAATGTCTCACCCGCTTCCACTGGAGATGGCCAAGCTCGAGTCAGGCGTGGCTTACCTAGCAGACTCCTTTTATGATTTGATCAGTGGTCTGTCCAAAGGTATGGTGGTGGTGATAGCGGCACATCGGTACCTTTGGCTTCGAAATTGGTCAGCTGATGTCTCATCTAAATCACCATTCCAGGGGAAGTTCTTATTTGGAGAGGACATCAATTAATTGGTCAAGGACTTGGGTGAGTCTAAAGGAGGTTGCCTGCCAGAAGACAAGCAGAAGCCCATTAGGGCCACAAGTCTGCAACAGGGCCAGCCATCGAATTTCCAGCACTTTAAAGCAGTGTGCTATAGCAGAGGGGCAGAGTCCCTTCTAGAGGTCAGTCCTTTTGGGGGTTCTGGGGAACGGGCAGAAACTACTCTTTGCTTTCATGGTCCCTAAGAAGTCACAATGAAGCAAGGACTGCCCATGCAGAGCTGGTACCCATAGGTGGTCGGCTATGGGATTTTTACCCGATGTTGGCGGATTACTTCTGATGAATGGGGACTGGAGGTCATCAGGGAAGGCTACATGTTGGAGTTGAAAAGTCCTATCGCGGATTCCTTCATCCTTTCACCATTCAAGGCCCCTCGGAAGCGAGAGGCAGTGCAAGAAATGTTGAAAAGACTCCTAGACCTGCGGGCCATTCAACAAGTGCCAGATGACCAATACTTGATCTATTTTGTCATTCCCAAAAAGGAAGGTTTTTCGGCCCATCCTTAGATCTCAAGCATGTCGATCGCTGTCTAAAGGTACCTCAATTTCTCATGGAGATGCTCCGGTCAATGATCGTGGTGGTCAGGGAGGGAGAATACTTGACTTTTCTCGATCTGACGGAAGCCTACTTGCATATTCCCGAAGGTTTGCTGTGCCTATGGGTCACTGCCAGTTTCAGGCACTACCGTTTGGGTTAGCGACCACTCCACGTACTTTCACAAAGGTAATGGTGGTGGTGGCAGTGGGCCTTCGACAGAAAGGGATTCTGGTGAACCTGTATCCGGATGATTGGCTCATCTGTGCGAAATCAAAGGCTGAGAGCGCACAGGTCAAGGCGAAGGTGATAGCATACTTAGAGTCTCAGATGGGTGATCAACTTTGTAAAGAGTAAACGCCAGCCCTTGCAGGACTTGTCTGAAACCTGGCCCCGAGATGCAACAGCAGTAGGACAAGTATCTTTGCCGGAGATCCAGATACAAACATTGCAGAAGCAGATCAGAAGTTTTCGCAGCAAGCAGACACCGATAGATATTGGGATCCATGGCAGCGACCATCGAACTGGTGCTGTGGGCTCGTGCGCACATGTGTCCGTTGTAATGCAGTCTGTTGAGAAGATGGTCTGCTCAGTGTCATCCACTTTCGCTTCCCCTACCCTGCCCGGGAAAGGTCCAAAGCTCACTCAGATGTTGGTTAACCAGCGACAGGCTTTTTGGATAGCTCTGGAGACTCCCAGCTGGGTTCCTGTGACAACAGATGCCAGACTTACCAGCTGGGGAACTCATTATGAGGGCCACATTGCACAAGGGTGTTGGTTGGATCAAGAGTGTTCTTGGTCAATCAGTCAACTAGAGTTGAGGGCAGTGTTCTTAGCGTTGCAGCAGTTACAGTCTTAGCTTCAGGGCAGGGCAGTACAAGTGTTCTCAATGCAACAGCAGTAGCGTATGTCAATCCATCAGGGGGGAACAAGCCATATCAGTTTGGAGGAGGAAGTGGAGCCATTGTTAGCCTGGGCGGAGGAGAATCTGCAGGCTCTATTGGCAGCACATGTGGCAAGAAAAGACAATGTTACAGCCGATTATCTTAGCCGGATACAGATCGACCCGGGGGAATGGATGCTAAACAACACTGTTTTCACTCCCCTGGTTAGGCAGTGGGGCCAACCAATTATGGAGCTCATGGCGACATACAATTCAGCAAAGGCAACACGCTTTTGCAGCAGAAGGAGAGAATTGATGTCGGAAGGGCTACTCTACGTCCTGGCTCACCTTTGCAGAGCCACAAGAAAGAACAGCATGTTCCTTCTTTCCCACAGCTCTGTTAAAGTTGAGCCCGCCGGTTTGCTGAGTGCCAGGAGGTTAAACGGGGACATTTCCTGTCTCGTGTGAGACAGGAAATGCCCCATGTAATCTCCCAACACTCAATGACTTCAGGCTTCCCTGGCTCCCTCTGAAGCCAGTCAGGCAGGTGTGGGGCTCTTCAGGGTGGGGGGGGGGGGTGAGGGTTGAAGGGGGGCTAGGACTGCAAATAGGTTGATTAGGGGGGATAAGCCTGGAAATGGCTGATCGAGGGGCTAGCACTGGAAATGGGCTGATGTGGGGGATAGGACTAGAATGGGCCGATGGAGGGGCTAGGACTGGAAAGTGGCTGATGGAGGCGGCTATGACTGGAAATGGGCTGATGGGTGGGGGGAGGAAAGAGCTGCAGACTCTAGAAGAAGACTGAGGCTAGGACTGCAAATGGGCTGGTGCGGGACAGGGATGGGAGAATGGGATTGGAAGGGAGCGGATGCAGGGAGGGGCTGGAACTAGAAGGGAGCTGATGCTGGGGGAGGACTAGAAGGGGGGATGGGTCTGGTGAGAGAAAAAAGAAGCTGTGGGAGTGAAGATGGAGAGGGGGAAAAGATATTTTGTGTGGGAGGGAAGAAAAATCTATGATTGGCCAGGTCATGTATTAGGAGAGTTAAGAGGAGATTGAGGATTGGTGGCGGGGCTGAAATTTGAGTGGATAAAAAAGGAGGAAAGAGCAAAAGGAGAAAGATGAGGATGTTATAGCAAATGTAGAAAGAGAATGGAAAACCTAGAAGAGAGAAGAAAGGACAAAGGGACAGCAGACAATGGAGAGTTAGCAGAAGACACAAAGAAACCAGAAGAAAATGACTGGAGCAATTGTGACTAAAAATTAAAATACACTAACAACAAAAGGTAGAAAAATACTTTATTTTGAATTTATTAACTGGACTATGTCGGCTTTCGGAAATGTGCATTGTTAACGTTTGTGTTTTATTTATTTATTTTATTTAACTTTCTTATATACCGCGCTCTTTACATCAGTGCGGTTTACATGTAACATAATATGCAGAGCAGGGGAACTTCACTGCATTTACAATATAACGGGTTTTGAACAGGAAACAAACGAACAGGGTAACTGTGCAAATAAACTAATAACATATGTACATGGGTCATTCAACTATTTACATAATGGATCTGTTGTGTTTTGTTTAGTACAAGAGGAAATTAATTTATAGTTTTATTTCTACAGTGGTGGTGTACATTCAAAGTTTGGCTTTTGGGGTTCCCAGTTTAATTATTGTCTTCCTATTTCTAAATTGTGATCCCTTTTTCTTTGTTAGGTGATTGTCTATGTTCCCATGGTGTAATGAGCTGAGGTATTCTATTTATGTAGTTTCTATGTGATAGTGCCACTTGTTCTCTTTCCTCAGTAGGAGATGTATTGGTTTAATATTTGCAGTGTTGCCTTTTGATAGGTAGGGTTTGGTGCTTTGTGAGTCCGGGCAGTGCTGTTATGATAGGGCTGGTTTGCTATGGGTTCCAAATGAGCAGGGTATATAGTTCTTCCTAATGTGCTTGGCTGTTGGCACTGGAGTATAGTAATGTAGAAATCGAGTAGTCTTTCTTTATCCTCACTGCTCATGTAAATGGTATTTGGACACTCATTAAGAGGCGTGTTTACTAAAAGTTAATGTGCATTCACAAATATTAATGTGCGCTAAGCGCAGAAAGCCATTTATTTCTATGGCACAGTGGCACTTAATGCACATTAATATTTAGTAAACATGCCCCTAAGTCATTGCCAGGAGAAAAAAGAGGCGGGTGAAGGGCTCCTTTGAAAGCCACCGAAAATGTTGGGTGGGTAATATTTACATTTTAAAATCCAATAAATTAAATGTATGTAAATGAGGCTTCATAATGAGCCCCTTTGGGCCGCCCCTGCCAGAAAAATAGCAGTAACTTCTTTGCGTTGGTTTTGCCCTTCTCAGACTGGCTAGGGAGAACGCCGATGCCGATGCCGATGCCTTCGCCTTCTGGGCTCTGTGGCCTCTGCCAGAGGACGCACATGGTCCCGCTTAGACGAGTCTCTAACTGAGATGGAAGTCTCCGTTTTTCGCTCTAGTACCGAAATCCAATGTGGGCTTTTTATTTGCGCCAGTCATGAGAGTAGCAGCCGGCTCAGAGTGTCCCGGATGGGCTCCGCTGGGCAAACAACTTGGCCCCGCTCTGACCCCGGCCGCGTCGCCCCCCAGCGCGATCCCGAGCCCTGGAGGAAGCCGGCAGATGGTGCGTGTGCGCCGCCGAGCCGCGCTCTGCTGGGGGAGGGGAGGGGCGGGGCTGCCCCGCCCCCTCCCGCCGGGGTGGGCTTTTTTCCTTCTTGCAGTCGGAGATTTATTTTCATTTTTTTCTTTTCCTCGCAATGACCCCACCATCTGCGGGGCTCTCCTGCCGGATGCCGAGGGGTGTCCGGGCGCTGCTGCTGGATGTCTGAGCCGAGCCTCGAATGAGAGGGCTGGGGGTGGGGGAGGGGAGGAGGAGGAGGGAGAGAGAAGAAAAATAAGTGAGTTAAACAAAGCGAGAGCAAGTAATAAATAAAATACGAGGGCAGGGATGTGCCCTGCAGCTGTGAGAGGAGAGGGGCAGATCTGGCACTTCACCCCTGTCCCTTCCTCCTGCTTCTTTGTGCTTCGGGGCTGCATTAAAGCGCGTTCTTCTTCCCTCCCCTGGATCTCCAGCGCTCGCACTTCTTCTTGGGGTTTCATGTTGCCGATGGTTTTCCTCACCCTTGATCATTTTGTGGATTATTTTTGCTGAGCTCGTGCCTTGGTTTCGGCTGGAATTGGATGGACGTGCTGGCAGATCTCGGTAAGTTTGGGGCATTTCCTTGTCGGGCTGGGGGTTGTTACCTCTACGGCGAGATCGGACCGGGGCACACCAATGTCGCTGCGTTTCTCTGAGCTTTGGACACATTCACCAATGTTGGCTATTATTTTTCTGTCTGGATTACAGGAATGAGTAAGAGTCGGTGTGTTGTTGCTTCTCCTCTGTCAAAATTCTCCGCCTTAGCAAATGTTTTCAAACGTATCCTTGAGAAAACGGATCTAACATGTTTGCGTAGTCTGTGGCTTGAAGCGCAGTTCTGCGCTGCCTGGTTTTTCCTCATTGCAGATTAAGCCATTGCACAAGGAAGCTGCTTTTTCTATTCCAGGACTTGTGGTTTTTTATTTGCCCGTAGCTCTCCTGAGACATATCTACCGAGCCCTGCTCCCTAATCCCGGGTAGGGAGGGAGAGGAAAGCCCGGACGGGGGCAGACGTGTAAACTTGGGTTTTGGAGCAGATGTGGTGTCGGGGGGGGGGGGGGGGGGGCGGCAGGCAGACAGACAGACAGACAGACAGACAGACAGACAGACAGACAGACGAAGAAAGACTGATGGAGCTTGCTGCCAAATAGGCAATTTCCTCCAAGAGGGAGGTGCAGCAATGAGAGGCGAGTGGAGACTGGGGCTGCAGAAATACTGGCGCTATTTGTGTTTGTCATATAGAAGTGTGTGCGTATAACCAAACAGAACCTTTACACATCTCTCGGGTTTAGTTAATGTATTTCAGCACGTTGTTGACTTTGTGTTTATGTCCTAGCTATATTTTGCACTATTAAACTGATGATAAAATAGAGTGTAAATCAAATTTAGGTACAGGCACTGTGTAAAGTAAAATTAATAGTTGCAATGAGAATCCTGCGTCTGCAATGGCGAAAGACAGAGCAACTGCAGCAGGGGCTGGATGCTGAGTAGTTAGCCGTGCATGCATCTAGGGAAGGAAAGCCACTGGCTCTCTTACCTGGATTTTATTTTTACGCGAACTGTGCTGGGCATCCTACTTTTTTCGAAATCTTCACAAAAAGAATTTCATAAAGAGGAAGGGGCAGAATCAGCAATTCTGGGAAGTAGAATCTTGATACTGGAACGATTCCTGGCATATGATTCTTAAGAAAAGAATAAATCACCGCCACCCAGATACAGGTGTAGCAGTGTGAACTCTCCGCCTATGGCTTCTGGGTTCGGTGGGAGTTTTTCGAATAAAAAGTACCTCGGCTGCGATACTGTGCAAGCCCAGCTCAGCAATGCCGGTAAATGCACTTCCCAGAGCTCTTTAACCGTGGCTTCTTCAAAACCTGCAGGGATTTTCAGCAGTCACAAGGATAGGGGAACCAAAACAGCCGGGGGGGGGGGGGGGGGGAGATTGGGGGATTGCACATTTAATGTAATGTCATTTGGCCCAACAGCATTCCAGAGGTCGATGAATCGGATTTTGGCAGGACTAATATAGGGAGGTATTGTGTCATCGGTTGAAATTAACGTTTCTATCACATAATCTGTTTTTGTGAGTGTCGCCTTTGTTTAAAAGGTGTTGCTGATAGAATTAGAAAGAAAAGCGTCATGCAATAGATTATTTGCTAGCCTGCAACCACCTTATGTTGTCAGTGTGATATACAGATATATATGGGCAGACTAGATGGACCATATTAGTCTTTATCTGCGGTCATATACTATGTTACTATGGATTTTTTTGAGAGTATTCCCTAAAGCACATCTTAAAGTATTTAACAAAGCTTATCTGATAGATATAAAATATTTCGTCTTTGTAAAACTATATTCTTTTTCATTGGAAATTAGAGACAATAATTTAAACCATGATTTTTTTAAACTAACAAAAGAGAAACAGAGGCCATTATGGAGGCAGAGTCCTTTTTCAGATCCCTCAAGTTATGAAGTACTGTATGTGAAAGCATCAGATCCTTTGGTTGGGATGAGCTACTGGAGCTGAGCCTGGTACTTTCCCTCTCGATCATGACCACACAGGGTTTATTCACCTCCCACCTAGTCTAGGTACTGCAGGAGCAGCAGTCCTTTGCTAGAGCCTACAAGTTGTGGTGCCTTCTAGAACCCATTATCACTGCACGCCACTTCTGACCAGTAGGTGTTGCTGTTGAATATTTTCTGCAGCATTCCAGGTCAGGATTTGAACCCATATCTCCCACATGGCAGCATGTATTATAGTTGCTGAACATTCAGGCCTGGCTTATTCTTTGCCTCTCTGAGAGAGGGCAACAATCCTACAGTTTGAGATGCATGTCAATTATGCATTTTCTGCCATGATACAGAATATTTTGTGTATCGGGATAGTGAAAGGTGAAAATTCTCAGGATGTTCTTCTCTACTGCCATGATTGCCCAACAGTAGGCTCACCCACATTGGAAAACATTTCCAGCTTAACTCTTAAGGTGTTTAAGTCCTCTGATCGTCCTGAAGTTGTGTGTGTGTGTATATATATATATATATATATATATATATATATATCTATGTCTATCTATATATATGTCTATATCTATCTATATATAATATTTTGGCTCAGTGGTTTCCTTAGTTCCTTTGTTTGGGCTTCAAACTCAGCTGGATCCAGGGCTGGAATGTGGCATCTTGTGTCATTAAAACGCACTCTGCGATTTTTTTTTTCCCCTATTCTGTGTCACCTCCCAACTTACTTGGCCCAGCAACAGTCCTTGGTCAGGGGCTGCACCCCAGGGCTTCCTTGGGAGCCCTACAAGCGTTGCCTCCAAATCCAGAGACTTTGTTAATTGTTGAATGATAATTGGGTTTCCTCCTTATCCCCAGTGAGGGTTGTGATCACAGTCATGCCTCCAGGGCCCAGGGTTTTGAACCCCCCCCCCCCCAAGCAGTGATTGTACAGAGTGGATCTGTTTGAGCAGCAGGCAGTAAACAAGGAGTTAATGTGTACATAATACCAGCGATAGTAACTGCATCTGGTTTAGTTATTGTCTGGAGAAGGGAAGCCATTGCAATCATCTGCACTTTAATCTGCGCCATAGACTTGTCTGCAGTTTATTTATTTATTATTTATTTTAATTTCTTCTATACCGCACTCTTTGACATCAGCGCGGTTTACAGAGAACACAACAAAAACCAGAACAACAGGCTGTTCGGAGTTACATATAACAGGAATATCAACTTGGAAAACAAGGGAGAACTATTTACATGGAATATGTAATCTGTTAACTAGATCACATGCTCGAACTATGTACATGAATTAGCACGAATGTTGGGAGCAAGGGAAAAACTGTAGTTGGATATGTAGTGGGACTAAAAGTTATATTTATTCTCAGGGACCAGCCAAGCAACATCTTCCATATCGTTCTGTACAGCCAGACTCTCACCAGTTGCTCTCAGGAGATAAACATTATAGTGACTCTTCAACTCATGAAGTCAGCACGTGAAATAGTTACTTTCAGCTTCCTTCCTTACAAACATAGGCCCAGACACAGACATGCCTGCGTTGAAGACTGGGAGAGCCACTCAAATGACATGCCGTCCGGATCCAAATTCTGAAGCCATAGTGTTTAGCCATTTCCACTACAGAGTCCATTTCAGCAGAAAACTTTAGAATCTCGCTTTTCTGTGTCTTTGTGTCATGTGCCAAACACTTGCCCCATGATCAAGGTTTTTCATTGAACGGACAGCTTGTCCCTTTTCCTTTTCACTCTGACTTTTCTCCGAAGGAAGCTGGTTCTTTGATAGCAGATTCAGTCCTGCACTAGATTTTCAAATACTTTTTCAGGTCTTGCCTCCATGTTTGCTTCAGATGTGGTTCTTAAAGATCTTTTGGCCCCTTTTCTGCTAAGCAGCCACTGCTCCCCTCCTTGACCTGCCATGACTGCGTCTGCATGTGAATAAGTTGTAAGCAAGGCAGGATGAGGCTTAAACTGAGACACTGATTTTTGTGACATCTGTGTAATGCCAAATAAATAAACAGAACATTTTCTAGATAAGGGAGCTCAAATTCAATTTTTTCTTCATATTGGAAGTTTTTGGATAGGGGATCTTCAGATAAATGTAACTCTACTACATACGTATATGAACATGTGGAATTAAACACATGTATGTGATTCAGCACATTTGAATATAAATATACACGCAACCATTTTTATTCATCTCTGGATTGTCTAAATGCTAATTGTAATCCTCATTTTGAAAGGAAAAATAACCTTTGTAAAGTTTTAATTTCAGTATGTCTCCTAAAACACAAATGTTTTCTTTTGCTTTCTAATTCAGGATTATTAACACAAAAAAAATAAAAACTAATTAAATTGGTTAAATCATTACACAGAGAGCTTATAGAAAATATACCAAAACACTCTATTTTTCAATTTGTATATTATGCACTATATATTGTCATTTGTGATGATATTACAGTATTTAAAGAGGATTAAAAAAAAGATAGAGGGTATCGCTAAATAATGAGAAATGCCCAGCCGGACTCTTATAAACTTATAAACCATGTCATTTATAGAGCAAATCAGAGATGGGATCTGATTATCTAAGATATTTAATTTGTATACTGCAAAACAAATGAATATCTCTGTGGTCCACATAAAAGCATTCACAATTCTTAGCTACATAAAGATGTAGAGTTAACCATACCTTATCAACGTGTTTATCTCTGCCTCTTGCGCAGAGCTCTCAGGCCTCTAGCCATGATCTTTGAAGGAGATTGATGGAGATTAGAAGTCGGTGATCATTTCAGAGAAACATGTCAAATTGGAAGCATGGTGCAGAATTCTAATAACATTTGACCTGGGTATGGAATGGGGGTGGGGAGAAGATATTCTGTCACATTCTGGCTTCGAGACTCAAATCCCACTGCTTCCTGCCCTCCTAAAATAAGATGACGGGCTGAGCAAGGGAAGGGCAATCGGGCAATGGTGCATTGCTGTGCAGATGGCCTCTATTTACTTCCTGGACTGGTCCTTCTGCCCTCCCTCTTGGCTGGGACTGGTAATGTTGCGGAGGCAATGTTCAAAGTCTCTAGGTTGAGGGGGTTCATAGTCCTTGTGCAATGATGACACTTAGTGGTGAGATTAGGGCCCAACATTGCAGGTTTTAGAAGAAACTCTGGTGCGTGACTCCGCTGTAATAATTGAGCTAAGTGACTTGGGGAGGGGAGACTATAAAATAGGAGGAAAAATCTCTGGGTAGTTACAAATGAAGGCTTATGTCATCTTATACCAACCCTGGTTCTGACAGAACTGGAATTTCAAAAAGGCAAGAGGAAACTGCTGGGTGTTTCCCCCCCCAAAAACGGATGAGCCTGTTTTCATTGCACAGCAATGGTCTTCAGGGATCCCTGGATCACATGAGACCGAATAATCAAATAGTAGAATTTCTACCTGTAGCAAATTGTGTGGGCTACAGAGCTGAGAGAAAGGCACCTTGCTGAAGAGTCTCTCGGTGCCCTAAAGGATCACGTGAACAGAAATGTAATGCACTTCTTCTACAGTATGAGCAAGCCACATGCATTTAGATTTTTTCATGAGGTGGTTTGTGGAATGGAGAAATACAAATTAATTCATGGTCATAAAGGAACCCAAACTCCCACATTCATTATATACAAAAATTCAACATGCTGAAAACACATACGATTGGAAAAGAGCTGGCTTCGCTTTACACCATTCCTCAGTTTATTGCCTTCAGACCATTTCATGAGAGCTTTTGAAAGGTTATCTGAAAAGCAGTGATATCATCACATCTGTGATGGGTTGACGGAGTGCATTGTCAACAGATGAGTGCCTGCAGCCCCTGAGAATATTTCTGGGCAAATGCCGCCTGGCAGTACTTCTTAAGGCTGGTAATCAGGCGTGACATACTGCGGCTGGCTGGATTGCACCCGTTTTCTGTTCTCCTTACCCTGTTCTGTGCTGTGGAGACCAGGGAGCTTATTGCTTCCTCTTTAATTTTGAGAACGCCCAGGAGAGGAGTAGCCTAGTGGTTAGAGCAACAGCCTAGCACCCAAGAGATCTGGGCTAGATTTCCACTGGCACTCCTTGTGACCTTGGGCAAGTCACTTTATCCTTCATTGCCTCAGAAGAAAGGGCCTGGCAGTCTGCTTCCGGTCATACCTTGTCAAGAAAACCCAGGAGCTGCTGGGTCGCCAGAAGTCAGCATTGAATTGACGGCCCTTAAAAAATAAAAAAAGAAAAGGAGCGTAATATATTTTGCCTCTGAATCTGATTAGATCCTCAGCTTAATCTAGAACACTCTGGCGTTGGCAGCATTTATTTCCCTGAACTTATCCTTCCTCATTGATTAAACTGTCTATTGGTATGGATGTCTTAAAGGTTTCCTATTTTAGAAAATGACAGTAGAATAAGCTATAATGGAAACGGCCTCTGCCCAAAAAGACATCCATTGGGTGTCGCCACCGCCAGAAGGCATAGTTTTTCTTACAAATGCTGAACTTTAAGTCTGCATTTCTCATAGGCCCAAGTTTATTATAGGTGTCACGGGGCTAGAATTGATCAATATGAATATTTTCACCATGAGATACTGGGGGCATCAGTGCTCTGCGTTTGTGTCTGTAAACGCCTCCCCCAACATGTGCATCCTACAAGCTACTGTGACCAACTCAGGAAAATCCCTTCTTACCGAGTGCCTCATAATCCTTTTATGTGACTTCTCTAGTGCAGATTACACAGCAAGAAATAATTAGGAGATTAATTTTCACCCGTCGCTCCCAATTATAGATAACCTTGATAAAGTGACAGCGCCCTGAGGGGGTTTTTGTTGCTTTTTTCCTGGGACAGGATGGAAGTGCTGAGGGCAGTGGCTGAAGGGAAAGCACGGTTGCTAGTCTCAGGGGGTGTGAGAGGAGAGGGTCATCTTTCTCTGTGTTTTATGAGCATCCTATTCCAGCAGTGCTCAGCAGGCTCAAGGCCTGTGGGAGGGGCCGTGCAACCATCTCTCTTCTATTACAAATCCTGCTGGGGGGGAGAGGGGGTCCCCACTGGGCTTTGTTCCTGCGTTAAGTGTTCTGCTCTTTAGCTGCATCACATCTCCTCCTTATTTTCATTTATCAAAAACATATTGTTCATAAAATCAACAAAGCAAGGTGCATGTAGCATGATAATACACATTAGGAAAACAGCACTTCCCAGCCCCACGCGGGTACAAATACACACAAGTCCTCGGGAGAAAGAGAGACAAAGAGAATCCAGCCTAAGAGCACAGTGAAAGAAAGCACACAACCTCCATTCCCTGTCATTCAGCCAGGTAAATCTGACCACCCTGTCATCATACCCACCTCTCCCTTCTCTTGATCTTTGCTACGTGCTACTTTACCTTTTTCTCCCTTATTCTCTTTCTCTGGCTCTCTTTCCTTGCACTCTTCTCTGTTTACTGCATTTTCTTTCTTTGTCAGCTCACCTTCCCTGTGCTTCTCTACCCCTTGTTCTCTCATGTATGTCCCTCTCTCCTCTATGTCTTTCCCAAAATGTCTCCCAGAAAAAAAATGTCATTTGAGTCTTAAAGCAGCAGACTGAGCCCTTGTCTTTGGATGTGGTTTTATCATTGGCTGCATGAGTGGATGTGATCAGTAGACACGTAAAAAGCAGTGATGCAGGTATGTTTGCCTTCTGAAATTGGTGCTTACACATGTGTGCTTATGCCTGCTCTGGAACATGTGCATGTCTGCTGGGTCACTCCATGCCGCTCTGCTCCCAGGTACAAGACAGTGAAGTTACCCAAATGGCTGTTTCATTGTTTATATACCTGCAGGAAAGTGCCCCTTTTCAGTAGGGTAAAATATGCCCTCCCCCCCTTGTTGAATATCCTTTGCCCTTCTTTGCTTTCTGTCTCTCTCTTTCCATCAACCCTCTCTTGCACACACTCCCCCCTCTTGCTGTGTCTCTGTGTGTGTTGAGCCTTTTTCATTAGTAGTCTGCTAGAAACGTGCTGGGGAAAGCAACAGCCTGTGGAAAATGGCATATTTCATATCTGTGCCGAGGCCATTTATTTTATCTGTTGTAGGAGCGATAAAAGAGGCTCCTTGGCACCACTGATAAGTTCTGTAATATCTTAGAGCTATTTGTAAAAAAGAAAAGAAGTTAAAGCAGATCTTGGTACGGGGAGAGAGGAGCACGGACAAGCCTTTTGGCAGTGTACTGAGCCAGGAGCTTATAAAGATTTTAATAGGAATGGCTCAACCCAAATGGACCAAAAACATGAGCATCACATCCTACTCCCACACAAAAATGAATCAAGTCCCCTGCAAGAGAGCCTTCTCCTTTGCTGTGCCTACTCTCTGGAACTCCATATCCAAAAACATTAGAGCCGTTCCAAGGACACTGAGGAATCCCGACAAAAGCTGAACACTTACCTAGTCACAGAACATTTTGGATCCATTCCGACCTCCACTCAACCATCCTTCCATCCCATCCATGGACTCCCATCTTGCTACTGATATTAAGTTCAAACCTCCCATTAAACCTTAACCATTGTTAGCCCTCACCTGGACAGCCCATAAATATACTCACAACACCATGCGATGTAAATAGTTCAGCATTTATGCTTTAATGTGAACAGTTAAACGTTTACGCCACAACGTTCTAATGTAACTTCCTCGATTCTTTTACTTGTTTCAATGTAAACCACTTTGACTGCAGGAAAAAGCGGTATAGGAAACCAGTTCAATAAATAAATAAAAAATAAGGAGTAAGAAAGTATCTATTATCTTGGATTTACACAGCACAAATGGTTCTGCGACAGATCTTTTTCTTGTTGCTCTGATTGATCATTAAAGAATACTTAGTTCAGAAAAAAGATGACAGCCAAGTGCCCGCACAGATTGTGGCTAGTTCAGTAGCACACAGTAACTTCATTGCTCCCTCCATTGTTCTTGGTATACATTTTGGATGTCCATGTGTTTGTGGGATGGCGAGAGCATGGAACATGTTATGCTTCAGGTGGCCAGTGAATGTAAGGTGTGCAGAATGCCTGCCATAGAGAGCAACCTTTCTGCGAAGCTGCACGATATCACAGCGCTCCCCCTACTGGCAGTAGCATAGGTGGACTCCTGCACAGCTTCTCGGAAATATTGAAAGAGAGGCTTAATGAACACCTGCTAATGACAGCAGAGGGTCTTGCTGAAGGTTGATTGGTCATAGTGCAACAGGTGCAGTCACATACTTGATGGAATTAATATAAAACAAAAGCTATGTTCCTCTTACACAGAGTCAGTAATTCCTCCCCACCCCTGGTGAAGTGTACGTGAAAACACGATAGGCAGATGGGGCATAATTAGCATTAATGATGATGTCCTGGGGGTAAGTCGTATCACTTATTGGTCGACGCTTTGCTTTACTGAGCCACTGATAGAACAGGGGCATGGAATGGGGCTTTTTTTGGTTTTTTTTTGAAGGGAGGCAGAGTGTATGGGTGCCGTCTGCTAAGTATGTATGTAAAATGATGAAAAGGCAGTGGCTGTTGGGTGGCAGAAGCGCACACTGCTAATGTTGTTTGGGGATTCGATGGATTGTGTATCTTTGTATTTTATTTTGCTGTTCTTGGAATAAAAGCTGCAGTTTATGGGTGCATACGTGCACTGAACCCAGGAGGGAAAACAGGCGATGTGCTGCTGCTACACTTTAAGTAATCTCTGCAGTCTTTTTAAAGAAAATCATCTCTCTGGTTATACAGCTTACAAATGAAAGCTATATGCCACTAGAAAACTAATATTTCAGATTGTCAGTGGTCCTTGAGACCCACTGCTGAAGATTTACTAACAAACTGTCAGTATTCAGAACTCATCAAAACGTATTTTAAGAGCTTGCAACATAAACAGTGAAGTGGACTATCCCTTTGGCACCATGCTGACAGCGAGAGAAAGCATTCACAGCTCGGAGAGAGTGAGAGGGGCAGCCGCAGCGCCATCACACACCAGTTTGTAGTGTCCCTCCCCCCCAGGACTGGTAATAGAGAGGCAGAAGGACCTGTATAAGCTTGATGTTCCCTCAGTTTCAGACCCTCCACCATTCTCTGATAGACAGCAATGAGCTGGACTGGGGCAGGTTCTATTTCTTTAGCAAACAATGGCTATTCACAACAAAAGGGTTCATAAAGAAATAGTACAGGGCAAAAGTAGTGGCAGATTGGTGGACAAAGAGAGAAAGCTAAAAGCAGCCAATGAGGACCCTGTCGGGGGTAGAAGGGGAGGTTGACATGCAAGGGGGTAGCAGGGGATCCCAATCATCAGACAGCCCCAGATGCTCAAGGCCAGGGAAGAATGTTTTAACAAGACTGGAAGGTGTGGAGGAAGGCAAACTGAGCCAAAGAAAGAGGGAAAGTTAATGTTGTTGGTAGAGTGTCAGGCCAGATGGTTTGCTGCTTGATGTAAATTAGAGCAAAACACTGGAGACACAGGCTCCTAGAAGTAGATCCCTGGAGACTCTTCATTGCTTCTTTGTTAGCGGGTTAGGGCAGTAGCACCCCCTCCCCCCATGGACTGTCACTAGGTACTGCTGGTCACAGCTGGGAAGCAAGGAGTATTTCCTCCCAGTAAGAGCTATATTGCAAACAGATTATGTGAACTTCTCCCCCCCCCCCCCCGGCACTGTATCATAAAATAAGTTGTGTCTGATTTAATTATTTTATTAAGGAAACATATTAATCATAGATATAATGTTAACGGGAGGCCCATACTGATTTACCTGCATCCTTCGGGTTTTCCGAATGTTTTTTTCTTGGGTCACTGGATGACCGGGTACAGTCCCTTCCCGTGGCTGCATCTTTCCATGGCTAAAGAGGTGGGAGTGGATGACGGAGAATCTGTTCTTTGTTCAGCTGAGGCTTTGACGGGTGCCTGTAGAGGGCTGAAAACTCTATAGGTTGGACCCAGAGCAAATAGTATGACACAGATCCACTTGCCAGGGATTGGGAGAGCAGAAGTTTCAGATTCCATGATCGTGCCAGGCAGAAGACGTTGTAATTGCTGGACCGGGAGAGGGAGGTGTTCCGTCTGCATGTTCGTCATTTAAAGTTGAAGCCCAGCCACCTCTGAAAGTCACAAACCCCACCTATAATCCATAAGGTCTATGGCATTTGTTTAGCATTTAGAGTATTCTGTGATAAGTTGTACACTTTTTTTCTGTACCAAGAAGCAGACCTCACACCATAGAGTAAATAGCTTTTATTGTGTTATGTTTGTCTTCAGTGTTTTAATGCTTCATCCCCTTAGGGGGCATTGCACACCCTGCTGTTATTTTAAGTGGGTGGGACTGAAATAACTCTTGATAGGGCTACACTGCCAAACTGCTCAAGTGTCATACAGAGTGCTACATAGCCCAGTACTTCTCAACCCTCTCTTTGTAGCCAGTTAGCTTTTCAGAATTACCACAATGAATATGCATGAAAGAATTCTGCATACAATTGGTCTTCTGTATATGCAAATATACCACATGCAATGTTCCCTCTAATTTTCTGTAGGCTGTGTGCGCATAAAATATCAGCTGTGCAGCTTTTGAAGAAAGGTTACATTTTTGTGCGCCACATAACGACACTCAGAGTTATATACTTTAAAATTCGACTACACGTCAGAATACAGTATGTACACCACATTGATTTTAATCAAATTAAATGAAAATAGACGATTACTAAATGAAGCGGGAAATTTCTAGTAATTACAATCATAACTTTTAAATTTTAAGACGTCTGTGTTGTTTTCTATCAGAATCAGAGCCATAATTTTTGTGCGCTCTGTTGTAAAGTATGTGCGCGCGCACAGCTTAGAGGGAACAGTGACCACATGTATATTCATGATGCCTTTGCTGTCAGACTGTGGTTTCATGTCATCTCTCAGTTAGTGCATTGAAAGGTCCATATGAAAACAGCAGGACTGTTAATTCTTAATGTCCATCATATTATCTCCAGGAACAAGCAGGAGTACAGTCTTCACATATGGGTGACGTCCCCGACAGTGCCCGCTCGGGATCGTTCCCCAGCATCCAATAGGAAAGCCTTTGGGAGCAATCCAATGCACCTGCGTGCCTGCCTTCCCAACTTCTCTCCTCAGGTCTTCATTTTCCACGGAGTCCATAGGATGCACCGTTCTTTTGTTATTGAAAAACTCTCTTTTTTGGTGCCCTTTGGGGTACATCATGCTTCTTTGCCTTCCCATCGACCTCGGTACCGTCAAGCCTAACACCAATCCCGTTATTTCTCTCTCTTATTTTCAATTTTTTCTTGTTATTTTCTATTAATTCTCACCGTGGTTCTCACCACTAGCCTAGGCCTCGATAGCCTTGTCTTCACTCTCAAAGACAATTTTTTTAGGCATGGAAAAGCCACTTGGTGGTCTAAAAAAAAAAAAGTTCCAAGTGTGCCAGTACCATTTCGGCCACTGATAAACATGATTGGTGTTTAAAATGTTTGAGTCCTGACCATGAACCCACTTGTCCTTTGTGTCAGCAAATGGCAGAGGCCTCAAGAACTGAGCCAGTCAATTTGGATTGTTGTTTGCCTTGGACTCAATTTCAGTGGCTTCCGCTTCATATTGATGACTTCTCATGGGTCTCAGGCTTCTTCCAATCCAAACACAGAAGTAAATCAAAATCTGAGGCTGTTTCCAAATCTTCACCATCGAAGACCAATTCCAGTGCCAGGGAGAAGTCCCAATATAAGCATCGTGACTCCCCTAGAGGTACTTCTGATACAGATCGGCCAGCTAAACGGTCCTGGCGGGAGGATCTGTCCTCCAAAGCACAAGTAGAGCTCTGGGATGCTCCTGAGGCATCGACCTTGTTTGTATGTGATTCCACCCAGACACCTTCCATCTCCCTGGACCACTGCATGCTGGCTTTTGAGAGGAGCTTGGCAGCACTCTTGGCAGCCTCTGTACCAGTAACATCGAGAATTTCAGAAGTTCAGACTTCGGTACTAAGCCTACAGCCGAGCACCGTATCGGCCCCGATACCGGCCTTAGAGCTGGCACTGTCGGAGCACCCAAGGTCTATGCTCCCAGTATCCAACAGACTCAGGCTCCCATTCTTCTGTGTTCCGATATCTCAAAGTATCAGTATTGGCATCGACCGTAGACTTCCACGAAGCATCGAGGTCAGACCCATGACCGCCGATACTTTGATTTCTTGCTGGACTCTGATTCAAGTTCTTCAGAATCTGATGTGGCGTCACTCAATTCCTGGGAACTTCCTGATATCCCTTTGGATCTTTCGCTGTCTCAGGAACAGCATCAGTCCCCACCAGAGGATGTGTCCTTTGGTGGCAGCGGGGCTCTCCATCATGGTAGCCTCGGAAAAAGAACCGAGGGCCGATGAATTGGAGAAACTCTAATACCCTGCAATTACCAAGGAGGCTGCTACCTTACCGGTACATCATATCCTTCAGGACCCTATGCTCCACATGTGAAAAGCCCCATTTACGGTTCTTCCTGTTAGCAAGAGACTTGATACCATGTATCCGAGTACCAGAGTGCCTAGGTTTCCAAAAACCTCAGTATCCCCATCACTCGGTAGTGGAATTGGCAGTGCACCCAGTAAAGATCTCCAAGAACCATTCATCCATGCCTCCTGGAATAGAATTGAGGACCCTCGATGCCTTTGGGCGTCAAAGTTTCCAGGCATGCATGTTAGCCTTCAGAATCAACTCTTACTTTACATGGGCATGTTTCTGAAGGATGTCACCAGGGATACGGAGACCACCTTCCCCCTGCTTCCAGATCCTCATTAAGTATAGTCAGAACACTTCTAAGTTTCTTACCAGAGCCACTTTTAATGCTTTTGAGTCCACCAGCAGAGCTTCAGCAGTCTGCAATGGGGCTTGCAGAATGTCCTGGTTATAGGCATCAGCTCTCAAGCAATGGATCCAGGATAAACTGGCTGCTATCCCATGTACTGGAGAAAACCTTTTTGGCAAGGATTGGAGGGAAAAAGCAGGGGAGATTGAAACAGATGATCTCACCCTAAAACGCCTTTCTAGGAAGGCTCTTCTCAAGAAATCTTTTTATTCTAAAAAGAAGAGATACTATCCTCCTTATCCGCCTTATGCTGCCTATAAACCTCACCATCCTCAGCAGAGGAAGCAGGGTCCTTGCCAACCTAAGAAACCCAAAGCTCCTAAGCCTCAACCAGCTGCACAGGCACAGCTTGCACCTGGTTTTGACTCCTTCTTAGAGAGCATTGCCATTCTGCCCCTGGAGGGCCTCCTGCCCCTCCACATAGGCAGGCAGACTTTGTCACTATGCCCACAGGTGGCACCTCATAACATCAGAGCAGTGGACACTCCAGATTGTCCAAAGGGTTTATCAGCTCACTTCAAAACCTTACCTCCCACCTTCTTCACAGGGGATTATCCCATCAGCCCCTTCACAGCACCTTCTTACAAGAAGTAGTGACCCTGTTGTCCCAGGATGCCATAGGAAGTGTTCCTCCTCCTCAAGAAAGGTTGGGCGTCTACTGTCCATACTTTCTCAATCCAAAGAAAACACGAGGCTTTAGGCCCATCTTGGATCTCAGAGACCTAAACAAGTTTTTGGTCTGAGAAAAATTAAAAAAGATCTCCCTAGGAACTCTTCTGCCATGCGTCCAGAGACACGATTGGTTCTGTTCTGTAGACCTCAAAGAGGCATACACACATTTACTGATACATCCCTTGCACAGACAGTATCTGTGCTTCATATTTTAAGGAAATCATTATCAATACCGGTTTCTCCTCTTTGGTCTAGCCTCTGCCTCAAGGGTCTTCACAAAATGCATGGCAGTCATCGATGCCTATCTACGCACACTGGTAGTATTCGTCTTTCCTTACTTAGAGACTGGCTGATCAGGGGAGACTCCCCCCCAAGAGGTAATACTCTCTATTGTTCCATCATGGTGCTCCAGCACCTGAGTTTTGTCAGAGACTTCCCAAAGTCCCACCTCGCTCTGACCCAACTACTGGAGTTCATCAGAGCACTCCTAGACACTTGACAGGCCCAAGCTTTCCTCCCAGAGGATCGCTATGCCCGTCTCATCAAGCTGGCAGTAAAGGTGCAACATCAAAACTGTGTAACAGCTCAAGACATGTTACAGCTATTAGGAAACATGGCCTCCATGGTCCATGATGTCCCCTATGCTTGATTACTCATGCGACAAGCGCGGTGGACACTGTCTTCCCAGTGGACTCAAGCAAATGGTCATCTCAGGGACAAGAGCCACATCACATCTCAACTTATCATGTCCCTTCAGTGGTGGTATCTCCCACAAAACTTACTCATCGGGTCACCTTTTCAAATGCCTCCACCTTAATGCACTCTGACAACAGATGCTTTGAAACTGGGTTGGGGGGCTCATTTGAATGACCTGAACACAAAGGGACTGTGGACCCAAGAATCTGCACTGCAGATCAACCTGCTAGAGCTACGGGCGCTGACAAATGCTCTTTGGGTTTTTTAACCCCAGCTATCGGGGCAACCAAGTTGTCGTGTTGTACGGGAACGGGGTCCCGTCCCCCCTGCAAAGAGGCGATTCGCCTGTGGTCCTCTGCCATCTCTCACCACATCTACCTCAGAGCGGTGTACTTCCAGGCAAACTCAGTGTCATAGCAAACAGGTTAAGCTGTATCCTTCACCCACACGAATGGATCTTGCATCGAGAGATGGCTGCTCGGATCTTTCAAATGTGGGGAGCCCCACTTGTAGATCTCTTTTCCACTCCACAAAACACACAGCTTCCTCGTTTCTGCTTCAGGGTTCCATCTCTACACCAACAGAACACCTTCCTTCTCCACTGTGGACAGGGGCTGCTCTATGCATACCCACTCATCCCCTTGATACCCGAGATGCTGTTCAAACTGCAGGCCAACAAGGACTCGATAATTCTTCTAGCTCCCTTTTGGTCCCATCTACCATTGTTTCCTCTGCTTCTTTGCCTTGTGCAGACTCAGCCACTCAGCCTGGGGATGTGCGCCCGACCGCCTGTCTCTGGACCACCGGACATTCCTCCATCCCAATCTTCACTCCCTATGCCTAACAGCATGGCTATTGAAAGGCTAGTGCTCGCTGATCTCGACCTACCACAGATGTCCTACTTGCATCACTTAAAGATTCCACTAGGCAATCTTGTTTTTAAATTTTTTATTTATAGAAGGTTTTGGGTTACAAAAAACAAATAATCCAATGAAAAAATGTGGCCATACAAAGAATAATAACCACAAATAAAAAATAGTCTACTACAAAGTAGCCTACAGCAAGGGAACCTATATCCTTCCATTCAAATACAACAACAAACCAGGAAAAAGTATATCAAATGGTATAATTACAGGAGACCAAATTTAATAGTTAACTATATTCACCGTTAAAGAGCTGTGCTTATCTAAAAGAAATTTCTTCAGATGAGAAACATCCTGGAAAACAATGTATTCCCCTGCAAAGTAACAATACATTTACAGGGGAACCGCAAAAAAAACATTGTACCCAGGGATAAAACCCGAGGTTTGCGTTTCAGGAATTGTTTCCTACGCAACTGAGTGCTGCGAGTAACATCCGGAAAAACAATTAGACGCTGTCCACAAAACTGGGCATCCTAAGAACATAAGATATGCCATACTGGGTCAGACCAAGGTCCATCAAGCCCAGTATCCTGTTTCCAACAGTGGCCAATCTAGGTCATACGTACCTAGCAGTTTCCCCAAAAGACACAGGTTCCACAATGCTTGTATTGGGTCAAGCAGTGATCTCCAGGAACAAGCAGGAATGAGTCTTCACATATGGGGTATGTCGGTACCGACGGAGTCTGCGTGGGAACGCTTCCCAGCGTCCAATCAAAAAGCTTTTGAAAGCATCCCACCACGCCTGCGTGCTGCCTTCCCGCCTTTCCCAACTGCCTCTCCTCAGTTTTCGTTTTCCGCGAAGCCGGCAGGACGTCCTCCTGTCACCGCAGAAAAGTCTTGTTTTATTTCTTTAGTTTTCTTGTGGTTGCGGCTGTCTTTCCCGACGCCACCGGTACCACCGGTGTTTTCTTTTCTTTTCTTGTGAAATCTTCCTTTTTCAAGGGATATTTTTTCTTCATAGTGTCTCACGGTTTCTCAGGCCTTTTAGGCCTCTTCGTTTTCCTTCATGGAACCGCCAGCCACTTTCTCCAAGAAATGTTCAAACTGTGGCGGTACAACTTTATTTTTAGACCCTCAAAGTCGGTGTCTAACCTGCTTGGGTCCTGACCTTTTTCCTCCGGAGCCTTTAGGCAACAGTTTGGTGAGAAGAGGTTTTCAACATCGAGGTTCCCTCGATACACGGTTTCCCTCCAACTTCAGGGCACCGTCCCTTTCTTCTTCTACACAGGATCAGTAACCCACAAACAGTCTGTTAAGACTAGCCAGCCCTCGAGTGGTAGGTCTCATGCACAGCATGTAGACGGCTCCGGCCTTGCCCTCGAGGGCCCACTGGCTTCAAAACCCCGGCGGGAGTCTTCGGTCTCCAAAGCGTATGAGGGGTTTCAGGTTGTTCCTGAGGTTCACCCCTCACAGAATATACCTGAGCCGTGTCCGGTGGTGGCATCCGCTTCGAGCGGTACCGATACCCCGGCATCGGCACTGGTGTTGGATGAAACACTCCTCACCTGGGATGGTCATCTGGTGTCCTCAGTGCCTTCGGGACCGGTGGATACTCTCCAGACTGACTTTCCATTATTGGTACCAGCATCGATACTACCACCGACGTCGGTACCCTCCAGATGTGCATCGATAGCCTCGCTTCCCTCGATGCCGAGTCTAGAATCGATCTCCAGTCTGGAGGACTGGGTACCGACTCGCCTTGGTACCGGCTCCCGGCGGTACTGAAGGCTCGGTTCCGATGATTCGGATCCGCAACTCTCGGTTCCTCCGAGGCCGTTTGAGTTGCCACTGGTTGGCTTTCATCCACCGGTATCAGACACGGTACCGAAGTCCACATTACCCTTGCGGTCGGTGCCTTCCATGCTTCGCTCATCAGGCTCTTTGCCCTCGATGCCGAGTTTGGAATCGATCTCTAGTCTGGAAGACTGGGTACCAACACGTTTTGGTACCGACACCGATCGGTACTGAGGATAGTGGCCGGAGGTTTTCGGTTACCTCGGTACCGATTGAACTGTCACCGATGGCTGCTCCGATGTCTGTGTCGGGCTCAGCTCCGACATCAGTACCGGTATTGGCATCTGTACCGGTATCCACAGTAGCATCGTGGCCAACTCCTGCCATGCTTCTTTCAACAGGATCGCTCCCTTCTATACCAAGCTTGGAGTCGATACCTGGCATGGACGATGTGGTACTGACGGTCGCTGCTCCTAACAGCCAGTACCAGCGACCATCCCTTAAGGATTCCACACTGCACCGTGCAGGATCTTCTATTCCTATATATTTGGATAGCTCTTTCGGTGCTCAGGCTAGTTCTTCAGATCTAACCTGTCCAAAGGAGATTCCCGTTGGAGATCCCTCTTTTCAGAGTTTCCTCCTGGATATAGCAAGATCCCTTGCCATTCCTATCCCTGGACATGATCCTGCACAAGGCTCTGTTTCTACCAAAGCAAAGGAGAACATAATGCTTCCTTTGCATCATTCCTTGCAGGATCTCCTTCTAGGAATGTGGGAAGCACCTTTAAAGGTACCCCCACCTTCCAGAGCAACTGATCTCTTATATCAGGTGCCCCCCTCTCCAGGGTTTCAAAAGACTCAACTTCCTCATCATTCCATAGTAGTGGAATCAGCAATGAGGCGGGTAAAGAGTAAGAAAAAGCACTCTTCTTATCCGCCAGATCGTGAGTCTAAGACACCAGATGCATTTGGACGTCAAACCTTCCAGACATCTATGAGTCCAAGAGGTGCAGGCTATTCTTCACTGCTTAAGCATCTTCAGAATATCTCTTGGTTTCTTACTCGTGCTTCCCTAGACTCTTTTGAGTCTGTTAGCAGGACTTCTGCTATAACTATAGGGGCACGACGTAGAGCCTGGCTCCAAGCTTCAGACTTGGACAAATGGGCACAGCAAAGACTGGGACATACTCCTTGCACTGGAGACAATCTTTTCATCAAGGAGTCTTTACGTCAGGTTACTCAGTTGTCCACTGACTTACCTGTTCCTAGGGGCTGTTCTGCACCACCTTCTGTCCCAGTAGGTAGGAAATGTCCTGCCAAACTTTCTTCCCATAGGAGAAGAAGGTTTTATGCATCATCTGCCCATCATACAGATGTTCCCAAACAAGGAAAGCATCGTCCTGGTCTGCAGAATTCAACCTCTTACCAGGCTCAGCAAACCCAGCAACCGCAGGGTTTCTGATCAATCTTCATCAGATGCTTGTGACTCTTGGGGTTAGAATCTGCGGTTGCTTCTTCTCAATAGAGGCAATCCACTGCTTTCATTCTAAACCCTAGACATAGATCTCTTCCCAAAAGACATCAATTTTTTCTATGTTCTATGAGCTGTCAGGATGTTCATGCCTGTAGGTCACAGGGTTCTCCTCTTCTTCCTGCTAGGGAAAGAGGTCTAACCACTATCAAACGATAGTTTCCTGTGCCAGCATGTCTGTATTCCTTTCTATAGACTTACTACTTTGTAAGTCTTCTTCAGCTCCATTCTCTTTACCCTCTTACCAAGCTTTTCCTCTGTAAGAGCGGTATTGCTTCACTGGAGGGTTTTTTCTTCAGCCTCTCTAGTTTTGTTACTTTTCCAGTGCGGAGTTTTCCTCTCTGAGTTGACTCCTCGTTTTCAATCTTGCTTTGAGGCAGTTCATCAGACATGTCCAGAGTTTTCTACTCCTGTTCTGTCTGTTCTTTCTGTTTTTAAACAGTAAGATTCTTTCTGCTGTCTGGCAAGCAGCTGCCTATGCAGGAGCCTTAATGTTTGGACCACTGGTTCTTGTCCACCAGCAACCAGATTTGTCCTCCACTAACATTCTGTCTGGTCTTAGTAGTGGCTCCAAGTCAGTGCTGTCATCTGTCTTGGAGATTAGTTCACTACAGGCTTGTTGGATTGTCTTCTCTTTCTGCCATCTCCATTCCCCTGGGTTTGGCAGCATAGTTGACATAGGTACTGGCTCTCCAGCAGCCAGTTTTATCTCCTCATTCTCCTGCATCATGCTCTCTGCAATCCTACAGAGAAGCTCTCCACTATGGGCCCTTGCTAGAGAGCATGAGGGTTTTTTCTCCAACAGCTATCCTAGATGGTTGGAAAAGGCTTTTTCAGTCATGTCTCCCATGACTAGAAAGGTTCTCCCTTTTTTCACTATCTCCTTTTTAATATAAAGGACATAGGCCTTCTCTTACGTGAAAGCTTAAGGAGTTGCCAATTTCCTGCTTTGGTCCATAGTATTTCCAATCGGGAATATGCTTTTTCTCCTTGCAGCTCGTCCTCATGGTAAGAACGCATGATACCTTTTTTGCCCTTAAGCAGGTCAGCATGGTATCTCATTTTTATGCGTCTTCTGTTCACTTACCATGCTAGAGTTCTGGAATACTCGGGACTTGCTGGCTGCAGACTGATTTCATCCTCTGCTTTTCACGTAACCGTCCTGGTTATTTCACTAGCTAGCATCCCTGTAGCTCATAACCAGTGGGAATAGATTCTCTATATATCTTCTCAAGTAGGTTCCACCTTCTTGTTGTTAGGAAATGTGGAGAGGAAAGATTCATCTATGTGAATACCATTCTGTAGGCATATCTCTGTCTGCTTCATTGCAGACACCCATATAGAGGCCTATATATTCATATCTATAGCATACATCTTACAGATGTCTATGTCTATCATTTGTGTGTATTTTATGCCCCTTCATATCTCACTATAGATATATTCTTATGTCTATCTATATATCTATCTATAATAAATATATATATCTGTCTAGATATTTTATTATCAGTAGATATGTATCTGCATATTTATCTACCTGACTGTCGAGGCTCATATAGCTATATGTTTGACAGATGGGCTTTACCCATACCTATGCTATCCAGCATGTTTGGGGTTCTACACGCACAACCACTTTCTGTGGTAGTTAACAACTTCCACCATAACCTTAAGGTTTAGGTACCTCTGAAGCTCTCCATGTTCCAGTATCTCTCCTAGCTGACTCCAGTTAGGAGAGACATTGCGGATCTTCAGTTAATCACAGGCTCTAACGCCTCAGGCATTTGTCCTTTCTTTTTGGGATACAAGGGGTTTCCATACCTTTTCCTCCCACAAGGACTGTGCCTGTTTGTCCAAATCGGTCAGCCTTCTCTTTTTGCTCCTAAGGGTGAGCCACTCTGTCGCCAAAAGAGTTCGGCTTTTGTCATAAAGCCTTCCGCTGAAGGCCCACCATTTTTGGTACTACCCCAGTTATTACTGGGGTTCCCTCTTACCTTTCAGGATTCTGACCTCCACTGTTTTTTCCTAACAGGTTTATTACCTCCACTTCACAGTGAGGTCCTCCTTGAGGTTCCTCTACTGGGTTCCCCAGTAGATCCCATGAACCTCCTTACTGCTGTGTAATCCTGTTAGGGGAGGTCCATATTGCAATATTTCTTTCAATATCATTGATGATAATTATCATCCACACATGGACTCCTTGTCTGCAGTCCTATGCTAGGTTAGCTGTTCCACAGCGCCTTTTTTTTTTTTTTTTTCAACTCCTACCCTCCATTCTCAGGATGCCTGGTGTTGTGGGGGGGATAGCATGTTCCAATCTATGACATGCTGGGACTCCAGGCATCTTAGCTTGGGAGTCCCCATATGTGAAGACTCATTCTTGCTTGTTCCTGGAGATAGCACAGTTACTTACCTGTAACAGATGATCTCTGGGAACAGCAGGAATAAGTCTTCACAACCCACCCACCTCCCCTAGGAGTTGTATCTCTCTATCTCTATCTTTCCCTTCTCTCTCTCTCTCTTTGTCTCAGCTTGAAACTTAACTGAGGAGAGGCAGTTGGGAAAGGCGGGAAGGCAGCACGCAGGCGTGGTGGGATGCTTCCAAAAGCTTTTTGATTGGACGCTGGGAAGCGTTCTCGCGCAGACTCCGTCGGTACCGACGTACCCCATATGTGAAGACTTATTCCTGCTGTTCCCAGAGATCACCTGTTACAGGTAAGTAACTGTGCTATATCCTGGGTCCCTTTTAATAATGGTTTATGGACCTTTCCTCCAGGAACTTGTCCAAACCTTTTTTTAAACCCAGCTACACAAGCAGCTTTTACTACATCCTCCGGTAACAAATTCCAGAGTTTGATTACACGTAGAGTGAAAAAATATTTTCTTTTATTAGTCTTAAGTAGGTTACCCTGTAGCTTCATTGCATGTCCCCTAGTCTTTTTATATTCTGACAATGTAAACAATCGATCTACATTTACCCGTTCCTTCTTTTTAAAGTAAACTTTCATGATACAAATTTTAACTACTTTGGATACAAAGTTGACCAGTAAGGTGGCTCATCTAGAAATAATATCCTGAGAGTTTTCTAAGATTGCTGTCAAATTTTGAATGTCTGAAGGAACCAATAAATCTAAACCCCCATTAATGAGATCCAATTCCCTGTTGTAAGAAGGGAGGTAATACATTTGCATAAATTCTATAGGGTCAGTAATGGCCAGGACATCATGGAAATATTTTTTCAAAAGAAACCCCGGAGATAGTAAATGAGTATTAAAAAATTTTAAATTGTAAATTTCAGGCCCTCAGCATGTTTTCTAGTGCTTTCATCTTAGCATGTAATACTAAGGAATCTTTTATAAAAGTAACATTCGTCTGCTGAAGTGACTGCACTGAGTTACTGCCTTATCCAAGTAACTAACTTTATCGCCTAGGTCCTGCAGACAAACTGCAGTTTCCTGGGAGAAAGTACACAGCGAGGATACAGTAGAGGACATCCTCTTATTAATATTCAATATTACTCCCCAAACATCTTTTAAGGTGATCTCCCCTTCTGAAGATACCAGAGGAGGATCAATAGGATCACCAGGGTCACCAGGCACTAAAAACTCCTGTTTGACTATTCCAGGGAAACCACTCTCCACAAATGTAGAAGATAGCAAGGGGACTGGGCATGGTGACGGAGTCCAACCCCCATTCCCAGACTTAACTTTCCACTTCCCCATTAAAAAATCAACTTGTCAAAACAGCATACATTACCAAACGGAAGGCAAATGTGAAAGCTGGATGCTAGGGGCACCAAAGGGGCATGCCCTGCTCCTTTGTACACGCCCCTTTGGATCATACCCCATGGTTGTGGGATAAGCGAGAGCAGAGCTTTATACACTGTGTGAGGTCCTTCCGGGCAATGGGCTGCTCCCCACGGAGCCTGTCCAAGAGCAGTGCCGAACTCTGGCAATGGAACAGTGGCAGCTAGACAATCCATGGGCCGATGACAGGACATAGGTAAGCCTCATTCTATTTACATGACATAGGTTTGTCCTTTGGTGCTCCCCAAAGGACATTGACCCCTTTTCTTGCCCTGTGGCGTCGCTTCTACAATACCTCCTCTACTTATCCTGGAGAGTTCTTAAGACTAACTTGGTGAGAGTTTACTTTAGTGCCATTATGGCCTCTCACAGACCAGTGGATGGACAGCCTATCTCCTCACACCCCTTAGTAGCACGCTTCATGTGGGGTCTCCCGCTGTCCAAACCACCCATTAAGCCACCTCCGGTGGCCTGGGATCTGAATGTGGCTCTGGCTCAACTTCTAAAGCCACCTTTTGAACCTTTAGCCACCACTTCACTGAAATTTCTGTCTTGCAGTGTCATCTTCTTTATTGCTGTCACTTCAGCTTGCTGCATCAGCAAACTGCAAGATCTAGTGGCGAATCCGCCCTATACTCTGTTCCACCATGACAAAGTCATTCTGCGAACCCATCCACATTTCTTCCCAAAGGTGTTTTCCTCCTTCCATCTAAACCAGTGGGTAATCCTCCCGACCTTCTTCCCTAGACTACATGCGTCTCGGGCTGAAGCAGCACTACACACCTTAGACTGCAAGAGAGCACTGGCCTACTATTTGGATAGAACCAAAGATTACAAAAGATCCTCTCAATTATTCATCTCCTTTGCTCCTAGTCACCTGGGTCTACCAGTGACGAAGCATACTTTATTTAAATCAATAGCAGATTGCAACTCTTTTGCTTATGCACAAGCAGGATTCTCATTAGAGGGTCATGTCACTGCTGATAATGTGCGGGCTATGGCAACATCCATAGCTAATCTCTATTCAGTAGCCATTGAGGACATATGTTGGGCAGCTACCTGATCCTCCATTCATACTTTTGCTGCCCACTATTGTCTGGACAGACTCCTGTCGGAATGCTTTTTTTTGGCCAGGCCATACTCCTGCACCTCTTTGGGACTTCAATTCAACTCCTACCCTCCGTCCGTGCTTCTACAAGATACCAGACTATCATAGTGAGAGTATCAGCTTCTAGAATAGAGTCCAATAGGCCACAACTCTTCCAAACTCATCGGCTACAGGTTTTTGCCTCGGAGCTCGCACTACTCTCCCCTCCATGCCAGTCTGGTATCTGTGAAGACTACATTCCTGCTTGTTCCTGAAGATAGTGTAGTTACTCCCTGTAACAAGTGATCTCTGGGAATAGCAGGAATCAGTCTTCACAACCCGCCCTCCTCCCCTAGGAGTTGTAGGGTTTTTTTTGTTTTCTTCTTCTTCACAGCTACAAACTCAACAAAGGAGAGGAATTAGGAAGGTGGGAAGGCAGGCACACAGGTGCAGTGGAATGCTCCCAAAGACTTTCCTATTGGATGCTAGGGAGTGTTCCCACGTGGGCTCCGACAGGGACATCACCCATATGTGAAGACCGATTCCTGCTGTTCCCAGAGATCACCTGTTACAGGTGAGTAACTATACTTTTCTTCCCTATTGTCTAATTTTCTTTTAGCAGTGATTTTACAATCCTTGATCCCCTCTCTCTACCTCCATGTCGGCTGGACTCCAGCCAGAGAGACCATTGTCTGGATGAGATTTCATATCATAGGAAGTGGAGAATCTGGTTACTTCCACAAGATGCCCAGGAAAGGGCTTTACATACGGGAGGCTTGCACAAGGGTTGGGTACTATTTAATGAAAGATATGTAGGAGAGATTTGGGTTTGAGGGGTGAGGGGAGGCGGCTGGGTGAAGCAGGAGGGCTGGAAAAAGTTACCTATGGGTCACACTGAAACCCTTGAGACAACTCCAATCCTGGGAGCTGCTCCAGGTGAATTGGTCACGTTTAAACTAAAAGTATTCAGTGGTTATTCAGTGTGTGCATCCTAACGTTTAAACTTGAAAGCTGATATTGAAAGCACTAATCTAAACTCTACATTATTCTTAGTCTGTGTCCTTCCTTTCAAGAAAGCAACCTGGTTAAAGCTACCCTGCTACTCTGTCTTGTTCCTCTAACAGCCGAGCTCTGGAAACTCTCTACCTTCCAGGCAGTGTGCGTTGCCTCTTAATATTGACTCCAGTGTGTTACAGTGCCAGTACAGGCTGGTTGTCTCCCAAAAATTATGTGCTAATGAGGTTTGGTTTATGCATTTTCCCCTCTGTTCTCATTAAAAAGCTATCTTTTAGGACGAGGCCCTGGTACGTTGAAATATTGGATGGTTAAAATACAGGCAGTTTTAGAAGGATTTGATGTCCTTGGGAACTGAGGTGCGAAGCTTTACAGCAAGCTCTTGTAATAAAAGGCTTTATGAGGAGGAGAAGACAGTATTTCATTCAGGCAGTGGCTTGGGAGAAAATTGTTCCTTAAAAGCCAGCAGCTTTAGATGAACTTTAAAGACACAGCCGTTTCCAAATTCCCTGCCTGCAGGTTGCCTGGTGTTACAAATCATTCTTCCTAATGGTATCTAGTCCTTAGCTCCTTGTCTCAACAGCCACCTTTGTTAAGGTGGTTTATAAAATTTGGTCATGGATACAGTGGGATACATATTTTACTCCATGACTGGGGATTCCTGCATCAGTGATGGGGGAAGTTACTGTATTTATGAAGGTTGCACATGGCCCAGAGCAGTGCCTGAAGTGGAATGTGCCTGGATACACACAAACACTTAGAGAAGAACAAAAATGTAATTGGTCTTCCTTTCAGTTCTGACCCGACATTATTATGTGGTACCGGTGTGCTTTCTTGGGAAATGTACCAACCAGAGTTCAGGATTCATAAAGGCTTTAAATGTGGTCATTGGTCAAGTTGAGGGTTGTCGATAGCTTGCTATAGGACTGGTGTCATGGGGGTGAGGAGGAGGTAACACCATGGTGACTAGGTTTTCACAAATATGATAAAAGATAGCAATATGTTGGCCTTTAGAACTTGTGTTGATGTGTAGGGAAAGAGGCCTAGACAGGGACTTATTTAGGTGTCAGGAACACACAATCTGAGACTGGCTAGCAACATCCTTGGCAAATGCATCCTTCTGCTCTTTCCTTAGGGCTGACAAAGCTATTCAGTAACAGAATTCATACAATTTATAGCAAAACCCCATCGTATCAAACGCAGGCCCTGCTTTCCAGTGTAGGGCTGTCTCTGCCTGAGCTGTAGTCGGTCCATATTTCAAGAAGTCCACATTTGGTTTCCCCAGCACATCAACATATTGGTGAAATTTATCTGATTTTTATATACGCCGTATTTTGTAGTCAGAGCAGTTTACATACAACAACAACAAAAAAAACCGTGAACAAAGATAGGTTAAATCCTGTTCTATGTAAACAAACATAAGATATGCCATACTGGGTCAGACCAAGGTCCATCAAGCCCAGTATCCTGTTTCCAACAGTGGCCAATCTAGGTCATACGTACCTAGCAGTTTCCCCAAACAACACAGGTTCCGCAAACAACACAGGTTCCGCAATGCTTGTACTGGGTCAAGCATTGATATCCTGGGTCCCTTCTTAATAATAATATTTCAACGTACCAGGCGCCTCGCCCTAAAAGATAGCTTTTTAATGAGAAGCTATCGGTAACTCAGGCTGAAGGGCCAGGGGTTCAAGTCCCACCTGGGGACAGCGATCCCGGGCCGAAGGGACTGGGGTTTCTAGTCCTATAGGCACTACTTGTGGCCTTGGGCAAGCCACTTAACCCTCCTTTGTCTTACCTACACACAGATTGTGAGCCCTTTGGGGACAATGGAATGTATCCAGTACCTGTTTGTAGTGATTACATAATGTAAATCGCTTTGATTGAAGGATGAGGCGGTATAGAAAACCAGTTAAATAAAATAATAAATAAAATTGCACAATATACGTTGGTCTTCCTAACAACCAGATCAAAGACCTGTCAAATGCCTAAGAGAAGAACTTCTTATTATATTCTGTAGCCATGTCACTTGGCCTTTCGTTCATAATTATGCCTCTAATGGTGCAATTAAATAACTTATTTGGATCTGGAACTTTTGGCCTGGGTTTCTGTGGTATCCATTTCCCCTCTCTAACCCCAGGTCTTACCTTTTAGACTGTCTGACAGACTTTCACTCCTATTTGCCTAGATTAGGCTGTTTCTTTTGTAACTGTGATTACCCTCTAGTGTTTCTTTATCACTTTTGCATCATTTTGATGGTTATGGTCTTTACATTTCAGAGAATGTTTTGTTGTTGTGTCCCATTATGAATGTGTTTGATGCTGTTTTGATTTGGGTTTTTTTTATTGTTTTGTTTTTATTGATTTTCATTTCTCTCTATATATCACATTCCCAAGTGTCACCATTTGTTTCTAATATAGATGCCCCAGGCATCAAGGAAGCTCATTATAAATTACACACAGATTACACGCCATACAAATCCTGGCAAGAAGTGTCCCACCTCTATTACGTCAGCAAAATATGTCCCTTCTTTTCTACTCATACTACTAAGATCCTTATCCACTAACAAGTCACCTCCTGCCTTGACTATTGTAACCTGCTCCTCGCTAGTCTCCCGCTGATTCATCTCTCTCTCCCTTCAATCTGTTCAACACTCAGCTGTACGACTCATCTTCCGTCAGTGTTGCAATGCTATGCTCAGGTAACCTTTCTTCTCATCACTTCGCTTCACTGGCTCCCTATCAGTTTTCGCATCCAATTCAAACTCCTACTAATGACCTATAAGTGCCTTCATTCGGCTGCTCCTACCTACCTTTCCTCTCTTATCTCACGCGACACCCCTCCTCAGGAACTCCTCTCCTCTGGAAGATCCCTTTTATCTGTGCCCTTCTCTGCCACTACCAACTCCAGACTTCATTCATTCCATCTTGCTGCTCCATATGCCTTGAACAAACTACCCGAGTCTGTACGTTGAGCCCCTTCTCTAGCCCTATTCTAATCCGGGCCAAAAACCACTTTTGGATCCTGATGCCCCTCACTCTCTTGTCCACTACTTAAGTGAATCTTATCATACTCTAGTCCCCAGTTTTGTTATGTTTTTTTTGCCTTGATTAGATTGTAAGCTCTGATGAGCTGGGACTGTGTCTTACATCTATATGTACAGAGCTGCATATGTCTTGTAGTGCTATACAAATGATTAGTAGTAGTACCTAGTATGCTGTGTATACCATCCGGTGCAGGTGATTTGATGTTCTTCAGTTTGTTAACTTGGCTCATTATATTTTTCAGGTTCACTGATATTTGCTTCAGTTACTCTGAATCATCACCATTAAATACTATTTCTTGCATGAGTCGTTCCTTTAAATCTTCCTCAGTAAAAACTGAAGCAAAGAATTAAATTAGTCTCTCAGGTATGGCCTTGTCCTCCATGAGTGGCCACAACATTTACCCCATGATCATCTAATGGTCCAACAGATTCCTTTACAAGCTCCTTGCTTCGAATGTACCTGGAAAAGTTTTGTTAAGAAATTCTGCCTCTATGGCAAGTTTCCTTTCAAATTCGTTGTTCCTTCCTTATCAATGCCTTGGAACGGACTTGTCCATGCTTATATGCTGTTACCTGTCATTCATATTCTGCCTTTCACAAAATGTTTTATTTTTCAATCAAAAGTTGTGAAAGAAAGAATGTGCAAGTACTACAAACTCAAGAATCTGGCAAGATAAAGTTCTACAGTAAAAGTCAAGTGATTAAAAAAAAAGCAGCAGCAAGAAACCTTCCAGCTTTCGTTGAGCAACAAATATCATTAGATAGCACTAGGCACTCCGAAGATCTCTAGTGCATGCATGTATTACCCTTTATCATTGCTGATCATAAGAATACAACATGTGATCGGTGTTGCTCCTCAGCAGTTGTATAGTCGCATAGTATGTCAGTAGATAAAGAACAATGTGGGCAATCCATCTGACTAGTAAGGAGGTTATAATTCTAATTATTGCTCTATGCAAGTTACTTCTCCCAAGCCTTCATTTTTGGGGTTGTACCTGCTAGTCCATGGAAGTTACATGTTAAGTGCCGTCGAGTCGGTGTTGACTCATGGCAACCTTCTGGATAGTTGTCCTAAATTGTGTTCAGTCTTCAGTCAGGTGGCTCATTGTTGACATACTGGTACCCGTAGCTGATGTTATTGTATCGATCCATCTCATTGCTGGCCCTCCTCTTTTGCGTTCGCCCTCTAAGTCTGGGTCCGCATCCAACTCCTCCGGTCCTTCAGACAAAGGCGACTGCTCTCACCACTCTTCCGAGAGCCTGGGCCTCTTAGTAGGTACTATCCCTGGCTCACTCACTTAGCAACTGCTGCCCGCTTAGCCCCTTGCTCCGAGGACAAGGGGCCACCCACTGCCCCCTGCTGACATAAGCAGAAGGCCTGATGCAGCAAGAGGACAAACTCTGGGGAAAACATCCCCGGAGCCCCTCCATTCCCCAGCCCGTGCGAAGTGGAGGGTCCTGGAACTACGGTTGAGCTAGAAACTGCTTCCAGGGGCAGAGGAGTGGTCTTCACAGGGTCCTGGGACTCCCTGGACAGAGAGAGCTGTCTCCTACCATGACTTGTCCTGCAACGCTTGTTCCATGGAGGTGGCTTCTAGTGCACAGCTGTGGCAAACCCCGGTGTCTTATACCGTCCCCCACCAGGTTCGGCAAACAAGACACTGCGGGCGGGCCAGCATGAGTGCAAGACCGCATTTCCTGCCTGCTCCAGGAGGGAGACTCCCCCGGTGGAGCCCCAAAGACAAACCATTAAACAGAAAAAATGATCAGCCCAGGGAACTTGCCTAGAAACTCCCCTAGGACGTCTCTCCTCCTTGTTCTTCTTTGCTTTTGCTTAAACCGGAACCCAACAAAAAAAACCCTAAAGGTTACTCTAGGCCTGTAGAAGTGAGCTCCCTAGAGAAAATGATAAAACGGCGAAATGCAGCGGGAAAAACTGACAGGGAGCAAGCGAGCACCAGAGAAAGAAGTCATGCCTTCTGCTCTTCCTGCGCAGCTGCAATGGTTGTGGCCACATGGTCCGAGGCCTTGCCCTGCCAGCTGGGCCGCCGACGAAAAGCACAAGGCAGGCCCTTCACACTCCCGAGCCCTGCCAACACCTCGGGCAGTGAAAATGCAGCCACCTAGCAGCAATTACCTGTTCTGTACTGGCTTAGCAAAGAGGCACCTCTGCTGCTCGCACCCAGCCTGCCTCGCTCCTGCAAACCTCGTGCTCAGCCTGCTCAGCGGCTTCAGCAACTTGGGAGGGGGACCTGGGAACACTCTTCTCGCTGCTATGCTGTGATTGAGTGGCGGCTCTTTACCTGATCATTGGTTCAGGAGCCACCAGAGTTCTAGGATGCCGGCAAGACCACCTGCACCCCCCGGGCCTCACTGGTGGTGAGGGAGGGGGAGGGAGGGGTGTTCCACAGGCAAGCTTTGCTCTCTTTTTTTTTTTTTCTTTTTTCTTTTTTCAAAGATAAACTGAAGAAAAGAGGTAAAAGAAACCAAATGAAAATAAAAAGCTAGCTAATCTTCCCATTTGCCCCTTCAGTGAGTCTAGCCCTGGCTCACTACCTCCTCCAGCTGCTTGGAGATTGAACATACTGGGAGCCGGTGGGAGGTGCCAGCTGTATTAGTACTGGTGTCATCAAAACATGACATGCTCAGTCTCCAAGCTGCTGGAAGAGGTATACTACCCAGAGGTCGGGACTGTACTGGAGGTATGATAAGGAAACAGGTAGAAAAGGCGACTGCGAAAGCTAGAAGGATGCTTGGGTGTATAGGGAGAGGAATGGCCATCAGAAAAAAGGAGATGATAATGCCTGTAGTGCGACTTCATTTGGAGTATTATGTGCAGTTCTGGAGACCTCACTTTCAAAAGGATATAAACAGGTAGGAGTCTGTGCAGAGGGTGGCTACTAAAATGGTTAATGGTCTTCATTGTGAAGCATATGAGGACACAGACTTAAAGATCTTAATATGTATACTTTAGAGGAAGGGCAGGATAAGGGCAATATGATAGAGACATTTACAGTAAACACCTCTGTGGCATAAATGCACAGGAGGGTCTCTTTCTATTGAAGGCAAGCTCTGCTACGAGGGGCTGTAGGATGAGAGTGAAAGGGGATAATATGCTGAAATATTTCTTTACAGAAAGAGTGGTAGATGCATGGAATAGTGTCCCAATGGAGTTGGTGGATATGAGAACGGTATCTGAATCCGAACAACCATGGGACAAACACAGAGGATCTCTAAAGGTAAAAAGGGGACTATTGTAGTTGATATGGAAGGGCAGACTAGATAGAACATATGTTTTTTTCTGCCTTCATGTTTCTATGTTTTTATATACACAGTGGATTCCTTACAGAACAAGAGATTGGAAACAAAACTTGGAGTGCTTCAGCTCAGAACAGTAGTGAAATGACATTTTTGCACTTTTAAGAAGATCTAGGGAAAGTAAAACTATGTTCCTTGATCATGAGAAGCAAATGTTTCAGATCATCTTCACTTTCAGCCAGTAATGTGGTGGTATCAGCATAGCGAAAGTTGTTGATGAATCAAATAAGTTCATTGTTGAAGGAGAAGAAATTGAAATCATGTACAACTTTAACCTACTTGGATCAGCTATGAATAAAGAAACAGCAAGCAGTCAAGAAATCCGACAACGCATTGCTCTTGGCAGAATGGCTATGAAAGACCTAGACAAGATCTCAAGAGCAAAGATGTCTCTCACCATATAAAGATTCAACTCGTTCGAGCCATGGTATTTTCAATAACATGTTTATGTTTATTAATCATTTGATATACCGCTTAGGCCAAAAGGCATTAAAGCGGTTTACAATAATATATTATTTGAGGAAATAGGAAAAGAACGCCATTATAAGATAGGACAGAATAGAAGACAGAAAGAAGTAAACAGATAAGAGAAGGAGAGTAATAGAGACAGCAAGTTACCACAAATGCAGGCATAACGATCCAGTCCATGATATCACTATATAACGCCATGGTCCAGCTGGACAGTGAAAAAGATAGGAAGAAAATTGATGCCTTTGAATTATGGTGCTGGCGGCAAATACTGCGTATACCATGGACTGCCTGAACAAACCAGTCAGTACTAGAGGAGAGATCAAACCTAGGCTTTCTTTAGAAGCTCAGATGACAAGACTCAGACTTTCATACTTTGGACACATCGTGCGAAGACAGAGATCATTAGAGAAAGACATCATGCTTGGCAAGGTTGAAGGTCAACACAAAAGAGGAAGGCCAGCAATGAGATGGATCGATACAATAACATCAGCTACGGGTACCAGTATGTCAACAATGAGCCACCTGACTGAAGACTGAACACAATTTAGGACAACTATCCAGAGGGTTGCCATGAGTCAACACCGACTCGACGGCACTTAACATGTAACTTCCATGGACCAGCAGGTACAACCCCAAAAATGAAGGCTTGGGAGAAGTAACTTGCATAGAGCAATAATTAGAATTCTAACCTCCTTACTAGTCAGATGGATTGCCCACATTGTTCTTTATCTACTGACATACTATGCGACTAAACAACTGCTGAGGAGCGATACCGATCACATGTTGTATTCTTATGATCAGCAGTGATAAAGGGTAATGCATGCATGCACTAGAGATCTTCGGAGTGCCTAGTGCTATCTAATGAAAATTGTTGCTCAACGAAAGCTGGAAGGTTTCTTGCTGCTGCTTTTTTTTTAATCACTTGACTTTTACTGTAGAACTTTATCTTGCCAGATTCTTGAGTTTGTAGTACTTGCACATTCTTTCTTTCACAACTTTTGATTGAAAAATAAAACATTTTGTGAAAGGCAGAATATGAATGACAGGTAACAGCATATAAGCATGGACAAGTCCGTTCCAAGGCATTGATAAGGAAGGAACAACGAATTTGAAAGGAAACTTGCCATAGAGGCAGAATTTCTTAACAAAACTTTTCCAGGTACATTCGAAGCAAGGAGCTTGTGAAGGAATCTGTTGGACCATTAGATGATCATGGGGTAAAAGTTGTTGCCACTCATAGAGGACAAGGCCATATCTGAGAGACTAATTGAATTCTTTGCTTCAGTTTTTACTGAGGAAGATTTAAAGGAACGACCCATGCAAGAAATAGTATTTAATGGTGATGATTCAGAGTAACTGAAGCAAATATCAGTGAACCTGAAAAATATAATGAGCCAAGTTAACAAACTGAAGAGCATCAAATCACCTGCACCGGATGGTATACACAGCATACTAGGTACTACTACTAATCATTTGTATAGCACTACAAGACATATGCAGCTCTGTACATATAGATGTAAGACACAGTCCCAGCTCATCAGAGCTTACACTCTAATCAAGGCAAAAAAAACATAAGAAAACTGGGGACTAGAGTATGATAAGATTCACTTAAGTAGTGAACAAGAGAGTGAGGGGCATCAGGATCCAAAAGTGGTTTTTAGCCCGGATTAGAATAGGGCTAGAGAAGGGGCTCAACGTACAGACTCGGGTAGTTTGTTCCAGGCATATGGAGCAGCAAGATGGAATGAATGAAGTCTGGAGTTGGCAGTTGCAGAGAAGGGCACAGATAAAAGGGATATTCCAGAGGAGAGGAGGGGTGTCGCGTGAGATAAGAGAGGAAAGGTAGGTAGGAGCAGCCGAATGAAGGCACTTATAGGTCATTAGTAGGAGTTTGAATTGGATGCGAAAACTGATAGGGAGCCAGTGAAGCGAAGTGATGAGAAGAAAGGTTACCTGAGCATAGCATTGCAACACTGACGGAAGATGAGTCGTACAGCTGAGTGTTGAACAGATTGAAGGGAGAGAGAGATGATTCAGCGGGAGACTAGCGAGGAGCAGGTTACAATAGTCAAGGCAGGAGGTGACTTGTTAGTGGATAAGGATCTTAGTAGTATGAGTAGAAAAGAAGGGACATATTTTGCTGACGTAATAGAGGTGGGACACTTCTTGCCAGGATTTGTATGGCGTGTAATCTGTGTGTAATTTATAATGAACTTCCTTGATGCCTGGGGCATCTATATTAGAAACAAATGGTGACACTTGGGATTGTGATATATAGAGAGAAATGAAAATCAATAAAAACAATTCATAACAAAACAATAAAGAAAACAAATTAAAACAGCATCAAACAAATTCATAATGGGACACAACAACAAAACATTCTCTGACATGTAAAGACCATAGCCATCAAAATGATGCAAAAGTGATAAAGAAACACTAGAGGGTAATCACAGTTACAAAAGAAACAGCCTAATCTAGGCAAATAGGAGTGAAAGTCTGGCAGATAGTCTAAAAGGTAAGACCTGGGGATAGAGAGGGGAAATGGATACCACAGAAACCCAGGCCAAAAGTTCCAGATCCAAATAAGTTATTTAATTGCACCATTAGAGGCATAATTATGAACGAAAGGCCAAGTGACATGGCTACAGAATATAATAAGAAGTTCTTCTCTTAGGCATTTGACAGGTCTTTGATCTGGTTGTTAGGAAGACCAACGTATATTGTGCAATTTTATTTATTATTTTATTTAACTGGTTTTCTATACCGCCTTATCCTTCAATCAAAGCGATTTACATTATGTAATCACTACAAACAGGTACTGGATACATTCCATTGTCCCCAAAGGGCTCACAATCTGTGTGTAGCTAAGACAAAGGAGGGTTAAGTGGCTTGCCCAAGGCCACAAGTAGTGCCTATAGGACTAGAAACCCCAGTCCCTTCGGCCCGAGATCGCTGTCCCCAGGTGGGACTTGAACCCCTGGCCCTACAGCCTGAGTTACCGTGTCCTAACCATTAGGTCACTCCTCCTAGTATAAGGACTTTAAACTTAAACCTATAAGAAACAGGCAGCCAGTGTGGTGGGGAGAGAAGAGAAACTATCTGATGATATCTGTGAGCCGATAAAGAAACTTAATAGAAACATAGAAATATTTTATTTTATTTTATTTAACCTCTTTTATATACCGCACTATTCATAATCAGCGCGGTTTACATAGAACAAGAAACATCAGACAAAATACAGAATACAAAAAATGGCGGCAGAAAGAGACCACATGGCCTATCTAGTCTGCCCTTCCATATCAACCACTACAACAGTCCCCTTTTTTCCTTTAGAGATCCTCTGTGTTTGTCCCATGCTTCTTTGAATTCAGATACTGTCCTCATCTCTACCACCTCCAATGGGAGACTATTCCATGCAGCTACCACTCTTTCCGTAAAGATATATTTCTGCATATTACTTCTGAATCTGTCCCCTTTCCCCTCATCCTGTGTTCCCTTGTTGCAGAGCTTTCAATTGAAAGAGGCTCTTCTCCTGTGCATTTAATTTGACACCTTTTTCATATAGAAGACTTTTAGATCATTGTAAAGAATCCTGAAAGCACTTGCGGTATCCTTTAGCAAGGTTCCTCCAAAAAAATGATGACTGAAGCAATGAAGCTTTTCTTCTCCTAATCCATGTCACGTCAGCTTTGTAAGGGTTACCATCTTTAGCTTGTGAGAAGTACCTGTGAGATGTGCAGTCATAGAGCTGTCATTGGAAATGATGACCTTTGCACTCTGCCTAGAATGAACACAATATTGACCGATATAATTGGATGGTGTTTTAACCTCCACCCTCATGCCGCAGTCTCTCTTGGGACTGTCTGTTTGCTATTGATTGGATGTGTAAACACTTGGGAGGTTTGCATGATGCTTAGAGTGAACGTATCTGCTCCACTGACGAAAAGAGAATGGAGGATCCAATGTCCCATCCTTCCTGGTCATGGACGCGATTCCTTCCTCCTCTCTGCACCAGTTTCAAGTCATGGCTCTGGTTTTAGAGATTCTTCAGTGCATTGAACCAGCAAACCTTTCTCTGTTTCTTCAAGCTCTAACCATTCACGCAGCGGCTTAGGGGTGTTCTGTGACCTCACAGTGCAGCTGTTGTATCTCCCCCCCCTTGCTGTATTGGATGTTTCCACTGCTTCATTAGTACTGCGGGTATATATCACCTCGTGCATCTTTCAGGGAAGGAGAGGAATTTCGCTCTCTATAAAGGGAAGGTAACTCACAAGCCAATATTTAACTCTGGTGATCAGTGTTTTCTTTTTTTAAACACAGCAGGCCTCTGTGGTTACATATAATCTGGCTGTTCAGTGTTCGCATCGGGATGCTGACCGGTGCTGAATAACGAGATTCAGCGGTCAGCGGCAGTGTTCAGCTACTGGCCAAATAGACTGTCTGCAGAACTCTTAGGACAGATTTTTTTGCTGTCCTAAGTTATGCAGAAAATCGCTGCTCTCCAGATAATTCCCGGCACTGCTCATACACTTCCCATGGACCACCTCAACACTGTCTAGATAGTGCCAAGGCCACTCATCAGAGCTGAATATCCCTCTTGGCAGGACTTGTCCTGTTAGCAGGTGCTGTTCAGACGCCATTCTTGTAACTTTGGGCAACTTGCTTTAGCTCCTGCTGCCTCAGGTAGTCAGATTGGAAGGCCTCTGGGTAAACTGAGGTACTAGTCACATGCTGAAATACAGAGGAAACCTCACTCTTCGAAATATAAGGGAGGCAGACTAGTGCCACTGCCAAAATTGCTTGTATTCCTATTTACAGTAAGAAACATTTGGTACCCCTGTCTCCATGCAATCTGCTTGCAGCCAGTGAGAGAGGCGGCCTTCAGGGAGCGAATAATAACAGATTTTGTAAAGCGGTAATAGGGGCTGGAAGGTATCCAGGCTGCTGTAAGCGTGAACTTTTCATGAATATTCCCCAGGCTGTCGTGGACTCAGGAGTGGGCTTTCTGCTTTATTAGCTGAAGATCACCCCCATTGTATTGCTGGAGTCTCCTGAGGCCTGCAGTACCCGTTATCCCAAGGCTTTAGTGGTGCTGAAGCCGATAAGCTTCAATAAAAGCAAATTTAATCCCCCCATGGTGCTTCTGCAAGGCAAGCGGGGCCGTTGTTCCTGACAGTCTCCAGCTGAAGACAAAAAATGTAAAAATAAAATTTAAGAAACCCTAATGAAATAATCTGAGACAGCCTGATGGACTGCTCATCTCCAGTGTGGAACAGCAGATGAGAAATAGTTCAAAGTTCCCTTTATCTGTAACCCGCTTTTACTCTGAGATAAAGCGTTCTGTAAAAATAGCCAAAAAAAAGAACGTGTTCTAAAACTGCTCTGTTAGCCAATAGCATAATCATTTATCTCAAATCTAGGACAAATGAACCGATAATACTGGACTAATAGAGATTTTGGGGTTTGTGATTGGGGTTTGCTGCCTGTCTCGGTATTTTTTTTTAGGGAGCAGGTTAGTATTTGTGTTTTTTTTGTAAATTGATGATACAAATGTCAGAAGTCTTAGGAAAAATCAGAGTTTTCCATCTTTGTCTCATTCATTGTTTGCCTTATTTAAAAAAGAAAACAAGATACAAACAGTTAAAAAAAATCAGTGCTTGCTAGAAATCCTAATATGAAAAAACGAAACTGTGCTTTTCTGAAGATTATCGCGTACTCCCCCTCCCCCCCCTCGTGTTACATTGCATAGCCCCAGCCTTCAGTTTGGACTGGTGGCGTTTCGTCCTTTCCTTGCAATGCCCGCATCTGCCACCCGCATTGGGCCTCACTGTAGCACTGCATTGAATCTCTTCAAGGTCCTTTTCTGTGATGTGGGCTCCAGCATGGTGGAAGGAAGCTGTGTGAACTGCCTTCTGCACCCTGAGGTGGTAGAGCCAAAAGGAAAATTTAATTTCACAGTCTGGGGATGGCTAATGCTTGTCTGAGAAACTGAGGTGAAGGCCAGTGCAGAGAGCAGTAGGCGTAGGTTGCTTGGAGTTTTTATGAAACGGGCTCAAGGGATCTTGGCTTCTTTCTACTACAAAAAACAAACAGATACCCCCTCCCCCCCCCCCCCATCCTTTCAGCCTCTCACATTTCTTGTTGGGGTTTGGATATTACAACATTATAATGTCATTATGGTTAACCCCCTAAATCGCAGCCTCACTGAAAACCAGAGTAGTGCCTCATCGCACATCTTTCTTTGCAGCATAACGATACTTCATTCTGCCACTCGGCTTCATTGAGCCCTCATTATAATTCATTTTGCAGAAGATCCGTAGAGAGAGGACTGCACAAAAAGAAGCGTGGGAGGATGTGGTTTTTCAGCCAGAAATTGGAGATCATGGAACTGCCAGATAGCCAAAAGGAAGCTGTTCTGGTGGCAAATCATGAAAGCATAGGAGATGTTGGTAGATGTTCAGCCATTTGTGCTGCCGCTTACTTGTGCTGCCATGGCTGTAAACCCTTTATCACCTCTGCTGTTGGTCTCCATGAGTAATGGGGGCTTGCTGCACAGTGCCATATCCACCACTAATACCGCAGGAAAGAGATGCATCAGTCTGCAAAACTCCTGAGTGCTATACAAACAGGGGTGATCATCCCCAGGATTTTTAAAGGAGATTGGCTCCTTAGCTCATTGGCTTCTCCTGTCCCTTTCTTCTCTTATATTTCTGTCATAGAGTGTTGAGCACCACAAGGGAGTTCTTGGGCACACCAGAGACCAAAACCACGTACTGACGTAGATGAGAAACTATCCCTAGCAAGTGTGGCATTCATGTATTAGGGTTTCATGGCCTCATGTTTGGAAGTTGCCTGGTAATACTTGCTTGTTGAGAAGTGAGAGTAATGAGTTTAGGGTCAAAATCCTCATGGCACATTTCAGTCATGAGGTCCCTACAAAATGGAATAGGACAAGAAGCTCCTCTAGAGGGGGCTTCAGTTTCAACAGACCTTACCTGCATAAGCGTACCACACCAACCCAGATAAATTTGCTTTAAGAAACAAACAGATAAACTGATATTGTTGCAAACCTGAGAAGCCCTGAGTGAGTTTTTGGTCATGTAGCTAACAGATTATATAATTGTTCAATGCTAGGGGCGTTCGGATGGAATTAGAAAGTGCCTCCAGATTAGACCAGTCAGTGGCGGCTCTACAAGAAGAGAGGAAGCCAACTTCCTAGAATCCTTCTGTTTCTGCTCAGGAAATGTCAGAGTCCATCAGACCGAGCTGTCTACTGAAACGAGTCTTCCTGGATGGATAAAACTGATTGAATTGGCACAAGCTTAAAATATGTGAGGCTAGTGCCAGTTGTTGACAGGTGTGTCACCATGTATCCAGGGAGATTAGCTCAAGGCTTTGGCCGCTCAGGAGGCAAAATGCAGATGTCACGTTATGAATAAATAAAAGATGCTATAGCTGGTCCAAATGGTGTAAAAGCCTCAATTTTGCTTAAGAGGTTAAACAATTTAAGTTAGAATTCTTTTCTAATGATGTACAGCATGAAAATATTTTGTAAATAGCCTGGAGTTTCTTTCTTTGAGACTGGGTGAGGGTATTGAGCCTTCCCAAACATGGTGCAGCCTGGGCTGCAGGATTTTCATGGCAGAGAGAGGATTTAAACGCTGCAGTAGTGAGGTGAGCTGGTTAGGGTTTTTGGGAATTGCACTTTTAACTGCTCTATATATGATACATGATGGGATGGCAGTATTGCCTACCAGCAACACCGAGCACACGTGTAGTTGCACCTTCATGGCTCACAATGAAACTGCAGGCAAGTCATTTAAGCATGGCATTCTCAAACTGAAATGTTAAGCGCTGTGGGAATTGTAAGAGATTCCTGTATGATTTTCAGGCACAGGATGTCTTGAATGTAAGATGGCATGGAATATTTTCCAAGCTTTTTCTGCCATCAGCAGGTAAGAGTGAGCTCTGCATTTGGTGAGCCTGATGTGGAAGACGGTCCTGGCTATGGAAATGGAACCGCAAGGACTCTGATCTTCAGACATGCATGCTCCCTTTTTCATGGCTGTAGCAAAACTCCTGCATGCCTAGGAGAATAATCTGCTAATCTTTGGGGGAATACAATCAGGAGAAACTTGGACTGCCATGATGAAAACTGCTGAGATGACAGCCCATATACCCAGCAGAAAATTTTGTGAGTCTGTTGTTAACTCCTGTATGAAGCTTGACTGACTTCATCATGCCAGCTTCTGAGAGAGAGCTTGAAGAAAGGAGGAGTTTTTAAAGTCATATCTGTATTGTAATCATATGCGGTGTGATTGTGATTGTTTCCCTTTAAAAATGACCTCACTGAAATTGTGAAAATTGAGCATGGCTTTTAAGTACCAGACCTGTGAACGTACTATGCAAGGAACATCTAAGGGGAATCTGAGGGCAGAAGACCCAGGGGGGTAAGTGAACATAACTTTGCTGGGACATTTTGGTGACTTAAAGTTTGGGGCAAAAGAGATTTTGGACATTTGGAAAATTCCATATTTAAATTCTTTAAAAGCATATAGTAGTTATTGGCTTGGCTTAAAGGTGTAGAAATAAATTGCCCTAGTTTGTATTTAGGCCTGTTAGAGTTTTAAAACAAAAACGGATAGTTAATATTTTTCTCTCCCACTTTCACCCACCCCAGGCACATCCCTTAATAGATTAGCAGTTCACTGGAAAGCAAACAGAAAATATTAGACTAAAATGAAGACCTTCAGGAGTTTTTGGTATAGGTATCCTTACTCCCTTAGCAACTCTAAACAACTCATCAATACAGAGATGCAGACTGCAGTCCAATATCAAAATGGTAGCTATCCAGTCTTTCGCATTGAGTGCCACATGCATGATTTTCTGGTTGGTGAGAGGTCATATGCATGCACTCGGTGCAAAGAGCTCCTGGCTGTCAGAGAAAGAGCCTGATCTCTGGAGACTAGAGTAGCAGACTTTGAGGTGTTGAGGCAGACAGACAGATACATGGAGGAAACCTACAGGGACATAGTAGAGTACTCCCACCTCCAGTCCGGCAGTCTTAGAGGTCACCTGAATGGAGAGCATCACCTTGATGTGGCAGGAAATGATCCTGTAGTTAATGCATCCCCTAGAGGGAAGGTCCTATCTTCGCACCAAGGATGTGTCTCCACGGGCTTCTGCCAGGAGGGAAGAGTTAGGATGGCCCTTCTAATGGTGATTTGATCATTAGAACTGAGGGAAAACTGACAGTTGAAAAGCTGTTCTGTCTCCTTTTTAAATGTCAGTACTGGTTAAGATGAAGCCCATCATTGTGGAATTTCTAACAAATACAAAAATGTTTGGAGTAAAGTATCTTTGAAGCATACCATTAAAACAGTGACGTTAGGGCACCCAGATGGAGAGGTTGCAATAAAGACTCAAGTAACCCAGATACCTTTAAATAAAGAGCAGAAAGAGTTTAATGATTTCAGATTATCCCTGTCAACTCCAATGAAGATTATAAATTCAAACATTTTATTTATTTGGCTATTTTTTATATACCAATTAATCTAACAGTCTAAGTGGTTTACTTTGGAACAAGGTGGCCTATATGACTTTATATGTAACATTATGAAATTGAACATTATACATAGTAAATTATAACTTATATAACAATAACAATGCTAACAAAAAGATTGAGCACTTGAGAGGATGGGGATAGGGTAGGTGGGTGGGGAGAGGGGGTGGGCTATGTGAGCTTGGGGATAGGGCATGTGGATATGAAGTGAGAATATGTTCATTCTCGTTATCCATGTTGGACCTGAGAAGTACTCAAGGAAGAGATTTGTTTTGAGCTGCTTCCTGAAGCTTACAAGGTCATTTGAAATATCCCTGTACAAATGATAGAAGCATTAAAAATAAGATCGAAGATATAGAATGTATTGCACTAAATAAAGAGAGAGATGTAATAGGCATATTGGAGACCTGGTGGAAGGAAGGAGGATAACCAATGGGAGGACACTGTGATACTAGGGTACAAATTATATCACAGTGGTGGAGGGGTGGAACAGTATGTTAGAGAGTATTGAATCAAATAGAAGAAAAGTTCTGTAGGAAAAAAATGTGGCATTGAATCTTTATGGATAGAAATTCCATGTATGAAGGAGAATAAAATAGTGGTAGGGGTCTACTACCATCTACCTGGACAGAATGTGCAGACAGAAGTTATCAGAAATTAGGGAAGCTAACAAAATTGGAAACAATAATAACAGGTGATTTCATTTACTCCAATACTGATTGGGATAAAAGCCACATCAGGACATGCTAGGGAGGTAAAGTTCCTGGATGAAATATATGACTGCTTCATGGGACAGCTGGTTTGAGAACCCACTAGGGAAAGGGCTAGTTTAGACTTAGTCCTTTGTGAAGCACAGGATTTGATTTAAGAGCTAACTGTGTTGGAACCACTTGGCACTAATGATCATACTATGATCAAATTTTACTTAACTGGGGGGCGTACAGAAAGGAGATCTATTGTGTCAGCATTTAATTTTCAAAAGAGAGGTTATGATAAAATGAGGAAAATGGTTAGGAAAAAACTAAAAGGAGTGCTGCAGAGGTCAGGAGTTTACATCGGGCATGGGCATTGTTTAAAAATGTAATCTTGGAAGCCCAGAACAGATGTGTCCCATGTATTATGAAAGGCTGAAGCTGCTTCCACCGCCATGTAAATGGAAGTCTGCATCAGACGTCGGAGGGGGTGGAAGCCAAACTGAGGTTACAGTAAGTATTGCAGGGCTGTTGAAGCCATTGCCGCCGCTGCCGGACCTGGAGAGGGTCGGCAGCGGTGTCAATGGGGCCTGGGGAGGGAGCAGGGGTGCGCAAGGGATGAGGTTCTTCTAAGGCGCCTCATATTCTTGCACTGGCCCTGCTAGCAGGATTCAAGGAAAGTAAACTATCGGTTATGCAAAATTTGTCCTTGCTCAACAGGGCACCAGTTGAGTTAAATCTAAAGTCTGGGTTATGTTGTTTATAATTTTTACATAATGATGGACTGCCAGACTCAAAAGCTTTAGTTACACAGTTTACCCCAGGCACTCAGTCTGTTTGTTCAACTGACTTCCTGCAGCTCTCTGTTCCAGTGGTGGGAGAAGTTCATCTTGTTCTTACCCGCCACTGTTCTCTCTTGCAAGGCCTAGGTTTTGGAGTGCACTCTGTTTCCTCAAAATTAGAATGATTGTTTGATGTACAAGGTCTAAAAGCTGTTCTGTTTGTGTAAGCACTTGGCACTAACAAATGAAAAGGTTTTCAATTATATGTTGTCTGTCTCCCTTTATTATTTTCTATGCTTTGTAATCTGCAGAGAATAATATATGTTTCTAATAAATAAATAAAATACACTTTGGTAAACAGTAGGTCTGATAATAACAAATAATCCATGGGAACAAGCGCCCAGAGCAACTGCAGTGTCTGGAGTGCACGTGCTCAGCAAGAGTTTCCAAAAGTGAGCAAATATACTCGTGCGCTTTTCCCAGCAGTTGGTGTGCATTTCATGTGAAAGCGTAGGGCCCAATGTTGAAATGCTGCGATCTGCATTTCGCATCTAAATTTATTCTGGATATTTGGCACCAGTGTCAGGATTTCAGTATCCAGGATTTTCTGATGTTGCTTTTAATTTAAATTTGGCGTGGAGGAGTGGCCTAGTGGTTAGAGCACTGACTTGGGAACCAAGAGACCAGGGTTCAGTTCCCACTAGCACTCTTTGTGGCCTTGGGCAAGTCACTTAACCCTCCATTGCCTCATAAAATTCCAGGTTATCAATGTCCCTGTTTTTAATGTACATTACCAAGTTTAAATTACAATGTGAACTACTTTGACTGAAATGATGAAGCAGTATAAAAAAAACTGTAAAATATGTTTACCACCTTGCAGCTTCATCATATGCCCTCTAGATTTACAGCTTACCCTTCTATGAACAAACAAGCCTTTTTCAAAGAAGAGGAAGCTGTAAAAATAGAGGGCATACGATGAAGCTGCTAGGCAGTAAACTTCAAAGCAATATCAAGAAATACTTTTTCACTGAAAGGGTAGTGAATGCATGAAATGCCTTCATGATGGAGGTGGTGGGGGCAAATACAATGAAGGAATTCAAAATGGATGGGACAGACACAATGGATCCCTTTATAGCAAGAGGATGAAATCAAAGCAAACGTAAATATCTTTTAATAGAGGGGGCAGACCTGCACGGAGCGACAGGTATAACCCTAAACACAGGCATTGGGGGGGGGGGTGATCTGCACGGAGCGACGGGTATAACCCTAAACACAGGCATTGGGGGGGGGGGGATGATCTGCATGGATCTGTAGTTACAACCATTCTAGCCACCTTATTGGGCAGACTGAATGGACCATACTGGTCTTTATCTGCCGTCATATCCTATGTTGCTGTATTATTGTGGCCAGTGTGGCATCTATCCCTATAGTGACGATATTCATCTGCCTTTCAAATGCCCTAAATCCATCTGAATAATTTATCTGGATAGCGTCCAAATATCATTGCTGCCTGGATAGGTGCTAGCTCTGCGCATGGACCTCCAGATAGTGCCGTGGTAGCCTGAGGAAATACCGGCATTGTACAGAGAGCAAAGCTTCCGACCAGGTCTTATCAGGTTAACAGCTCTTTCGTTTCTAAATACAGATCAGCACTTCAACGAAGAGACATAGCAGGACGTCATTACAGAAATGAGCAGACTAGCATACAATAAGTGTGAGCAAGTGTTTGGTTTAACTTTGGAAACCTGAATGCTTGAGGATCTGCCGCCTTTTCTGCAGGCCACATTGAATGACATTCGCTAGTCCTCCTTATGAACCATGCCCCCAAAGGGGTTGCCACTCATGATTGCTCAGCCTACGAAGCCCCTTAATGAAACGCTGCGTGTTCGAAGAGTTCCTTGTTTGATATGTACATTAGAATGTAATGCTTGGTTCAGCTCTGGATAATTTTGCAAGTTATGGCTATGGTATTAAATGAGCTGACTTTGGCCCTTTGCTTAGCAGGTGTGGGTAGGTCATCCCTGGCTTCCTAAGCGATGGAGCAGAGAGCATTGACTGTTCTGCAGGTAAACCACAGTTGTTGCATCCTTGGTTGGAGAAGGAGAGGAAGGGGCCTCGGAGGAGAAACCTGCTGTTCTGAACACAGATGTCTTCAATTAGCAGCAGTAATGAGATGGGAAACACAGAAAATTATATTAAAACCTTAATGGAATTTGGTTTTGTTTCTTTTTTATGGGGATGAGGAAGCAGGTGGGATGGTGGGAAGAGCCGCTTAGGAATGATAAGATGGTTTGTACGTTGGATCCTCCTCATTCAGTCTGTCCTGATTAGGAAGCAAGGATAGCAAGAAACTAGCTGGCATAACACGGGGGAGGGGGGGAATCTAGCTGCTACCCCTTTAGGACTTTTCTAGATCTGAGAAAAGTACGCAATAGTGGGAGAGAGGTTGGTGGGCACGGATCAGGAGAAAGACCTTGGTGTGATTATTTCTGGAGATCTCAAGGTGACAAAACAGTGTGACAAGGCGGTGGCAAAAGCCAGGAGGATGTTGGGCTGCATACAAAGAGGGATTACCAGCAGAAAGGAAGAGGTACTTATGCCACTGTACAAGTCACTGGTGAGGCCTCACTTGGAATACTGTGTTCAGTTTTGGAGACCGTATCTTGCAAAGGATGTAAAAAGACAGGAAACTGTTCAGAGGAAGGCGACCAAAATGATTTGGAGCCTGCGTCAGAAGCCTTATGAGAAGAGATTTGAAGACCTAAACATGTACACTTTGGAGGAGAGGAGGGACAGGGGAGATATGATTCAGACCTTTAAATACTTAAAGGGAAATGATGAACAAACAAACCTCTTCCAAAGACGGGGAAGCTGTAAAACTAGAGGGCATAACAGGAAGCTGCAAGGTGGTAAATTGAAAGGCAATGTCAGGAAATACTTTTTTCACAGAAAGGGTGGTGGATGCTTGAAATGCCCTCCTGATGGAAGTGGTGGGGGCAAACACGGTAACGGAATTCAAAATGGCATGGGAGAGATACAGTGGATCCCTTTACAGCAACAGGATAAAATCAAAATAAACTGAACCATCTAATTTCTCAACAAATAGGGGTGTCCTGCATGGAGTGGTGGGTTCACCCCTAAACAGGGACGTGGGGAGGTGTGGCCTGCACGGAGCGGCAGGTGCACCTACTCTTGCCATCGTGCTGGGCAGACTAGATGGACCATGGTGGTGTTTATCTGCTGTCATTTACTATGTTACTATGAATTAATGCTGTACTTCGTATCCTGCTAGCTCTTTAAATGCACTGCTTCTCTTGTCCATGTTGACAGGACCTCAGGACTTGCACCAACTCTTTAAACCTGTTGCTCTTTAGAGGCTGGAATGACACCTTACACATATGTGTTTGTTTTTTGCATGCACAAACAGACACAGACAACAAAGACACAGTTAGACCAGAGCTTCAACAATAGACTCTTTTGCTTAAGTGAAATGCGTCTAAAAATTCAGAAAAAATCTGAGAAAACTTGAAAAATTTTAACCAACAATCATAACATGGAACATTTGGAACAAACAATCGGAGGATGTAGTAAAAGCTGTCAGTATAGCTGGGTTTAAAAGAGGTTTGGACAAGTTCCTGTAGGAAAAATCCATAAACCATTATTAAAGTGGACTGGGGGAAATGCACGGTTTACCCCTGGGATAAGCAGCATGGAATATGTCTACCCTTTGGGAACCTGACAAGTACTTGTGACTTCGATTGCCCACTGTTGGAAACAGGATACCGGGCTTGATGGACCTTTTGGTCTGACCCAGTACGGCATTTCTTATGTGACTGACTCTGCCTCAGACACTGACGTTGGCAATGCAATCAAGAGGCATCAGGGCTCCCAAACCTGTGGGAATAATCTTCCAGGTCTGGTCCTGGAGCGGTCTAGCAAAATTCAGGAAAAGAAAATTATCAGGTATTTAAACTTCTCCATTGTGGCTCCATCCAACTTGTTTTTGCATTTGTGCATCTTAGAGAAGTTGAGGTTACAGGTCTATGCCTGTGGGGCTGCTTGAGTTTGCTCCTTGCACCATGGAGTTATCTGCTAAGGTTGTCCTCACTCTGTTCCTGCAGCCACTCTCAGCCCGAGGAAAAAATTGCTTCGAATTGGCCTGACATACAAGCGCTTGGTGGTCTTAAGCTGGCAAGTTGTTGGCCTTCTGCAGACTCTTGTATGTCCACAAGCATGCAGAGCACAGCATTGCCATGTGTGTTCCAGTCAGAGGGATGTGGAGGACGGGCACACCGTGACAGCAAAGGCTGTCCTTTAGCCTGTGTAATTTCCATCTTTTCATGTCCAAGGCCTTAAATAAAGTCCTTCGCATTTTTGTGCTTTTCCCAGCGTTGACCGTCATTCTGTATGCGTTCTTTGCAGCTCTTCTGTCTTTTTCATGTTATAGAAGGGGGGAAAAGCAAGTAAAAAAGGTTTTGAATAAAGAAGTGAAGAGTTTTTTCAGCAGGCCTAAGTGTTCCTTGACCCTTTTTGCCGAAGAGTGGATGGGGGCTCTTGAGTAGATTGGGCTGTCTTGTTTGTTGGCCTAGGCCATCTTATTATGAAGCCAGCTGTGTTTTGATCTTGGAGGGCCGTTTGAAGATTAAATTGAGACATCTTTTGTTACGATTAAGTGCAGTAATTAAATCTGCTCAATGTTATTTAACTACAGAAAATGTCATTTCACTGACCCATGGGCGCTTGAAGTTGCCATTTGCCAGCTGTGCTGCTTCCAGTGTTGTCGATGAAGAAGTCGTCTGATAGGCAGCAGAGGGCTCTCCAAGCCATTTTCTACCCCTTCCCAGTCTCACTCTCCACCCATATTTTCATATGCTGTGTTCCAGGCTCACTTCAAAAAGAAGCAAAAGTGGAAACAGTTTGTGGGATTTTTTTCTTCAATGGAGAAATTTAAAGATAGTTTGAAAAAGAAAATGTTATTAAGATAGACTGCTATTTCTGTAACTTGTTCCCAGAGCAGACAGGATGTGTCAGCATGGACAAGGTGAACCATCTGAGTTGTGTTTGGGTGGGTGGTTTTTTTCAGAACAAGCTTTCTGATTTCACTAGCTTGTGATGTGCTGTGGAGCAGAAACAAATTAGGAGATGGAGTGTAGTTCTGGAAATTGGGAGAACTCCTAGCATCGTGCACCTTTTAGCGCCTGTATTACTTTGAACAAGCTGCTGGGAGCCAGAAGACTGGGCATTGCACAAAATGCTTATTGCAAATAGCGAGAAGTACAGGTGAAAGGAGACAATTCCACCCCTGCACTATGAGCCATAAGGGACAAAAAAATGAAGGAATCCCACTGACTGCAGTGTATGAGCGGTAAGGGACCGGCAAACCCCCGGAAAAGCGCAAAAAGAAGAGAGATCGACCCATCCTTTCATGTAAAAGAATCTGGATGGCATTAGGAAACCTCAGTCTGGACAGGGGGCCAGATAAGGTACATTTCAGGAAATGGGGCAGTCTAGGGAGGTAGTGGCTGCACCACTGACAGCTAATAGTGATGCAAATTTTACAGCATAAACCTTATGAGGTGAGACATTGACCTCTGACCTGTGGAGAGATTCACATATCTTGGAGATGCAAATAGTGCACAGGAAACGAGCATTTTTCACTAAGAAAGAAAGTTCTAGAAAAATGGGCCGAAAATAGGATGGAGAAGTTACACACAGAAAAACATGGTCTGCTGGAGAAAGGAAATGCCAAATTCATGAAGCCTCGATGGACCTGAGAGGTGGGAAAGTGATGCTGAAACCAGAGACCACGTAGCGCTGTTAATTTTCATTTCAGTGTTGGACTGGATTGGAAAAAATGTACTTTTAAGTGAGCCACTTTCAATGTCGTGGCTAACCAAAGCTTTGTGATAGGAAAGTACCCGATGACATGTCTCCCATACACATCCACCAGCGGGTTCCCTGTCCCATAAAACTCTACCTGATGCTTCTTGTCCTGCAGATGTGCAACAGCTGTCCTCCCTAGGCCTGACTTCCTTGTGCTCCTCCAGGATCTTTGCATGACCGCGGCCGTGAAAACTGAAGTCCTGCTCCTGTTGGAAGACGGGGCTGCAGCACTGCTCATGTCATGGACCTATCTGACCTTATCTTCCATTATTGTGCTCATCTTTGGACTAGTGGTGCCCTCTGAGGGTCACAGCAAACAGCAGTGGATACCTTCTATGAGGGCAGTCCTGTCAGCATGCCTGACCCGTGGCCTTCCATGCTGGAAAAGGATGAAGCTGAATGCCACGAAATGCAGCAGGGATTTGCAGGTTGGTTCAGTCTTAATGACAACAATTCAGATGCCTCCTCTTCCTCCTTCGCTACTGCTTTTCCATAGGAATAGTTGGTAATTGTTGGCCTAATACATTCTGATCCCATAGCTATGGGATGTGCCATCGGCTCTAATGCCAAAGGTGTGTGCCACCTGCTTTGCAGAGGATGCAACGGCGCAGCATGCTGCTTTCACGTTAGGAGCACAGTGGCGCATTCTTTTGGCTTCAGAGTGAGGAGCTGGGGGGAGAAGGGAAGTGGCACAGTCTAGATTCTGGAGGATGTTGGGCAGGAAACAGCCCAAAGGCTGCTTGTTTAACACCCCTTCTCTCAAGTGAACAGTAAGCTGTGAAATAAGAAACTGGATTGGCTGTCAATCATCTTCTCCTACTGTTTTCTATAGATTGCCTTAAATATAGTTTTGGCGCCGACAGAGAAGTGCAGTGTACCTTTGTGGATTCCTCTTTACAGTTCTTCATATTATGGATTATTCTAATTGCTCTAAGGGGGCTTTGTCTTTATCACAGACACATTAAATTAAGGAATAATGCAAACTAGCCAGCATCTGCCAAGATGATACAAGTTATTGGCGACCATTGCAGATGAGGACCAGGGAGCAGAGAGGAGGAAGAGCTGGCAGTGGCAGCAGGTCAGAGCATAGGAGAAAGGGGAGAGGCTACAGCAAGGACTATGGAGACAGAGGACGGTACAGAGAGAAGCAGGTGACAGCAACAGCAGTAGATCCAGGAATGAGAGGGCGGGAGGGGAGGATATTCAGTATCTGCAGCAGGTCAGAGCATGGGAGAAAGGCGATAGGCTACAGCAAGGACTGTGGGGACAGAGGACGGTACAGAGAGAAGCAGGTGATGGCAGCAGCAGTAGAACCAGGAAAGAGAGGACGGGAGGGGAGGATATTCAGTATCTGCAGCAGCAGGTCAGAGTATGGGAGAGAGGGGAGAGGTTACAGCAAGGACTGTGGGGGCAGAGGATGGCACAGAGAGAAGCAGGTGACAGCAGCAGCAGTAGAACCAGGAATGAGAGGGAGGGGAGGATATTCAGTATCTGCACAGCAGGTCAGGACAAGGGAGGCTATTCATGTATTGGTAAGCCATAAAATACAAAGCTGAAAAACAGGAAAAATATTTTTTCTTTTGATAAAAGCTCAAGTGAAAAGTAAACACACACACAATGTAATCTGGAGCTTGGCCATTAAGATACTGTAGCTATGGCAGCAACAAAGCCTTGAAGTGCTGACGTTTATTGTAGTGGAAATATAATATCTGAGATGGACAATCCTATCTTAGAGCTGTTTTTTATTTTGGTGGGGAGGGGAGGAGGTGCTCTGTCTTTCAAAAGACAGTGGTATTTTTCTGCCTTGCACCTGAGTAATGCAGACTGTTTTCCAGACCATCTGCACATTTGAGAGTGTCTAAAAAATCCACCCTGGACAGAATCCGCACCCCCTCTAACATATCCTCCATATTTCTTGTGAAATAGAAAAGTGGCGGATAGAGACACAGTGATTTCCTAAGCTGACTTTCCCTTTTGCAATTAGGACTAAAAATGACAGCATATGTTTGTTAGATCAAGCACACCAGAAACACAGCAGAGTGTCTGTCATCACATTAACTAGTCCGTACTTCCCAGACTGAGGATCGTAGCCTTGCCACATCCATTCACAGGAAGTGGCGTTGATCTTGAATGTTTTGCAAAGGAGAAATTAGCAGAGGGTTTTTTGTTTGTTTTGTTTTTTAAATTGTCATTGCCCAAGCCAGCAGAGTTCAATTACGTCCCATGGTGTGGCTGGATCTAGGTATCTCGACTGTCTCGCAGCCAACAGAATGATGCATTGACTTGTGCTGTTACCTCAGACCCATCCCCCCCACATCTGTCTCCTGTGAAATACATTTTAAGAATGATCAGTTCTAAGTATTGAGCAGCTGCTGTTCCGAATGTCTCGATGCTGGGCGTGTGTGTGTGCGTGTGCGTGCAGTCCCTGCTCTACTATGCATGTGCGGAGGTAGCAGGCAGTGCCTGCAAAGATGAGGGTGGGGGGAGAGGAGAGAGAAGCCAGAAAAGGGAATAGAAAAAAAATCTGGCAACATTGTGACAATGAAACATACGTTAGTCACACTGGAAAACTTTTCTCCTTCATTAGCAAAGATCTGTTGAGTTTCTGCTCACATTAGGGTAATTAACACAAGTACAGATTGTTGAACATCTGTGCTGTTTAACTACATGGCCGGTTCCCAGGCTTTTGAAATAAGGATTTTTCTTTTTTTCTTTCTTTGTCATTTTTGGAGGAGCCGAATGCAAACCAGAATGAATGAATAGCCCTACGCAGTCTGCACTGCACTGGAATTAGCATTTCTGGATCAGAGTTGATGTTTGCAGCACATGGTGGTCATAAATTTACTCTGGTCTGTTGCCAAGTTGGCCAACGATCTGAGATCTTGCAGTGTTTGTTAATAATTCCATTTCAAAAAGTAAAGGAAATCAGCTTTGTTGTTTTTTAATATTCCAGAGGGCATTCTCCCTCCCCCATGAAATGCCTGTGTGCGCACACGTGTGTGCAAATGGTTCCTGCACTAAGCTTACTCCTCGAGCAGTAGTGAATGAGCTTGGTTGGGGTTTGGTGAGGAATAAGACTGGCTGCCCTGGCTGGTCTCGGGTGGGTTTTGTTTTGCTTAGTGAACAATAGCAGATTCGCTGTTAAAGGGCTCAGTTGGGTTTTGACTTGCTTGTGATTAATAACGGAGGAACTTCCGTTGCCAAGCTGGGTTGGGGCTTTGGCTTACCCGATGCAGCCATTTTTGTTCTTTTTTAACCAAAGCCTAGTTGTTATATTCTAATATTGTAAAGGGAAGATCTGTGGGCTAAGACATCTGTATGTGACTTTGTGTGCTCTGTAACAGTAGTGCAGAATTAAGACAAAGGTGGAAAGGGATTCTCCTCAGCCTCGGCCTCTGATGTGTTATGATCTTTCAGTATTGCTAATATTTAACATTTGCCTTTTAGCTGAAGAAATTCTAAATTTCTGCACATTGTCATACTTCCAAAATGTGTGTAACCTCCTTTCTGGTGAAGAACCAAGCAATTTTTGTTTAGCACCAAAAATTAGCAAAGCAGTCATGCCATTGGATAGTACCCAGAAAAGATGTTAATGAGCTAATTGTAGATGTCTCCTCCATCATGTCCAGATACTATTCTGTAATGCTAAAATTCTTATGTGCGCAACAGACACACAGCGCATTGCCAGGCACAGGAAATATCTGGAAGCTTAGAGTGCTTTAGATCATCAAGGGTTCAGAAGTGAAATTTGTGTGTGTGTGAGCGAGACGGGATATCCTTCTAGTTATGACATGCAATATTAATTTTTAAATGCTGTAACCAGAATTGTTGTATAACAAGAATGTTAGAAATTTTACTGCATGCCTTTAAAAAATATCCAAGCATGGGGTATAATATAACATCATAATCAATAACAATTTAAAACTGAAAAACAACAACAAAACAGCATCAAAAAGAAGAAAAATAAAACAATATTAAAATCACACAAGTAAAATTCCGCAATAGTAAAGACAAAATAGATGAAGCACAGCAGATTAACGTAATCAGATATTTGAAAATCACAGACCGTATCAGTGAGGCAGAGCCATTCCCCAAACCAGCTCAAATAGCCAGGCCTTAAGCCCTCACCTCAGCAGTCTCACGTGTTCCCAATGGCACACCATTGCAAAAGGAAGGTAAATAACACCAAAAGCCCACTTTCATGTGTGAGCTGAATACGCAATAGTCAGAAGGTCAGTGTGCCCATCTGAGGGTCTGCACAGAGGAATAACAAGCGAATAGCCGCTGCTTATGCATATGGCATTGTGAATGCCAGTAGCAGACCGGATTACATGATAAACTGATGAGCTCCACAAACCACTCTGGCAGCAGCATTCGGTACCAAACGAAGTTGGCAAATGGATTTTGCCAGAAGACTCTACACAATAGATTATTGTAGCCTGGACCACAGTGGCAAAGGTCAATGGAGTTTTTATATGCCTTTCTCCCAAAAAGGATATCGGACATCTTTAATTACCCGCTACCTTCACCTTCAGATGCAAAGCCTAGTAGTACATTTTGGATCCTGGTCACCTCCTATGTGCTTCCTTACCATGCCCTAGATCAGTGCTTTTCAAACTTTTATCCAATATGACCCCATTTTATCTACAGAAAAAACTCACGTGCCCCCAGATGATGAAATCAAAATAACAGGTCGCCAGCTTCCTCCTCCTCCCTCTTCTCATCTAAATCAGGAAGGCGGCGGCAGCAGCAGCAGCACAGGGGCCCTTGTGTCAGTGTGCCGCTTACAGACCCCAGTACTCAGCATGGTTTCCAGTCTAACGGGAAGCTTACGCAGAAGAGGGCAAGGGCTTATGAATGTTCACTGGCTTACAGGTCACATGCTGACTGGTGACTGCACCACCTGGCATAGGTCACAAAAATACTCCCTTGAAAGTAAATTTTCTTTTTCTTTTCATCAGAGGCACTATCGCTTCCTTTTTTCTGTTGGGTATTCCACTCTCTGTCCTTCTGTCTTTCACTGTCGCCTTTTCTATCTGTTTAACCACTTTAAGATCATCAGAAACAATCACGCCCAGGTCCCGCTCTTCTTTCATGGACAGAAGTACTTCGTCCCCTACACTACCGCTCCCTTGTTTTTTTTTTTGCAGTCTAAACGTATGACTCTGCATTTTTTGGCATTAAATTTCAGCTGTCAAATTCTCAACCATTCTTCAAGCTTAGATCCCTCCTCAGGTTATCTACTCCTTCCTAGGTGTCTACTGTATTGCAGACTTTGGTATCATCCACAAAGATGCAAACCTTACCCAATAGCCCTTCCACCATGGCAACCATGAGGCGACAGTATTAAAATGTTTCAATCACATCATCACCCAATGAAAATGGAACAAATAAAAGAATATTGTCCACATAAACTTTGAACAGAACATTGATCTACCGTAAAATCACACACAACAAGGGAGATCGATCCTGTTCCGTCGGCCCGCAATTTGGGGGTTATCTTTGACTCCTCCCTCTCCTTCTCCACACATATACAGCTCGTAGCTAAGACCTGCCGTTTCTTTCTCTACAACATTAGCAAAATCTGCCCCTTCCTTTCTGAACACGCTACTAAAACGCTTGTCCATTCCTTAATCTCCTCTCGCTTCGACTACTGCAACCTACTCCTTACTGGTCTCCCTATGAGCCATCTCTTTTCCCCTTCAATCTATTCAAAACTCTTCTGCTCGACTCATCTTCCACCAACCTCGCCATGCCCACATTACCCCCCACCTCAGGTCACTTCACTGGCTCCCTATCTGTTTCCTCATCCAGTTCAAACTTCTCCTCCTAACCTATAGATGCATTCACTCTACGGCCCCTCACTACCTTTCATCCCTTATCTCTCCTCACAACCCCTCTCAGAAACTTCGCTCTTCTGACAAACTACTCCTATCCAGGCCCTTCACTCGCACTCCTAACTCCAGACTTCGCTTCTTTCATCTTGCTGCACCTTATGCCTGGAACAACCTACCCATGTCTGTATGCCAGGCACCCTCCCTAGCCCTCTTCAAATCCAGGTTGAAGACCCACCTCTTCACTGTCGCTTTCAGATCCTGACTCTGTCCTTCGTCTTGCACCGACTTCCATCTTTTGTCTTGACTAAATTGTAAATGCCATATTTTGGTTTTGCCCTGAATAGTCCACTGCTATATGTTTTGTCTTGACTAGATTGTAAGCTCTGACGAGCAGGGACTGTCTCTTGCATGTATATCTGTACAGCACTGCGTGCGACTGGTAGCGCTATATAAATGCTCAATAGTGGTAGTAGTAGTAGTAAATATTAAATAATGACAATAGAGATGAATCTTGTGGAGTTCCTCCTTGAATGGGAAACAACTTGGAAGTTTAATCAGAAAATATTACCCTTTGTGACTTGTTAAACAAATAAGAAGAGAACCATGCCATAGCCACACTCCCCACACCTAGCACAAGCAATCTCGCTATTAAAATTCCTGGTGATACGGAGTTAAAAGCAGAGGCTGAATCAACGAATACTGAAAGAAAAGCAGATCGAGGTGGATCAAGCCTTCTCCATAGTCATTCAATGCGTAATCAAACTCTGGAATTTGTAACAGGAGGATGTAGTGAAAGCAGTTATAGCTGGATTAAAAAAAGGTTTGGACACGTTCCTAGAGGAAAAGTCCATAAACCATTATTAAGAAGGACCAGGGAAATCCACAGCTTACCCCAGAAGACGCATCGTGGAATCCGTGCACCTTTTTGGGAACCTGCCAGATACTTGTGACCTGTATTGGCCACTATTGGAAGCAGGATACTGGGCTTGATTTACCTTGGTCTGACCCAGTGTGGCCTTTCTTATGTTCTTATAGAAATGAGCAAAGTTTCAGGACTGTGCCCACATTGAAAGCTATACTACCATGGTTCATTTCCAAATAATCATTTCATTGCAGCCTTTTATAGTTGCTTGCTTAGAGGGTGAACACACTACTAGGACTCTCATCCATTCTCTAGTCAACTCCCATCTAGACTATTGCAATCTCCTCTTCACTGGTCTTCCTCTGAATCATCTCTCCCTACTTCAGTCTGTCCAAAACTCAGGTGCACGGCTAATCTTCCACCACTGTCGCTATGCTCATGTCACCCTCTTCTCAAGTCACTTCACTGGCTCCCTATCCGTTTCCACATCCAGTTCACAGTTTTACTTCTGTCCTATGAGTGCCTTTATTCGGCTGCTCCTCACTACCTTTCCTCTCTTATTTCTCCCTACACCCCTCCTCAGGAACTCTGCTCTTCTGGCAGATCCCTTCTATCTGTGCCCTTCTCTTCCACTGCCAACTCTAGACTCCGATCTTTCTACCTTGCTGCTCCTTATGCCTGGAACGAACTACCTATGTCAGGCTCCATCTTTGGCCCTGTTCAAATCCAGGCTAAAAACTCACTTCTTTGAGACTGCTTTTGGATGCCGATTCCCCTAGTCTCCTGTTCACCTCCGATGTTTTCCTTACCATTCCTCTAGATACATCCTAGTCCTCAGTTGTGTTGTCTGTCTTGACTAGATCGTAAGCTCTGATGAGCAAAGACTCTCTCTTAAATGTCTGTGTATGTGCTGCGTATGCCTTGTAACGATATACAAATGATTATTAGTAGTGTGAAAAACTGCATTTTATGCTCTTGTGTGGGCTCTTACAAAATTGCCAATAGGATACACTGACATACAAAATAGGCACACTTAGCGCCTACCTTTCTGCACTATAAACATAGGCGTTCCCAGGGATGTAGAATAGGCAGAGTAGGAGCAGGATTGACGCTTAATGTTTCATGAAATACACGGAGCAAGCACTACTTTCCCTGGTGTAATCCTATAGACACATAGTGCATATGTTGCTTTATTAAATTAGGTGCAACATAAGCACCTATGTGCCTTCATAGCCTAGGCCCTTTGCTATAAATTTGCCCTCTTTGGGGGTGACTTTATAAAGTATTTTTCACACAAAGGCGTGAAAGTATACACCGTGCCGAGAAGGGGCATACTTTTAAGTGGCTCGCATGTAGGCATGTTCAGGGGTGAAGTTTAAGAGAGCCTAGGCAGAGTCATGATCTATGTGCAAACATCTATATCTTCTCCCAAGCTGGCAAACATGTCCCTTCATAAAAACACCTAAGCACTTCTACGCCCTTATCAAGGATTCTGAAAATGGGCCTCCACATGTATGTAATATTCTGCAGATCCTGTATGTCATGTTAGCATGTGTAGAGGACAGCCAGAGAGAGAGAGCTGTAGTGCAGTGCCTATATTTCCTAGGTTGATGCAAGGCCAGAGGTCCATGGAGTCCACTCTTCTTGTCTGAAATCCTCTCTGAATATGCATGGGCAGTTGGTCACAAAGAATATACTGTAAACTTATCCTTTGTACAAGTTATAAGATTCGATCTGAGCCATATCCTGAAGGGTCTTACTGCACTTAAATGTTCTAAAACTAGAATTTTTTGCTTCCAATTTCTAACCTTTGTCTGTAGTTAATTTTTATTCATTTATTTAATTTTTTACCTGTGTCTACCTTTTGGCTAGAGGTATGTTTTGTTATGTTCGATGTCCAATGTAATTTCTAACACACCAGTCAGTACCATTATTACTTCATGTACGAATATCTTATTTCTTCAGGGGCTCCTGCACATTACAGTGAACCATCAAGTTTTGAAATGGAAGGTTTTTGTGTTTTGCCAGATCTCTCGACCTTTCTTCCATTTGGTGATTTCTGTCATATATTGATACAGCTCCTCGGCAACTCCTTATGATTTATAGAGCTGTGTCTTTCTCTCCCTGTAATGTCAGAGGCCCTCTGCAGTTCTCATAGCATGATGGAACCATGATGTACAATTAGGATAAGATGGTGCCCACACTGTGTTAGCATGATTGAAAGAGTTTGAAAGCTCTGAGGTTTTTTTAAATCTTTTTTTTACTCTAATGTTTGCATTATTAAGGTGAAATATAAAGACGTAGCCTGCTCTGTGGAACATCTGACCCTGTTCAAGGCTCCAAAGACCCTTTTGTGAGTTCTTGGTGTCACAAGATCTAACTGATTGACTAAGTCCTCTCACAAGTCAATCTGGAGATTCAGCAGCCCTCTCAAGTCTGGAGATAACTGCGAGTCCTGACTTTCAGCTTCATTGCTGCTTGCAGAAGGTATTCAACAAAGCAGCATCTTAATCCGGCTGGCCAAGATGTAGGGCGCACTTATTATTTTCCAAGAGGAAGATCGGTAATGCCAGTAAAGGGCCCTGCGCATGTCAACAATTGGCATAATGGGATGCCAGGTGTTGCACTGGCTGTGGTTTCATTAGGCAGCTCTTTGAGTAGGGAAGAGTAGCTGGCTCCCGTCCCATTGCTTTTCCCAGCCCAGGGAGCATTGGAGATGTCTCTGTGAGTCATAGGCATGTCTCCCAGCGGGAAGCATGAACGGTTGCAGGGCATCCCATTGCACTGTGTGAGTCTCTTATGCAATCCTGCCATGTCCAGTGCAGCAGCTGTGTGTTAGTTGCAGGACAAGGAGCAGAATGTCAGGTGGGAAGCCTGCGAGATGACTTGACCTGTTTAGATTGCAGCAGTCTTGATAAATTTTCATCTGATCAACTTTACAAAATGCATGATGATTTCTTCTTTAGACATGTTTTTAAAATGTAGAATGGAAATTCATAACGTGGTCTTGCTGCTGCACCCCTCCCCTCTCAAAGCCCTGATCTGCTCCTCCCTTCTTTAGGTCTCGGTATGTTTCGATAGCAAGATGCCAAATCAAGACAAGAGCATGGCGAAATGGACTTGCTGCTTTCGTCTGACAGTCTTTATTTTTCGGCATTGTTAGAGAGAGCTCAGGAGTGCGCTAATTCCCTCTGTGTTTTCTGGCTATAAAATTAAAATTTCTCCTGTTCTTTCTAAATTGGCTCAGTCTAAAAGTAGAAGGTTTCTTGAAATGCGCCAGGCAACATTGGTTGGTGCCCATTTCCTCCTCAGCTTGCCTAAGACATATATTACCAAATTTCAAGGAAATGGATTTGTATTTCCGCAGCCTGTTCATCATTAGGAGCCTGCTCCTCGGGCACGGGATGATTCCTTTTGAGCCATGTCTCAAGCGGCAGCACAGTTTGAGCTCGTTTAGGAAGGTTGCTACGTAGGGCGTACTGGACTAACCTGGTTCCTCTCCCTCCTCCCCCCCTTCATAAGGGAGGAGTGGTCTAGTGGTTAGGACAAGGTACTTCAGGCCGGAGGGCTGGGGGTTCAAGTCCCACCTGGGGACAGCAATCTCAGGCCGGAGAGACTGGGATTTCTAGTCCTATAGGCACTCCTTGTGGTCTTGGGCAAGCCACTTAACCCTCCATTGCCCATGTTCCCTGTAAGTATTAGTATATGTGTCTCATATCCCTTCATGTTAAATGTATCCCTCAATTGACCGCTTTGACCCGGTGAAAAGCGGGATATGAATACAGCTAAATAAATAAATTAAAATAAATAAGAGGACTAGGAGATCGCAGTGAGAGCAATCTATCTGCACAGTTGTGTGGACCCATGAAAAGTCCTTGGGTACTTTCCCTTTGTGGAATTGCCCAGGAAAAAGTACCTGTAGAGGTTTTGCTTCTTTTCTGTGAAATGTAAAGTGTATAGCTTTGATAATATAAAGGTGGTGGTGGTGTTGTGGTTAATTGCTGTCGAGTCGGTGTCAGCTCATGGCGACCCTCTGGATAGTTGTCCTAAATTGTGTTCGGTCTTCAGTCAGGCGGCTTATTTCCCCTTCCCCCTTCACTTTCCACCACCTCAGGGAAGTGAAATATGTGGGTAAAAGTTCCACGGCAGACATGCCATTACCTCATGCAGAGTAATTCCTTATCCTGCTAGACCAGTCCAGACGAGTGGGTTATGCTCCCTAACCAGCAGGTGGAGGCAGACTAGAGCAACTTTCAGTGATGTCATCACCTAGTATACCCTCTTGTGCAGCACTGAGAGAAGCCAGTATTGTCTGCCTCCAGCAGGTGGCAAGGTGTGAGGACTGGTGGAGCAGTGCAGATAGGCCTGACCCTCCTGGCCCACTGTGATCGAGTCCTGTAATGCCCTTTTCTCCAGGAGCCAACAGCCATCTTTTCCCAGATCTGTTTCCCATGGGTTACAGCACTGGTGGGTCAAAGAGGAACAGGAGGACCCCATGGAGCCCTGAGGGGGGTTGATAAGTTGGGCCCAGGCCCCCCTTCCGTCATACTGTCTCTTATTTATGATCTGCTTTTTACTGCAATGTTTTCAGAATGTTTTTGTATTTTCTTTTCCCATTCATTTCATTAAGGATTTTGTATTTGGCTCTCTTGCTGCTTTCAATAAAGCAGCATCAAATTGAAGATGGAAAAAAAAAACAATAAGTCATTTTGTTTCTCAGGCTGCTGAACTTCCCTTTTCGGGCCTCCCTGGCCTGCCTGTCAGACCTTCAGACTCCCTTTACGGGTTTCCTTTTTCACGGCAGCCAGTGCACTTTTTTCCAGCAGTTTCCTTTTTTGGGATTTTTTCTGTTTGCTGTGGTTCTCTTTTTTTTCACATTTTTTCCTGCTTGCCATGATTCCTTTGCTCTGTGTGTGATGAGCACACTTTGGGCATAGTTTTTACGATATTTTGGGACCCACCGCCGATAACAGTGCCCCTTTGTGTCTCCCTTGAATTTTCTTCTGTGGAAGACACCACCATCTTAGATGGCCATGTGGCCTATGTAGAGGGGAAATATGGTGAGGAGACCCCATGCTCGTGCCAGCAGTTCCCCTTGGGCCCCCTGAGAAACTTTTATCTTTTGGCTTTGAGCATCAGCGGCTGAATCGTCTCACTGGCTGTCTTCAGGCCTGCTAGTTACCTGGTAACCCCCTGGGTGGTATAAGAGGCCCAGGCTATCCCCACGGAGGACTCGAGTTATTCCCTAAGTGCCTCCAACCTGGGCGGTAAAGGGATTCAGTGAAAGAAAATGGTCAGGTATGTAAACTTTCTCCATAGTCTTTTAACCTTTACATGGAGATATTAGCTTTAGAAGAGTTCCCTCAGTTTTTTTTCAGGTATTTTTTAGTGGGAGGGATTTAATTGATGAAATGTTTTATGGAACATGTTCTGCCAGTTTCCCTGTAAATGACATAGTTTGCATTTTTCTGAAATGTGTTAATAAGTAGAAAACTTAAAAATCTTTTTGGTGATCACTCAGCTCCATGTCAGCGAAAGATTTTTGGATTTAGCTCAAGGTTGCGAATTTCTGGTTTGATATACAGAAGGTATTTTGTTGCCCCCTAGAGACAATGAAGGGTTAAGTGACTTGTCCAAGGGTCACAAGGAGCCTCGGTGAGATTTGAACCATAGCTTCTCGGTCCCCTGCTCTTATCATTGGAGGCTACTCCAGCCAGTGCTGTTTTTCTCTTCTGGTATCCAGGGGGATGGCGTCCTGGGACAAAACTTATACTGGCTTAGTCTGTCCTTGTTAACAGGTCCAATTCTTTTTAACATCTTTGTTAGTGATATCGCAGATGATACCAAAATCTGCAATAGAGTAGACACCCAGGAAAGAGTAGATAACATGAGGAGGGTTCTAGCTAAGCCTGAAGAATGGTCTAGAATTTGGCAGCTGAGATTTAATGTTAAAAAATGTAAGGTCATGCATTTGGGCTGCAAAAATCAAGGGAGCGGTACGGTGTAGGAAGTGAAGTACTTCTGTCCACAAAGGAAGAGCGAGATCGTTTCTGGTAATTTTAAAGTTGCTAGACAGGTACAAAAAGTGATGGTGAAAGCCAGAAGGATGCTTGGGTGCATAGGGAGAGGAATGGCCAGCAGAAAAAAGGAGATGATAGTGCCTCTGTATGCAACCTCATTTGGAGTATTGTGTGCAATTCTGGAGACCGCACCTTCAAAAGGATATAAACAGGACGGAGTCGGTGCAGAGGGTGGCTACTAAAATGGTTAGTGGTCTTTGTTATAAAGCATATGAGCACAGATTTAAGATCTTAATATGTATACTTTGGAGGAAAAGCGAGATAGAGATAAGATAGAGGCATTTAAATACTTCTGTGGCATAAATGCACAGGGGGGTCTCTTTCGATTGAAAGCAAGCTATGCTATGAGGGGACATAGGATGAGGGTGAAAGGGGATAGACTCAGGAATAATATGTGGAAATATTTCTTTTACGGAAAGAGTGGTAGATACGTGGGATAGTCTCCCAGTGGAGGTAGTAGAGACGAGGACAGTATCTGAATTCAAGAGGATCTCTAAAGGAAAAAAGGGGACTGTTGTAGTGGTTGATATGGAAGGACAGACTAGATAGGCCATGTGGTCTCTCTCAGCCTTCATGTTCCTATGTTTTCTGTACAGTCAGCCAATATGTTCTGGAGATAGGAGTTCTCTTTATTCTGAGTGCGGATGGAAGCAGGAAATGGGGCGGTACTGTCTAAAGCCCATGCTATTAGCAGTCTCCATCAAGCCTCATGCCAGCCGTTCCAGCACTGCATGGTTTTATTCCAGCCTGCGATGCTCCCAGCTGCAAAACTAATTGTACCCTTGGGACCTCTATGTGCTCTGCTGGGGTCCCCTGAGCATCCACGTACCACATTACTGCTTCCACGTGAACCTGAGAATCTTTATGGGCATTTTTTCATTTTGATTTGTTTATTTTTAACTCCACTTGGTTTAGTGGCAGGGGTGTAAATTTAAAAATACAGAATGTGTCTCATTAAGAGTAGGATTTATGTGAAAAATTTAACATATTTAAAAGTCTTAAATGTTTTTAAATTCCTCCAACTGCTTGTGGTGGTTCTTGATGTATCAGCAGCATTAAGTATGGTAGATCATTCTCCTGTATTTCGTTGAGGTGACTCTTTTTTTGTCAGATCAAGTGTGCAGAGTTTTATGGAACAGTGGGTCTTCCCGGAAACAGTTGTCATCTGGTGTCCCACAGAGCTGAGACTCATCTGCCGTGTTATTCAACATATATCTTTAGCCATTTCCATCTTTCTTTTGTACTCTAGAAATCTTTCTGTTCAGAGTTATGCAGACAGTGATCAGCCAGTAATTTTAGTTGATGCCTCAGTTGATATGTAGGGAGGAGTGGCCTAGTGGTTGGGGCAAGTTACCTCAGGCCGGAAGATCGGGGGTTCAAATCCCACTAGAGGACAGCAACCTTGGGCCGGAAGGACTGGGGTTTCTAGTCCCACAGGTGCTCCTTGTAGTCTTGGGCAAGCCACTTAACCCTCCATTGCCCATGTTCCCTGTAAGTATTAGTGTATGTGTCTCATATCCCCTCATGTTAAATGTATCCCCCAATTGTGTTGTGACCACTTTGATTAAAGGATAAGGTGGTATACAAAACTGTCTAAATAAAATAAATAAAATATGTCTGTGATGTTAAATCTGGTACTATCTGATGTAGCCTATTGGATGACGGGAAATAAATTAACACTGAATTTAAAAAGAAACAGAAGTCGTGTGGATTAAAAAACCCTCCTGATTGACTGTCGGTTTTATAGAGTCTTGACTACTGCAATGCAGTTTATACTGGGTCACCGGCTGCTCGTATGCAAGTGCTACAAGCTGCGGAAAATTCAGCGGATCATTTAGTCTCTGGTTCAGTCATTTGCCATCACATACGATACCGAAGTCATTGCATTGGTCACACATTCAACCAAGTGTAAAATTAAAGATTTCTGTGCTTGCTTTGAGGCATTGGAAAATTCTTCCCCTAACATAAGGAATGCCATACTGGGTCAGACCAAGGTCCATCAAGCCCAGTATCCTGTTTCCAACAGTGGCCAATCCTGGTCACAAGTACCTAGCAATTTCCCAAAAAGACACACAGGTTCCATAATGCTTGTATTGGGGCAAGCAGTGGATTACCTGGGTCTTCTTTAAAAATGGTTTAAGGACCTTTTCTCCATGAACTTGCCCAAACCTTTTTAAACCCAGCTACGCTAACAGCTTTTACTACATCTTCCGGTAACAAATTCCAGAGTTTGATTTTGCTTTGAGTGAAAAAATATTTTATTTTATTAGTCTTAAATGGGTTACACTGTAGCTTCATTGCATATCCTCTAGTCTTTCTACTTTTTGATGGCGTAAACAATATGTACTTTTACCCGTTCCACTCCATTCATTAATTTATAGACCTCTATCATATCTCCCCTCGGCCATCTCTTTTTCAGGTTGAAAAGCCATAACCTTTTAAGCCTCTCCTCATAGGGATAGCCTCCATCCTTTTTACCATTTTGGTAACGCTTTTCTGTACCTTTTCTAATTCCTCTATATCTTTTTTTAAGATACAGTGATCAGAATTGCACACAATATTCAAAAGGCAGTCACACAATAGAACGATATAGAGGCATTATAATATCCTTTCTTTTATTCTCCATTCCTTTCCTTATGATTCCTAGCATTCTATTTGCTCTCTTGGCCGCCGCTACACACTGGGTGGAGGGTTTCAACGTGTTACCCATGATGACGCCTAAATCTTTTTCCAGGGTGGTGGTTCCTAATGTGGAACCTTGCATCGAGTAACCATAATTTGGGTGGTTCTTTCCTAGGTGCATAACTTTGCACTTGTCCACATTAAATTTTATCTGCCATTTGAACATCGAGTCTTCAAAACTCGTCGATACACTATTTTTCTAAGCAGTGTCTGTGTTCTGATAAAAACTTTTGCTGATGATTCCTTCTGTTCAAATCATGAAGTTATCCACTACATAAGCTGGGGTTCTTCCAATACTTGCTTCTAAACTTTGGAAATCGCATGCTGACTCCTTGTGATTTGAATGTGATCTGCTAAAATTTAGGAAAAACTTGAAAGCTCATTTGTTTGCAGAAGCTTTTTCATAATTTCTTTGAGCTATTTAGTTTGGTTTACCCTGTATGGGCAGATTTTATTGATTTTTAGATGATATGTATATAGTAATATGTTGTAATTTGTTAGTTGATTTATCTTACATTTTATGTGTGTTTTTGTATGTTGCATGGAATGGGTTTTTTTTCAGTTTTGCAGGTTACAAATATTTTTAAATAAGTATTCTATTAGGAATTATTGTCTTGTCCACAGAGAGTGGACAATCAAAGTTGTACCTGAGGCAGTGGAGGGTAAAGTGACTTACCCAAGATCACAAAGAGCAACATTGGGATTTAAACTCTGACTGTCCTGGTTCTCAGTCTGCTGATGGAATCCCAATATGCTTTTCCCATGATAGATAGAGAAGTGTCAAGAGTCCACCCTTTCAATGGTGACTAATCCAATACCTGTCCAAGAGAGTGACAGACCAGAAGTTCAGACTTGTGTTTCAAGCAATCTCAGTATTAGACCACACCTCATCCACATCTTATTGACAGGTGTGGTGTGCTACGTGGGGCCTCCTTCCCTGGGTGGCCTGGAAAGGCAATGCATGAGCCCCCATGCTGGGAGAGTAATGGGTGCATGACAAGTTTTTCTGCTGATGTTGTCGAATGTAACCAACCTCCCAGGCCGCAGGCAGTAGTTTTTCTGAAGTTTCATCTCCCCTTGTCGTTCATAACTGGATTGCAACTATAATATACATTTAGATTATTGTTTTTAGTATATTTGTTTATTTTAAATATTTATATAGTGCTTATATAAACCAGCATCCAAAGCAGTTTACATATTATAATAAAATAAAACATGCACATAAAAACAAACTATCAGAACCAGTTGTAACAATCATTTGCTACACCACCATCTCTGTCTTCTTGTGCTTCATAATTTGAAAATCACAAGAGCAATTTATTTTTTTAAGTAAAAATTTGGGTCAGTCCTCTAATTCAGAGAGGTGGGGGGGGGATCCAGAATCTGTCTGGATTGACAGGCCCTGGCACGCTATGGGGCGGCTTATGCAAACAAAACAAATCCCACCCTGGTAGTATTTAAACCCATCAATAAAAAAGAAAACTCTGGGTCACATACACATAAATTTTAACTGTAACAGTCAACTAAAGTAAATCCACAAAAAAGAGTGAACACCATCACGTCACCACCACTCAACGGTGCCAATTTTCCTGCAACAGAAAACAGCAAACTTAACTGGAGGGGGGCAACAAACGGCCACAATCAATTGCTCAAAAGTATATAGCTTGCAACAGTCAGCTCTTCAGGCAGAATGATCACCAACAGTCACCCAGCAAAGATCTCTGTTTGCTGTTCTCGTCTTCGTCAGGGGTGATTCTCACGAAATGTTTGTTCTCAGCATTCACTCCAGCAGCAAGAAACTGCCTCATTGCCACCATTTTTAAATCTTCAGACAGCCAGTCAAGGAAAAATAGGCGGAGCCACACAGTGTGTTTTTTTTTAAATCCAGAAAATAAGAGGAAAAATGGACCACCCCAAAAAACGGCGCACTGTGAAAATAAAATCTAAAAGATGCTCCAATCTATTTTATTATTTAAACCAACAGGTTCTCTAGCATTTAAAAGAAAATTCCACCACTGCTCACGCTAAAGCAGAATTTTCCCATGATCACCACCGCGCAAAGAGCATGGAACTTGATCATTTGTCAAGCAGTTCAAATCTGCAAACGCATGGATATGCCGAATACAATGTTCAACCAGTGGTGCTTCTTTCCGCTGTTTCGATAAACTGTATTTATGCTCTGAATGACGCGTCTTCAAAGGTCTGGTAGTTTAGCAATATAGATTTTATCGCAGGGACAGCGTATCGGATAAATAACAGATGTTCTCCAGGACCAAGCAGTAAGTCAGCCCTCACTTATGGGTGACATCGGCGCCGATGGAGCCCCCGTGCGGACCATTTCCCCAGCTTTCTATGAAAGCCTTTGGGAATACTAAACGCATGCGCGGTCCCCTTCCCGCCCAAAGGTGCCATCTTGCTCAGTCTCTCTTTTTCCGTGGAGCCCTTTGGACGTTTGTCCTAGTCACCCGGGAAAAGTTGATGTTTTTTCGAAGATTTCTTCGCCTTTTTCTCAGAGTTCAACGCCAGTTCCCCTTCCCGCCGAGTTCGGTACACCGGTATCGAGCCTGTTCTCTATTTTTCGGTTTTTGCCCTTCGTGGCTGGCGTTCGCGCCCTTTTTTCTGGTTTTCCCTGGAAGGCCGGTCTTTTGACCTCGTGGGGGCTCTTTTTTCCCCGATGGCTTCCAGTGGTTTCAAGAAGTGTGATCGGTGCAAGAAACTAATGTCTCTCACCGACACACACGACTGCTGCCTTCGGTGCCTCGGCCCAGATCATGATCCCATGATCTGTGGCCCGTGTGGCAAAATGTCCACCAAGGCACTTCTAAGCCGTCAGCACCAAAAGGAAAGGGTTTTTTCAGATTCTGCCTCCAGCCAGGCCCGGACCTCGTCTGAGGCCTCGACGTCTCGGGAGTCTGATCCCGAGCATCGCCGGGATTCCTCGGACAGGGGGTCCCCCGACTGGGAATGCAAGAGGAAGAAATGGCTCACGAGAGCGGCGTCAGAAGAGGTCCCTGGTTCCTCGAGGGCCAGGTCTAAGACCACCGTCCGACCGCCGTCCCGGGCCTTTGGAGCAGGAGAAGCCGTCCAAAGTACCTCGTGTAGAGTCGGAGACCGTCGGACACGTAAGTCCTGTAGTCCTCGTGGACTCTTCTCCGAGGGAGCCGACATCGAGCCCGGCGCCACCAGGGCCCGAGTCGGTGGCTGCTGAGTCTCCTGAGCTTAGACTCAGGATGACAGCCTTGGAGTGCAGATTGTCTGCCTTCATGGAGCAGCAGTGGATACTGATGGTCAACCTCGCTGGTGCATCTGCCCCGACCACCGGGACATCGATGTCGAAGTCGACCCCGGAGACCGAGCCGATACTCGAGACCATGAAGGCTCGAGGTCATCCTCGGTCAAGGTTTCCCTCGACCTCCCGCTCGGAACCGAGGGTGTCGACGCGGGTGCCTTCGGTGTCGGGGCGGGTGCCAGCTCGACCTGCGCGGTCGGAACCCCTCGACTCCTCTTCGGATGAGTCAGCCTGGGAGACGGAGGATGAGGAGTCCCCCAATACCTTCTGGACTCAGTGCATCCCGTCGGACTCACCGCAGTCCGAGCCCCAGAGTAGGTCCCCTCCGGAGGACACCCGGTTCTCGGAGTTCGTGTGGGACATGGCCAAGGCCTTGCCGATTCCCACGGACCCCAAGGAGGAACCTCGAGCCGAGGAGCTCGAGGCCCTCCAGTATGACTCTCCTCCGAAGGAGGCCTTTACTGTACCGGTTCCTCCGATGCTGGAACGGCTCCTCTTCCGGATCTGGGAGACACCGGCCTCGGGCAAGCGAGTCGATTTCCATTTATCGACTTCGTAAGAGCCCTGGCTTCCGAAAGGCGCAGCTGCCGCACCATTCCATGGTGGTGGAATCAGCCATGCATCGTCTGAAGAGTCAGAAAATGCACTCCGCAGTGCCCCCCCGGCAGGGAGGCCCGGAACCTGGATGCTTTCGGCAGAAAGTGCTTCCAGGGCTCGATGCTTGCTTGCCTTGTCCAGTCATACCAGCTGTATATGGGCATGTACCTCCGAGACCTGGCAAAGGAGCTTGCTGGGTTCTCTGCTGGCCTCTCCGGGGAACCTTTGCAGAGGTTCCAGTCTTTGTCTTCAGGAATCCGGGACTGTTCCAAATTCATGTCCCGAGCGGCCTACAATGGCTTCGAGGCTTCGGCTCGTGTGGCGGCCGCCGGCATCGCGGCCCGACGTCAGGCATGGCTGCAGTCATCGGACCTCGAGCCTTGGGTACAGGACAAGTTGGTCGATGTCCCTTGCCGAGGTGAGAACCTTTTTGGCAAACCCATGGCCGAGAAGGCGGCTGAGCTCAAAACCGAGCACCTGACCAGGACAAGGCTGTCCAGAAAGACTTCTGCCCCTTCTCACAAAAAGAAGGGCTCGGGTAAAAAGTCCTTCTACCCGAGAAAGGTGTCTGCCTACAAACCTTTCCCTCAATACCAGGCCTCCCCAGCTCCCCCTCAGGGGCAGCAGGCCAAGGGGCAGGGACATGGGCCCCGTAGGCAGAAGACCCCCAAGCCTCCAGCTCCTGCTCCTACCCAGCAGGGAGGGTTTTTTTGACTCCCAAGGCATAGCCTCTCCGTCCCTGCTGTCCCATCCCTGCACAGGAGGTCGCTTAGCCCTGTTTGCCCACTGGTGGCCACCCATTACAGGGGATGCTTGGGTCTTAAGCATCATTCACCAGGGCTATATGCTTCATTTCCAACAGCTACCTCCTGTCTACTTTCCAGGAGAACCTCTGAGGCCTCTCCTGCACACCAACCTCCTCCTCCAAGAACTTCAGGGTCTGCTTCTGGACAAGGCGGTGGAGCCTGTGCCTCCTCACCTACAAGGGCACGGGTTCTACTCCAGGTATTTTCTGGTGCCAAAGAGAAAAGGAGGCCTAAGGCCTATTCTAGACCTCAGGAACCTCAACAAGTTCTTGGAGAAAGTGAAGTTCAAGATGCTTACTCTTGGAACACTTCTGCCCTACCTCCAGCAGGGAGATTGGCTATGCTCCTTAGATCTAAAGGATGCGTACACTCACATCCTCATTCATCCAGACCACAGAGAGTACCTCAGGTTCGTGGTGGGAGGAAACCATTACCAGTACAGGGTGCTGCCTTTTGGCCTAACTTCCGCCCCATGGGTCTTTACAAAGTGCCTAGCTGTGGTGGCGGCCTCAAGGGATTTTTGTCTTCCCCTATCTGGACGACTGGCTCATCCAGGGTCAGACCTACCAGGAGGCTTCAAGACCTAGGTTTTGTCATAAACTTCGCAAAGTCCACTTTGCTCCCCTCCCAGAACCTCGAGTTCATAGGAGCACGTCTGGACTCTCTGCAAGTAAGGGCTTACTTGCCAGAGGACAGAGCTCAAAGGCTCATGGAGTTGGCATCCCGGTTTCTCAGTCTGCCGAGGGTTCCTGCCAGGCTCTGTCTGCAGCTTCTGGGACACATGGCATCGACTGTGCATGTGACCCCCAATGCCCGCCTCCACATGATGCCTGCACAGTGGTGCCTCAGAACTCAGTGGAAGCAGGCCACAGGGAGCCTAGCAGACAAAATAATGGTATCCAAACCTTTCCTGGATTCTCTTCAGTGGTGGCTACACCCCCCCCCCCCCCAACTTGCTGCAGGGGGTGCCTTTTCAGGTGGCTGCCCCCACAGTGGTCTTGACAACTGATGCCTCCTTGCAGGGTTGGGGTGCACACTGTCAAGGGAGCTGCACCCAAGACCTCTGGTCCCCATGGGAAGCCATGCAACAGATCAACCTACTGGAACTGTGGGCTATTCGCTTCGCCCTCAAGACTTTTTCTCACTCCTTGGCCCACCAGTCTGTTCTAGTTCAGACGGACAACCAAGTAGCCATGTTCTATGTGAACAAACAGGGTGGCACTGGGTCCAGGCCTCTGTGCCTGGAAGCACAGGCCCTTTGTTCTTTTGCCCTCAGGCACCAGATGTTGCTGAGGGCTGTTTATCTTCCTGGTCAGGAGAACTTTCTGACAGACCGCTTAAGCAGAATTCTGCAGCCCCACGAGTGGAAGCTGCACCCTTTGGTGGTTCAACAGATTTTCCTGAAATGGGGACTTCCATCCATGGATCTCTTTGCCAGGGCCCTGAATCACCAGCTGCCCAGGTTTTGTTCCAGGCAACCGCATCCCCTAAGGGTGGCGGCGGATGCCTTCCTGATTTTGTGGTCCCAGGGCCTGCTATATGCGTTTCCTCCCACTCCTCTGGTGGCCCGAACCTTGTTCAAGATTCTCAGGGACAAGGCCTCAGTACTTCTGGTTGCTCCCAGGTGGCCGAGGCAGCCCTGGTTCCCCCTGCTACTTCAACTGGCAGTGGAAACACCCATGCCTCTGGGATTCCATCCCGACCTTCTATCTCAGGATCAGGGTTTCCTTCTGCATCCCATTCTCAAATCTCTCCATCTGATGGCATGGAGGCTGCAAGGGTAGTCTTGGCTCCCTGGGGCCTACCTCAGGAAGTGGAAGAGGTGGTCTTGGCCTCTAGAAAGCAATCCACCAGGAAAACATATGCCCTAAAGTGGAGAAGGTTCTCCTTGTGGTGTCAGCAACGCAAGGAAGATCCTTTCACCTGCACTGTGCCAGTAGTGCTCCAGTTCCTACTGCACTTGTCCAATCAGGGCCTTAAGTCCAATTCTGTTCAGGTCCACCTCTCTGCTCTGGCAGCTCACCACTCTCTGGTGGAGGGACACTCTTTGTCAGGTCACTCCTTGGTGTCCAGATTTCTCAGAGGCTTACTATTGCGCAAGCCTCCTCTCCGTCCACCGGTTCCTGAGTGGGAGTTGAATGTGGTCTTGCAGCAACTTACTCGCCCACCTTTTGAACCAATGGCTACATGTCCTCTACGCTTCCTATCCTGGAAGACTCTATTTTTAGTGGCCTTGACCTCGGCCAGGTGAGTGAGTGAACTTCAAGCCCTGGTCTGTGACAGGCCATACACTCGCTTCTATAAGAACAGGGTAGTCCTTAGGACATCCTAAGTTCCTCCCCAAGGTTGTCGTCTCTTTCCATCTCAACCAGGAGGTGGTTCTTCCAACATTCTTCCCTAGGCCCCATGCCAGCCGGGCTGAGACAGTTCTGCATACCCTGGACTGTAGGAGGGCCTTATCCTTCTACCTTGAGCGTACGCAGGGGCATAGGAGGGCTACTCAGCTCTAAGTATCTTTTGACCCCAATAACTTGGGGGTACCTGTGTCCAAGCGTACCTTGTCCATTTGGGTGACTGACTGTATCACCTGGGCTTACAGGGCCGCTGACCTTCCTTTGCAGGGTTGGGTCATGGCCCACCGTGTCAGGGCAATGGTTGCCTCAGTAGCTCATCTCTGCTCTGTACCGTTGGCAGACATCTGCAGGGCTGCAACTTGGTCCTCAAGCCAGACTTTTGCGGCCCATTACTGCCTGGAGAGGGAGTCCTGCAGGGACAGTGCTTTCGGTCAGGCAGTGCTCCGGAATCTCTTTGAGGTTTAGGCAACTCCTACCCTCCAGCCCTCTGGTTGGGCTACCGGTGGAGGTATGTTTCAGTGAAATCCTTTTTTCTGATGCTGAGGCTAGAGGGAGCTCATTTTTCAGCTCTGGGTCCCCGGTAGCCTGAAGCTGGGGAGTCCCATAAGTGAGGACTGACTTCCTGCTTGGTCCTGGAGAAAGAGTAGTTACTCACCTGTAACAGGTGTTCTCCAGGAGCAGCAGGAATCATTCCTTACAACCCTCCCTCCTCCCCTGGGAGTTGCAGTTGTACATAGTTAATTTTTTCATTTTTGTGTGCTGTTTTTGAGCTGTCATTTGACTGAGCAAGATGGCACCTTTAGGCGGGAAGGGGACCGCGCATGCGTGTTGTATTCCCAAAGGCTTCATAGAAAGCTGGGGAAATGCTCCGCACGGGGTCTCCATCAGCGCTGATGTCACCCATAAGTGAGGACTGATTCCTGCTGCTCCTGGATAACACCTGTTACAGGTGAGTAACATCTCTTTATGATGCCAGTAGGCGGTACATTCATGCCCAGGAAAGGAAGAGACGTGCCACGATCACCTTAGTAGCTGCTCTACAGTCCTGGAGGGACCCCTGACCCCCCCCCCCCCCATAGAGGTCTATGCACCACCCCTCCTGTACCTCCAACATAGCATACCCCCAGGTATGGGGGAAAAGGGGCAGATTTGGAGAATAGGCCACTGAGAGAGAAAAGATTTCATCCTGTTGATTTGGCTTGATTACTGCAGGTTGGGAGACGGCAAGAGATTCCTGTTACCTCCTTTGATGGTAATTGCAGTGTTATGTGGATTCCTTTATCTTTCTTAAGGAGACATGTGACATTTATCAAGGTGCTTTTCTTTCTCAGAGTGGTTTATTCTAGAGAATGTTATCCATTTACAAAGCATTTGAATTACAGAGCACATTCTGGGTCATGGCAGGACTTGCCCTTTGTACACTATAGGAATAATACGAATTTTATAAGTCACTCCGTGCTCTGAGGGACCTTTCTTATAGTATCAGACAGAGATTCCCAATCTTCTCCTGGAGTCCCGTCAGCCAGTCAGGTTTTCAGCATACCCACAGGAAATTAATTTGCATATACTGCATTTTCATTGTGGATATCCTGAAAACTCACCTGGCCATGGGTTCGCCAGGACAGGTTTAGCGAGCCCTGGTATAAGGAAGATCATAGGAGTTAGCTATGGAGACCATAATGCAAAATTAGAGTGCTTATTGTAAGGTCATGCATTTGGGCTGCAGCAATCCAAGGGAGCAATACAGTATAGGAGGTGAAGTACTTTTGTCCACTAAAGAAGAGCAGGACCTAGGCGTGGTTGTGTCTGATGTTCTTAAAGTAGCTAATCAGGTAGAAAAGGCGACGGCTAAAGCTAGAAGGATGCTTGGGTGCATACGGAGAGGAATGGCTAGCAGAAAAAAGGAGGTGATAATGCCTCTGTATAAGTCTTTGGTGCGACCTCATTTGGAATATGGTGTGCAATTCTGGAGACCGCACCTTCAAAAGGATGTGAACAGGGTGGAGTCGGTGCAGAGGGTGGCTACTAAAATGGTTAGTGGTCTTCATTATAAAGCATATGAGGACAGACTTAAAGATCTTAATATGTACATCTTAGAGGAAAGGCGGGATAGAGGTGTTATGATTGAGATGTTTAAATACCTCCATGGCATAAATGTTCAGGGAGAGAGCCTCTTTCAATTGAAAGCAAGTTCTGCTACGAGGGGACATGAGATGAGGGTGAAGGGAGATAGATTCAGGAGTGATATGCGGAAATATTTCTTTACGGAAAGAGTAGTGGATCCATGGAATAGTCTCCCAGTGGAGGTGGTAGAGATGAGGACAGTAACTGAATTCAAAAAAGCATGGGACCAACACAGAGGATCTCTAAAGGTAAAAAGTGGACTGTTGTAGTTGTTGATATGGAAGGACAGACTAGATAGGCCATGTGGTCTTTTTCTGTCATCATGTTTCTATTGTCCTCAAACAGCTGCAACAATGTCTCTTGTTCCTCAAAAGTGGAGTGTGTAGCAGTAACTTAATCTATCTGTGCTCCTCATACATGGTCCACACTGTAAATGGTCAATACACAGACTCTACAGCCCAGTATCATGAGTAACCACACCAACCAACTAATGCAAGGAACATCTCTGTGTTCAGACGGCTCTTCTGCCTCTTACATGACTACAGCTGTTCTCTTGCCCAGGAAAAGGCCGTTCCACGTCACAGTTTTTAATTTTAAACAATCAGAACTGTAAAAAAATTAAAAACTGTGACGTGGAACGGCCTTTTCCTGGGCAAGAGAACAGCTGTAGTCATGTAAGAGGCAGAAGAGCCGTCTGAACACAGAGATGTTCCTTGCATTAGTTGGTTGGTGTGGTTACTCATGAGGTTTTCACAGAACACTGTGGCTTCTCTTCCATGTAATTCAGTAGTGGGTCATCGGCTTCTCCTCCCAGACAGTCGTGGTGAAGCGTGGGGGGCGGGGCGGGGTCAAGGAGTCCAGCATGCTAGGTAGACAATAGCACAAAGCTCGGGTTCATGCTGAGGGCCAGCCCTCAGTACTAGGGAGGGACAGTGAACATTAATCCTTGGCATTCAAAGAGGCTTATAGCATCCATCGGGGGGCTGGGGGGAGGTCACTGTCTCTCTCTACCACAGGCAGTGTGATTTCTCAGCTCCATACTGTCCTTGCAATCTGCCTGTGTGCAGTGGAGTGTGGAGGCTTCTAATTATGAGGTTGAGCCACCCGGTGGGAGCGGAGACATGCTGAGCCCTGCAGCCGTGCGGCTGATTATCCACGCTTGAGGTCATTAGAAGGGTACTGCAGAGTTTGAGCCTACTCCTCTACATCTCTAATTATATGCTGTTCAGTAAGTTACATTAAGAAATTGTTATAAAAAACAATAGAAGGACTAGTACTTCCTCGCAGCATGTGCAGGCACATACATACTCTGCTTTTATGCCTGAGCGGGTACAAGCGTTGATGAAGCCGTGAGAGGGGGGACTGAAGGAAACAGAAATAAATAAGGCAGAGGGCAGTCCGTCTTGGGTGATGCTTAGTAAAGGAGTCTCTCCCACAGAGTGGAATTAGAGAAGAGATTAGCCATCTTTTTATGATGGTGTTTCGCTTCATGGGGAGAAATGTAATGTACTTTCTTCTATAGTGAGAGAAAGGATAGAGCCTTGGCTGATGTTACAAGACCTCTGTCTGAGTCGCTATTTCCAGGGCCCCTGCTGGTGGCAGAATCTCTGTCTATTGCCATTGCATGTTCTCTGCAAGATAGTTTCTGTCCTGCTTACCAGTGGAATATTTTAAAATATACCTAGTACGTTAATAATTGAATAATAAGGAAGGATGGAATGATGGAAAATCGCTCAGATTTGAAAGGTTTATGCTGCATAAACTTACATTCTCGGAGACCAAAAGCACTGACCAGGCACATCAGTTGTGATTAACCTGCGGAGGTATGGACTCCCTTCCCTCTACTGTGCAAGTGCTTGACCGAGAAGGCTAATTAAGAACATAAGATATGCCATACTGGGTCAGACCAAGGTCCATCAAGCCCAGTATCCTGTTTCCAACAGTGGCCAATCTAGGTCATACGTACCTAGCAGTTTCCCCAAAAGACACAGGTTCCACAATGCTTGTACTGGTTCAAGCATTGATATCCTGGGTCCCTTTTTAATAATGGTTTATGGCCCTTTCCTCCAGGAACTTGTCCAAACCTTTTTTTTAAACCCAGCTACACTAACAGCCCTTACTACATCCTCTGGTAACAAATTCCAGTTTGATTACACGTTGAGTGAAAAAATATTTTCTCTCTAATTGATTTACAAACCTTAAAGGAAGTGGATTGCAAGTTCACAGCAGGAGCGCAGAATGAATGCACACAGGTGAAGACATCCTGCTCTTACCGAGGATTTGCATCCATGCTGGCTCTTCTCCATTAAACCCTTTTATCCATATGCCTAGTAATTTTGTTCTTAGCAGCACGATGTCACAGTTTTACTGTGGCCCTGTTGTCCAGCCCATCAGTCCGTAGTCACGTGGGTTCACCCCTTACATTGACCACCGTCTCATCCTCTGGCATAGAGATGGGTTAGAATAATGAGTTGTAGATTATCGGTAACAGGTCTGCAGTTTCATATTTGAGTTCCTTAGAACCCCGGGTACATACTGTTCATTCTGGTGATTTGCTGCTATTTCATTTATCAGTTTGCTCTAGCACCTCTTCAAGATTTGCAGTGATGTGGTTCATTTCCTCAGAATGGTTCTGGGGTAGGTATCAGCCCAGTATTCTCAGTACAGATGGAGCGGAAGAATAAATTTAACTCTTCTGTTATTGCCTTATTTCCTTTGAACATTCCTTATACTCCAGGCTGTGTAATGGCCTGACTGACAGGTTTCTTATTTTTAATGCAATTGAGAATTATTTGATTAGCTTTTGCCTCGTCAAGTCTCTTTTCTCTTGGTCCGCTTTGTTCATGCTTACACATCTTCCTATTTTCTCTTTCCCCAAATGCATGCAACAGTTCAGCGCCGTTTGCTGCTGCGTGACGCTGTGGGTTGTGACTCCATATTGCCATATGTCTGGGAGCAGAGTGACATTGAGTTGCTTATGGAGGAGGTGGGATCTGAGATCTCATTCTTGCCTTTGCCTGCTGCTACTTGCTAATATGGAGGGTACAAGGATGACTTCATATGAGTCTTGCTACCTTCACGTTGCTGATCCTCCCAGGTGCAGAAGGGCCAGATAGTAAATCCTGATATCTCACAAGGCACAGGTGCTCTCACCCCATTGTGGAATACCATACAAGCTCATTTAGTTTGGGTCATTGAGTTCCTCTCTCTTCCCCCCACCACTACTCCGCCCAAACAAAAGATGGATATGTACCTTCAATATCTAAAGGTGTGTATACACTGGGTGATTCGAACATGTAATGCAACCTGCAACAAAACTCTAGCTAATTGGGATGCAGAGCCTGAACGAAGTGCGCTTTCTCTGAGACAGCTGCACGCCGTGTGAGCCACTTAGTTTGCGAGTACATACTAATCAAGAAAGCGCTCCAAACGTGCCTTTGTGTTTGGGGCAAAAAACAACAACATTTAGATCCAAATGAAGTGAATGCACACGGGCCATTTGCAAACACATCCCACTAGACAAAAATGTTGCAGGCAAGGTTGTGTTGTGTTGCATTGCATGTTGAATTCTACCTAGTGTATACGCACTTAAGGGCAATGGACAGTCCCAAGAACATCTTTCTCATGAGCTCTCCACCATCCCTTTGATCTTTCCATTACAATACCTTTGTACTGAGAACAGTTGCAAGGATATTTAGGTACGCTATAGTCTGCTGCCTGCACAAGTGTTTTCTTTTCCTAGGTAGTCCATATGGTCTCAGATGTGAAACCACTGAATATCCAAAGCAGAATGGGAATATGATCTTGACATCACTTTGCCTAAGGACTTTGAGAACTCTGGGCAGTTTACTTTACGTTGACACTCAGTTCACTCAAATATAATTGAGAGAGATTTGTTCCTTTTGATTCTTGGAGTCAGAGTACCAATAACATGCGATGGGGACGAGCAAGGGGGTAGCTTGTGTCCTGTGTCTCAGGAGAACTATGCATAAATCCTGTGTTTTGTTGGTGATCCAGGAGATCTGATGCATGACTTATGTCTGAACTGTAATTTTCCCAAAAAATGAAACCTAAGGCTAACGACTGCAATTAAAATCCAATGTATATAAAATAAATTGAAAATTAATTAATAATCTCTGATGCGCTGACACCATCTCCCTCTTAATGATTGAAACAGACCACATCACAACCACAACTCCCTCCCCAAAACTTCCACGTGACTGTAGTGATGGTGAGTGATGCAAAGTACCTGCCTTTTGGTTTATCATTCCTATGCACTGAGGTTTTAGAGCGAGCTTCTGTCAGCTGGTGACGGCTCCCAAAGGTTGATATGTGGGCTCATACAGCGTTAAATTGGCAAAATGTCTGTTTCCCTCCCTCCTTCGGCCTGCTTTCCTGTCTTCCTCAACCTTCTGTATCGATTGATATGACAAGATAAAAGCTTTTTTTTTTGTTTTTTTTTTATACAAAGACAACAGCTAATTGAACTAATTATCTGGTTTAATTGCCTGCTTAAGGAAGTACTGAGGAGCTGTATAAACTGATACTACAGTTGGGGGGGTCCTGCTTTCACAAGCTGTCTTCCCATCGCACCACCTCTGTTGACATGTTAGTGGGGGGGGGAGGGAGAGAGGTTACATTAGCAGACGTTGATGGAAAGATAGAACAGATGGAAGTCCTCTCTCCTTCCAGTGCCGGGCTTTCTCTCTCTGACTGACATACAAAGGTCAGATTGAAGCTTCTGGCAGGAATACAGCAGCACTTCTTTTTATGGTCTGTTCTTAGCATGCTTTTCTTAAAACGTATGATTTGTTTCCCCTTTCAGGGAGTTTAGATTTTCGGCAAGAAGTGTGCAACTCCAAACAGTGTTCATCAGGGAATGAGAATGCAGAATTTTTCAGGGAAACTTAGACCGAGGAAGATAATGGGCATATAAGGATTACAAAGCCCCTCCATCGCCTGCTCGTTCTTGCTCTGCTGTGATGTCGTAGACCATGGTTGGTTTCTGGGTTTCCCTTTCACTTCTCATACCCGCCGAGCAGTGGTGTTCAAGGATGAACAATTCTCTGAAAACTTGGGCACTAGCCAAAATATTGTTAGGAGCCATTGCCCCGATTTAATTTTTATTTAATGCTTTTATTTCATTTTTCTTAAATGTGTTGCTTATTTTGTTCTCTTTTTTTTATGACCTTACTGTGTGTTGGGGAGGGGGGGGTTGTTGGTTTTTCTTTACTCCTTTCACTTTTTGTCTTTATTCTCCCTCCAGGCTCTCTCCATTCTCATTAATTCTTTGGCCAGCCCAGGCCGGTTGGCAGTATCAGCAGTTGTCTCTCGCCCTAATACTTCAATGCAAAGTGGTATATTGAGAGAATCAGATCAATGGGGCAATCACTGTGGGCCACCAGCAGCAGCAGCTGTTTCTTCCCACACCCAGGCCGGTGACAGCAACTCTGGGTGGTGTGAGACAGCAGGACCCGCATTCTCGGTGTCCAGATGATGTAGCGCCTGGGGTTGTTCCAGGCATCCACCACCCTTTCTGGGTTACTCCTTCGTGTGCCTTTCCTGCACTTTTGTCTAGAGCTAGAAATGCATGTTATTTATAGCAATTTAAATAAAGAAGTGGTTTTCCCAGACAATTAGATGGACCTCAGTTCTGACCTTATTTTTCAATTGTTTAATTACTTTGGACAGCTCCATAAGGAAAGCATATGAGAGAGATTTTCATTGTGTTATTGCTTGAAAAGAAGAGATACATGCACCGTGTCAGTGGTGGTTGGAAATTTGCAGTCTGCTAAGGCAGAAAGTACCTCTTTATTATAGCTGCTCAGCCAGTTTATACCAACCTCCTTGCACCCAAGTCCAGCCTGGGAAGGGGGGGGGGAGGACTAATGTTATAATACAAAGCCTACAACGTTTCCAGAAACAGGCCTGTTTATGCCTGTACAAAGGCAGTAAATCATTGCTACCCTTAGGTAGTAAAAACCAAAACACCAGGAAAGGAGCTCATGCAAGACTGATTTCTGGCTCTTTTGGATGAGGTGCCATTATTTCAGTTAGGGGTCCCAAATTTTTATTTTTCAGTGCAATTAAAACCACATATCCCAATATTTCTAACTGCCCTGTTGAATGATTATTACTGTCCAATATAACTGTAATTAGTGTATGCACATGGAAATCAAAGAATGTTTTCCAGACACCGCTCAAAAATAGTCAGTCATCACATTCAAACTTTCAAAGTTTGTCCCCATATTAATTAAATATATATCCAGCTGGTGCCGATTGCCTGACTTACAAAATTTCTTTCTGACAAAGCACCGGGTTTCAACTGATCTGCCTCAGGGACAATCATGAAAGCATCGTCAGCTTGAATTCCATAAATGACATCACACTTTTTCGCAAGGACATAAAAGCAATTCTTTTCAAAGAGCATTTCGGCGGCGAAAAAACATAGCATGACTCATCCAGCAAATGCCACATACCCGGTTAACTCAGCCACAAGAACACAAAAAATAACAAAGCTGGGCATCCACATGGTAGCTAGATTTGACACAGCCTAACACCAATAAATATAGGTTAGCTCAGTTAGTATAAACACACCCTGTATTATAGGTTAAAGTTCTACATGACCTGTTTTCTGATTTATCTTTTATCTGTTTTTTTTATCATGTTTCTGTTCCTTGTAAAATGTTGAGTTCAATGTAAACCGCATTGATCTCTGGAAATGCAGTGTATAAAAAATGTTAAATGGTGTATTGACCCTCAGTGGCACACAAAGAAGGTACAGATTTGTGCATGTATTAAATCTGCACATATGTTGCAACACAATGCCGCCCCAGCTATGCACAGATCACAGACACGCGTCACGTTATTTGTATGTGCACATGGTTCTCTGTGAACCATTTCCTGGATGTGAAATGATTTATGCATTTACCCTCAACATATATCTGTGAGAAACCACATGGCGCCGCCCAATGTGCTGAGGTTCATAATGATGGAAACAGAACCATTAAACACTAAGGGGGTCATTCTATGCCACGGGTCGCTGCTGTTCATCCCCCTGCCACTCTCGTGCTAAGGCTTCCTGTACAAGTAGCGCTGTTCTAGCCTTAGATGGGGGTGGGAGGGGCATGGGCTGGCTGTGACCCGGGATGTACAGGGCCGATTGCTAAGTCAGCCTGTACATCCAGGGCTTTCAATGTGGACGGGGGACTTATTCCACTTTGAAGGTGGAATAAGTGCCCCTGGATGGTGGGGGATCACGGTGCGGGGGCGCTGGGGGTTCCCTGAAGTCCAACCCAGGCCTTCATAGGCCAGATAGAGGGCTGGGCTGCAGTGGAAGAGGTGTCTCTTCTGGGCCAGAGGTCGTGGCTCCTGAATGGAGCCGTGGTGCCATGACGATGGGGCGATATGGCACTGCGGCTCTATTCAGGAGCCTGGCTGAGCTAGCCAGGTATGTGGCTGGGCACATGGCCAATCAGAATTGGGGCCAGCCTGCACATCCAGGCTGGTAGACAAGATTCTGATCCCGTGGACACGTCTAGGCTCGCGGGATCAGAATCGGGTGCTTCCAGTTCTATTTGTGCATGTATTCTGAGCTCCAACTCCCAGCCCTTCAACGTGGAACAGAAATAACTGTTAACCAATTCTGCCTGAGCCTCATCAGTCACCATTTATTCTTCCCCTTCATCTTAAGTCATACGGTGCCACTTTTTCACTTCCTCCTTAATGTATCTTTAAAAAAAGTGTCTTGTCCCTCCATTTTATTGTATTGACTATTTTTTTTTCTATTTGCATCTTTGCTTTCCTGACCACTTTACCAGCTTCCCTTAGCTTCTTCAGATATTGTTGTTTGTCTTCCTCTTTCTGCAGTCTGTTGTAGCTTATGAAAGCAAACAACCTCTGTAGGATACTTTTTTTGAAAGCTATAATGGCTTCTTTTCCCTCTTGCTTTTATTTACTTTCCTAGCAAAAGGTTTATTCTTAATTTTTCCCACTGCTTTTCTGCTTCCACTAGATGGTCCCAACCAGGGAATGGCTCTTTGAGGTATTCCCCATTCTTGGCAAAGTTTGATTTCGTGACGTCTAGGTCCCTCATTTTTGTGGATATGCGGAAATCTTTCTTTACGGAAAGAGTGGTGGATCTGTGGAATAGTCTCCCAGTGGAGGTGGTAGAGATGAGGACGGTATCTGAATTTAAAAAAGCATGGGACAAACACAGAGGATCTCTAAAGTTAAAAAGGGGACTGTTGTAGTGATTGATATGGAAGGACAGATTGGATAGACCATGCGGTCTTTTTCTGCCGTCAAGTTTCTTTTTCTATCTCAATAGCTGGCCTAACTTTATGCAGTTCAGGTATCCAGAGAGTAGGTGAACACCGCTGCTGTCCAGATAGCCATGCTGGTCAGCACTGAAACAGGATCCTTGGTGCCAGAAGATATCTAGATTCCATCACTGAATATCCGGTTTTACTTTTGCTCATGGTGGCCATTCTCTTTAAAAATGCTGACCACTGTTGGCTGAATATTGGGCCTAAAGTCTCTTGCACCCTTTGTGTCCTGTTTAATATTTTAGAAGAAAATCCAGCTGTGTTGAAAAAGTCTTAAACATTTGGCTGCTAAGTCATCCTCTGAAAATCTTTAAGGGGCAGCCATGTTTGGAACAGGGCCATGAATCCGCTGAGATGGGGTAAAATCTGATTGGTTAATGCAGCATGTGATCTCATTTGTGACATCGGCACATAGGCCTGCCCAGTGCAGTGAGCTATTGTGGATTTTTAAGTCTTGCTAAGATGGCTGCTTGCAATAGAGCAGTTAAGAAACTTTGAAAATAATCTCTTAAGAGCAATATAAACAGTCCTGGATGTGTATTGTTAGCTGTACTTCTGTGATTACTCTGCCTTGCATAGAGGGCACCACCTTCCTATAATTCTCACAGAAGGGGCAGTGCCAGGAAGCCAGCGCACACCATCTGTGCTAAAACACACCATCCAGCTATCGCTCTGGGAATGTGTGCAGCCTGTTAGTCTTGGCTCTTAACTTATAATAAACGAATGTGTCCCCTTCACATTATTAATACTGGTGTTTAACTTGGACAGGCACTCATAACTGAACGTTAGCAGATGCCTCCAGGCCATCAGGGAGAGGTTGAGGCAGGACTCATTTTAAACTCCCGTCTCGTAGCTAATATAGATTTGAAGTCTGGCTTTTCATAGGGACACCAGAGTTACAATTCCAATGATGGCATGGGACAAAGCCACGGCAGGGCCTGGAGCCATCTGGTGATCTTACTTTATTTTGAGCTGTCAGAGATGAAAGGGAGGAAATAATTAATTGATTTGTAATCCTGCAGCCTCTGTTCTTCATCTGTTCCCTAGTCCTTGAGGGGTCATGATAGGTGAACATAGCCCATGCAAGAAGCCTCAGCCTTGCTTGCAGTAAACCATCTGCTGAATGTAGGAGGAATTTGCAGGGTGCAGGCAAGGCTGGGTGTGAAGGTAAGACATTTGCCATGCCGTGCCAGTAGAACGGAACAGCTGGATTCGCTAAATAGGGATATGCACAATGAATCTGAGGGATTGTTTTTCTTGCTGGCGCGGAAGTTGGGTCGTTTGTTGTGTTTAGTGTTTTATGTTGTGTGTTTTTTAAGGGGGCGGTGGTGAGAGAAGTAGAATTGTGGTTTCTGATAAATTTGTAATGGGAAACATTTTTAAAAAGAGAGACAGCCAACAAGCAGATCCTGCTGGACTTCAAAATTGTACAGCAGGTCCCTGCTCCCTAACTTCCCTCTTGGATTCTCTCCTCCTGTATACAGTATAATGTGGATTATCTGCTGCTGTCTGAGAATCTGTGTGGACTCTGAAAGGATCTGTGCTATAATTCTTCAGTCCCCTCTCCCATGGGGTGTTCATCATTTATAGAAATCTTGTCTCCCCCCCCCCCCCATACACATACATCAGTTGTGTTGTCCTCATTGAAATCAGATCATTTGTTGCTAGTATCACCATTTATTCTACTACTATTAATTATTTATATAGCGCTACAAGGCATACACAGCGCTGTACAGACACATATAAAAGACGGCCCCTGCTCCAACAGAGCTTACAATCTAATGAAGACAGACAGTACAATAGATGAGAATGAGGGTAGAAAAGGGAAGGGTAAAGAGACAGAAGGAGAACCAAGGATTAAGATCCAAAAGCAGCCTGAAAGAGCTGAGCCTTTAGCATGGATTTGAAAAGGGGGAGAGATGAAATGTGACGTACAGATACAGCTCCTTTCCCTGTCCTTCCTTCCTTTTCCAGGCTACTTTGTGCCCTTGTGGTCTTTGCCTCTGGCTGGAAGCTGCAACAGGTGAACAGATTGCTGAAGGACAGGTTCATAATCTTTTATTAGCCATATGGATTCGGAAGTTTCTGTCACTCTTAGTGAATAATCTGGAACCGACTTTCCTGTTAAGGTCTGCCAGATGCTTCTAGGTGGCCTAAATTAATCATTGTCGGAGACAGGATGCTGACCCAACATGGCACTTATGTCTTGATCAGCTTGGACTTAAAAATAAAATAATTATGCCATTTTGATGTCTGAATTGCCTTCTCTGTTCTTTAGAAAGTTCAGTCTCATCCATTCCGGACAGTGTGTGCTTATGTATGAAACAATTTAACTATTAAGTGTACCCACCTGCGATGAGCTGATAAGATGCTCTTCTCTCCTTCCTTCACTTTGAAAACGTCAAACAATTGCTTGAGTTGTGCACTGATAATATGTCACCCCTCCAACATTAAGAGGGAAGAAATAATAGTGGGAAGCCATTGGGATAAGCAACAAGAAATGCCAACCCTTGGTCTGACCTTGCCGCATTGAATAATCAAGGAAAAAAGAAGTTATTGGACCCTCTAGATCTAAACTGGTGCCGATTCAGGGAGGGATCTCCAGCGTCCCCTTTGATTCCCTTGTGGAGGCATTGAACTCCATAGCTACTGTCAACCTCAGAAAGAAACTAAAAGGAGTGGGTGAAAAGCTTACGTGAGGCATGGACATCATTTTAAAATACCATTTTAGAAGCCCAGATAAAATAAAATAAATTCTATGCATTATAGAAATTTGAAAAAAAAAAAGACCAAATGACTGCCAGCATGGTTTAATGGTGATGTGAAGACCAAAAGGATGTCTCTTAGAAAATGGAAAGCAGACACTAATGAGGGAAGATAGGGATGAGCATAAGCAAATTAGATGTAAAGCAATAATAAGATAGGCCAAAAGAGGCTTTGAAAAGGAGCTTGCCATAAAGGCAAAACGTATTACAAAGACTTTTTTTTTTAAATTCCTTCAAAATAGACAGCCCATGTGAGGGAGGCAATCTGCCAAGGGGTAAAAAGGAATGCTCACAGAGAATAAAATAAAAACAGAAAAATGAGAGAAAATCTTTGCCTTGGTCTTTACAGAGAAGGATAGTGAGTTTATGCCTATACCAGAAGCCACTTTTGTTGATGATTATTCTGGACAACAAAAGCACATGACAGTAAACCTAGAAGACACTGTAGAGCAAATTGACAGACTGGAGAATACCAAAATCACCAGAACCAGATGATTCCCCCTCCCCCCACCCCCGAAGTTTAGAAAATGCTCAGACATGAACTTGCCGACCTGCTACTAGTAATCTGTAACCTGTCATTTACAATGGCCAGTGTAAGATCAGTTTCTACAAAGGGCTCCAGAGATGATCCAGGAAGTATAGACCAGTGAACTTTACATGGGTGCCGAACAAAGTGATAGATGCTCTTCTAAGAAAATAAAAGATAAAAAAGTAAGAGTGATCAGATAGACAGAGTAATGGGGATGAATCAACATAGCAAAGGCAAGCCTTCTCTTATCCCTTTAGATTTATTCTTGAAGGAGTAACAAACACGTGGATAAAGGTGAGACCATGTGGAGGTGATTTTTATAAAGGTTTTCCCACATACAAAGCCTGGCGAGTCACAAGTCACCACCAAAGAAAAAGATCTTTGAGTCATTGTCGGCAACATGTTGACATTTTCAGACCGGTGTGCTACGACTGCCCAAAAGCAAATAGAATATAAGGATTATTTTGAAAAGTAATGGAGAACTCAACTGAGAATGTGTCTGTATACTGATATTCTCAGTGATGATATATTTGACCTATAGAAAAGCGGTATATAAGCCTAGCTAAATAAAGTATAGGGCCATTTTGCCAACCATACCTGAAGTATTGCGTGCAGTCATCATCTCAAAAATGATGTAACAGGACTAGAAAAGGCCCAGAGAAGGGCAAAAAAAATGATAAAGGGGATGGAACACTTCCTTTATGAAAAAAGGCTAAACGGGCTGGGGCCTTCAGCTTGGAAAAGACATGTCTGAGAGCGGATATGGTTTACAGTTTTTTTCACAAAGTTTGACCATCCACATGATTTTATAGAGGATGATTGTCTTAACTTTCAGATACTAAAGTAATATAAAATAATATACTCCATGAATAACAAATTACGAAAGTATATTTTCACAAAGTACATAATTAAGTTGGAGACTCTGTTGCCAGAAGATGTAATCAAGGGTGACTAACAGTTTCAAAAGAGGTTTAGACAAGATTTTGGAGGAAAAGTCCATAAAAAAATCTTTAGTCAGGTAGACTAGGGAAAGACATTGGTTATTCCTTGAAATGAGCTAGGTGAAATAGATCTACTTTTTTGGAATCCGCCAAGTACGTTAGACCCTGTCTAGCTGCTCTCAGAACAGGACAGGACCTTGGTCTGTTCATCATGGCTTATCTTACCTTATGATTTCCTCAGCAGGGATGCTTTTGGCTGTAGCTCTGTTTGAGGAAGTAAGCAAATATTAAGACTGGAAGAACTGTGTTTGTTCTTCTTTCTACTTGGAACCCAGAAGTGAGCGTTAAATGGTTTGTGATCTTTGCCTCTATTGAAATGTAGAAATATAGAAGAATAAAGGGCAGATAAAGAACACACAGCCTAACTAGTCTGCCCATTCATACCAATTACTAAGCTCTGCATTCCCTTTTTCAGAGATCTTCTGTGCTTGTCCCATGCCTTCTTGAACTGAGAGACAGTCCTACTTTCTATAAGGATATACAGTATTTCCTTAGATTACTTGAGTCTTCATCCTACGACCCCTCATTCCAGAGCTTTCTTTCAGTGGAAAGAGTCCTGCCTCCTGTGAATTCATACCATGAATGCAGGGCTGTACCAAGAGCTATGCAAGTGGTGCGGCCGCACAGGGCACAAGTACAGAAAGGGCAATGATGTCATTACTGGGCTTCTAGGAAGTCCAACAAAAGTGAGTTCCTGCATGCAAATGGATGTGTTGGGCACCAGGATCACCAGTTGCACAGGGCTCGTTGCTAACTTGGTATAGTCCTGCATGAATGTATTTAAATCCCTTTATCCATATTTCCATCTCCTACCTTTCTTCTAAAGTATATATATCTAGATCTTTAAGTCTGTCATCATATGTTTTATGACAAAGACCACTGACCATGTTAGAACCACCCTCTGGGACGACTCCATCCCGTTTGTCTTTTTGAAGATGCAGTCTCCAGAATTGTACTTGGTACTCCAAAAGAGGTTTCACCAGAGATTTTATACAAAGGAATTATCACCTCCTTTTCCTGCTGGCCATTCCTCTCACTGTGCACCCAAGAGTCCAGGATTTTGCCATCACTTTTTCTACCTGTTTGGCCATCTTAAGATCATCAAATAGGTTCACCCCAGGTTCTGCTCTTCTATCATGCACAAAAGTGTCTTGCTCCCTATATTTTACCACTACTTTGGTGTTTTACAATTCAAATGCATGACTGCATTTTTTTAACATTAAATCTTAACTGCCAGATTCTAGACCATTCTTTAAATTTTGCTAGATTCCTCCCCATGTTATCCCCACTTTCCAAAGTGTCTACCCTTTTTAGGTTTTGGGATCATCTACAAAGAGGCAAATCTTTCCCAACAGCGCTTAACAATATCACTTTCAAAAATGTTAAACAGAACTGGACCTATCCCTGAATCACACCACTGGATCACCCCTATCATCACCATGAACTCCATTTACCCTTTCTCACCTCCCCGTCAACCGTCCTCTGATACAGTCAGTTACTTTAAAACTGATACCAAGAGTGCTGAAGTTTGTTTGAGTTGCCTCTGCGGCATGGTGTCTAAAGCCTTGCTTAAATCTAAGGACACCACAGTTAGTGCTCTTTTCCTGATCCAACTCTTTGGTCACACAGTCAAAGAAATTGACCACATTCATCTGAGAAGATATTTAGTAAATACTGCCTCCGATTTTGAGTTCCTAGCACTATTCTCTATTCTAGCAGCATTTTCATTAACTTACTCACTATCAAGATCAAACTAACTAGCTTATAGTTCCCGTCTTATCACTTTCTTCATGGAGAGGAATCTCATCTGCTCATTTCTAGTCCTCTGGAACCATTCTAGACTCCAAAGAAGCATTGAAAAGGTCATTCAGTGGAGCTGTCGGAACTTCCAGAGTTCCTTCAGTACCCTCTGATGTATCCCATCTGGCCCCATTGTTTTGTCTACTCTTAGTTTAGCCAGCTCCTTATGAACAAAGTGTTCTGAAAATCATTCAAGGTCTACCTCACTTCCAATTCTATTTGTGCATGTATTCTGAGCTCCAACTCCCAACCCTTCAACGTGGAACAGAAATAACTGTTAACCAATTCTGCCTGAGCCTCATCAGTCGCCATTTATTCTTCCCCTTCATCTTAAGTCGTACGGTGCCACTTTTTCACTTCCTCCTTAATGTATCTTTAAAAAAGTGTCTTGTCCCTCCATTTTATTGTATTGGCTGTCTTTTCTTCTATTTGCATCTTTCTTCCCTTAGCTTCTTCAGATATTGTTGCTTGTCTTCCTCTTTCTGCAATCTCTTGTAGCTTATGAAAGCAAACAACCTCTGTAGGATACTTTTTTGAAAGCCATAATGGCTTCTTTTCCCTCTTGCTTTTATTTACTTTCCTAGCAAAAAGTTTATTCCTATTTTTTCCCACTGCTTTTCTGCTTCCACTAGATGGTCCCAACCAGGGAATGGCTCCTTGAGGTATTCCCCTTTCTTGGCAAAGTTTGATTTCCTGAAGTCTAGGTCCCTCACATTTGTGGAACCATGTCCGCCTGTATTCTAATACTACACCATCTGGTAATCACTGAATGCGAGATGACACCTACTATGACATCAGAACCACGCTCCACATTTATAAGTACCAGGTCTAGTTCACCCCTCCCATGTAGATTCAGTTTCCAGTTAGGATTTCCGTACTTCTAGATGACATTGCAGTTGGGATATTCAGTCAACGTCTGGCACACTGAAGCCACATAGCAATAGCACTTCCTCTTTCATGGCAATATTGTGAATGTCTTCAATTAAATCTCTGTTTCTTCTGCCTGTGAGACAGGTCTATATATTACAAATAGCTGTCCCATCCCCTTTTTACAGATTTATCCACAAAGCCACCATCTCTACCTCATAAGCCCTACAATTGTGTTACTTTAATAATAATATTTTTTACGTACAGCACTACTCCTGATCCCTTTCTTTCCTGAATAGATTACAGCCTGATATAAATATATCCCAGTCATGGTTCTCCATGAACCATGACTCCATGACTGCAACTAAATCCAAGTCATTTTGTCCCATTACAACTTCTAGATCAAAAACTTTATTTTCCATACTATGGGCTTTAGTATACACAAATTTCTATACAATGGTTTTTATGCTTTACTTACCTGAGGGCTTTTTCCGCCCATCCCCATCGATCCTAGTTTAAAGCCACCTTCAATAGATTAGCCAGTTTCCTCTGGAAGGTATTTTGACCCTCCTTATAGGTGGGCACAGTCTATGCTTTCCTTCTCATAGTACAAACGCAGTGGAGATGACACATGTCATGCGTGAACAGCAGCCACTGAATGTACCTGTCAGAAAGGAAAGAATATCGGACAGAGAAACAGATCTTTTTTGTCTGCTAAACTCGTCCTATCTCCAACCCCATGTTTATTCAAAAATTATATTACTCCCCACCTCAGTCTTTTTCTGGTCAAGAAGGAACAGACTAAAGCTTGTGTTCCCAGAAGCTTTTATGTGGCTGTTTATATGCTTTCCCTCAGCCCTTCATTTCTACCGTGACATACAGGCCACACCCGAAAATACTATTCATTGTAACGATGCTTTGGCAACTAAGGGCTGCAGGGGTCACCTGTTGGTCCTTGCCTGCTGAAGTTTGACCTCTAATACACAGTGTAAAGAAAAAGGAAGGAGCGTATCTGTCTAAAGCAAAATCTTCAGACCACTCTCTGGAAGGTTCTTGGAAATCTTCTTGAGAGTGACCCTGCCACAAGCTCTACACGGCATGTGACATGGTTAACTGCATACAGTAGGGGATGGGGGAAGAGAAGATCATAGTTTTCTCTTGATCCACCTAAGATCTTCAGAAATGAGTATTATGTCAGTTCCTGCTGCAGTTAGAGCCATATGGGATGCACCAAGTGTAACTTACCGCCACTTTGCCTAACAGCCATAATTCAAAGAATAATTGTTTTTGACACTGAGTTGACTTTACCCTTTTAATGCTATTTGTTTAAGGCTCGCTCTAAGGCATTTCATAGCTTATTAGAACAGGATCTCGAGGGATGTGGAGGCTGGAGTATCAGAGAGACACAAGTGGTACTCCAGTCCTCTCCAAATAAGCTGGCACCAGTAGATACCTGCAGTATCCCTCAGTGGCCAACTTGTCAAGGCCCCCTTACTCTTGCCTGTTGAATCAGCTAAATCCATCAGGTTGTGCACCTCAAAGCCTCCTTTACTTGTCAGCTGTTCTTGTAATTTTGTGCTGCTCTTTAGATTTACAGCTGTTTTTACTACCGTTGAGACAGCCAGAAATGGAGAAAGTCTCATAAAAGGGAGAGTGAAAGTATCCTTTGCAGATCCAGCAATGTTCTGGCCTCAGCATTTTGTTCCAAGGAGTAAAATGTGTAAACAATGTTGTGCCCCCCTCCCTCTCCCATGGTTGGGAGCAGTGCACTTAAGTGGCAACAGCTTGAGAAATGTATTAGCGGTAAAACCTGAAATGGGCCCCCAGGCTAAGATAAATTGGTGACATTTTGCAGAAGGAGAGAAAGGGGGAAAGGAAAAGTCACTTTAAAAAAGGGTGGAGGGACGGAGCCAGCATTGAGAGCTTTGGGATGCAAGCCAGTGCTGTTGGCCTCCTCATCTCCAGAAGCGCAGCTAGTTAAAGGAGGAAGAACCCAGATCTACTTTCGCCAGGCCTCGCACACTGAGAAATAGAAGGGAAATTACTCTATATTTTTCACAGAAGATCTTTGTGTCGCAGAGAAGTTACCTGAGTAGGATGTAGGGTTCTGGGACGGTTTGGCCATGCAAATAGCGAACCTGGATTCTGACTGACTGGCTTGGTAGTATGTGGCGGTGATGGAGTGCACATTAAGCAATGTTTGAAGCACATGAGCACTTTTCTCCTTTCCCGCCCAACAGAGATTGGAAAGCATTATATACACGTAAGAAATGGAGAATGTCTGAGGGCAGAATGACTGAAAATTTAATGGAATGGGATCAAATTTGGCATGGGGCAGAAACCAGTAAAAAGATATTTCAAGTTCAAAAATGGGCCAAATCAGACTGTTGATTCCAGAGATATGAGGCATCACACCCCCTAAAAAAATATCCCAACGCACTTCTGTGGGAGAAGCAGTTCCAGTTTCTGTAATACAGAAACTTAGAGAGACAGTAGTTCTCATCCCAGTCCTCTAGAGCCCCTAGTCCAGTTGGGTTTTCAGAGTATCCACAATGAATTTGTATGAGATAGATCTGCATACAATGGAAGCAGTGCAAGCAGATCTATCTCATGCGGATATCCTGAAAACCTGACCCGCAGTAAAGTAGGTAGCAGGGACCAGAGACACGAAAATGTCAATCCCGTTGCTCTCCCCCTATTCCAAAGGTCTCTTTGAAAATGACAGTCTTGAGAGGGCTTTGAATATTTTATAGTTTAACCTGTGATATATCTGTAAATTACAAATTCCTCCTGTCGGTTGGACCATCTCTTTGTACTGTTCAGTGGTCCGAGGAAAGGCCCTCAATTGCCTGCTGGGTTAAGGAGGCTATCGGCGCAGCCTACCTTCTGAGTGGAAAACGTGTGCTGGAGGGGAGTCGAGGCTCGCTCTGCTAGGACACAGGTCTTCTCTTGGTCCAAATCTACTTTGGTGTCTCTGGAGGACATCTGCAAAGCAGTTACCTGGTTATCTCTGAGCACCTTTGTGATGCACTAGAGGTTGCAGGTGCGAGCAAGTACTGATGATGCATTTAGCAAGGCTGTTCTCTTCAAAGCATTGCCTTCCTCCCACCCTGGGTCCTGACTGCTTGGATCCATCCCACTTGTATGCACTGGTCTAACAGGATTATAAATATATGATGATTTCCTTTCCTTGAATCCTGCTAGGACAGTCTAGGATGCTCCACGACTATTCCTACTAGTCTGAAGGCCCTGCCACCGCTTCATGGAGCAGTCAGTGTCTAGTTCTGACTCAGAACTGAATTTGCTGAAAGTGCCAGATGGTTTGTACATAGTTTGATAACGGTTATTAATTTACTTAGTTTCTGTGAGTTTCAGCGTTTGCTTATTGCTTGGGAAGTGTCATTCTGTGGCTCTTGCAGAGAACCAGGGATAAACTCAAGTTACCCCACAGCTGACATCAGGGTTTTCCTTTTACAGTGGGTTCATTGAAAGGGGCAAGGAATACTCAGATAGCACTTTCCGTATTTATTTAAATGCTAACTAATTAAATGTAAGTACTTTAAATGGTTACTTTTTAACTTTTTATTTACATCATATGTGAACATGAAACATGTAGATAGAAATTCTTGTTTATTTTTTATCACTGAAGCTGACTTTAATCATTGCCGCAGTGGGGTTGTTTTGTGTAACTGTAAGAAGGAAAGATATTTAATGATCAGAAGGAAATTCTTTAGTATATTCAGGATTTTAGCAGTGGGGGGGGGGGGGAGTTTCTCTTCTTGCTTTTCTACACCATGATAGCTTCAGTATGTATGAAATCTCCTCTCCCTGGGCCACAGCCTCCCTGCCCTTCTCTCACTGGTTTGGCATCTCTGGCTTCAGGAGAGATTTGTGGCTGCTCTCCCAGCAGCCGCTGTAGGTGATAAAAGCCCTCAGACTGCCTCTGTCTGATTAATCAGCCTTCTGCAGCCTGGATAGGGCGTTAATTTGTAAACTCCGTGGACAGGCAGCCGTGATAAACCTCAACAGCTGCTTCACTCTTGCCGTTGGGGATAGACAGATAGGGCTGAAACTCTGGGCAGCAGCCAAGGGATGTTTCAGAGCTGTGAATTAAAACCAGGCGTGAGCGCGCCATGTGTGTACACACACACTCCCTGGAAGAAGGACCCGGCTGCATAGCGTGGGACTACAGCACCTTGCCAGTATATGACATACTTCGGTATTGACTTTCCCCTTCTGCTGACACCATTTTTATGTGCCCTCTTTCATCAGGGCTTGTATTGTCCCTGCCTTGTCACAAATTATGAATTAAAGGTTCCAAATCAGGGTCAGATCTCCAATGGAGGCATTCAGAAGACTTATCCTAGTGATTTTGGTTTTGTTTATTAACCTGTTTCAATACCTAGGAATTCGGCATTCCCAGAACGTGCCGGAGTGGGTTTAATTACATTTAAATATCGAAAAGCATGCTAAAACCTAAAACATACAGCTGCTCTTTTAGGGATTAACTTTATAAAAGGAGGTCTGTGTGAGAAGGCCAAAGGACCCATTTTAAGCTTACGTGCCTTTCTACAGTAGATCCAGCTCCAGTCAGTGCACAGACTTACAAATAAGGTGTAAACGTTTGCATGTAAGCTACATGTGTGCCCACGCATGTTATAAATTACATCCCAACCCCACCTCCACTCAGCTCAGACTAGTCCTTGGGAACACCTATGCACAGACTGCATAAAAATAGGCGCACACTTTTTTGTGCATGTACTTTTTACATGCAGAGACGGGCTTCAATAAAACTGCATGACTGCATCTGTGCATGCAGTGAGCTTTATACATGGAAAAAACTTAGCAACATTATTCCCTTAGGAGTCATTTTATGAAGTCATCATCTCTCATTTGTGCCTATGTACGCAGGCCAAGGGCCTCTTAAAAATTCTGACTGGCATAAAAGTATGTGCGCCAGCATGAAGCTATGTACGTTGCTGCTGGGTGAAGTATGGGCAGACTCCTCAAGTATGTGCTTGGATTATGAAATCCCTTAATCTGTGTGTACCTGCAAAGTTTACCAAGCGTTCATTAACACCTGCTCTGCCCCAGTATTTCAGGTGTAATCTCGGCTGGAGTGCGGTTAGAGCAGGTGTCTGAGAACCAGGAAAGACCAGGTTTAAATTCCACTGCCCCCCTCCTTATGATCTTGGGCAAATCCCTTCACCCTCCATTGCCTCAGGTACAAACTTAGACCGTAAGCCTTCCAAGAGATAGGAAAACATCTACTGTGCCCGAATGTAACTTGCCGCTTCCCCCTTCCCTTTCTGTTTGAGGCGCCTACCTGCTCTCTTAAACTAAGCACACCCCATTATAAAATTATCCTTAGAGGGTCATTTATAATCTCCCATGGAGTTAACACTTATTGCAAGGCACATACTTTACTTTATAAAATAGGGGCATAAGTAGTGAGATATGTAGGCGCAACCACTTATAGTAACCCTAGACTTGATGAAAATGCGCATAAGTTACAGTATCTTTATCACCCTGATGCACGTACTTACAGAATAACGCCTGCCACAAGGATGCGCATTAAGTGCGCATCTCCACCATAAGACATCAAAAACAGGGAACTTATTTATTTAGACAGTTTTGTATACCACCTTATCCTTCGATCAAAGTGGTCACAACACAATTGGGAGATACATTTAACATGAGGGGATATGAGACACATACTGTACGCTAATACTTACAGGGAACATGGGCAATGGAGGGTTAAGTGGCTTGCCCAAGACCACAAGGAGCACCTGTGGGACTAGAAACCCCAGTCCTTCCAGCCCAAGGTTGCTGTCCTCTAGTGGGATTTGAACCCCCAACCTTCCGGCCTGAGGTATCTTGCCCCAACCACTAGGCCACTCCACTTGATGTAGCTCGTTATAAAATGACCTCCTTCATGCTTAATGTTTTCTAAGATCTGGTTCTTATGGAAAAAGGTTATTTTGGTAATTCTTTGGTAAAGGATTGGGGTTGCCTGTGTAGATCACACAGGATGCTGGAGTCTTCAGTGCTCTAGTGCCTGATGAATATTACAGTCTTTGCACATGTGTGTTTGGACATGCAACGTTACAAGAATGCTTTATCTGTGGATTTCTGCTGACCTCATATATATGGACATGCAGAACCACAAGTGAGCTACAGTGTGCTTTCAGCTCGTGTGATATTATTTGGTTCTGCAGTTACTGAGTAGTTGACCGTGCCAAGGAGATAGGGCTTCTTGATTGGGTGAATAGAATCGTATGTACGGATTATAAGCTGCTTATCCCTGGGATCCTGCCAGGTACTTCTGGCCTGGATTGGCCACTGTTGCAAACAGGATACTAGGCTTGATGGACTATTGGTCTGACCCAGTATGGTATTTATGTTCTTATGGTAAGATTGGTCTTTCTGCCCCAAGTAAATTAACCTATTTCCTCCAACTTCAAGGCTATTGGTAGACAAAAGATATTAGATTTCAGCTGACCATTTCTTGACAATCTTGACTGCGAGTGAAGATTAGCTTTTGTGCACTTCTGAGGCATTCTCGTGTAACTCAAAAGAGCCCTGGATGCTGTCGTAATCGGGTCTTGTCAGCATTGGCTGCATCTTGTTGCTGGTCCACCTGCATCCACCTCATCTCTTCTCCCTGCCTGGTCGCACCTTGAACTGTTCCAGCAAGACAGCAGTCGGAAGGCAAGGCTTGTCGTGCACTACAGCCAGTCGTCCTTGCTCACCTCTCTTTAACTGCTGGAAGTCTGTGGTCAGCATCTGCCTTATGCATAAGGAACGAATGCTTCTTGGGTCCAGGTACAAAGTGCATTGATTTTCAAGCAATTTATTCATTGTGCTGAGTGGTTAGAGCAACAGCCCAAGAGATCAGGGTTCAATTCCCACTGGCACTCCTTGTGACCTTGGGCAAGTCACTTTACCCTCCATTGCCTCAGAAGAAAAGGCCTGCCAATCTACTTCTGGTCATGCTGTGCCAAGAAAACCCATGGGCTGCTGGGTCGCCAAGAGTCAGCATTGACTGGACAACACTTTAAAAAAAAAATAATTGTGCTGTCCCTCTGTCCTGCTCAAGCACCCCCTCCATTAGCTTGGACAGCCACAACAACAGACTTTATCTTTGTTAGAAATTGGCAAAAGTTTCCACTAAGGGTTTGTGTTGCCCTAAAGCGATTAATATGAGTGGTTACTTTGTAGCTCCAGAAATGAAACTCTGACACCTCCTCTCCCCCCTCCCCTCTGTATCTTCTGTCTCCCCTATTGCTGCCAAGTTCCTTCCTGGCAGTCCTCAGCCTTGATAAAGGAAGACACGGGGCCATTCACACAGTTGGGACTTAGCAGTGATGTGCCAAGGTCCTGCCTGGCAGTTTGTGTTGGTGCCAACGTTTGCTTGCAGATTCGGAGTTGATGGAAACCAGGATGTGAGGTGTGACTTCATGATTATAGTTTTTCAAGGAAGAAGGTCTAATGACCATGCCAAGTCCTGAAACAGGCTAATACAACAATCAAGTGGCTAGCAGATGACAGCTTGTCACCTGCCATTTTGTTAGAGTTCACCACCTCATCCTCTCAGCCCTGCTTCCCCCATATCTCTATAGCTTCAAACGTCCTCTTGTCATATCTCAGCCAGCTTCAGGCTTCCTGCTGTACTTCCCATTCTCACCAGAATGGAGTCTGTCCAGCCCCTCCAAAGCTTCTGTTTGGGAACCAGATGGTGATGGTTCTTGACATGTGACTGCATGAAAAATCTCACCTGAAAACGAGGAAACGTCAGAATTAGTGTTGCCATAATAAAGGAATTGTACAAGGCAGAGCCTTTGGCAGTCCTGATGATGATATAACCTCTACTTATGTGGCTGAAATCCTTGTGACCTTTTGGTGTCTTGAGTCAAATTGACTTCTGACATCACAGGGTGGTGTGAACTAGTTTTCAACAGGTGGCGACCCCTGATACTTGACCCAGGGGAGGGGGGGCTGGGGTCAAAACAGCGATGAGGAATATACTTTACCATCTTGTACTCGTTCCCATGTGCTGTCCAGTTGATTTCTGTACTCATAAAGGACTAGATGCAGTGTGCATGGTGGGGAAGTGAATAGAGGGCATATTGGGAGGGGGGGGGGCATCTCCTGACTGGGAAGCTGATTTGGGAGGTGTGCAACACTAATATAATCAGTGGAGACGTGTGAAGCAGAACTAGAGGTGCTAATTAGTTTTGAAAGTTGGAACCATTGCATTTACAGCTTTGACATGGACCAAATATTTTCCATTTATTTAAGCTGCCCAGGTATCTCCCCCTCCTTCCTCTAAAGGCTTTTCTATGATCGGCTGAAGCCTTTGTGGGTAAGTGAGCAGCATTATTATTCTGGCAAACTTGGTGGCGTAAAGCTTGGGATAGAGAGATTCTGGGTTTATTTGGCAAAGTCTGTTTTTGATTTCATTAAAAAAGCAGAATTAGTTCTCAGCTTGCTTTGGAGGTTTTAAATTGTTAGATTTAGATAGGGCCTTTTTAGCCTTAAAAGAAAGCAAAGGTAATTAGCATTTTTACCACCCGCCCCAGGCACCTCCCTTAATTTTATAGATCATTATTCCAGTTACGAGAGAGAATTGAATTTGACACTGTAGTCTATTTATATCAACGAGTCATTATCCCTTAACAGATTAGCAGTTCATTTGGAAGGAAACAAAAAATGACAACATAAAATATACCAAATAATCCTAAAGGTTTTTTATATTAGTTTAGTTATCCCCTACTCCCTTAACAACTCTAAACAACTGAACTCACTAATACAAAGATGCAGACAGCAGTGTAGCAGCTAGATGGGCGCTATCCAGTCTTTTGCACAAAGTGCCACATGTATGATTATCTCCCAGTTGGTGAGAGGTCATATGTGTGCAAAAATCTCCCAGTTCTGAGAACAAGTCCTATCTCTGGAGGCTAGAGAAGCAGACGATATATAGAGAAGACCTACAGCGGCATAGCAGAGAAGTCCAACCTCTAGTCTGGCAGACTCAGTGCTGTCTTGGAGGAGAGCCACTACCTGGAAGGAGAGCATCATCTTGGTGTTGCAGGAAGTGATCCTGTACCCAGGACCTGTCTTTGAGGAAATGCAATATCCTTAGGGGCTTCTGTCCAGGAAGGGAAGGGTTAGGACTAGGGTTGCCAACTTTTTCACCGAGAAAAACCCGACACCTGTGGCTTGCCATGCTCCACCCATTCTCCGCCCCTAGTCCCACCCCTGCCCTGCCCCCAGCCCCACCCACAAAACTTACCGAGGATACGTGTAGGCTAACTTCCTTGGTCAGATAATAATTAAACTGGGAACCCCAAAATCCAAACATGAAATGTACAACACTGGAGAAATAAAACTATAAAGTAATTTCCTCTTGCACTAAACAAAAACGCAAAGATGTTAGCAATACACACTTCCCAGACCAGACATATTCCAGTTAATAAATTCAAAATAAAAAGTTTTTTTCTACCTTCTGTTTGGGCGTTTTATTTTTCAGTTGCAATTGCTCCAGTCACTTTCTTCTGGTTTCTTCGTGTCTTCTGCGAGCTATCCATTTGTCCTTTCTTCTCTTTTAGATGTTTTCCATTCTCTCTCTATTTCTGCTTTAACATACTGATTGTTTCCCTTTTGCTCTTTCCCCCAATTCTTTCCTTATTCCTTTATCATCCGTTTAAATTTCACCCTTCCATTCTCAAGCCCCTCTTACTCTCCCAATACCGGCCCATCATAGACTTTTCTTCCACACAAAATATTTTTTTCCCCTCTCCATTCTCATTCCCCATCCATTCTAGTCCTCCCCCCAAATCAATTCCCTTATAGTTCTAGGCCCACCCAGCATCCACTCCCTTCTAGTCCCATTCTCCCATGCCCCACATCAGCCCATTTCCAGTCCTATTCCAGCTCTTCATCAGCCCATTTCCAGGGCTAGCCCTCACATCACAGGCCATTTCCAGTCCTAGCTCCCCCCCCCCCCCAATCACAGCCCATTTCCAGTCCAAGTCCCCCATCACAGCCTATTTCCAGTCCTAGGCCCCCCCCCACCATCACAGCCCATTTGCAGTCCGAGTCCCCCCGCACCATCACAGCCCATTTGCAGTCCGAGTCCCCCCGCACCATCACAGCCCATTTGCAGTCCTAGCCCCCCTAATCACAGCCTATTTCCAGTCCAAGATCCCCCTTCCTCCACCATAGCCCATTTCCAGTCCAGGTCCCCTCCACCCCCATCACAACCCATTTCCAGTCCATGTTCCCCCCCCATAACCCTTTTACAGTCCAGGTCCCCCCCCATCACAGCCTATTTCCATTCCAATTTTCCCCCCCCCCCCCATAGCCCTTTTCTGGTCCAGGTCCCCTCCACCCCCATCACAACCCATTTCCAGTCCATGTCCCCCCCCATAACCCTTTTACAGTCCAGGTCCCCCCCCCCCATCACAGCCTATTTCCAGTCCAAGTCCCCCCCCCCTTAGCCCTTTTCCAGTCCAAGTCCCCCCCTTAGCCCTTTTCCAGTCCAAGTCCCCCCCCCTTTAGCCCTTTTCCAGTCCAAGTCCCACCCCCTTAGCCCTTTTCCAGTCCGTCCCCCTCCTTAGCCCTTTTCCAGTCCAAGTCCCCCCCCTTAGCCCTTTTCCATTCCAAGTCCCCCCCCCTTAGCCCTTTTCCAGTCCAAGTCCCCCCTTAGCCCTTTTCCAGTCCAAGTCCCCCCTTTAGCCCTTTTCCAGTCCAAGTCCCCGCCCTTAGCCCTTTTCCAGTCCAAGTCCCCCCCTTAGCCCTTTTCCAGTCCAAGTCCCCCCCTTTAGCCCTTTTCCAGTCCAAGTCCCCCCCCCTTAGCCCTTTTCCAGTCCAAGTCCCCCCCTTAGCCCTTTTCCAGTCCAAGTCCCCCCCTTTATCCCTTTTAAAGTCCAGGTCCCCCCCCCTTAGCCCTTTTCCCGTCCAAGTCCCCCCCCCTTAGCCCTTTTCCAGTCCAAGTCCCCCCCCCCCCTTAGCCCTTTTCCAGTCCAATTCCCCCACCCCCCTTAGCCCTTTTCCAGTCCAAGTCCCCCCCCCTTAGCCCTTATCCAGTCCAAGTCCCCCCACCCCCTTAGCCCTTTTCCAGTCCAAGTCCCCCCACCCCCTTAGCCCTTTTCCAGTCCAAGTCCCCCCCCCTTTTCCAGTCAGGTCCCCCCCCCCTTAGCCCTTATCCAGTCCAAGTCCCCCCCCCCTTAGCCCTTTTTCCAGTCCAAGTCCCCCCCCCTTCGCCCTTTTCCCGTCCAAGTCCCCCACTTAGCGATTTTCCAGTCCAAGTCCCCGCTTTATTCCTTTTCCATTCCAAGTCCCCCCCTTTCGCCCTTTTCCAGTCCTAGTCCCCCCCTTAGCCCTTTTCCAGTCCAAGTCCCCCCCTTTAGCCCTTTTCCAGTCCAAGTCCCACCCCCTTAGCCCTTTTCCAGTCCAGGTCCCCCCCCTTAGCCCTTTTCCAGTCCAAGTCCCCCCCTTTAGCCCTTTTCCAGTCCAAGTCCCCCCCCTTAGCCCTTTTCCCAGTCCAAGTCCCCCCCCCTTAGCCCTTTTCCAGTCCAAGTCCCCCCACCCCCTTAGCCCTTTTCCAGTCCAAGTCCCCCCACCCCCTTAGCCCTTTTCCAGTCCAAGTCCCCCCCCCCTTAGCCCTTATCCAGTCCAAGTCCCCCCCACCCCCCTTAGCCCTTTTCCAGTCCAAGTCCCCCCCCCCACCTTAGCCCTTTTCCAGTCCAAGTCCCCCCCCTTTTCCAGTCCCAGGTCCCCCCCCCCCTTAGCCCTATCCAGTCCAAGTCCCCCCCCCCCCTTAGCCCTTTTCCAGTCCAAGTCCCACCCCCTTAGCCCTTTTCCAGTCCGTACGTCCCCCCTTAGCCCTTTTCCAGTCCAAGTCCCCCCCCTTAGCCCTTATCCAGTCCAAGTCGCCCCACCCCCTTAGCCCTTTTCCAGTCCAAGTCCCCCCACCCCCTTAGCCCTTTTCCAGTCCAAGTCCCCCCCCTTTTCCAGTCCAGGTCCCCCCCTTAGCCCTTATCCAGTCCAAGTCCCCCCCCCCCTTAGCCCTTTTCCAGTCCAAGTCCCACCCCCTTAGCCCTTTTCCAGTCAGTCCCCCCCTTAGCCCTTTTCCAGTCCAAGTACCCCCCTTAGCCCTTTTCCAGTCCAAGTCCCCCCCCCTTAGCCCTTTTCCAGTCCAAGTCCCCCCCTTAGCCCTTTTCCAGTCCAAGTCCCCCCTTTAGCCCTTTTCCAGTCCAAGTCCCCCCCCTTAGCCCTTTTCCAGTCCAAGTCCCCCCCTTAGCCCTTTTCCAGTCCAAGTCCCCCCCTTTAGCCCTTTTCCAGTCCAAGTCCCACCCCCTTAGCCCTTTTCCAGTCCAAGTCCCCCCCACCCCCTTAGCCCTTTTTCCAGTCCAAGTCCCCCCACCCCCTTAGCCCTTTTCCAGTCCAAGTCCCCCCCCCTTTTCCAGTCCAGGTCCCCCCCCCCTTATCCCTTATCCATTCCAAGTCCACCCCCCCCCTTAGCCCTTTTCCAGTCCAGGTCCCCCCCATCACAGCCAATGCAGTCCTTGCCCCCCCCCCCCCCCGACCAGCATCGCGTGCTGTCTGAGGCTTCAGAGGGAGCCGGGGAAACCCGCGCGAGGCTCCCTCTCCCCTCTCCCTCTCCCTCTCCCTCTCCCTCTCCCTCTCCCTCTCCCTCTCCCTCTCCCTCTCCCTCTCCCTCTCCCTCTCCCCTCTCCCTCTCCCTCTCCCTCTCCCTCTCCCTCTCCCTCTCCCTCTCCCTCTCCCTCTCCCTCTCTCCCTCTCCCTCTCCCTCTCCCTCCTCCCTCTCCCTCTCCCTCTCCCTCTCCCTCTCCCTCTGTACAGCCACCAGCGTGAAGAGCCTTTTCCTTCACGCTGGCGGCTGTTCCTGTGAAGCCGCGAATGCTGGGAAAGGTTAAAAGGCAACCTTTAACCTTTCCCAGCATTCGCGGCTTCACAGGAACAGCCGCCAGCGTGAAGGTAAAGGCTCTTCACGCTGGTGGCTGTTCAGAGGGAGCCGGGGCCTCGCGCGGGCTTCCCCGGCTCCCTCTGAAGCGGAGAAAAGCCGGTTTTTTTGCTCTGGCCGCTCCCGATCTTGCGGCCAGAGCAAAAAAAACGGCTTTTAAAGGGCCGGTTTTGCCTCTGCGCCGGCAGCCGGCCTGGCCGTGGAAAAACCGGCCAGTTGGCAACCCTAGTTAGGACAGTTGTTTTAGCTGGTGATTGAATCATTAGCCATGTAGATAGCTGGTTGGTTGGTGGATGCGAGGATCACTTGGTCATTTGCCGCCTGATGTGAAGGTGGCGGACCTCACGCATCACCTAGACAGTGCTTGGGAGGAGCCGGCTGTCTTGGTACATGTAGGCACCTAGAAAATAGGAAAGTGTGGGAAGGAGGTTCTGAATGCCAAATTTTAGGCTTTTAGGTAGAAAGTTGAAATCCAGGACTTCCAGGGTAGCATTCTCAGACATGCTTCCTGTTTTACGCACATGACCCAAGAGGCAGGCAGAGCTCCAAAGTCTCTATGGATGAGATGATGGTGCAAGGAAGAGGGGTTTGGATTTGTTAGGAATTGGGCAACATTCTGAGGAAGAGGGGGCATTTTTTGGAAGGGTGAGCTCCACCTTAACCACGGTTGAACAAGGCTATGAGCACTAACTTTAAAAAGAAGACAGCTTTCAAATTAGGTATTGAGGGAAAACCAACAGTCACCCAGGAGTGCATGATTCAGAATACTATATCTTTGAAAGATATTACCAAAACAGGAAGGTTAGGGCATCCCGATAGCAAGGTTGCAATAAAGGTAAAAGTAGTCTAGAGGCCAGAATGAACAGACAAATGATGAAATGCTGACAGAAATTGGCTGCACAGTAACCGTGGGTGAGTGTCACATCAGGACATGCCAGGGAGTTAGTTTCTAACTAAAATCAATGACTACTGTTCACTTACTGACATGAGGGAGAACTAGCTTAGTCCTTAGTAGAACACAGAATCTGGTGCAAGGGGTGACGCTGTTTGGGCCACTTTGATTTCCTAAATGGAAAAAGGACAGCAAGGAAATCTATTGCACTAGCATTTAATTTTCAAAAAGGGAGACTGATAAAATGAGTAAAATGTTTAGGAAAACAAATAAAAGGAACAGCTGCAAAGGTTAAGAGTTTACATCAGGCCTGGATATTGTTTGAAAATATACCATCTTGAAAGCCCAGACCAGATGTATTGCACACTTTAATAAAGATAGAAGGAAGGCCAAACATATGCCGGCATGGTTTAAGGGTGAGATAAGAGAGGTTGTTACAGCCAAAAAGCATTTCAGAAAATGGAAAAAGAAATTGAATGAAGAAAATAGGAAAGAGCAAAAACATTGGTAAGTTAGCTGCAAAGCATTGATAAGGCAAAGAGCAAATTTGAAGAAAAAAAAAGTTTGCCATGGAAGCAAAAACTCTAGAACTTTTTCAGCTACATTAGAAGCAGACAAACCTGTGAAGGAGTAAATTGGACAATTAGATGATAGAGGGGTGAAAGAGGCACTAAAGAAGGACACGATCATAGCGAAGAAACTGAATGAATTCTTTGCTTCGGTCTTTACAGAGAAAGATGTTGGATAGACATATTTCTTTACACAGGCCTTCCAGGGTCCTGATCACTGTCGATGATGGCCTCTCTCACTGCTGGACTTTCTACTTTCGGCAGGCTAGGGATGGCCTGCTGGATGTTAGTCTTCCATCCCTACTATCTCTTATTAATATAACTGTAATCTAGTCCTCTTGTGTTTTTTCCTTATGTTTTCAGCCTCTCGTTTATATTATGTTTGTCTTGTGTGTGTTGCCCCTTTTTAGCCTTTATTTTGTAAACTGTTTAGATTTACAATGATTTTGGGATATGTCAAATGTAGAGGAGAAATTAGATGTAAAGGTGATGAATTGGAGGAATTTAAACAAATCTCAGTGAACTTGGAAGATGTAATAAGGCAATTTGACAAACTCAAGAGTAGCAGATCACATGGACCAGATGGTATATATCACAGGGTCAGGGGCGGAACAAGGGTTCTTGCCACCCTAGGCAGGCCCAATGTGCCACCCCTACCATCGTCACATACTGTCACTGTGCCGCCCCCAACATCAGCCTCTCACCTGGGGTTGATGGGCGGTAGGCCTTAAAATGCATGTATTTATTTATTTCATTTATTTATTTATTTATTTAATGTTCTTATATACCACGCTCTTTCTCATCAGCGCGGTTTACAGTAAACATAAAGTGATCACAGATAGCAACATGCTGTCGTGAGCTTACATGTAACAGGAGATCTAACAGGATTCAACTTAGGAAAACTTTGTACATCTTAATTATACAACTATATACAATGGTAAATTTCTTGTTATACAGAATAGATGGATCAGATCAATTTTGGTTTATAAAGGGGGCTTAGGAAAAGTTGAGAGGGTGGGAGATGGTAACTGGTGTTGGGAGAAGTGTAAGAGGAACAGGTGGTGTTTTATAGCTTTTCTAAATTGCTTGAGGTCCTTGATTGTTCTGATGGAGGGAGGAAGATTGTTCCAGCATCTAGGAGCGAAGTATGAGAATGCTCTTTCCGTGGTTGCATTTGAACGCTTTGTGGAGTCGGTTGGGATGGTTAGGGTATTGGCCGCTACCGATCTCCTGGATCTGGTATTAGGGGTGTGAGTGAGGAGTGTGCAGATTGCTGGGGGCGCTAAGTTATTGATGGCCTTAAATGTTGTAAGTAGTGCTTTGTATGTAATTCTGTAAGGTATTGGGAGCCAGTGTAATTCCTTTAATATGGGGGTTATATGATCACTCCTTGAGGCCCCATGGAGGATGCGAGCAGCGGTGTTCATTGCTAGTTGAAGCGTGTTTAGGGTGCTTTTTGGGAGGCCGTGGAGAACTATGTTTGCGTAGTCAAAGTGGGGCGTGACTATCGCTTGAAAGATGGTGCGGAAGTTGTCGGGATCGAGCATGTTTTTGAGGTGTCGGAGGGTCCTAATCTTAAAGTAGATGGTTTTTACTGTTCGGTTTATGTGCTCTTTGAAGTTTAGGTGATGGTCCAGAGTTACACCTAGATATTTTATGGTGGTTTTGACTGGAAGTTCGGCGTCCCGTACTTTTAGGGTAGGTGGGGGTGAAAATTCCTTATTCTTGGTGATGATTAAAACTTTGGTTTTTTTGAAGTTTATTCTCATGTTCTGTGTGAGAAGCCAGTCTGCTATTGCATTGAAACATTCTACTAGAACCGTGAAATCTGGCAGAGTGATGTTGATTGGTGAGAAAATCAGCACGTCATCTGCATAGATTAGAGAGGATACTCCGAATGAACGTGTGATCTCACATAACGGCTGCATATAATGATGTGCTGCTCCTGCCCCCTTCGATACTTCCTATCGGGGGAGGAGTGGCAGGATGTAAGGGCATGCATGTGTGCACTTTATAGCCTGCCACTGCTTCAAAGAGGTGATTGTCGTGCTGCCCATCAACCCCAGGTGAGAGGCAGCATGTCGGGGGCGGCGTGGTGATGGCATGTGATGCGGTGGGGTTGGCACATCGGGATTGTCTAGGGTTGCCATCCACCAGGATCTGCCGCCCTAGGCGACCATCTAGTGGATGGGCCGAACTTGCCCAGGGTGCTGAAAGAGCTCAAAAATGAAATTGCAGACCTATTAGTAATTATAAAAAATGACTAGTATCTGAAGAATAGAGTGTCCAGTGTAATGTCAGTTTTTAAAGAGTTCCAGGGGTGATCTGGGAAACTACAAATCAGTGAGCCTGACATCCTTGCCGGAAAAAATGATAGAAATCATTATAAAAAATGAAATTACAAAACACATAGATAGTCATGGTTTAGTGGGACAAAGCCAGCATGGATTTAGCCAAGGGAAGTCTTCCCTCACCGGTCTGCTGTATTTTTTTGAAAGTATGAGTAAACAGGTAGATAAAGGTGACTGTAACCGGTTCATAGAGTATATCTGGATTTTCAGACAGCCTTTGACAAGGTCCCTTATGAGAAACTTTTGAGGAAATTAAAAAGTTATGGGATAGAAGGCAGTGTACTATTGTGGCTTGGGAATGGTTAAAAGATAGGAAACAGAGTAGGACTAAATGGCCAATTTTATCAGTGGAGAAATGTAAACAGTGGCATGTCTAAGGGATCTGTACTGGGCCGACTACTTTTTGACATATTTATAAATGACTTGGAAATGGGAACAGCGAGTGTTGTCATCAGATCTGCAGATGACACAAAATTATTCAAAGTTGTGAAATCGCAGGAGGATTGTGAAAAACTGCAAGAGGACTTTGAGAGACTAGGCATCCAAATGGCAGATGAAATTTAATGTGGACACAAGTGCAAAGTTAGGCACTTAGGGAAGAGTGACCCAAAGTATAGCTACACAATGCAAGGTTCCACATTAGGAGGAGTCCTGGATATAATATATTGAAATACTCTGGCCAGTGTGCAGTGGCAGCCAAAAAAGCTACTCGAATGCTAGGAATTATAAGGAAAGGAATGGAGAATAAGCCAAGGATGATATAATGCTGCTCCATAATGCAATTGCACCATTTATTTATTTATTATTTATTTAACATCTTTTATATACCGCACTATTTATAATCAGCGCGGTTTACATAGAACAAGAAAACATCAGACAGAATACAATATCTGAGTATTTTACATATAACAGGAACAATAACTTGGGTAAACCGGGGTAATTAATTAAAACAAATAGTAATTATTTAGAACAAATAGTAATCAGTGTAACCATGAGTATTTTGTGCAATTCTGGTCACCACATCTGAAAAAAAACAATATAGCGGAATTAGAAAAGGTGCAGAGAAGGGCGAAGAAAATGATAAAAGGGGTGGAAAGGCTAAAGAGATAAGGGCTCGAGCTTGAAGAAGAGACAGCTCAGTGGAGATGAGGTAAAAGTCTATAAAATAATGAGTGGAGTGGAAAGAGTAAACGTAACTCAGTTGTTTACTCCTTCAAAAAGTCCAAAAACTAGGGGACATATGGTGAAGTTGTGAAGTAACCAGGGTTCAATTCCCACTAGCACTCCGTGTGGCCTTGGGCAAGTCACTTAATCCTCCATTGCCTCAGAAGAATCCAAGTTATTAATGTGTTTAATGTACATAACCAAGTTGAAGTTACAATGTAAACCGCTTTGAAATGATAAAGCGGTATAAAAAAACCCTGTTAAATAAATGGGCAGAGGATGTGGTAAAAGCTGTTAGTGGGTTTATCTTTATCTTTGTTTTCACATTTGATATACTGCCCAGGCAGGAAATGTTTGTACATTCTTGGAAGAAAAGTCCAGAAACCTTATTTAAGCGGACTGGGGGAAATCTGCCTACCTTTTGGGATCCTGACAGGTACTTGTGACCTGGATCGGCCACTGTTGGTTAGACCAGGTACAGCAGACCTTATGTATACTATCCCTGTTAGGAGATTGCTCACAGTGCTCCTCCAAAGACTGTAAGTTGGAGCTCCAGTATAGTTAACTATAGAACTGGAGAAGGCGATCTGGAGGCTACACCTTTTGTAAGGATCTTGGAAAGACAGGAGCAGTTAAGAGAACATTACTAAAATTGTACAGGGCTTGTAACACCCCCCCTGTCGGAGTTGATAAGTTAGCCAATTCCAGGACGGAGACGTTTTGGCTAGTCCTACTTTTGAACTTTTATATTACAAAAGCCTGGTGGTATTGGTAGTCCTTGATTGTACCTATTGAAATCAGCATGGTAGGTCCCATAATCCCCAAGATAGGGTTGTAGGAAATCCAGACTAGCCTTCAGTTTCTCCCTCCTGGGACTGGGGCTTATGGAAGTCAACATGTAATCCCACAGAGGAAAGAAGGGACTAGGGGATCTAATAGAAACATACAAATATTTAGCAGGCTTCGATAAAGTTTCCATAGAGAAGTTAAGTGAAAGACAAGGAGCTGTGAAATGCAGTTTGAAGGAAGCTGAGCGGGAGAGGTGATAATGGCAAGACTCCAGCCCCTTAGGACAGAGGAAGGGAAGGAAATAAATAGATGGGACAAGGTGGCCAAAAGGCTTTCTTGTCTGTGGACAATTTGCTGTTTTCACCTTAGTGTGCTGCAGATGGCTTTTACAGGGGGCAAGGCAGCAAGCAAGATCTGCCCCAAGTTACAGCGTGCAGCTTCTCCGAGTCAATACCCTCAGCAGGGAGAGAGCAGCACAACAGGGCAGGATTCAAAGGGGCAAAAACCCATTGCATTCAGTAATCTCACAGTGAATAAATGGGAGGGAGGAAGGTACACAAGGTCAAGGTTTTTCCTTACCTGGGCGCAAACATCCGTTTTTTAAAGGAACTTTGTGAGGTAAGTGAGGGCTTACTAATGTTTTTTCTTTTAAGCCTGATAACAGAGAATGAAAAAAAGAGATGAAAAGCGCCAAATAAAGACAGAAAAGGGGAGGACATTAAAAATCATTCGTACTTAAAAACATGGGAGTGGATAGGTCTAGCACTGCACACCTGCACAGAAAGGAAATTAGGAACCATCTTCTCCTGCTGTCTCAGGAAGAAGATGGGGCATGCAGCTCCTCTGAAGGACTGCTCAGCAAGAAGGCGCCAGATTTCAGAGAGAATAGTTTTCTGCTTCTAAGCACTGCTCACCCATGGGTAGCATTTTAACCTAGCCAACTTTGTGACACCTTCCAAAAAGGTTTCCGTCTTCAGAAGAAGTGAAATATGAAAGAAATGCACCCACCATGCACATGGGTTTTTTAAAATCTAAAAATGATTTCCAGGTGTATATTCCACAACAGGTTACTTGGACGTTCATGTACGTGCGATATATTTTCTCAGTACATAGGACACAAGCATTGAGAGACCATTACCTTCAAGCAGAATTATCAGGCAGCCTGATATCATAAAGCCCCAAAAGGTTCTCAATTCTGTATGCATCCAAATCATTTTGCAATGAATAATATAGAGTAGCACAGTCAGTGACGGCAGATAAAGGCCAGCATGATCCATCTAGTGTGTAAGCTTCTCAGTTGTTGCACTATGATGGACCTTGGTTTCCTTTGCTTTATTGTTCCAGTGTAGTACAATCCATTTGTGAAACTGACTTTACATATTTGGGTTGTGTTACCTACCAGCAGATAGGTGGAGACAAAGAACCAATGAAAAACCTAGATTTTCCCATGCCTCTATTTGCGTCAGCCACAAGAGGTCTCTTCAGTATTTCTTTGTCTGCAGCAGATGGGAGGCTGCAGCCAGAAATTGGAAGGATCTGGAAGAGTAAAGCAGCCTTGCTCAACCTCAGCACCCCCTCTGTCGTTGTCCTGGACTGTAAGGTGGATTCGTTGTTGAGCCAATGCACTGTGGCGGCCGCTGTTCTGCAGCTGACGGTATGTGCCAGTCTGACATCTCGAACCCTGCGCCAATGGATTCAGTTTCTTCTGCTGGATGATACTACCCCTCTTTTGGAGTCAACTATAGTCTTCCTTTCTGACACCATGTTTGACCTGGTACGTTTGGAGAACAGGGATTGGTGCCCTGATGACAGTGCTAGTGTGTTGGATTTGGCTCCGGCACTGGGCAACGGACTCTTCTTCCAAAGCCTGGTTGGCCCAATTGGATTTTAAGGGGCAGCTTCTTTTTTGAGCCGATTTGGAGAAGCTGAGAAGGACCTGGACAAGATGAAGTTTTATCGCCTTCTGGAAGATAGGTCCAGGGGGCCTGTGAAGTGGGCTGGGACCCCTTTCTCATCAGCTTCTGCCCGTCCACTGAGGGTGTGTTGGCTAGATCCCTGGGGGTCTTGGGACTTTCATCATTACTGACCTGGAAAACCCTTCTTCTCTCTGCTTCCAGGCTTTGGGCTATTCTCGATCCTTTCATGGTGCGCTTGCGCCCAGGGACTCTGACCCCTCCAAAGGAGGACCCTCTTGGGCTGCACAATGAAGGTTTTGGGGGCCCATTCCCTGGTTCCACCGGTTGGAGGCAGGCTTCACCTTTTCTCACCTTTTCTTTCTGGAATGGGCCTGGGTTACTAAGGATCATTGGGTGTTAGACACCATTCAGTTTGGCTATGTCCTGGAATGCAAAGAGTCTATTCTGGATGCCTTTGTCATCTCCCCTTGTGGGTCTGCGAACAAAAGTGCCGCTATGCGGACCATCTTGGACAAGTTGCTGTGCCTAAATGCAGTGGTGCCTGTCCCTCCGGACAGATACTCCATCTATTTTGTGGTGTCCAAAAAGGACAATTCCTTCTGGCCCATTCTGGACCTCAAGGAGGACAACGAGCACTTGCATGTCCTGTGCTTCCGGATAGAAACCTTACACTCCATGATTCAAGCAGTGCACTGAGGGGAGTTCTTGGCTTCTCTCGATCTGGCCAAGGTGTATTTTCATTTTCCGATCTGGGTGATCAGCAAAAGTTATCTTCATTTTTCCGTGCTTGGCTCTCACTTTCAGTTCACTGTCCTCCCTTTTGGGCTATCCACTTCCCTGAGGACATTCTCCAAGGTCATGGTGGTGGCGGCTATGGTGCCGAGCAATCTGTGCCCATCCATATCTGGAAGAGTGGCTCATTCGGGCATGTTCCCTTTCAAAAGCGTCTTGGATGGCGTCCCAAATGGTGTCCTTTTTTTTTTTAAGTCTTGGCTGAGTGATCAATCGGGGAAAGAGCCAGCTGTTGCCTTCCCAGTCCCTGGAGTTTCTAGAGTTTCTGGGAGCACATTTCGACACTCATGGGTAGTTTTCCTGCCAGAAGAGAAAATCACAAGACAGATGGCCTGGTACTGTTCTGTGTGCAGCAGGCTCCCAGCATCTGGGATTATCTTCAGTTCCTTGGATTGATGACAGCAACCATAGAAATGGTGCTGTGGGTGCGTGCTCACATGTGACCATGTGCTCAAATGTGACCGCTCCAGTGGTCCCTGCTGACTCTGCGGTCCCTGAGTTCTCAGGAATTCAAGTGCAGGCTCCTGCTTCTGTTGATGGTGAAGTCCCGCCTACGGTGGTGGCAGCAGCCCTGTCCTCTGAAGAAGGGTGTGCCACTGAATGATGTCTCTGGATCCTCCTGATGATGGATGCCAGTCTCTCGAGCTGGGAAGCCCATTGCCAAGACTATATGTCCCAGGGCCATTGATTGGAACCGCAGGGAAGCGGTGTAGTCCATCAGCCGCCTCGAGGCAAAGGCCATCAGGTTGGCTTTTCGGCGTCTCTGGCCCCTGGTCGAGGGCCAGGTGATTTCACTATTTTCAGACAAGACCACGGTGGTGGCTTATGTCAATCGGCCAGGTGGCACGAGGAATGCTGGGGTAGTTCTGGAGATGTCTCTCCTGATTGCCTGGATGCAGAACCAAACCTAGCTTTGTCAGCTCGGCACATGCTGGGGTGGACATTGTGGCAGCGGACTTTCTCAGCCAGCATGCTCTGGATCCTGGAGAGTGGGAATTGAGTCCTGCAGGAGGCATTTCAGTTGATTCTGTGCCGCTGGGATCGTACTGAAATGGATCTGATGGTGGCCTGCTTATTCAGTCGCTGCACAGAGATGGGGTCCGAAGACGTCTATGCCCAGCCGTTGGCTAAGTCAGCACCTGCTGTATGTGTTTCTTCTGTGGCCCCTGATGGGGTGTGTGATCAGCTTCTTGGTAGCGATTTGTTCCGCGAGGCAGATTAATGAGCTGCAGGCTCTGTCTTGAGGAGATCCTTATCTGTCTTTTTAAAGGGAGGCCGTTTCCATTCGGCCTGTGCCTTCATTCTTGCCTAAGGTGATTCCTCCCTTTCATGTGAATCAGGTGGTCTGCCTTCCCTCCTTTTCTAAGGAGCAGTGTTGGGGGAAGGATAAGAAGCTTTACCTTGTGGATGTCCGGAGGGTGCTTCCTCTGGTACTTGGAGATTACGAATTCTTTTTGTAAATCCGACCATCTTTTTGTGCTGTTTTGCTGGTCTGCACAAGGGTGACCCAGTGGCTAAGTTGACTTTGAGGTGCTGAATTAAGGAGCCCCATTGCCTCGGAGTATCTGTTGTGGAACCAGCTGGTACAGGAAGGTTTGCTCACCAGAGTACAAGCGTCCTTGTGGGCAGAGCAGAGCTCGATAGCCCCTGCAGACATTTATTTGGCAGCAGCATGGGCATCACTTTGCACTTTTGTCAAGCATTACCACTTGGATGTCCACACATGGGCGGACACGGCCTTTGGCTCAAGGGTTTTACGAGTTGCTATGTCGTCTTCTTGCCCAGTGGAGTCGTAGCTTTGGTACATCCCACTTGTCCGGATTGGTCTAACAAGACGATACGGAAGATGACATTTTACTTACCAGTTAATGTCTTTTCCTTGAGTCCTGCTAGACCAGTCCAGGGCCCATCCCTGAAACTATCTTTGCTCTGTTCTTCTGCTGCAGTGCCCTTGGGTCTGTTGTGATTTTTATACTTAGCTGTGCAGGTTCATCTTCTACTGGCAGCCTTAGATTTATGTTTTACTCTACACAGTTCTCTGCTGTTGATTATGCATTGTTGCCCACGATTGAGGTGGTATGAGGCTCGACATGTTACTCCAATATACTTTGGGACAAGTACTGAAGAGACCTCTGGTGGCTGAGGCAGATAGAGACATGAGAGTGATGTCATTGAAAACTGGGCTTTTCATTGTTTTGTTTTGTTTTTGTCTCCACCAATTTGCTGGTAGGGGAATACAGCCCACTTGTCTGGACTGGTCTAGCAGGACTCAAGGAAAGGACGTTAACTGGTAAATAAAATGTCACCTTTTAATGCATCCTTCCTCATCCATCATCCTTCTTTGTAACCTTTTTGTATTTCTGGACCCTTCATTTATTATTTTATGGTGCAGTTGTACCTTCAGCAGCTATATACAAGTTGCCACTGTAGTCGCGAGTGAAGGCTTGTAGAGCCATGGTGAGCTGAAAGTCTAAAGAAGCAGAAGGAAACCGTTGGGCAGAAAGATACTTGTTGCCCTTCTTCCAAGTCGGTCTGCAGCATCAGGCACGAGACAAGGTGACACTAATTGTTGTTGGGCTGGTTACATAGTTGATCTTTATTGGATTTGTTAACTACACCCCAGCGATCTGCAGCAGCTTATGGCAGGGCCCCAGGTGGGAGTAGCTGCAGCGTTCAGTGTGAAAGCTGAAACCCTCTTAAAGATGTCTGTCGGATCACACTTTATCAGTTTGAGATCTCAACCATGAAGGGGCGTGCCACTGCAGTAAGATACTGATGGTGGCTGCCAGGGCATGCCCGTAAAATCCTCTAGTCACTGCCTGAGGAGGTATGGTGTCAGGACTTTGGAAGAATAAGCGGCAGTGTTCTTAAACTAGAAATTATTTCCATAGCAAAGAACAAGTAGAGGAAAACAGGAATGAATCTCTTAGGGGCTCTTGAAGACATTCTTAAGGTAATAGTAATCTGGAGACAGCTAGAATCCTGTGCTGGGATCACTCAAGAGAGGCTTAATCCTTTGTTCACATGTTAATGCTCGCTGAGCCGTGTGGCATGTCTGCATGGGAAAGGGGAGCTGCTGTTACGCATACAGCATCGCATGTTCACACTGCATGAGTGAGAGGTCCTGTGTTCTGTACAAACGGCTGCAACTGAACCCTTTTATGGTCAGTTCTGCATTAGTCCCTGAAGTTAATCCGGCGTGAACATATCTTGTAATCTTTTTTTGTTTTCTTTCTTAATTCTTCTTGTATCTGGAATTTCTTTTAGTTTGTGTTACAGCTGTAATTTGGAACATGCATATATTGGGGGGGGGGGGGGAGGACAGAGGGGTACCTTTATATGTTTCTATAAAACATGAAAAACCTGAACTGAAGTTCAAGGTGACTTCACTGCTGAAGGGCATATTGAAGTTAGTTTTCACATTAACAAGCAGCATTATGAACTTGTATTATCTTGTTTTCATTCTTACAACTGATTTTCTCCTTTGAGGTAGGTAAAAAGGTGTGGGGGAAGTACAAATCAATTAACCTACCATAATAGGGTGAATATTTCCATAAAATGAAGTCTGTGTTGATTCTCAATTTTATGGGAACAATGTAAAATCTGATTTGAAATTTTGTATTGTCTCCCCTGAGACACAATATTGTACAATTCAGAAGCAGATAATTTTTTTATTTTATTTCTGCATCCCCCTCCTCCCCAGCAATCTCAAAATGTTAAAATCTTTGGGGTTTAGGCTTTTTCCCCTTTTTATTTAAATACTCTGATTAATCATACAAAAATGGTTTGCCTGCAGCCTGGTCGAGAAGCTAATTGGAAAATACCTAGATCCTAGCAGGCATGTGTGTGTGTGTGCACACATTATATATAAATATATAGATAGAAAGCAAGTGTCATGAATGAAACATTTACCCACAGCTATGGAAAACAAAAGCAAGAACTGAGAATGGGTGTATCGACCCCTAGCTGTGCATCTTCTTGCTGTCTCACACAGTTCAAGACTGCCCCCTGGAGCTTCTGCAGGTGACTGCAGCCCAGCAGGCTTGCCTAGCTCAGGTTCAGTACTTAGTGGTGACTTGCTCTAGTCTGTGTGTTCCTCTTAGTAACCCTTTACTCTTTTCTTTCAGGGTTCAGACGTGGGCTCCGAGAAGCTGTTCTCCTTGGCAGCAACAAAAGGTAAGTGCCATGCGTCTTGTTAGAAGCACTCACGGAGAGACACTCTGCAATATAATGATTAAATGTGGGAATGGGGAGGAACTCCAGAGCTCATTATTTTATTATTATTTATTTATTTAACATTTCTTCTATACCGCGCTCTTAAAATCAGCGCGGTGTACATTGAACAAAACATACTGCAATGCATACAGGCAACATTGAGTTTACAAAGAACAGGGGAAAATAACACATGGGATAACCGGGAGAACTATGTACAGGTTAACTTTATACTATATACTTTAACTATATACAATATTCTAACTCGTTTGGATATTTTAAGAGATTTCATGTGGCTGGTGCCGGTAAATGGTTATGATGTGGGCTATCGTGTAGGCTAACCATTTTCTGGTTGTATTAGGGTGCTAAGGCGTCTGGTGTATGTGGGAAGCTTGCTAGATGTGTGAGTGTCCGGGATGACTTCTGGGTAACATTTTGTGAACAGATGGTGTTTCACGGCTTTTTGGAATAGTATTAGGCTTTTGATGCCACGGATTTCATGGGGAAGTGTATTCCAGTTTAGGGGAGCGAATATTGAGAAGGCTCTGTTTGAAGTAGCCTTAGTACACGATGTCATCATCTTAGGAGCTATTAAGGTGTTCATAGCAGTAGTCCTCCTGTTTCTATTTTTGAGGGTGCTGTGAATTAGCTTGCTGATTGGTGTAGGTGGGTAGTTATTCAAGGCTTTGAAAGTAAGGACTAGGGACTTATAGTGGAGTCTGACTTGTAGAGGTAGCCAGTGCAGATCTTTCATGATAGGCGTTATATGTGCAGATCTTGGTGACCCAGAGAGGACTCTTGCAGCTGCATTCATAGCCAGGCGAAGCGGATTTAAAGTTGATGGAGAGATCCCGTGGAGGATGATGTTTGCAAAAACTAGGTGTGGAAGGACTAATGCCTGGAAGGTTGATCGTTACCGGGAAGAGACATACATGCATGTGGCTGTGCGTTGTGTAGGGTAGGGGGGAAGGTTCGCAGGTTTCTCCTGACACCAGCAGTGAACAAGAAAATGTATCTTATCAGTTAAAACATGCTTATCCGCTGATTTGCTGAACACGCCAAAACTGGGGTACTTTTCAGGTTAGCAAACTCCACACCTCTGTGTATTTAGCTCAAGTGACTCCTGGGTAAGATATTTGGACCCCAGGACCCGAGAAGGACTGTGGTGAAACGTGAGGATGTTACACTGAGTCATTCTGCCAGTTTCTCCTTCATGCCCCCTTAGCATGACAGACAGTGACAGATGGATTGTGCGCCATTGGACTGGAGCCGGTATGCAGCATGACCCAGGGTGACCTTGCAGCCCACTGCTGTGAAGGGGCTGGGCACCCTGCAGCCACTATGATACTCCAGTAACAGGGTACATAATATTGATAATGAAAACGCCCAGATCTGTTCTCTTGCTGGAAGTCTGTCGATTGCGTTTGCTTGCTAAATAGTGTGGGGGGGAGGGGGTGCTTTCTAGCCTGTTACAAGCTATAATTTCCATGTTATCCTTTTTCAATTAGCAAGTTAAAATACCAGTGTTTTACGTGGTTGGCCTGTCAGATCTAGGGGAACACATTTTTGGTGGGAAGGGCAGAAGGCAGGACAGATGAGCAACTAAGTTTGTGTTTGAAGCATTGTGACCTTGGAGATCATCTCCTATAAACGTTTAGCAGCTGCCACTAACCAGGAGTGTGCAGTACTCGCGTCAGGGGGATCGCGTCTAGCATTTAATCACTGGGCAGCACCCTTGTACAGGAGGTGCAGTTTATAGTCAGTTTATGTGCCTACACGGAGCGGTAGGTACACCCCTAAACAAAGGCATGGGGAGGGGTGACCTGCACAGAACGGCAGGTGCACCTACTCTTGCCACCTTGCTGGGCAGACTAGATGGACTATACTGGTCTTTATGTGCTATCGTATGCTATGTTACTATGTGTGTGTGTTCAGAAGAAACTTAATACATCCTAGTAGCCAAATTGTGTGTTGAGCGTAGGAGTCTAGCGATTAGAGCAGCCAACTGAGGACTATGGGCGCCAGACGTTAAATCCTATCAATGCTCCTTGTGAGTTTAGGAATGTCACTTCACCTGCCACTGCCTCAGGTACAGACTTGCAGGTGATGCTGAAAGCCGGTGCTGAAGTCGTCTCCTATCAGCTTTTTACGCCTATTTGAAGTGCAGCCAAGATTAGACACGTGTTAAACTGTGCACAAGTGGCGGCATTAAACTGGGAGAGCAAGACAAACACATGCGCACCAGACGTCTGTGCGAGTTTGGCATGTCCTCCCAGAGGAACAGGGGCATTGCGAGTTTGGCATGTCCTCCCAGAGGAGCAGGGGCGTTGCGAGTTTGGCATGTCCTCCCAGAGGAGCAGGGGCGTTGCGAGTTTGGCATGTCCTCCCAGAGGAGCAGGGGCATCGTGAGTTTGGCATGTCCTCCCAAAGGAGCAGGGGCATCGTGAGTTTGGCATGTCCTCCCAGAGGAACAGGGGCGTCGCGAGTTTGGCATGTCCTCCCAGAGGAACAGGGGCGTCGCGAGTTTGGCATGTCGTCCCAGAGGAGCAGGGGCATCGCGTGGCTGACTTGCACATGAGTCCTAACAGTATTTTGATGGCATTGGGGGCTTTTTCTGATGCCTGGATCATCTGAGAGGAAATGTCAAACTCCCCCGGGCAAAGCCCCTGATGCCATCAAAATACTGTCGGGGACCAGTGCCCGCAATGGAAAGCGAATCCCTGATGGTCCAGCAGCCCCGAACCCCCCCCACCCACCCAACTAAAGATAAAGCCGGTGGCCCATTGGCCCCAATCCCCCCACCCCCCTCCCGGTACCTTTACAAATGAGTGCGGGCACTGCCCACGTGCTCCCACTCTTGCCCTGCCATCTTGAAAAATGGCAGCACATGGCCCTGCGCGGTGCGTCTCTTATATGTCAGTCTGACCCGCCCGGCGCAGCTATTATTCAAGATGGCAGGGCAAGAGTGGGAGCATGTGGGCAGTGCCCGCAGTCATTTGTAAAGGTACCAGGAGGGGGGTGGGGGGATCGGGACCGCTGGGCCACCAGGGATTTGCTGTGTCTCCGACAATATTTTGATGGCATTGGGGGCTTTCCCCAAGCCTAGATCATCTTTGACATTTCTCCTGATGATCCAGGCATTGAGGAAAGCCCCCTATGCCATAAAAATACTATCAGTGGGCACGCGCTAAGGTTTAAGCCACCTCAAGACCAGGCGTAGAGAGATTGGCACTAAGGCTGGTTGTAAAATCTTCTACACGTTTCTCTGCATTAGGCACAGCCAATATTAGCATATCATTTTATTATTTGCAGCTCATTTGCCTATAATTTAAATACATTTAAATATTCTTGGTGTTAATTGTACACTGGTTTTTCCTTTGCTGTTTACGCATGTGTCTGTCTCTCTTCTGCATTTGGTGGTACCAGTAAGTGTGCTTGAAAGTGGTGTTATCTGCGTTTAAAGGCCACACTAGTTTTCTGCATTGGCCTGTTAGACTGTAAGTCTTCTGGGGACAGAGGAAATACCCACGGTACCTGAACTGAATGTAGCTCACCTTGAACTTCCATTGATAAGGTGTGTGTTAAATACAGAAGGATACCCCTGGGAAGATGGGCTTAAAAGGGTAGGGCTCTTCAGCTTGGAAAGGAGATGGCTGAGGGAAGATATGATAGAGGTCTATAAAATGATGAGTAGAGTGGAACGAGTAAACAGATCAGTTGTTTAACTCCTTAAAGAAGCAGAAAAACTAGGGGACGTGCAATGAAGCTACAATGTAGTACATTTAAGACTAATCAGAGAAAATAATTTTTCACTCAACATGTAATCAAACTCTAGAATTTGTTGCAGAGCATGTAGTAAAAGCTGTTAGTGTAGCTGGATTTAAAAGAGGTTTAGAAGAGTTCCTGGCAGAAAAGTCCATAAACCATTATTAAAGAGGAATGGGGAAATCCACTGCTTACCTGGATTGGCCACTATTGGAAACGGGATAATGCGCTCGATGGACCTTTGTTCTGATCCAGTGTGGCATATCTCATGTTCTTATGTAAATTATGTCCAGTGCTTTGTATGGGCAGGAGGTGCAGCCATACATTATCTAGGACAGTGTGCAAGATACGAAGACTTTGATGCTTAGTTCTTGGCCCTTTATCTGTTGCTAGAATATGGCACACTGACCATCTATGCCTGGATGCACAAGCTGAATCCATAGTAATGGATACAGGTCAGACCTTTCCTTGGATGCAGCCAATGTTTTCGCCGCATAGTTTATGGAATTATTCTCCCTTCATTAGGTCAGTGTTAACGCATCAAATGTGCAAAGCAGCTGCCCCAAATCCCACTAGGTAATAACAGCAGCTGTGGGCACCACTCTCTCAACAACGAGTCGCCTTGCTGAAGACCGAATACTGTTTAGGAGGGTCACCATGAGTCGACATTAGCTCGACGGCACTTAACAGCAGCAACAACCAGCACTGATCCAGGTTCCATCTTGTGCATATCCCTCACCCCAAGTGAAAAGAGACCTTTTTCATGGCAAAACCTTCATTGTAACAGTGTGCCGTGGTAGCTGGGGAGTCTTCACCTTTCTTGGGTTTGTAGGGTATTGGTTTAATGTTTTTCTCATCTGCCAATGGGATTAAATAGATGCAACTATGCTTGAGGTGAAAGCTGTTTAATTATTTATTTAGCTATTACAGTCTGAAATTGCCTTTTGATTTAAGTTATCAAAAAATATGGCTCTGATATTTGGAGAGAGAGGAGGAGCAGAGAGACTCACTGTTACCTAAGGTGCAGTTAAAAGACCCTCGCTTGACCCCGCTAAACAAGTTTTTCATCTTAAATGCTGTGTGTCACTCCTGCCATGGAGGACCCCAGGATGACTCTGGTGATTCAGCAGGTGAGTCCTGTACACATGTCAGAGAAATGGTCGTCAAGGGAATGTCGCTGAAGGAATGGTATTAATAGTTTATAAGTCAGACTCATTTATTATTAAGCTGATGTCGCCCTGGGTGTGTTGAGCTTTCTTATGTTGATATCATGCACTTTCCATTATATTCTTCAGTGGGAGAGACACTGGGCTGAGTGCACAGGCTCTTTCGTGGAAGACAAGTGACTGCTCTGATTAAACGTGAATCTGTACAGAAGTGTAAGCTGCCTAGCTCAGGAGAAGCTCATCGTGGGGCTAGTTTGTGCACACCTTGAGTTTCTGTGTCCTGGGCCTCAGAGTAAAAAGCCTCAAGTGTCACCCTAGTGTGATACCTGCTGTTGAACCTCAAGGTCCTCTTTGAATGCACTGTGTAATCATGGCCCGCATTCAGCATATAAACCAATGACTGCGGAGGGGGCTGTGAGAACCCAGACAGTGAGGCAAAGCTTTTGACTGCCTGACCATCTTCTTTTGCCAAAAGCCATTTCCAGCCAGGTGCAGAAACTGTTTTTGAGTTGTCCTGCTGCTTTGAGGGTCACCACAACTTGTGCTTTTCCTTTATTTTCGCCATTCTTTGCATTCCCTCTCCTGAAAATCACTCGCTAAGTGGAACAAACATTCAGCCATCCATGACTGTACAGCACTCCATTAGGGATTCCTTATTGTCTCTCCAGTCCAGTCCCTTAGTCTGGGTTGTGCTCCCCTTCCAGCAGCTTGGAGGCTGAGCCCATCACTGATTTGATGGTCCTCTGGTACAAATACCACTGGCACCACCCACCAGCACCAGTAAGCTCAGCCTCCAAGCAGCTGGAGGGAAGCAGTAAGCCAGGGTCAGGGCTTACTGGAGAGACAGGTAGGCCTTAGGGGAGAGTTAGGCTCCTTAGCTAGGGTTTCCTTTAAATTTCTTATTTAATTCATATATATTAATTTTATATTTGATTTAAATTTCATTTTATTTGTTTAGCTAGTTCCCTCCTTGCGGGACTGGACTGGAGTTCCTTCAGGAACACTAATTAGCAGGTAAGTTCTAATTACTTCTTTCTGGAGACAGCTACAATAACATGGTCCCCGTACAGCACTCCAGCCCTCAGCAGGCAGGCCTGCCAATGGCAAGTCATTTGACAGGTCAGCAGGAAGTGACCCTGGGGTCAGTGTGTTTCCATGCAAAAGTCATCCTGAGCCTGCAAGGTCTCTCTTTGATCACAGCTGTCTCCCACTATCCTTTGGAGCAGTTATTTGGAGTACCAGCAAGGCTTTGCCTATCACACAAGTGGGGGGGGGGGGGTGATCCCTTGAGTGCAGAAGGGGGTGGAGAGCATGCAGTTGCTCACAGCCATATCCTTCCAAGTCAGCAAGTAGTGCTGGACAGTAAGAGCTTTCTCCCTGCTGTAATCAAAGCATTACATATGCTCCACAGGTTAAGAATTGATATTTGTATTAGTCGCACATTGCAAAGTTTAATGTCTGCAGCTCTTCCAGATCCCCCGGGTGAACAGCCGCAGCACTGGGCTTATTTTCACCCAGTACACACATTTTGCAGCGAAAAACTCAGCTTGGTTTGGAGGAGAGCAAAAGTTTAGAAAGGGTGTATCAAGCCTGCTGATTCCAGACATGGATGCCACACTTCTGAGGCACAGCTCTCTGGAATGGGAATGATTTTTAGCACAACTGTCGGATCAGAACGGCAGTACCTCTGGCCTCTTAAAAACTTTAAAACACTTCTTTTAGCTTAGGAAAGAAATTTCTTAAAAATCAAAAAATAGACATTATTCTGGGTCTGCTTTTTTATTTAGTTTGGGGGGATATTCATAGCTATTGAGGCAGTTTGCAGACACCTTGCCAAGAAAACCTAGGGACTGCAGGGATGCCAGGAGTCAGTATTGACTTGACGGCACACATCGCATCGCATTAGCACGGAGTACAAATGTATTGAAGTGATTACAGTAGTAAAAATCAGCTACTATCTATCCTTAACGCTGTCCTCAGCAGAGGAGAGATTGAGGTGACTACTCCAGGCCTTGTGTTTTGGGGGAGTGGGGGGTCAAATGATGCTATAATAATCTTGCCTCCAACATCTGACATTACTTTGACCAGGAGTTGTGCTGGCCTGCATAGCAGAGATACGAGTCCTGGGCCATGAGGAACAGTGGCCCTCTGATCAGCCCTCATGACCCATTGGAACCAGAATGGCCCAACTCACATCCTAGGTTTCTCCTGCAAGAAACTCAGCTGTCTCGGGAGAGGAGACAGAAATGCTGCCTCCTCGTCTTAATTGAGCATTAAATAATTACCCTAGCTTGAGGGAGTGAACGACTCAGAAGCCAGTTTTCTCTGGCAAGAGCAGCGGCTGGCTCACTGTCTCCCTTGTTGTTTTTACCTGCCCATGGGATGTGCAAGTGACATTCCCAGCTCAGCTTCTGATGACTATTATTCCAGACAAGTTAATGGGGGAAGAGGAGCTGCCTGTTGCCATCCTGCTGTTTGTTTTTTCTGGATGGACACCAGACCATTCTCGGAGAGGGAGGGGGTGGCGTGTGCTTAAGGAGCTCATTGTGCTGCAAGGAGGGGACATCTGCACTTCCCCTGACCTCACCGAAAGACTCAGCTGTACCAGGGGCCTAGTAAAAATATACACTCCCAAGGAAGTTTCAATGGAGGCATTGAAAAGAAGAGACGTGAAAGCAAACAGTCCTCTTCAGTTTTACAGAATTAATGTAAAACGTGCTTCTCCTCTCTGTGCTTTGTGGACTCTAGGCTCAGATTTCGGTACATCGTGCGGTCTAGGCCCCTCTCTGGATCGTAAATGTTGGTCTTAGTTAGATTCTGGGCATTATGTGTTTTGGGCTCCTTTCTGTGCGCTGTACACTCCAAGCACAGATTTTGTGCACTTCTGTGGATCGTGCACTCTGGACTCCTCTCTGTGTGCCGTGTGCAGTAGGCCCAGACTCTTGGATCCTCTGTTCATCCGTAATTAATTTATCTTGCCATTCTAGCAAAAGCTGGAAGGCCTCTGACAGGTCTGTATTGCTGGGACAGTGTGACCTTATGAAATGTAATCTCTTGGTTTTTATGACCACTGTGCTTGTCGGAGGGCAGGGAAGATTAATACTATAAAACTAAATTTAAGGGCCATTAAGATAAAGTGTCAGTAGGCTAGTGTCCTGCTACTTTAATGGCAGAAAGACAGCACTTTCCCCCATGCCCGTGTAGTTAGCTGCTCTGTTACCTTATTGAGCCCAGACGTTGGAAACAGCTTTCAAGTGTGACTGGCAGCATTACATGCCTAGTGCATAGCATTAAAAACACCCCCCTTTCTTCCCCCACCTTGCCAACTACTTGACCCCAGGTATCTTATTGTTGGTAGTTTTGAATGTGTTGTGTGAAAAGCACAGTTCAAATTCAGATAACTTTATTTGTATGACTATTTCACGTGCATTGCCAAAGTAACGCATAAGGTGATTTCGGTTTAGGAAATGGTAGTAGTGGCAGTAAAATAAAATGATAAGGTCCAGAGAGGACAATAACGACTGTGGTGCTGATCACGTTACATTTCTTGTCCTCCTTTCCCTTTAAATACTGGACCACTAGGAGCATTTTCATACGTAGAAAGTAACGGCTGTAAGGAAATGTGGCATAGCGTTGAGAAATGGAGGGGTGTGATTTTGTGGGTGAACAGGGGCAGTTGTTAGTGAGGTGAGTAATTCTGGATGTAATTTTTTTTTTAAAGCTGTTGGTCTTCTCACAAGCCTCACTAACAAACAAACTCTGCGACTGGGGGCGGCTTTCCCTACCCCTGCTCCATTTTGCAGAGCCCCTTCAGCAGTCTAGCACATCACAGTCTTCAACCAAAAGTCAGTTTGTTCTTTTGGAGCCAGCTGGTTTGCATAGCTGCCCTCAGTTGAGATTAGGGCATTCTGAACTTAACTTGCAATTACGCAGGACTTCTCCATTTTAAGCTCTTTCTACCCCTTCCCATTTAGCCTAGCCTGCACCAGCAGTCTTGGGCAAGGGGCCACAGATTGCAGATTGCATAACCCTGAGTCTAGTCACTAGATATTGCTGTTACATAATAATGGAGACTTCCTCCCTGAGGGGCTTTAAACCTAAGGTCACGTTCTAAGACGATTCCTTCCAATGATAATTATGGTAAAGCAGATTACATTAAGCCCTTAACTTAATTATCACGGGCTGTTTTTCCTGTGCCAGGAGAAGTAGGAAAATACAATAAATAAAACAGAAAGTTATTCGATAAGATTTGTTGTATAGATCTGTTTTACTCAGAAGAAAACTAATCTCTGATATAATTGAGGAGGGGGGAGATACTGTGTTGAATAAGTAGGGGGAATAAGCTGCAGGATCCCTCTAAGCAGAGGTTTTCCTCTGCCCTGTACACAGTAGAACAGCCCCAGGCAGGTTTTGCAGATACTTTTAAGAGGGTAATTTTATAACCCCCACATGGCTGACTTGCGTCCTGTTTTCTAAAGTGAGGCACGTGCAGGTCACGTTTTATAAGATACCTGCATATCGATGTGCCATACACTAGGTGGGTCCGTTATACCTGCCCTAAAACAGGCAAAGCCGGTGGCTCCTAGATCAGCATAGACAAGCGTGTACACCATAGCATTCTATAGCATGTGTGCATCTGTCAGAGACGTGCCTACGCTCTGCACCACACCCACCCCAGGTCAGGTTCGGCATGGAGGACACTTCAGGCACCCGAGCACAGTGAGTGCAGAAGGGCCCATGCACGAGTCTAGAAAAATCCAGACTTGTGCCCCTAGGAGCCCCAGATCTTTATGCAGCTCCCTTATAAAGTCACCCCCTAAATGTCTGTTCCGTTAAATTAAGCACTTAAATGTTTGTAACTAGCCAGGTTTCAGCTTGGGAATCGGCTAGGGATTCAAGTATTTCTTTCCTTCACTTTCTCACCAGAAGCAGTAATTTGCTCATCTGTCCTGTGCATCTTCAGACCATAGACTATATCCCCAAGCTGTAACTTGGTGTAACCATCAGCCTTGTATAGGGTGCTGTGTACCCCTGGGTCACTGAAAACTTAGGGGCACCCGTTAGCATCCCCCATTTATTCAGCCATCTCTCTCCAAAGGAATTGTTTTCAAAGGTCAGATGTAAAAGCTGCAATTGAATTACATTTCACTGGGAACAAGCAGGAAGTCAGTCCTCACATATAGGTGATGTTGGCACCAAAGGAGCCCTCGCGGAAGCATCCCCCCCAGCTTTCAAAGGAGTCCTTTGGGAGACGCCACCACGCATGCGCACACAAGATGGCAGCCTTGTGCATGAAGGGCACCATGCATGCATGGTGGCATCTCTCAAAGGCTATTTTGAAAGCTGGGGGGGGATGCTTCCAAGAGGGCTCCATCAACACAAACATCACCAATATGTGAGGACTGATTCCTGCTGTCCCCAGAGAACACCTGTTACAGGTGAGTCAATTTTTTTGTAAATTGCTTTGATGTAATTCCATGAAAGTGACACATCAAATCTGTAAAGAATAGAACAGACTTCCTAGATTGACTGTTACTGTTAAATGGTAAAATACTCTGCAACTATCATACCTGTACATCAGACGAACATTAAGGAATTTCTGCACTTCAGGAGAAGCATCACATTCTTGTAAGGGTGCTCAGATGAATGTAGAAATAACCTTGCATCTCAGGGAAATAATCCTGAGGTTTCATACTAATTGAGGGCCAACGTGCTTCATGGATCCTTGACCATTTTGCTGCCCAAGACTCAGGAGTCACCTATGACCTGCAGACCAGAGCAGATGAAGTAGGCAACAAATTTCCTGTCCGGATTAAAGAAGTTAGTGGCTAAATGTGAAGATGCTGAGAGGCATTTCTGAAGTGAGCAACCAAGGCTAAGGGCCATGTAAGGCAAATACCATCATCACCGCCTGATTCAGAGAAATTCTCATGGCTATAGCTCCTTGCAGTCATCTTTAACAAAACAGAGATCCTTCATGTGTCCAGAGACCCCAACTTTACCCTGCCCCAAAGCATCAAACTCTGAGATACTGAAATACAAGTCAAACCCCAGATCAAATACCTTGGCGTTATCCTGGGCCACCATCTAAACTTCCAACCTCGCATTACAAATATCACTAAAAACATCTACTTCAAACTCTGAATTCTCCGTAACCTATGCCCCTCCTATCTCCTGATAGTTTCCGTACAGTCTGCCAAGCTTCCATCACTCCTCTCCTCTCCTCTCCTTGACCACTGCAACTCTGTCCTCCACGGGCTTCCTAAGGCTACCATTGCCCCCCTACAGCTTGCCCAAAACACTGCTGCACGGATCATAGCCAGAGTCCACAGACACTCCCACATCACTCTCATTCTAAAATCTCTTCACTGGCTCCCAATTGCATCCCCAATCAAGTTCAAGTACTTGCTATCACCCATAGAGCTCTCTTCAACACCTCCACTGAGCAACTACAACCATTAATCAGATGTCCTGACAGCAACAGACTCCATCGATAGAATGCATCAAATCTTCTCCCACCAGCACAGTTTCACATGAGATCACAACGTACATGCACAAGAGCCTGTGACGTCTATGCTCCCACCATCCCGCACAATGCGATGCCTCCAATCCCATACTCGATTCAAAAAGCACCTCAAGACACTCCTCTTCAAAGAATACTATAGCACATGCACTACAACTCCCCCACACCATTACCATTACCCCTCCCCCTTAATGATCTGAGGCTGCTCTACCCCCACCTCCCACCTCAAACACCCTACTTCCTCCCCTCCTCCCCCAAACCCAGATAACCTTTCACCTCCCCCGCCCCTCCACCATAGTCATACCAACAGATATACTTCCCCCCATGTTAAATGCTGTTTACAATTTCTAGTTTTTCTATTTTAGTTTTATATGTTTAAAGTTGCCTGCAAATGTTTTCGATTGTTCCATGTAAACCATTTTGCCTAGTAGAAAAAATGGTATATAAAACCAGTTAAATAAATAAATACAGGCTTGTGAGGCCCTGGGGAGGGGGAGGCAGAGTCCCCTCTGACAGGACATGTCTGTGTTTACTCTGTTGTGAGTTAATCTGCTGGCAGTGGGAGACATGCTAAAAGGACCTTCTGAGCACACAGCCACAGGATAGCACATAGCACAGTCCGATAGCATCTGAGCTGCAGATACATTTCAAAGACAAGTTGAGCTGAACTGGACTCCCTAATGGGGGTCCCTAATGCTGTTTGCAGCCTCCATTGTGTTATGCTGCTCGGTGGCTGCGTTCAGCTGTTTCTCAGCGCCCAGCACCTTCCATTGCAAGACGTCCTTAGAGCACAGAGACGGTTTCCATGGGGACAGAACATGGAGGGCAGGCTGCGATCCGCATCTCGGGCCTCTTAAACAAATCCCAGTAAATCTGCAGGGTAGCGTTTTCTCCCTTCTCTTTCACTCTCTATTGCTGTCTGCGGTTTCTTCTTTTTCCTCTTTAAGCCTGCAAGATCTGTGTAAACGCAAGGGTCCCAGATTTAAATTCCTTCATATTCACCTCAACCATTCAACCTCGCTAGCCATATTAACCAGGACCAGTGGAGGAATACTGGGCATCTTAGGCAAAATTTCAGCCATCTCCTCTCCCAAGATTTTGATAATAGAACTCATTAAGAGCTTCTCAACACCACCCCTCCACAAAAATCATGTACAAATGTAGAATTAGACCTTGTACTTTTAAATATTACGCTTTGCTTTGTATGTGTGTGTGTGGCCGCTCTCCCTGCAGGTAAAAGGATGTGCTGAGGGCTCTTTGAGTTTGTCTGGCTGTCTGAATCTAGTGTTTTTCTTCAACTGCAGCTGCTCTCAGCTGCCCCTCAGAAGATGCTTCCCTAAGCAACCGCCTAGTTTTGTCTAATAATTCTTCCAGCCCTGAGAGTAACTGGGTAAGAAGTTTGGACAGAGGGGCCATGTAGGAGCACTAATCATAGAGGAAGCAGTTGGTGGGGTGGTGAGGGATTTTTAAGCCATTTATTATTACTCTTTGGAACCCTGTTCGGTTGTGCAATGCAGAATTTTCGTATTTTGAACAGAGTTGGCTGTGAGGAGATGGGCAGGTGAAAGAATAACTGCATTCATTGGTGGCCTTATTGTGGGCCTGTATGGCTGGGAAAAAATCAGACTATGTATGTCAGGTCAATTCGAGAGTGGAAAGAAACAGAAAGTGTTATTGTGGGAAGCACCATTTCTCCATGGACAAGCAGGATGAGTCAGCCACACCTGGTGATGTTATCCGATGGCACCATCTAAACATAAGTGCTCTCCTAGTGTGCCAAGGTGCCCCTACCCTCTGGCCCGCCCCTACCTGGCTCAGTTTTTGCTGCTTCTGCCTAGCCAGAAGGATGGAACACCAAGCTCTCCTGCCTACTTTCCACACTACAGCATGGAAAGCGAGAAGAGAAGCAACCAGAAAAGCCACAAACCCGACTTTAAGAAATGCCTGAAGTGCAGGGAAAAGATGAACTCCATGGACGCACACAATCAGTGCATCCAATGCCTGGGACTCCGTTAGCCATAGGTAGCCTTACTGTGGGCATACGCAACCAGGAAGGAGGCAGGTTGCATGACTGTTGGTGACACAGACAGGAGGTGGTGGTGTCAGTATGGGTGAAGCAGGTTGCATCACTGTCGATCCACATTTCATAGAATGAGGCAGTTTGGATCAGCCAGGAAAAATGAGGGTATCAGGCTTTGGGAGGTGAGAGAAGAGAGACCATAGAGGTGCTCAGCTCTTTAGGTAGGGTGGGAGAGAAAACTGAAGGGATTATGTCTGGTGAAAATAGGAGATAACAGAACAGGGTGGGGGTCAGAGAGTGAGTAAGCACATTGAAGAGATTGGGCCCAGAGGAGAGCCAGGCTGCAGGAGGGAGATGTGGACCCAGGATGGAGAAACAGCAAGGGGGTCAGGCTCCAGCTGGGAAGAGGATGAGAGAGAGTCAAGTCGAAGGAGGGAGAGAGTGAGTGGTGAGATTGTATTTGCTTAACCACCTTTCAAAGCAGTTTATAATTTAATAGAGAATTAAAAATATAAACGTTTAATATTGTTATAGCCTTGTGATCCACCCTTACAGTATCCTCCTAGAGGAACAGTGCATAGTGCATAAAAATATTTAAAATGCTGCAACAGAATGAGAAAATATCTGTTAAATTTTAAATTAATTACTTTTTGTGTCGTCATTTAGACCAATATAAAATATGCCAAATTTTGCAAAATTTAAAAATGTGTATAGAATTTTTCAGTCGTGTGTGTAGAATTCCCACAGGTGTAATATATTTAACATAGATGCCAACTTACTCCATTCCAGGAGGGAGATTTTAGGCCACTCTTGGACTTCTGACAACCCTAACCTGACACATTATGGGACCTGCAGCCCTGACTTCAAAGGATACAATCAGGGACTAGAAATATTACAATGATGTACATCCAAAACCAGGGCTGGCTAAAAGGTCTCCCCCTTGGAATTGCGGATGTTTGTGGCCCTAATTTAATTGTTGGCATGTTCAAGCAGCTGATCCTTAAGTACCAGACACAATGACGTCTTTACCGAGTCAGGCAAGATTGATTTATAAACAATAAAAATGAAATACGAGGAATATAGGTGACATTTTAATGGCAATTGTTAACACACTTGGCCTGAGGCACCCGCAACAGCACAAACGGCAACTTTTTTAGCCCCAGTCGTGAGCACCGAGCATATAATAAAGTGTGGAATAAGGAAAATTATATTTGCATGTTGAATTCTTATTTAAATATAAATCCATGGTGGTGACTAAGGAATGGAAACGGGAGCAGTAACAGTTTGCTGGGGGGGGAGGGAGGAGGAGCTTTTCCTTATTTTCAAACATTATCAAAGAAAGGAACATTATTCCCCCATTGCCTGTTGCAGCCCCCTCCCCTAATGGAATTTGAGGCAGCAAGCTAGCCCTAGTTACATAGAAACATGATGGCAGAAAAAGACCACATGGCCTATCTAGTCTGCCCTTCCATATTAAATGGTGCCCTTTTTTCCTTTAGAAATCCTCTGTATGATTTGTCTGTGGTTGGGGGAGAGGAGTCCATGTCGACATTAATTTTATTTCTTTTTTATTTATTTAACTGCATTTATATCCTGCTTTTCACCGGGTCAGGCAGAACATGCTGTTTCTTTTTCCTAGCTCTATACCTTTTCTCAATTTTAACTCTATAATCGGAAACTGTCCAGGTATTTCCTTTTCTCTTTTTTGTGTTGGGGGAAGGGGAGCAGGGATAGATTGCTGCATGCTGGAGAGAGATTGGGATCCAGGGCTTATGAGCAGAGCTCAGTTTGATTAACTGTATGGCCTAGGCCTATTGCCACTTATCTGACTGTTGGGGAGCTTTGCTTAATGAAGCTGGATAGCTGGCGGATGAAGAGAAGGGAGCTGCATAGGCTCTGCGGCAAACTCCTGCAGATGAAGGAGGCTACAAGACAGCAGGGTGAGGATGACTGACCCAGACTGGGGGGTTTATTTCTCATGTGTCTCACTCCGGACAGTACTATTTGCTTTGCTTAAATCAGAGACAAAAATTAAACCAACATAAAAAGAACCCATTAATTATCCAATTCTTTTGTCGAAGCCCACCGAGGGAGGGCCAGCACTGTCAACCTAGCCCTCACCAGACTGTGGACTACTTTTATTCGTTTTTTTTGTTTCACCCTCGTGAATTTAAAACCAAGTACTTATCTTCATCTCCAAACTGCAGTTATTGTCCTTCGTGTTGCAGATTTCAAGATGTGTAATACACGACGTGCACGTTTCGGGTGTGCGCCCTGTATCAAGTGTATTCTCCATATAAAGTATTGCAACAAACTGCCATCATTCTCTTCCAACTCTAGACTCCGCCATCTTCATAATATAATACCCAAGCAAGCCACGATGAAGATGGCGGAGTCTAGAGTTGGAAGAGAATGATGGCAGTTTGTTGCAATACTTTATATGGAGAATACACTTGATACAGGGCGCACACCCGAAACGTGCACGTCGTGTATTACACATCTTGAAATCTGCAACACGAAGGACAATAACTGCAGTTTGGAGATGAAGATAAGTACTTGGTTTTAAATTCACGAGGGTGAAACAAAAAAAACGAATAAAAGTAGTCCACAGTCTGGTGAGGGCTAGGTTTGACAGTGCTGGCCCTCCCTCGGTGGGCTTCGACAAAAGAATTGGATAATTAATGGGTTCTTTTTATGTTGGTTTAATTTTTGTCTCTTAGAGATTCACCATCATAGATAGGGGGTATTGTTGATTTTGCTTAAATCAGAAGCTAAATGCTTTTGATCCTCGGCAGTGACATACCTCCATTCATGCCCATCGCCCCTATTCAGAGTTCTTTGACACTAGGATTGCTTTCTTCTCTCTATGCACAGCTATCAGGTTTTAGGGTCAGTAAAGAAGGAAAGTTGTCTTTCTGTGAAAGGATGGAGGAAACATTTTCTTTAAGGGTAGGTAAGGTACAGCTTTCATGCTGGAGGGGAAGGTATTTGGGAGATTTTGCAGATTTGTTTGCTGTAGGTCCTCATTATTCCCACTTGGTGGGAGGAGAATAGAAAAGTAGTATGTAAATAATATGTAAATACTACTTTGTGTTTCAAATATGTGTAAATAGTTAATTATGGTTATCCAAGTTGAGCTACCTGTTTTCTGTAATTCTCCAGGACCAAGCAGGAAGTCAGTCCTCACATATGGGTGACATCGACGCCGATGGAGCCCTTGCGGAGCATTTCCCCAGCTTTCTATGAAAGCCTTTGAGAATGCAGGCACGCATGCGCGGTTCCCTTCCCGCCTAAAGGTGCCATCTTGCTCAGTCTCTCTTTTTCCGTGAAGCCCGTCGGACGTGTGTCCTAGTCCTTCCGGAAAATAGTTGGATTTTTTCGTGATTCCTTCGCTATTTTTTTCTCCGGTTCGACGCCGGTTCCCTTCCCGCCGGGTTCGGTACACCGGTATTGAGCCCGATCTTACTTTTTCAGTTTTTGCCCTTAGTGGCTGGAGTTCGCGCCCTTTTTTCTTTTTCCCTGGAAGGCCGGTCCTTTGACCTCGCGGGGACTCTCTTTTTTCCCCGATGGCTTCCAGTGGTTTCAAAAAGTGTGATCGGTGCAAGAAGCTGATGTCTCTCACTGACACACACGACTGCTGCCTTCAGTGTCTGGGTCCTGACCACGATCCTAAGATCTGTGGACCATGTGGAAAGATGTCTTCCAAGGCGCTTCAAAGTCGTCAGCACCAAAGGGAAAGGCTTTTCTCCGACTCGGCCTCCTGCCGGGCCCGGACCTCGTCTGAGGCCTCGACATCTCGGGAATTAGATCCCGAGCACCGTCGGGGCTCCTCGGACAGGGGGTCCCCCGACCAGGAACAAAAGAGGAAGAAGCGGCTCGCGAGGGCACTGTCGGAGGAGGTCCCTGGCTCCTCGAAAGCTAGGTCTCAGACCCCCGACTGCCGCCCCAGGCCCGTGGAACAGGAGAAGCCGCCAAAAGTACCTCGTGTGGAGCTGGAGTCTGCTGGACACGTAAGTCCTGTAGTCCTCGTGAACTCTCCTCCCAGAGAGCCGATGTCGGGCCCGGCACCGCCGGGGCACGAGTCGGTGGCTGCTGAGTCTCCTGAGCTGGGTCTCAGGCTTGACAGCCTTGGATTGCAGACTGTCTGCCTTCATGGAACAGCAGCGGGCACTGATGGCCAGCCTGTCTGGCGCATCTGCCCCAACCACCGGGACATCGACATCGAAGTTGACCCCGGAGACCGAGCCGATACTCGAGACCATGAAGGCTCGAGGTCGACCTCGGTCGCGGTCTCCCTTGACCTCCCATTCGGGACCGAGGGTGTCGATGCCGGTGCCTTCGGCGTCGGGGCGGGTGCTCACAGGCCCCGCGCGGTCGGACCCCGATTCCTCATCGGACGAGTCTGCCTGGGAGACTGAGGATGAGGAGTCCCCCAACACCTTCCGGACTTGGTGCATTCCATCGGACTCACCACAGTCTGAGCCCCGGAGTAGATCCCCTCTGGAGGATACTCGGTTCTCGGAGTTCGTCCAGGATATGGCCACTGCGCTGGCTATCCCTGCGGACCACGAGGAGGAGCCTCGAGCCGAGGAGCTCGAGGCCCTACAGTATGACTCTCCTCCGAAGGAGGCCTTTACTGTTCCGGTTCCTCCGATGCTGGAACGGCTCCTCTTCCGGATGTGGGAGGCACCGGCCTCGGTGCCGGTTCTAAGCAAGTGGGTTGATTCCATCTATCGACTCCGGAAGAGCCCTGGTTTTCAGAAAGCGCAGCTACCACACCATTCCATGGTGGTGGAATCGACCAAGCATCGCCTGAAAAGTCAGAAGATGCACTCCGCGGTGCCCCCTGGCAGGGAGGCCTGGAACCTGGATGGTTTTGGTAGAAAATGCTTTAAGGGCTCGATGCTTGCTTGCCGTGTCCAGTCTTACCAGCTGTACATGGGCATGTACTTGCAGGACCTTGCCAAGGAACTGGCCGGGTTCTCTGCTGTTCTCTCCGGGGAAACCTTGCAGAGGTTCAAGTCCTTGTCCTCGGGGATATGTGAATGCTCCAAGTTTATGTCCCGCGTTGCCTACGATGGCTTCAAGGCTTCGGCCCGTGTTGCGGCAACCAGCATCGCGGCTCGACGCCAGGTGTGGTTGCAGTCATCGGACCTCGAGCCATGGGTTCAGGACAAGTTGGTCAATGTCCCTTGCCGAGGTGAAAACCTTTTTGGCAAGCCCATGACCGAGAAGGCCGCACAGCTCGAAACCGAGCACCTCACGAGGACAAGGCTGTCTAGAAAGACTTCTGCCCCTTCTCACAAGAAGAAGGGCTCGGGTAAAAAGCCCTTTTACCCGAGGAAGGGTACTGCCTACAAACAGTACCCACAGTACCAGGCCTCCCAGGCTCCCCTACAGGGGCAGCAGGCCAAGGGACAGGGTAATGGGCCCCGTAGGCAGAGGACCCCCAAGCCTCCGGCCCCTGCTCCCACTCAGCAGGGTGGGGGTTTTTGACTCCTTAGGCATAGCCTCTCCGTCCCTGCTCTCCCAACCCTGCACAGGAGGTCGACTTACCCTGTTTGCCCACAGGTGGCCACTCATCCCTGGAGACAGTTGGGTGCTAAGCATCGCCACAAGGGCTATATGCTACACTTCCAACAGCTACCTCCTCCATACTTTCCAGGGGAGCCTCCAAGGCCTCCCCTGCACACAGATCTTCTCCTTCAGGAGCTCCAAGGTCTGTTGCGGGACAAGGCAGTGGAGCCTGTGCCTCCCCACCTCCAAGGTCAAGGGTTCTACTCCAGGTACTTTCTAGTACCCAAAAGAACCGGTGGCCTCCGGCCTATTCTTGACCTCAGAAATCTCAACAAGTTCCTAGAGAGAGAGAAATTTAAGATGCTTGCTCTTGGAACACTACTGCCCTACCTCCAGCAGGGAGATTGGCTATGCTCCTTAGATTTAAAGGATGCGTACACTCACATCCTCATTCATCCAGACCACAGAAAATACCTCAGGTTCATGGTGGGAGGAAACCGTTATCAGTACAGAGTACTGCCTTTCGGCCTCACTTCCGCTCCCAGGGTCTTTACCAAATGCCTGGCAGTGGTGGCGGCCTACCTGAGAAATCAGGGCATCTTTGTCTTCCCCTATCTGAACGACTGGCTCATCAGGGGTCAGACAAGCCACCCTCAGAACTATTGCTCTTCTTCAAAACCTGGAGTTTGTCATAAAATTTGCAAAGTCCACTTTGCTCCCCTCCCAGAACTTGGAGTTCATAGGGCAAGATTGGACTCTCTGCTGGCAAAGGCCCAAAGATTGAAACTTGGCAAACCAGTTTCTCAGCAGGTCTCTGGTCTCCGCCAGGCTCTGCCTGAGGCTGCTTGGCCACATGGCTTCGACAGTACATGTGACCCCCAATGCCCGGCTCCATATGAGGCCTGCACAGTGGTGCCTCAGAACTCAGTGGACACAGGCCACAGGCAGCCTCAGAGACAGAGTAAGGGTGTCCAGACAATTTCTGAACTCCCTCCGCTGGTGGCTGCACCCACCCAATCTACTGCAAGGGATGCCTTTTCAGATTCCTGGGTTCACAGTGGTGTTGACCACAGATGCCTCCCTGCAAGGCTGGGGGGCTCATTGTCGAGACAAGTGCACCCAGGGCCTGTGGTCTCCCTGGGAGGCCACACAGCAGATCAATCTACTGGAACTCAGGGCTATTCGGTTAGCCCTCAGGACTTTCTCTCAGACACTGGCTCATCAGTCTGTCCTAGTTCAAACAGACAACCAAGTAGCCATGTTCTATTTGAACAAGCAGGGCGGAACAGGCTCCAGGCTCCTTTGTCAGGAAACACAGGACCGCTGCTTGTTTGCTCTCAAGCACAACATGCTCCTCAAGGCAGTGTATCTACCTTGCCAGGACAACTACCTGGCAGACAGGTTGAGCAGGATTCTGCAGCCCCACGAATGGCAGCTCCATCCCTTAGTGGTTCAGAAGATTTTCCTGAAATGGGGACTTCCAACCATAGATCTGTTTGCCAGTCCATCAAACAAACAACTGACAAAGTTCTGCTCCAGGCAACCGCATCCTCTGCGACTGGCAGCAGATGCTTTTCTGATCCCAGGGCCTCCTGTATGCGTTTCCTCCCACGCCCCTGGTGGCCCGAGCCCTGTTCAAGATTCTTCAGGACAAGGCCTCGGTCCTGCTGGTAGTTCCCAGATGGCCGAGACAGCCTTGGTTTCCACGTCTGCTTCAACTGGCAGTGGATCCCCCACTACCTCTGGGGTTGCAACCCGATCTTCTCTCTCAGGATCAGGGTTCCCTTCTGCACCCAAATCTCAGAGCTCTCAATTTGATGGCATGGAGGCTGCAAGGGTAGTTTTGGCTCCCTGGGGCCTACCTCAGGAAGTTGAGGAGATTGTCCTAGCCTCTAGGAAGTAGACCACTAGAAAAACCTATGCCCTGAAATGGAAAAGGTTTTCTGTGTGGTGTCAGCTACGTACAGAGGATCCTTTCTCCTGTGCTGTTCCAGTAGTGCTTCAGTACCTGCTGCACTTATCCAATCAGGGACTTAAGTCCAATTCTGTTCAGGTCCACCTCTCAGCTCTAGCAGCTCACCACTCACTGGTGGAGGGACATTCTCTGTCGGTTCACCCCTTGGTGTCCAGATTTCTTAGAGGCTTGCTCTTACTAAAGCCTCCAATCTGCTCTCCAGCTCCTGAGTGGGAGTTGAATGTGGTCTTGCAGCAACTGACTCGCCCACCTTTTGAGCCGATGGCTACTTGTCCACTCCGTTTCCTTTCTTGGAAGACACTCTTCTTGGTAGCCTTAACCTCGGCCAGGCGGGTGAGTGAGCTTCAGGCCCTAGTCTGTGACAGGCCTTACACCCACTTCTATGGGAACAGGGTAGTCCTTAGGACTTATCCAAAGTTCCTCCCAAAGGTTGTCTCCTCTTTCCACCTCAACCAGGAGGTGGTTCTTCCGACCTTCTTCCCTAGGCCTCATGCAAGCCAGGCTGAAGCAGTCCTGCATACCCTGGACTGTAGGAGGGCCTTATCCTTCTACCTTGACCATACGCAGGGGCATAGAAGGGCTACTCAGCTCTTCGTATCTTTTGACCCTAATAATTTAGGCTTAGCTGTGTCCAAGCGTACCTTGTCCATTTGGGTGGCTGACTGTATCACCTGGGCTTACAGGGGGGCTGACCTTCCTTTGCAGGGTTGGGTCACGGCCCATCGTGTCAGGACAATGGCTACCTCAGTGGCTCACCTCCGCTCTGTACCATTGGTAGACATCTGCAGGGCTGCAACTTGGTCTTCAAGCCAGACTTTTGCGGCCCATTACTGTCTGGAGAGGGAGTCCCATAGGGACAGTGCTTTTGGCCAGGCAGTACTCCGCAATCTCTTTGAGGTTTAGGCAACTCCTGCCCTCCAGCCCTCCGTTGGGCTACCGGTGGAGGTTCTTTCAGTGAAAAGCCTTTCTTTGATGCTGGGACTAGAGGGAGTTCTCTTGTTCAGCCTGGGTTCCTGGTAGCCCAGAGCTAGGGAGTCACCCATATGTGAGGACTGACTTCCTGCTTGGTCCTGGAGAAAGAGTAGTTGCTCACCTGTAACAGGTGTTCTCCAGGAGCAGCAGGACTCAGTCCTCACAACCCTCCCTCCTCCCCTGGGAGTTGCAGTTGTACATAGCACACAAAAATGTAAAAATAAACTGTTTTTAGCTATGTCATTTGACTGAGCAAGATGGCACCTTTAGGCGGGAAGGGAACCGCGCATGCTTGCCTGCATTCCCAAAGGCTTTCATAGAAAGCTGGGGAAATGCTCCGCAAGGGCTCCATCGGCGTCGATGTCACCCATATGTGAGGACTGATTCCTGCTGCTCCTGGAGAACACCTGTTACAGGTGAGTAACTACTCTTTACGGTGTAACCCCCACCGTAAAAACCTAAATGTTCCATGTAAACCGCGCTGATGTTGAAGAGCGCGGTATATAAGAGAAATAAATAAATAAATAAATAAAAGGAATATGTAGAAAGCTAGAGCTAGGTTTGTGGAGTTTCTTACTAACCATATTGTAACCTAAAAGGATGACAGGGATAGAAGTGGATGGAGAGGATAACAGCAGTAAACATGAAAAGGAACTAGAAGAGATGACAGTATTCCAGGGTGGGAGGGGATAACAGCAGTAAGAAAGGTGAAAGGAAGGCCAAAAAACTGTCAGCATAGTTTAAAGGTGAGGCTGGAGAGGCCGTTATAGCCAAAACAGCATCTTTCAAGAAATGGAAAAAGGAGCTAAATGGCAAAAACTGGAAACAGCACAGGCACTGGCAAGTTAGATACAAGGCATTGATAAGGCAAGCAAAGAGAATTTCAGAAGAAGCTTGTTGTGGAAGCAAATACGCATAATAAAGACTTTTTCAAGTGCATTTGTAGCAAAAAAAACCTGAGAGAGTCAGTTGGACCATTAGATGATAGAGGGGTAAAAGGGGGGCACTAAGAGAGGGGGACAAGGCCATAGCTTATGGAACTTATATGGAACTCTCTCCCTCCCGATGTGCGATCCATGGATGATTTAAAGGAGTTCAGAAAACAACTGAAATTTGTACTCTTCACTGAGTACTATGGCACAGACATCTAACAGTCTCTATTATTATAGCCCGCATGTAACTTGTTTTACTGTAACGGTTCCTTGATGTTGCGTATCCCAATTTTACCTTCACTCTTTAGTTTAATCAGTGTATGCCCCCCTGTCTCTGTTCTCCCTTCTTGTGTCTGGTAACCGCTTTGATTTAAGGAAAAGGCGGTATAGAAAACCTGTTAAATAAATAAATAAATAAATAAATAGCAGCGAGACTGAATGAATTCTTTGCTTCCGTTTTTACTGAGGAAGATGTAGAAATGTTACCCATGACTGAAATAGTATTTAAAGGAGATGCTGCGGAAGAATTGAAAGAAATATCGATAAACCAGGAAGATGTATTACAACTGTTTGATAAACTGAAGAGTAACAAATCACCTGGACTGGATGGTATACATCCAAAGGTGTTGAAAGAGCTGAAATATGAGATTGCAGACCTGCTATTAGTAATCTGTGAACTATCATTAAAATCATCTGTAATACCTGAAGACTGGAGGATTGCCAATTTTTAAAAAGGGTTCCAGGAATGATCCGGGAAACTACAGACTGGCTTTAGCCAAGGAAGGTCTTGTCTTACTAATCTGTTATGTTTTTTTGAAGGTGTGAATAAACAGGTAGACAAAGGTGAGTCGGTTGATATAGTGTATCTGGACTTTCAGAAAGCCTTTGACAAGGTCCCTCATGAGAGACTTTTGGCAAAATTAAAAAGTCATGAGATAGTAGGAGGCAGTGTACTATTGTGGATCAGGAACTGGTTAAAAGATAGAAAGCAGAGGGTAGGGCTAAATGGCCAATTTTCCCAATGGAGAAAGGTGAATAGTGGAGTACCCCAGGGATCTGTGTTGGGTCCGCTGCTTTTTGACATATTCATAAATGACCTGGAAAAGGGAATAACGAGTGAGGTTATCAAATTTGCAGATGACACAAAACTATGTAAAGTTGTTAAAACCCATGAGGATTGTGGAAAATTGCAAGAGGATTTTGATAAATTGGAAGACTGGGCATCCAAATGGCAGATGAAATTTAATGTGGCAGAGTTATGTACCTAGGAAAGAACAACCCAAACTATGATTGCACAATGCAAGATTCCACATTGGGAACCACCACCCAGGAAAAAGATTTAGGTGTCATCATGGATAACATGTTAAAACCCTCTGCCCAGTGTGCAGCGGGGGCCAAGAGAGCAAATAGAATGCTAGGTATCATAAGGAAAGGAATGGAGAATAAAACAAATGCGACCACACCTTGAATGTTGTGTGCAATTCTGGTCACCGTATCTTAAAAAGGAATAGCGTTATTGATACCCCTATGAAGAGAGGCTAAAAAGGTTAGGGCTCTTCAACCTGGAAAAGAGACGGTTGAGGAGAGAGATATGATAGAGGTCTATAAATTAATGAATGGAGTGCAACGGGTAAACATAGATCGATTGTTTACACCATCAAAATATAGAAAGACTAGGGGACATGCAATGAAGCTAAAGGGTAACCTATTTAAGACTAATAAGAGAAAATATTTTTTCACTTAACGTGTAATCAAACTCTGGAATTGTCTACCGGAAGATGTAGTAAAAGTTGTTAGTGTATCCAGGTTTAAAAAATGTTTGGACAAGTTCCTGGAGGAGAGGTCCATAAACCATTATTAAAGTGGACCCGGGAAATCCAGTGCTTGTCCCAATACAAGCATTGTGGCACCTGTGTCTTTTGGGGAAACTGCTAGGTGCTTGTGTTCTAGATTGGCCACTGTTGGAAACAGGATACTGGGCTTGATGGATCGTGGTCTGACCCAGTATGGCATACCTTATGTTCTTATGGAGTGTAATCCTGTGGACTTTGTCATGGATAGATAGCTAGGGTTTGGGCAGAAAGAGAAGGGAGGAATTGGAGGTGGAGGTGTCTTGACGAAAGAGTTGAGAGTAGAGAAGAGATGACGGGGATCCAGAGGCAAGAGAGTTAGATGGACATAGTAGTTTTGCTTGTTAAGTGCTGTGGCAGATTGGAAGGAAGGAAGCATGAATTTGAAGTGAAGAAAGTTAGGAAGCAGGATTTGAGCCAAATGCGCTCAGCTGAATAGGCACAGGAGTGAAGGTATCGGGTAGTTGAAAACAGCCAGGGCTGAGGTATAGTGCACCTCATAGGATGTAAGATGGGCAGAGCAAGAGAATCCAGAGCAGAGGAGGAGCAGTATTACAGGAAACTATAGCCTCATCAACCGAGTTAAAAGACAAAGTGGAGGAGAGATGTGATGAGACAATAGTGGAGAGAGCTTATGGATCGATAGCATGAAGATTTCTGAAAAGGTAGGGGGGGACAGGACGAGATTGAAGTTGGAGAGTGATGAAGAGTGAAGCTACCAGGTAATGATCAGATAAGGGAAAGGCTGAGATACGGAAATTAGATGGTAAACAATTAGAGAAGAAAACAAGGTGTAAAGGCAATGGCTGTGGTGATGAATAGGGGCAGAAGAGCAAAGCTGAAGGTTAAATGAGGAGGTAAGGGAAAGGGGTTTGGAAGCATAGGATCAGAAGAGTTATCAACATGAATGTTAGTCACCAAGAATAAGGGAAGGGGAAGGAGAATCGAGAAATAAGGAACGCCATGAGTCTAAGTCGGAAAGAAAAATAGAGGTGGACTTGTCAGGGGGTCTATACATAGTAGCTATCCGGAAGGGTAAGGGATTAAAAAGGTGGATGGAGTGGACTTCGAAGGAAGAAAAGGAGTGAGACTGAAGTAGAGGGAGGGGTTGAAATTGGTAGGAAGGAGAAAGCAGAGCTCCATGCTAGTATCCCGCTTAGCCTCTTACCACGGGCATGCTCTTGAAGAACATCATGTGTGACCTCACCGAGCTGTCTTAGTCTCTCTTTACAGAGAAATTGGAGCAGTATCATTCCCTACTGGCTCATGGCAAGGACTACTCAAAGTTTATGGTCCGGGTGACCTATGACATCTTAGAAACGGCATTTAGAGCTTCTGCCAGAGGTATTGGCACCCGGAGACTTGCCTAGCACTACCTCTGACCTGGAACAATCGGTGGAGTATAAGCTTGCTAATATGCTGTGCTGTAGAGAGAATCTCTTTGGGGAACAGGTTGAAGAGAAGCTGGCTTATAGTACTACTATATTCATTTGTATAGCGCTACAAGGCATATGCAATGCTTTACATATAGATGTAAGAGAAAGTCCCTGCTCATCAGAGCTTACAATCTAATCAAGACAAAACACATAGCAAAACGGGACTAGGGTATGGTAAGATACACATAAGAATCTCCGCTGTGCTGAACGCCACTTGGCGCAGACACCTCACCTCTGAATCCCTCCTTCAGTTTCGTCATTGCCATTGGGAATACCGCTCCATGATTTATACTGCCAAGCAAGCATACTATTCCAATCTGATCTTGTCATCTTCCATTTCTATTCAACAGCTTTATTCTGTTGTTCACTCGCTGTCTGCTTCCCATACCTCTCATCATCCATTCCCCACTCTACTTCCCATACCTCTCATCATCCATTCCCCACTCTGCTTCCCATACCTCTCATCATCCATTCCCCACTCCTTACCCAACAGACTTAGCTGCCTTCTTCTCTGACAAAGTTCTCTCATTATGCTCCATATTCCCAACCTGCCCCCCCCCCCCCTTCCCTGGATTTCCCTTGTCCCCTATATCACCCCAGTCACCATCCACATCTGCCTCATCCCTGTCGCTTACATGGTCGTCGTCCTGCCCAATTTCTGTTGCAGATCTATCTAAGGCCCTCACCTCTTCACACAAGACCACCTGTCTCTCAGACCCTATTCCCTCCCATTGGTTATTGGAGCCCTCTCTTGCACTCCTGCCCTTGATCCTCTCCATGTTTAACTCTAGTCTCTCCTCCGATTCTTTCCCTGCTCCTTTGAAGCACGCCTTGATCCTCCCCATTCTTAAGAAACTTACACTTAGATTCCTCTGTCCTTGCTCATTGGCGTCCTGTCTCAAACCTCCCCTTCCTATCGTCTCTCCCTACACCACTCCTCGGGAACTCCGCTCTTCTGGCAAATTGCTTCTGTCTGTGCCCTTCTTTAATATTTCTAACTCCAGACTTCGCTCCTTTCATCTTGTTGCTCCTCAAAGTGCCTGGAACAAACTACCTGAGTCTGTACGTTAGATGCCTTCTCTGATACTTTCCAAATGCAGGCTGAAAACTCACCTTTTTGCTGCCGCTTTCGAATCTTGACTCACCTGATCTCCTTACCATTCCCCATAGTTGCAGCTACTGTGTTGTCTGTCTTGACTAGATTGTAAGCTCTGATGAATAGGGACTCTCTGTGCAGCATTGCATATGTCTTGTAGCACTCTACAAATGTTCAGTAGTAGTAGTAAAAGTCCTGGAGAAGCTGGTCTTCGCATAACTCTCCACGCACCTTGACACTACCCACATGCTCCACTCCCATCAGTCCGACTTCAGAACAGGACATCGCACTGAAACCATCCTCCTTTCCTTCCTGAACGAACTGCACATCTCGCATGATCATGGTGACCTTTCCTTAGTCGTCATAGGAATCGGCTCTAGATCTCTCCTTGGTTTTTGACCTTATTGATCACCACACTCTTTTTTTCATGTCTCTATAACTCTGGAATTCATGGATCCGTGCAGACATTTCCATCTGCTCCACCCATAGCTACAAAGATGTGCCTGCACCACTGCAACTCCGCCCGGAGAACATTTATGTGCTGATTGTGTAAAAAGGAACAATGCTTTTCGCCTTCGCTCCTCATTTTTATGCCCATATACTCCCGCATAATTTTATAGGAACAGTTTTCTACATGCATGGAAAATGCTTCATAAAATTTATTTTATTTATTTATTTAACAGTATTTCTATACCGCCTTATCATAAAATCAAAATGAGCCCATCATGTTTGATTTCATTTGATAATACCGCCTATTGGAAAATGTCTACTAAGTGAACAGCTCTAATATGGTCAGGATTTTGTTGTGAATTCTTTAAGTATGTTTGAGTATCGCAAAAATAAATAAACTGAAATCCTTACTTAAGGCTGTTCAGAAACAGAAATGCTTTACTTTTCCCTGATGAAATTTCTCACACCTGGCTAGATAGATTTGTATATAAATTGTTTTAAATAAATAAATATCATAGCAACCAAAGAATGTAACTTTAAGCCTGTTACACTTTATTTATTTATTTATGTCTGTTATACCACCATATCAAGTAATCATAGCGGATTACATTATAACATATTAAACAAGTGGTAACAGGTGCAGGTAAATTTCAGTCACAGATATGTACATGATTTAAACTCTTTTCTTAACTTATTTATAATTCCTATAAATAAATGATGACCTTGGTTGTTCATATTTGAATACTTTTGTGGTTTTAATATCTAATCATTTTGTAGTTGAGTAGTGTGGCGAGTGGTATGAGTTGTCCTTTTTAATGGATGTTGAAAGGATATCAGGGATTTATGTTGGGTCACTGTGTTTTCTCTGTTGCAGCTAAAGTGTTCAGTGAATAGAAATGTTTTAAGTTGGCTGCGGAAGATGGAAAGTTCAATTATGGCTCTAAGTCTATCTAGTAGTGTGTTCTCTAGGGGAGGAGATAAATATTTGAATGCCGTTACTAGTGTGTTGTTTTGTTTTGTAGTAGTCAGTTGGGATTATAAATGTATTTATCATTCGTCCTCTTCTTTGTCGGTCATTGGATATTGTCCTGATTTAGATGTGAAAGAGTCGTTGGTTCTTTGGCTCTGATAATTTTAAAAGTGGTCATTATTAGCCTTACACCCAGCTAGCCACTTGTAAATAAGAGACGACTCGTGTATATTGTAGATAGTTGTAGATAGTTATCACAAGTTGATATCCAAGTTGTATTACCCGTTCAATGTAAGTGCATAACAGGCCTCCTGTTTTGTACAAAATGTTATATGTAAACCGCACTGATTTTAAAGAGCGTGGTATATAAAAGCAATAAATAAATAAAATTAATTCTCCAGGACCAAGCAGGAAGTCAGTCCTCACATATGGGTGACGTCGGCGCCGACGGAGCCCCCGTGCGGAGCATTTCCCCAGCTTTCAAAGAAAGCCTTTGGGAATGCAGCGCGCCTGCGCGGTCCCCTTCCCGCCCAAGGATGCCATCTTGCTCAGTCTTTCTTTTTCCGCGGAGCCCGACGGACGTGAGTTCATGTCACCGGGGAAAAGTTGATTTTTTTTCTGAGATTTTCGCATTGTCTTATCCGGTTCGACACCGGTTCCCCTTCCCGCCTGGGCTCGGTACACCAGTATCAAGACCGGAGTTTTGATTTTCGGTTTTTGTTCTTCGTGACTAGCGTTCGTGCTCTTTTTGTGTTTTCACTGGCAGCCTGGTCTTTTGACTTTGCAGGGGCCCTTTTTCCCCCGATGGCTGCCAGTGGGTTCAAAAAGTGTGATCGGTGCAAGAAACTTATGTCTCTCACCGACACACATGAGTGCTGCCTCGGGCCCGACTATGACCCGCTGGCCTGTGGCCCTGCGGCAAAATGTCATCGAAGGTGCTTCAGAGCCGTCAGCATCAACGTGAGAGAATTTTCTCTGACTCCGCGTCCGGTTCCTCTGAAAGGGAGTCTCCCTCCCGGGAGCACAGAAGGAAGAAAAAGCTCGCGAGGACGGCGTCGGTGGAGGCTCCTGGTTCCTTGAGGACCAGGTTGCATAGCCCTGACCACCACCCCGGGCTCTCGGAGTTGGAGAGGCCTTCCAAGTTACCTCATGTGGAGCCAGAGTCCCCGAGTCACGTAAGTGCAGTTGTCCTCGCAGACTCTCCTCCGGGGGAGCTGACGTCGGGCCGGACGCTGTTGGGGACCGAGTCGGGGGCTGCTGAGCCTCCTGAGCTTGGACTCAGGTTGACGGCCTTGGAGAGCAGCTTGGCTGCTTTCATGGAACAGCAGCGGGTGCTGATCGCCCGTCTGACCGGTGCATCTGCCCCGACCACCGGGACCTCGACGTCTAAGTCAACCCCGGAGACCGAGCCGATGCTCGAGTCGATCCTCGGTCAAGGTCCCCTTTGACCTCCTGTGCGGGGCCGAGGTCGTCGACGCCGATACCCTCGGTGTCGGGGCGGGTGACACCAAGGCCCACACGGCCGGAGCCGCTTGATTCCTCCTCGGAGGAGTCGGAGTGGGAGACGGAGGACGAGGAGTCCCTGGACACCTTCCGGACTCGGTGCGTCCCTTCAGACTCACCGGAGTCTGAGCCTTGGAGACGGTCCCCCCCCCTCCCCCCCCGGAGGATACCTGGTTCTTGGACTTAGTGAGGGACATGGCCAAGGCCTTGGCCTTCCCTGCGGACGCTGAGGAGAGGAGCCTCGAGCCGAGGATCTCGATGCCCTCCAGTATGATTTTCCTCCGAAGGAAGCCTTTACTGTACCGGTTCCTCCGATGCTGGAACGGCTGCTCTTCCGTATGTGGGAGGCACCGGCCTCGACGCCGGTTCTTAGCAAATGGGTCATTTCTGTTTATCGAGTCCGTAAGAGCCCTGGATTCCAAAAGGCGCAGCTACTGCACCACTCCATGGTTGTGGAATTGGCCATGCACCGTCTGAAGAGTCAGAAAATGCACTCCTCTGTGCCCCCCGGCCGGGAAGCCCAGAACCTGGATGCCCTCGGTAGAAAGTGCTTCCAGGGCTCTATGCTATCTTGCCGTGTCCAGACCTACCAGCTGTACATGGGCATCTACTTACGAGACCTGGCAAAGGAGATTGCCGGGTTTTCAGCTGGCCTCTCCGAGGAATCTTTGCAGAGGTTCAAGGCTTTGTCAACAGGGATTCGAGAGTGCTCAAAATTTATCTCTCGAGCAGTCTATGATGGCTTCGAGGCTTCGGCCCGGGTAGCCGCAGCCGGGATCGGTGCACGCCGTCAGGCCTGGGTGCAGGACAAGTTGGTTGATGTCCCTTGCCAAGGTGAAAACGTTTTCGGTAAGCCCATGACTGAAAAGGCTGCGGAAATCAAGACTGAGACTCTCACCAGGACAAGGTTGTCCAGGAAGACTTCTGCCCCTTCTCAGAAAAAGAAGGGCTCGGGAAAGAAGCCCTTTATCTCCAGGAACAAGCAGGAATGTAGTCCTCACATATGGGTATCGTCGGTACAGATGGAGCCTGCGTGGAAACGCTCCCCAGCGTCCAATAGGAACGCTTTTGGGAGCATCCTTCAGCACATGCGTGCTGCCTTCCCACTTTTCCAACTGTCCCTCTTCAGTTCTTCGTTTTCCTCGGAGCCGACAGGACCTACTCCCTGTCACTGCAGAAAATTCTGTCTTTAAATTTCTTTCTTGTGGTCATGTTTGCCTACCGCACGACGCCTACCGGTACCACCGGTTCTTTTCTTTTCTTTTAAAAAAAACCCTTAATTTATTTAGACTGTTTCTTTTCAGAAACTTTCCTCTTTGGTGCTAGGTGCCATTTTGGGCATTAGGCCCCTTTTTCCTTAATTATGGAAAAGCCAACTAGTGGTTTTAAAAAATGTACTAAGTGTGGCGGTACCATTTCTGTCACTGACACCCATGATTGATCAGGTCCTAAACCATTTTAGACAGCATTCTCCAACTGAATGTCTCTCCTGCATGGGGATGACCAAAAGAGGAAGACAGAACCAGGCCGCAAAACTCGGTACCCTCTTTTCTTCAGATGCCAGATCCATTGCATCGACATCGTCAAGGGCCTCTTCTTCCTCCCATGGATCTCAGGTAACTAAACATAAAAGCCGGTCCTGAAAGGGTAGCTCTCCTGCTAAACATCGAGAGGCCATTGGCATAGCCCTTGAGGGAATCACACCGGCAAAACAGCCCCGGCGGGAGGCTTTGGTTTCCAAAGCATCGATGGGGCTTCAGGATGTTCTCGAGGCCTCACCCTCGCACGAACTACCTGTGCCATGCTCAGGGGTTCCGGCTGTTCTTACCGGTACCGACACCCAAGCATCGGCAGCGTCGATAGACCAGAGGTTTCTTGCTATTGAGCACAGTATCGCAGCTCTTCTTTCAGCTGCGGTACCGGTGGTCCCAAGGGCACCGGTACCGACATCGATGCCGGTACCGACACCGGTACAGACACCGGCACCGGTACCGGCCCCGGTGGGTACTCTTCCCATGCCATCTCTGGCTGGAATGGACAAAGCTGTGCCGGGTTAAGATATGCCGTACTGGGTCAGACCAAGGTCCATCAAGCCCAGCATTCCGTCTCCAGCAGTGGCCAATCTAGGTCACACGTACCTAGCAGTTTCCCCAAGGGACACAGGTTCCACAATGCTTGTATTGGTTCAAGCATTGATATCCTGGGTCCCTTCTTAATATGGTCCATGGACCTCTCCTCCAGGAACTTGTCCAAACCCCTTTTAAACCCAGCTACACCAACAGCCCCCACTACATCCTCCGGCAACAAACTCCAGAGTTTGATTACACGTTGAGTGAAAAAATATTTTCTTTTATTAGTCTTAAATAGTTTACCCTGTAGCTTCATTGCATGTCCCCTAGTCTTTCTATATTCTGATAAGGTAAGCAATCGATCTACGTTTACCCGTTCCACTCCGTTCATTAATTTATAGACTTCTATCATATCTCCCCTCAGCCGTCTCTTTTCCAGGTTAAAGAGCCCTAACCTTTTTAGCCTTTCTTCATAGGAGTATCCTTCCATCCCCTTTACCATTTTGGTGGCTCTTCTCTGAACCTTTTCTAAAATCGCTATATCCTTTTTAAGATACGGCAACCAGAATTGCACACAATATTCAAGGTGCGGTCTCACCATGGAACGATATAGAGGCATTATAATATCTTTTGTTTTATTTTCCATTCCTTTCCTTATCACACCTAGCATTCTATTTGCTCTCTTGGCCGCCGCTGCACACTGGGCCGAGGGTTTTAACATGGTATCCACAATGACGCCTAAATCTTTTTCCTGGGTGGTGGTTCCTAATGTGGAACCTTGCATCGTGTAACCATAGTTTGGGTTGTTCTTCCCTAGGTGCATAACCTTGCACTTGTCCACATTAAATTTCATCTGCCATTTTGATGCCCAGTCTTCCAATTTATCAAGATCCTCTTGCAATTTTCCACAATCCTCTTGAGTTTTAACAACTTTAAATAGTTTTGTGTCATCTGCAAATTTGATAACCTCACTCGTCGTTCCACTTTCCAGGTCATTTATGAATATGTCAAAAAGCAGCGGACCCAGCACAGATCCCTGGGGTACACCACTATTCACCTTTCTCCATTGGGAAAATTGGCCATTTAGCGCTACCCTCTGCTTTCTATCTTTTAACCAGTTCCTGATCCACAATAGTACACTGCCTCCTATCCCATGACTCTTTAGTTTTGCCAAAAGTCTCTCATGAGGGACCTTGTCAAAGGCTTTCTGAAAGTCCAGATACACAATATCAACCGACTCACCTTTGTCCACCTGATTATTCACTCCTTCAAAAAAACATAACAGATTAGTAAGACAAGATCTTCCTTGTCTAAAGCCATGTTCCTTATCGTCACTCCAGTCCAGTCCATTTACTTCTGGGTTACGCAACCCTTCCAGCAGCTTGGAGGCTGAGCCCAACCTTTTTGGGGATGGAGCGGTATAAATACCACTGGGACCACCCACCAACTCCAGTATTCTCAGCCTCCAAGCAGCTGGAGGGTTCCGTAAGCCTTGGGCTTACTGGAGTCCTACCTTCATCTATTCTCTTTAATTTAATTTAATTAATTTTACTTTAATTTTACTTTAATTTACTTTAACTTACTTGGTTTCTAGTTTGGGGGCTCTGCTCCTTTAAGGTTTGCTTGCTCTCCTCCTCCCCCCCCCCCCCCTCTCCCGGATCCGGCACGGCTCTCTGAGCTATTTTCTGGTCTGCAGCAGCGAGGAGGTGCTCTGCTCTGCCCAGCTCCCGGGTCTTCTAATCCTGCCTTCTTCGGGGGAAACAGCCTCGCGCCGAAGCCCTTCAGGTGGCTGAGCGCTAGAGGCTGCACCGCTAGCCGGATTGGACCGCCCATCCCGTCCCCACGCTATTGAACGCGGAGGCGAGCCACGCGGTGCCGGGTTCCCACACGGTGTGATCAGACGGCGATTGCACACGTGTTTCAGTGGGACTCAGCGCCGGACTCAACGCCGGAGCTCAGACCGGCGCCAGGAACACGCTCGCGGTCCCCCCGGTCAGGCTCCACGTGGTGAGGCCTACCACGTGTTGAGCCTACGGGTGGTGATCGCGGAGTCGGGCCCAGGATCTTCATACAGTCCTGAAAAACACAAGTACCTCCCTTAAGGGATAAAGGAGTGTTATCTTATTTCCTTTGGTTTGACCTTATTTTAATTTTGATTTTAATTTCAATTTTAATTTTAATTCTCTTAAATTTATTGAAGTTACCTTATCTTTATTTATGCTTTATTTGCTTCAGTTAATCTGGTAAATTTTCTACGGGTTTAAAATGGGAAACAGTCTAAGGGGCTATTGATTCCTAAGAGAAATCTTGCCTTGGTTTCAGGTACCCGCAAGGGTAAGCCCCAGCCTTTCCCATGGCATCTAAACCGCGCTGCCCTTCCTGTGGAACGCGCAGGGGCACCTCCGCAGAGGCAGGAATCTGCAGGAGCTGCGCCGCAGTGGCTGCCTCAGTAGAACAGGAAATATTGCAGCCCTCCCAGGGATCAACAGACCCTCTAGTTGGGGAGGGGGGGTCCCAGTGCTCCATCTCTACCCCTTCGGAGCTGCCCACGCCTCCTCTGCTTCCTCCTCCCCTCCCCTCGAGTGCAGGGGGGGACGGAGAATTTTTCTCCAATGACTTCATCCTCTTGCTTCATAAGGCCTACTGCCTGCGCAAGCAGAGCCTAGGGGCAGAGGAGGTTGCCACACCAGTGAAAGACAAATCAGCCAGACACCTCGGGGCTATCAACCCGGAATCTGGCATCCCTTCTAAGCGCCCACGTCTGGATGGGGAAGAGCTCCTAGCGTCCTTTTTTCAGGGTGCTCCGGAGGAGGATAGCTCGGCTAAGGACCTGGACGAGGATGAGGAGGAGCTGGAAGAAGGAGAGATGCCGGAAGAAGATCAATCACGGATAGGAGGAGCTCCCGGCATTAATTAATGAGTCCTTAAAAGTGCTCAATGTGGCCTCAGACATGCCATCACAGGAAGAGGCGTTGGAGGACCCCTTAATCCAGGCCATTAGGAGATCCCAGAAGGTCTTCCCTGTCCACAGGGTTGTGCGCCAGATGATCCAGGAAGAATGGGACCAACCAGAATCAAGCTTAAGGGGAGTCAGAACCATGTCTCGCCTATACCCTCTTCCAGTGGCAGATAAAGAACTGCTGAAATCGCCCAGGGTGGATGCAGCGGTATCAGCAGTTACTAAGAAGACGACTATCCCAGTTGAGGGCAGTTCAGCCTTAAAAGACGCGCAAGACAGGAAGTTGGATACGCTCCTGAAGCAAGCCTTTGATGTAAGCGCCCTCGCATTGCAGGCCTCCGTGTCAGGAGCTTGGGTGGCTCGAGCCTGCTTAAGGTGGGCTCAACAGCTCCAGACAGAGGGCTCTTCGGACGAGATTCAAGCCAACTCGGCCAGAGTGGAATCCGGCGCAGCCTACTTGGCGGATAGTCAGTATGACCTCATCAGAAGCCTAGCCAAGAACATGGCCTCGGTGGTGGCGGCTAGACGTTATCTGTGGCTACGAAATTGGGCAGCTGATGCTTCCTCGAAGACGCGCCTGAGTCGGCTCCCCTTTAAAGGGAAACTATTATTTGGGGAGGATTTGGAGAAGCTAGTTAAAGACCTGGGTGAGTCTAAGGGAGGCAGACTTCCAGAAGATAGACCAAAACAAGGCTGCCCTCTAGCCCCAGTGCGTACCCAACCTAGGGATGCGCAGAGATTTCGACCAGCCAGGTCAAATTCCTTTCCCAGGGGCCGTTTTCCCTCAAAGGGACAAGGTTTCAGAAGTTTTCGAGGGGCAGGTCGGGGTTTTGGGGCATCCTCCTCCTCCTCCTCCTTCTCGGGCCCTAGGAAACAACAATGAAATGTCGGGGGTCCAGGGGGAAGGGTGGCCGGTAGGCCGCCGCCTGAGGCGGTTTATTCCCGCCTGGTCCCATGTCACGTCCGATCAATGGGTCCTAGAGGTGATCAGAGAAGGTTACGCTCTCGAATTTGCAAAACAAATACCGCCAGCATTTGTTCAGTCTCCCTGCGGCTCGGCAGCAAAGAGGGCGGCAATAGAGACAACTCTTGCCCGTCTAATAGCTTTAGGGGCGGTGATTCCAGTACCACCAGACCAGTGCGGCTCTGGTCGGTACTCGATTTACTTCGTAGTACCAAAAAAGGAAGGATCCTTTCGACCGATCCTAGATCTAAAACAGGTCAACCACTGCCTCAGGGTGCCTCACTTCCGGTTGGAGACCCTACGTTCAGTCATAGCTGCCGTGAGGGGAGGAGAGTTCCTAACTTCCCTCGACTTGACAGAAGCCTACTTGCACATCCCGGTCAGGAAGTTCCATCAACAATTCCTGAGATTCGCAGTGCCAAGAGGCCACTTTCAGTTCCAGGCCCTACCCTTTGGCCTAGCTACGGCCCCCAGAACGTTCACCAAGGTAATGGTCGTAGTGGCGGCCTCCCTCCGGAAGGAGGGAATATTAGTGCACCCCTACTTGGACAATTGGCTGATCCGCGCAAAGTCGGTAGAGGAAAGTCATTCGGCGACGTCCAGAGTGATCCAGGTCCTGGAGGAGTTGGGGTGGGTCATCAACCGGGCAAAGAGCAGGATGACTCCCTCTCAGGAACTCGAGTACCTAGGAGCAAGATTCAACACCCACAGGGGCAGAGTATTCCTGTCTCGGTCAAGATCAAGGGAACTAAGGTGTCTAATCACGCAGTTTCTATGCAGACGAAATCCCTCGGCGTGGCATTATCTTCAGGTTCTGGGAACTATGGCGGCGACAATAGAGGTAGTGCCATGGGCCAGGGCCCACATGCGACCGCTGCAGCGGGCGCTATTACGTCGATGGTCTCCCCAGCATCAGCCTCTCTCAATGAGGTTGCCTTGCGCTCCGCGGACCAAACAGTCCCTCCACTGGTGGAGATGCCCGAGGAATCTGGACCGCGGAATGCCCCTCGATCCCCATCTGTGGTTGCTATTGACGACGGATGCCAGCCTGTCAGGCTGGGGAGCGCACTGCGAGGACCAGTTCGTCCAGGGTCGCTGGACACAGATGGAGTTGCAGTGGCCCATCAACAGACTGGAATTGCGGGCCATCACCCTGGCTCTCAAGGCGTTCAGGGCCTTAGTGCAAGGAAAAGCAATTTGCGTTCTCTCCGACAATGTCACCGCGGTGGCCTACATCAACCACCAGGGAGGCACCAGCAGTCACGCCTTGGAGAAGGAGGCGGACACTCTTTTCCAGTGGGCGGAGTCCCGGCTGCTGGCACTCTCAGCGCAGCATGTGGCGGGCGAGGACAACGTCACAGCTGACTTCCTCAGCAGGTGCAAGATAGACCACGGAGAGTGGGAACTAGAACAGGAGACCTTCGACCAGATAGTGGCCCTTTGGGGTCGCCCAGTCATGGACCTCATGGCGATGTTCTCTACAGCCAAGGTAGACAGATTCTTTAGTCGAAGGAAGGAAAGGATGTCCGAGGGATTAGATGCCCTGTCACAAAAGTGGCCTTCGGAAGGTCTTCTCTATGTATTCCCTCCTTGGGCTATGATCGGAAAGGTTCTCCAACAGGTGGAGTCTCACCAGGGCTTGGTAATCCTCATAGCTCCGGATTGGCCTCGCCGCCCCTGGTATGCGGATCTGATCAGATTGCTCGCCGACCTACCTTGGCGGCTCCCTTACAAAAGAGACCTGCTGAGGCAGGGCCCGGTCCGGATGCCTCACGTGGATCGATTCTCGCTTACGGCCTGGCTATTGAAAGGGCGCGGCTCCTAAAACGAGGCTACTCAGGAGCTGTAATCTCGACGCTGTTGAAGGCTAAGAAGCGCTCGACCTGTCTATCTTATGTAAGGGTTTGGCGCATCTTCGAAGCTTGGTGTGCAGAGCACCTTCGGAAGCCCCTTTCGGCCTCAGTCCCGGAGGTTTTGGACTTCTTGCAAGCAGGTTTTGATAAAGGTCTGGCGCACAGCTCCTTGCGGGTCCAGCTGGCGGCGATCGCTTGCTATAGGGGAAAGGTCCGTGGCAAACCCTTAGGGGCACACCCGGACGTCTCCAGGTTCCTAAGAGCGGTTAGTCGGCTACGCCCGCAACGGAGGTCGGTCATCCCCCCTTGGGACCTTAACTTAGTGCTAAATGCCTTGATCGGGGAACCCTTTGAGCCTGTAAAAAGAGCCTCCTTAAAGGATTTAACCCTAAAGACAGTGTTTCTGGTCGCCATCTGCTCGGCCTGAAGGGTCTCGGAATTACAGGCGCTATCTTCCCAGCCCCCCCCTTCCTGTCCTTCCTCAAGGACAAAGTGGTTCTGCGTACAGTTCCTTCCTTTTTGCCCAAAGTTATCTCTCCCTTTCATGTGAACCAGACAGTTACCCTGCCGGTCTTTGCGGCCAAGGGACAGGAAGGTAGGAATGACAAACTGCGTCTCCTAGACGTCCAGAGGGCCTTGAAACATTACCTCTCTCGCATAGCGCCATTCCGAAAGTCCGACTGGCTGTTCATTCAGTTTGGAGGTCCGCACAAAGGTGAGGCGGCTGCCAAGGCTTCGATCTCCAGGTGGATCAGAGAGGCGATTGCCTCCGCCTACATCCTGAAGGGGAAGCAGGTTCCGGTGGGGCTGCGGGCACACTCCACTCGGGCTCGGGCTGCCTCTTGGGCGGAATTCTCCCTTGTTCCTCCACTGGACATCTGTAGAGCAGCGACTTGGTCATCGCTGCATACCTTCTCCAAGCACTATAGACTGGACGTGCAGAGTGCAGCGGACGCGCGGTTCGGTCTAGCGGTTCTTCAGTCCGGTATGCCGGAACCCACCCAGGGTTGAACTGCTCTGGTACATCCCAGAAGTAAAGGGACTGGACTGGAGTGACGATAAGAAAATAGTAATTAGATCTTACCTGCTAATTAGTGTTCCTGAAGGAACGATAGTCCAGTCCCTGATCCCACCCGCTTCCGGCAACCGTTCAGACCTCAGGTTCATGGCAAAGCATCGGACCGAGAGTAGGACCGGTGCGGCAGGAAGGAGAGCAGGATAAAGCCGGCTCGGGTAGAAGCAGACAACTCCTCAGGCCGTTGCCATGCCTCCTCTCCTTTTCCCCTTTACATATATATTTCTTTCCAAAAAAAAAAAAAAGCCTGTTGGATAGGTTTTGAGGTTTTATATTATGTTACGTTATGGAGTTTTGATTTGGAAGTTCGTTAGATCTGCTTTTTCAATCGAATACTGGAGTTGGTGGGTGGTCCCAGTGGTATTTATACCGCTCCATCCCCAAAAAGGTTGGGCTCAGCCTCCAAGATGCTGGAAGGGTTGCGTAACCCAGAAGTAAAGGGACTGGACTGTCGTTCCTTCAGGAACACTAATTAGCAGGTAAGATCTAATTACTATTTGGCTGTCTCCTATTAGGTCATGACTATCTACATGCTGAGTAATTTTATTCTTTATAATGGTTTCTACCATTTTTCCTGGTACTGATGTCAGGCTCACCGGTCTGTAGTTTCACGATCCTTGGTACCGACTTCAATCGGTACCGGGATCGTGCTTTGCAAGAGCATCGGGGTCAGGAATACTTCGATTCCTCCAATTCCGAAGACTCTGACAATTCTGCTGGCACCAGAGGGTTTCTCCTAGAAGATCCCTCTTCTCCTCAACGCAGAATATCACCTCCAGAGGACATGTCATTTCAGGATTTCATCCGTGATATGGCCGAAGGTCTTTCTATCACAGTAGCTCCTGAAGAGGAACCCAGAGCAAAGGAATTGGAAATCCTCCAATATCCTAAAGCTCCTAAGGAGGCAGCTACTCTGCCTATCCATGAAATTCTGCATAGCTTGATGCTCAGAATGTGGGAGACACCTCTGACTACTTCTCCTCACTCTAGGAGACTTGATACTATGTATTGAGTTCCACCATGTCCTGGGTTTCAGAAAACTCAGCTGCCACACCATTCAATGGTAGTGGAATCAGCCATGCGTAGGATGAAAAGTGCAAAGAGACATGCATCCAATCCTCCAGGTCGTGAATGCAGGACTCTGGATGCTTTTGGACGCAGAACATTTCAAGCTTCCATGCTTTCAGCTAGGTTCAGTTCATATATCCTATATATGGGAATGTTCCTCAAAGAAGTCACAGGAGACTTGGAACTTATGAGCCCATTTCTCCCAAATGATAAGAGACAAGATTTTCTTGCTCTAGTTAAGCAAGCTCAGGATGTTTCCAAGTTTGTCAATCGTGCAGCCTTTGACTGCTTCAAATGCATCAGCAGAACTTCTGCTATTGCCATTGGCGCACGATGGATTGCCTGGCTACAGGCGTCAGACTTGGAGACTTGGGTACAGGACAAGTTAGGCAACATTCCTTGCACGGGGGAGAATCTCTTCGGCAAGAACTGGCAGGAAAAGGCTAACGAGTTAGATGCTGACAATTCTACCTTAGATAGATTGTCAAAGTCTGCAGCCACTCCAGCCAATAGGAAGCCTTATAAAAAACCCTCTTTTAGCAAAAAGAGGAAGTTTTATCCTTCCTATACCCAGCAGAGTCAAACTCAGGGTCAGGTTGCCCAAAAGGGACAAACTAGACAGCAAAAGAAACCAAAAGACCTGAGAGCCCAACCAGATCTCCAGGTTCAGCCCCCTCAAGGGCTTTGACTCCTTCCTAGAGAGCTTTGCCTTCCTGCCTCTGAGGGGTCCCCAACCCCCCAATATTCCGGGCAGGTTATGCCACTTTGTCAACAGATGGCATCAGATAACAGCAGAAGATTGGACTTTGTCCATTGTAGGAGAGGGGTACAAACTTCATTTTCACAGCATACCCCCTCCTACAATTCTAAAGCAATTCAATTCACAAACCTCTGCAGACAATCTGCTCGATCACGAGGTCTCCACACTTCCTGCCCAAGGGGCAATAGAGGAAGTACCCAGTCTTCAACAGGGGACAGGGTTCTACTCCCCTTATTTTCTTATTCCAAAGAAAACAGGGGGACACAGACCCATTCTAGACCTCAGAGAATTGAACAAATATCTGTTTCGAGAGAAATTCAAAATGATTTCTCTAGGAACTCTTCTGCCATACCTTCAAAGCCAGGACTGGCTTTGCTCTGTAGACTTAAAGGATGCATACACTCACATTTTCATCCATCCAGATCACAGGAAATTTTTACGTTTCCTTTTCAAGGGAAGACATTTCCAGTACAGGGTTCTTCCTTTTGGTCTGGCTTCAGCACCAAGGGTATTCACGAAATGCATGGCAGTAGTAGCTACATTTCTACAAACCCTGGGGATTTTCGTCTTCCCTTACTTAGACAACTGGCTCATTCGAGCCTCCACAGTTGCAGAGGCCAGCACTGCACTGTCCCGTACAATGCAAATCCTCCAATACTTGGGATTGGTAATAAACTTCCCGAAATCTCAACTAGTTCCTTCCCAATGCCTAGAATTCATAGGAGCCTGTCTGGATACCAGACAGGCAAGGGCTTTCCTTCCACAAGCCCGGTGTCTTCGCATAATGCAGCTAGCTTCCCAAGCAGCAGGCAAATCCTCCTTCACTGCTCGGAAGCTACTGCAGTTACTGGGACACATGGCATCCACAGTTCATGTAGTCCCGTATGCTTGCCTCCACATGCGAGCAGCTCAGTGGACCCTCTCCACACAATGGACACAGGCCACGGGTTGTTTGTCGGACAAAATAACAATCTCCCAATGACTAATTTTGTCCCTCCAATGGTGGCAATCACTAGAAAATCTGACAGTGGGGTCTCCTTTCCATCAACCCCTCTTTCAGGCCACCCTAAGAACAGATGCATCACAGGTGGGTTGGGGAGCACACCTGAATCATCTCTCTACCCAGGGCACCGGGACTCCACAGGAGGTTGGTTTACACATAAACCACCTGGAATTAAGAGCAATTTATTTAGCTCTTCGAGTGTTCCACGCCCAGCTCAGCTACAAGACAGTCCTAGTCAAGACGGACAATCAGGTAGCCATGTTCTATGTGAACAAGCAGGGGGGAACGGGCTCTCTGTTATGCAACGAAACTTAATGACTATGGGCCCTCGCCAGAGAGCATCAAATTCACCTTCTAGTGGTATATCTTCCAGGCATCCAAAATCTTTGGGCAGACAAACTCAGTCGAGTACTGCTACCTCACGAGTGGTCACTCCACCTAGACCAGGTGGCAAAGATATTTCATCTCTGGGGCACTCCAGACATAGACCTCTTTGCAAGTCCACTGAATGCCAAACTTCCCCGGTTCTGTTCCAGGATTCCGGCACACAACTCTCAGACAAGGGATGCCTTCCTCCTTCACTGGGGTCAGGATTTCCTTTATGCCTTCCCACCCATTCCCCTCATCCCCAAAACACTCTTCAAGCTTCAGAGAGACAGGGGTCGCATGATTCTCGTAGCACCACGATGGCCACGCCAAACGTGGTATTCCCTGCTTCTACATCTCTCTCAAGCGGCACCTCTGGAGTTAGGACATGCTCCAGATATCCTTTCCCAGGAGAACGGGACGCTATTCACCCGAATCCCCAGTCCCTGCACCTCACGGCCTAGTTGCTGAAAGCTTAGACCTCCAGGATTACAACCTGTCCCAACAGGTAAAAGATATCCTTCAGGCTTCTAGGAAACTTTCCACAAGAAGATCTTATGCCTTCAAGTGGAAACGTTTTACTATATGGTGCTCCAGGAGGGGATTAAACCCCCTGGTCATACCCTTAGAATCGATATTAGAGTATCTCCTTCACTTATCGAATTCTGGGTTAAAGACCAATTCGGTAAGAGTCCATCTTAGTGCAACTGCAACTTCTTATAAGCCTCTAAATGGACAACCAGTTTCCTCTCATCCACTCCTATCAAGATTTATGAGAGGCCTTTTATTAACTAAACCTCCCATCAAGCCACCACCGGTGGCATGGGATCTAAATCTAGTTCTCGGGCAGCTCATGAAGCCACCTTTTGAGCCTTTAGCCACTGCAGCCCTTAAGTTTTTGACCTGGAAGGTCATCTTCCTAATTGCAATCACCTCTGCTTGTCGCATTAGTGAATTGCAAGCTTTAGTGGCTGATCCTCCTTATACTAGGTTTCATCATGATAAGGTTGTTCTTCGAACTCACCCACATTTTATGCCAAAGGTGGTTTCGCCTTTTCATTTAAATCAATCAATTTACCTTCCTGTATTTTTTCCGAGGCCTCACGCCTCTAATGCAGAAAGAAACCTTCATACTCTGGATTGTAAAAGGGCCTTGGCCTTTTACATACAAAGAACACAGCAACATAGAAAGTCCTCACAACTTTTTATTGCTTTTGACCCTAGCCATTTGGGACTTCCAGTCTCCAAAAGAACTTTATCTAAATGGATTGCCCAATGCATATCCTTTGCTTATGAGAGTAAGGGTCTTCCTCTTCAGGACCATGTCACAGCTCATAATATGAGAGTCATGGCAGCTTCTATGGCTAATCTCCATTCTGTGTCTATCGATGACATCTGTCGAGCAGCCACCTGGGTTTCGGTACACACCTTCACAGCCCACTACTGCCTAGATAAAGCCTCCCGTCGGGAAGCCTTCTTTGGCCAAGCTGTTCTTCAAAATCTCTCTCAAACCTAAACCAACTCCTACCCACCGACCCTGGTGGGATGCCAGAGATCCATCGGAGGAAGGATCCTCGCCTTCGACGGTGGCACCTTCCTGGGGCTATCTCCCTGGCATCTTCAGCTAGGGAGTCCCCATATGGAGGACTACATTCCTGCTTGTTCCTGGCGATAGCATAGTTACTCACTTGTAACAGGTGATCTCCGGGAACAGCAGGAATTTAGTCCTCACAACCCACCCACCTCCCCCCTAGGAGTTGTCTCTCTCTCTCTCTCTTTGTCTCTTTCCTCTCTCCCTCTATCCTTTCACTCAGCTACAAACTTAACTGAAGAGGGACAGTTGAAAAGGCGGGAAGGCAGCGCGCATGTGCGGAGGGATGCTCCCAAAAGTGTTCCTATTGGACGCTGGGGAGCGTTCCCACGCAGGCTCCGTCTGTACCGACAATACCCATATGTGAAGACTAAATTCCTGCTGTTCCCGGAGATCACCTGTTACAGGTGAGTAACTTCGCTTTCCCGAGGAAGGGTGCTGCCTACAAATTCTACCCTCAATATCGGACCTCTCCAGCTCTCCAACAGGGCCAGATTGCCAAGAGGCAGGAGCATGGGCCCCGTAGGCAGAAGACCCCCAAGCCGCCAGCTCCGGCTTCTGCACAGCAGAGTGGGGTTTTGACTCCCACAGCATAGCCTCTTCTCCACAGCTGGCTCCACTCAGCACAGGAAGTCGGCTGACCCTGTACGCCTACAGGTGGCCAGCCATCACAGGGAATACCTGGATCCTCAGCATAGTCCAAAAGGGCTACATGCTCCACTTCCACCAGATACCCCCCTCTTACTTTCCAAGGGAGCCTCCAAGACTCCCTCTGCACAGAAACCTCCTCCTTAAGGAGTTGGCAAGTCTTCTAAAGGAACAGGCAGTGGAACCGGTGCCTCACCACCTGGAAGGACAAGGCTTCTACTCCAAGTACTTTCTGGTACCAAAAAGGACAGGAGGCCTCCGGCCTATCCTAGACCTGTGAAACCTAAACAAGTTTCTGGAGAGGGAAAAGTTCAAGATGCTTCCTTTTGGGATACTGCTGCCCTACCTCCAGCAGGGATATTGGCTATGCTCCTTAGACCTAAAGGATGCTTATACTCACATCCTCATTCATCCAGACCACAGACAATATCTCAGATTTGTGGTGGGAGGAAACCATTTTCAGTACAGAGTACTTCCCTTTGGCCTAACGTCCGCCCCAGGGTTTTCGCCAAATGCCTGGCGGTGGTGGCGGTCTATCTCAGAAATCAGGGAATTTTTGTCTTCCCATACCTGGACAACTGGCTCATCAGTGGTCAGTCTCTCCAGGAGGCCAGACAAGCTACTCTTCACACTCTCTCTCTTCTTCAGCATCTGGGCTTTGTCATAAACTATGCAAAATCCACTTTGCTCCCCTCACAGAACTTAGAGTTTATAGGAGCAAGATTAGACACCCTGCAGGCAAGAGCTTACTTGCCCGAGGACAGGGCCCACAGACTGATGGACTTGACCAACCAGTTCCAAAGCAATTCTCAGGTCTCCGCCAGACGCTTCCTGCGGCTCCTGGATCACATGGCATCCACGGTACATGTGACCCTGAACGCCCGTCTGCACATGCGGGTGGCTCAGTGGTGCCTCAGAGCTCAGTGGGTGCAGGCCACAGGCGACCTCCGAGACAGAGTAAAGGTGTCCAAACCACTTTTGGATGCCTTGCAGTGGTGGCTACATTTATTTATTTTATTTATTTATTTATTTATTTACATTCTCTTATATACCGCGCTATTCTGCATCAGTGCGGTTTACATTGAACAAACTGAAATTACATTGAACAGGGCATTATAACTTGGAGATTACTATTTTACAGGGAACATGGGCTATGGAGGGTTAAGTGGCTTGCCCAAGACCACAAGGAGCACCTGTGGGACTAGAAACCCCAGTCCTTCCGGCCCAAGGTTGCTGTCCTCTGGTGGGATTTGAACCCCCGACCTTCCGGCATGAAGTACCTTGCCCCAACCACTAGGCTACTCCTCCACTCCACAACATCTCCCAGACCCTCTCAGGGGGTACCCTTTCAGGCCCCAGCACACACAAGGGTGCTGATGACTGATGCTTCCTTAAAGGGCTGTGGTGTACATTGCCAGGGCACGTGCACTCAAAGCCTCTGGTCTCCTCGGGAGGCCACACAGCAGATCAATCTTTTGGAGCTGCGAGCAATCCGCTTGGCTCTACAGACTTTTTCTCATGCCCTCTCTCACCAGTCTGTCTTAGTTCAGACAGACAATCAGGTAGCAATGTTCTATGTGAACAAGCAAGGGGGCACAGGTTCCAGACTCCTATGTCAGGAGGCGCAGGCCCTTTGCTCCTTTGCAGTCAAACAAGGCATGTTTCTCAAAGCAGTTTATCTACCTGGTCAGGAGAACTTCTTGGCAGACAAACTAAGCAGGATTCTCCAGCTTCACGAATGGCAGTTGAATCCACTGGTGGTCCAGCAGATCTTTCTACGATGGGGACTGCCATCCATCGATCTCTTTGCAAGTCCACTGAACCGTCAGCTGCCCAGGTTTTGTATGATTTTGAGTTACTTGCTCTGTTAGACCCAGTGAATTTCTTAGGTTTTGCTCCAGACAGCCGCATCCCCTGAGAATGGCAGTAGATGCGTTTCTGATCTCTTGGTCTACGGGCCTCCTGTATGCGTTTCCCACGCCCCTGGTGGCCCGAACTTTGTTCAAGATTCTACGGGACAAGGCCTCGGTGATTCTGGTAGCCCCCAGATAGCCGAGGCAACCGTGGTTTCCACTTCTTCTGCAGTTGGCAGTGGAAGCTCCATTCCCTCTGGGGTTGCAACCTGATCTCCTGTCTCAGGATCAGGGTTCCCTTCTGCACCCCAATCTCAGATCCCTCGATCTGATGGCCTGGCTGCTGAAAGGATAGTGCTAGCTCCCTTACTTCTACCTAGGGAAGTTGAGGAGGTGGTCTTGGCCTCTAGGAGGCAGTCCACCAGGAAGTCCTATGCCCTCAAGTGGCGTATGTTTTCAATATAGTGTGCTCAGCGCAATGAAGATCCTTTCTCCTTCCTTGTGCCAGTAGTACTACAATACCTACTTCACCTGTCAGACCTAGGCCTTCAGTCCAACTCTGTTCGGGTCCACCTCAGTGCTCTATCAGCATACCACACACCGGTGGAGGGACAGTCTGTCACCCCTTGGTGTCCCGCTTCCTCAGAGGCCTGCTTTTGCTCAAACCTCCGATTCGTCCACCTGCCACTGAGTGGGGTTTGAATGTGGTCTTGCAACAACTTACTCGCCCACCATTTGAGCCGATGGTGACTTGCCATTTACGCACCTTTCTTGGAAGGCGCTCTTCCTGGTAGCTCTTACCTCGGCCAGACGTGTGAGTGAACTACAAGCTCTGGTTTCTGATAGACCGTACACACGGTTCTATAGGAACAGGGTGGTCCTACGGACCCATCTGAAGTTCCTTCCAAAAGTTGTCTCCTCTTTCCACCTCAACCAGGAGGGGTTCTTCCGACATTCTTTCCCAAGCCGCATACCAGCCGGGCTGAAACAGTCTTGCATACCCTGGACTATAAGAGGGCGTTGTCCTTTTACATAGAACATATGTGGGGGCACCGAAGGGCTACTTAGCTCTTCATCTCCTTTGACCCTAGTAAACTGGGGTTGCCTGTCTCCAAACGTACCTTTTCCACTTGGGTAGCAGATTGTATCACCTGGGCGTACAAGGCAGCCGGCCTCTCCTTGCAGCGTCGAGTCACGGCCCACTGTGTCAGGGCGAAAGCGCGTCAGTAGCTCATCTCTGCTCTGTTCCGTTGGCAGACATCTGCCGAGCCGCTACTTGGTCTTCAAGCCAGACTTTTGCAGCCCACTACTGCCTCAAGAGAGAGTCCCGAAGGGACAGTGCTTTTGGACAGGCGGTACTCCGTAATCTCTTTGAGGTTTAGGCAACTCCTACCCTCTGGCCCTTGTGTTGGGCTACCGTACGGGGGGGCGTTCTCATAGGATATTCTTATCACGGTTGCTGAGGCTCTTCAGAGGGAGCCATTTTTTCAGCTTTGGGTTCCCGGTAGCCTAAAGCTGGGGAGTCCCATATGTGAGGACGGACTTCCTGCTTGGTCCTGGAGAAAGAGTAGTTACTCACCTGTAACAAGTGTTCTCCAGGAGCAGCACGAATCAGTCCTCACGACCCTCCCTCCTCCCCTGGAATTGCAGTCATATACTTTATTTTGGTTTTTGCTGTCTTTTAGCTATGTCATCAGACTGAGCAAGATGGCACCCTTGGGCGGGAAGGGGACCGCGCAGGTGCGCTGCATTCCCAAAGGCTTTCTTTGAAAGCTGGGGAAATGCTCCACACAGGGGCTCCGTCAGCGCTGACGTCATCCATATGTGAGGACTGATTCCTGCTGCTCCTGGAGAACACCTGTTACAGGTGAGTAACTACTCTTTATTATCTTGTATTTTATTCTGCTCTGGACCGGTAACCGGTGAAGTGCGTAGACTATGGGTGTTTTGTGTTCTGTTTAGTGTGAATTGTAGATAATGCGGGCAGCCATATGTTGGGTCATTTGAAGGCTGTGTAGTGTTTGTCTAGGCGACGGTTACAGTAATCTATGTGTGGGAACATCATGGCCTGTAGTACTGTTCTAAATTCGTTACCTTGCAGTAGTGGTTTCAGATGCTACGAATTTTGTTATATATGGCCCTTGTGGTGAGTTTAATGTGTATTTTAAAACTAAGGTATTTGTTAATTGTAACACCCATATATTTCACTTATTCTTTAATCTCGAGTGTAGCTTCATTGACTTCACTTCATCCACCACCATTGAAGTTTTGATTTCTGGTTATGAACAGTACATCTGTTGTTTTTTTTAGTTTATATTTAGACCATGAGTTTTTAGCCAATGAGCATGATATAATAGGCTCTGATGTAGGTCCGGTTGTGCTTAATGGAAGATATAGCATTATGTCATCAGTGTAGATGGCATATCCAACTTCAGTTTTTTTTTTTATTTAGCATAGTGGCTGAATATATATATTAAACAGTAGAACAGATAGAGCTCTACCTTGATTTGAGACTTATCTGGACATAGCTTCAAAAAACAGTAGAATTATTTACATTTGTATTTCAGTTATTTATTTCTTTAAGAGATTTGTTATACCGCCATTTGAGTTTTACAGCATGTTGGTTTTCATCAGTTAAAATGGACTCTGTCCATAAACAGAGACAACACAAGTACTTAAAAACAGAGGGGCATGATGAAGGTATGAATAGGACAACAATACATGTGACTAAGAAACAGAAGGAAGGAGAAAGAACCAGCAAAGACTGCAGATGAGAAAAGGGAAAAGTGCAGTTGAGAAGAACAGGATTTTACAAAGAGCAAGTTGTAGATTAATCCAAAGTTTTTATCTCTATCTTGAATTTTGCATATGAGCTCTCTTGCCAAAGATGCTGGGGGAAGGGAGTAACAAAGATGAGGGGCTTGATAACTAAAAGCGGCATTTTCAAAAACTACAAGTCTGAGTCTTGTTTTTACAGATTTAGTCAAATAGTTGCCTTGTGAGGATCTTAACGACCTTTGAGGAGTGTAGGGAACTAGAATAGAGCTGGGGTAGGTAGGAAGTCCAGTAGAGTATGCACAATGAGTTAACAGAAGCGTCTTAAATTTCATGCAGCTGCCACAGGGAGCCAGTATTGTTCTTTAAGGAGCGGCGCTACACGGTCTCTCTCTTTGCAACATGAAATAACTTAACAGTGGTGGTTTGCACTAGCTGAAGCCTTTTAAGTTGTTGCTGAGGGGAACCGCCAAGCAGTGAGTTGCAGTAGTCCAGCCGAGTGATCGCAAGGACATGCAAAATGGTTTTCCTTATCGTCAGTCCAGTCCAGTCCCTTTACTTCGGGGTTACGCAACCCTTCCAGCAGCTTGGAGGCTGAGCCCAACCTTTTTGGGGTGGAGCGGTATATATACCACTGGTGCCACCCACCAACTCCAGTATTCTCAGCCTCCAAGCAGCTGGAGGATTCCGTAAGCCTAGGGCTTACTGGAGTCCTAACTTCTCCTAATTTTAATTTTTAATTTTAATTTAATTTAATTAATTTACTCTTATTTAGCTCTCTTTACTTAATTTATTTCCCTCTTGTTGGAGCACTCCTTCTCTCTCCTTCCCCCCCTCTCCCCCCCCCCCGCGGCCCGATTCGGGGACTGGAGGAGATTTTCTCTACTCACTGCTGCAGCGAGGAGGAACGAGCAGAGTTCCTCTCGCTGTTAGGGCGACCTGCTCCTCTGCTGCCCTACCTGAAGACCTGTCCGTCCTCGCGCCGAAGCCCCCGCCGGCGGCTGAGTGCTAGAGGACTCGCCGTTCAGGAGGGAGAGGGTGCTACTTCCTTCAGCTCCTCTTCTTACCGCGGCGCGATAGAGGGCAGCGACGGACTCCGGAGCCGCGAGGGATGCTCCAGCGGTAGTCGGGTCTCCGTTTCTAGTCTCTCCTTCACCGCCGGAGCAGCCGAGACAGAAAAAGAGCTGTTGTTCGAGCTCCTCTGCGAACGGCTCCACGTGGTCGAGGCCTACCACGTGTTGAGCCGACTCCTGAGAATCACGGCTTCGGGCCTGGAGAGAGTCCTACAAACCGCAAGTATTCAGCTGATGTGCTGAAAAAGCCTTAAACGTTTTAAAAGTTTTTACTCAGCCTGAACATTGTAAATTATTATAAAGGGCTTTCTGTGTCCCCGTTTTTCTTCGGGAGTCCTTTCTTCTCAGGCCGGTTACCGGGGAGCATTTCTTATCTTAGTCGGGGGTTAATTGGTTCAATTTTAATTTTAATTAATTTAAGTTTTTATTTAACTTGTTCAGTTTGTTCAATTTCTTTAAGGTTAATTCATTTATTGACTTAATTGGGGTAGTTTGTTTACTTTCTTTACTGAAAGGGAAATCCGTTTTAGCTACTCCCGAGGAGCATGGCAGGCAAACCAAGGTGTCCATCTTGTGGCACCTGGAGAGGTACTGCATCCGAGGCAGGGGTCTGCAGGGGCTGCGCGGCAGTGGCTTCCTCTGTAGAACAGGAAATCAGCCTTGCCATGTCCCAGGTCTCGCAGGGGTCCTCGGACCCGTCGGAGGGGGAAGTAGCGTCCCAGTTGTCCCCCCCCTTCTCACTCAGAGGCCCCCCTTCCCCCTATTCCTCCCTCCTCCCTTCCCGCAGGAGAAGGGGGAGTCGGGGACTTCTTCTCTCCTGATTTCATTCTCTTACTGCACCAAGCCTATTGCCTGCGTAAGAAGGGTCTTGGTCCGGGGGAAGCGGGTCCTTCGGCCGAAGCTAAACTGGTCAGACCCTTGAAGTCTAACGCCCAGGACTCTGGGATACCCTCAAAGCGCCCCAGACTGGTGGTTGAAGAGCCCCTCACTCCGCTCTCCCAGGACTTGCCTGAAGAAGAGGCCTCGGAAAAGGAGTTGGAGGAGGAAGAGGAGGAGCTGGAGGAAGGGGAGATCCCGGAGGAGGACCACTCTCGCATAATAAGAGTATTCCGGCGGGAGGAGTTGCCCGCTTTAATAAATGACTCCCTGAAAGCTCTCAACGTGGCCTCGGACGCCCCCGCGGAGGATGAAGCCTTGGAGGATCCCTTGATTCAGGCCATCAGAAGGTCCTAGAAGGTTTTTCCTGTCCACAGAGTGGTGCGTCAGATGATTCAGGAGGAATGGGATCAACCAGAGTCAGCGTTGAGGGGGGTCAGGGCCATGTCTCGGCTCTACCCTCTCCCAGAAGCAGACAAAGAGCTTCTGAAGTCCCCCAGGGTGGATGCAGCGGTTTCGGCAGTGACGAAGAAAACCACCATCCCAGTGGAGGGCAGCGCGGCTTTGAGGGATGCCCAGGACAGAAGATTGGACACGCTCCTTAAGCAAGCCTTCGACATGAGCGCTCTCGCCTTACAGGCCTCAGTTTCTGGGGCATGGGTGGCACGAGCCTGTTTGAGGTGGTCACAACAACTCCAGGCAGAGGAGGGCTCCTCCGAGGGGGTTCTAGCCAACGCGGCAAGGTTGGAATCAGGTACGGCCTTCTTGGCGGATAGCCAGTATGACCTCATCCGGAGCTTAGCTAAGAACATGGCCTCGGTGGTGGCAGCCAGGCGCTATTTGTGGCTCCGAAATTGGGCCGCTGATGCCTCCTCCAAAGCTCGCCTGAGTCGCCTTCTCTTTAAGGGGAAACTTTTATTCGGAGAGGACCTGGACAAGTTAGTAAAAGACCTGGGTGAGTCCAAGGGCGGCAGGCTTCCGGAGGACAGGCCCAAGCAAACTCGATCTTCTGCCCCAGCTCGGAACCAACCTAGAGAACCTCGGAGGTTTCGCTCGACTAGACCTAACCCTTTCCTCAGGGGTCGTTTTAACGCTAGAGGTCAAGGATCCCGTGGGTTTCGGGGCAGAGGTTTCTCATCCTCCTCCTCCTCCTTTTCTTCGGGCCCCAGAAAGCAACAGTGAGATACAGGGGGCCCAGGAGGGCGGATTGCCGGTAGGCGGTCGCCTGAGGCAGTTTCTTCCCGCCTGGTCCCGAGTCACATCCGATCAGTGGGTGCTGGAAGTGATTCGAGAAGGATACTCCCTCGAATTTGCAAAGCAAATACTCCCAGCCTTTGTTCAATCTCCCTGCGGTTCTGCAGCAAAAAGAGAAGCCATAGAGTCAACACTTTCTCGCCTCATAGATCTCGGGGCCGTAGTTCCGGTGCCTCCAGACCAATGCGGTACGGGTCGGTACTCGATTTACTTCGTCGTCCCAAAAAAGGAGGGCTCCTTTCGTCCGATCCTGGACCTAAAGCAGGTCAACCGCTGTCTCAAGGTACCTCACTTCCGGATGGAAACCCTCAGATCAGTGATAGCGGCCGTGAGAGCCGGAGAGTTTTTAACTTCGTTGGATCTGACAGAAGCGTACTTGCATATCCCGGTCAGAAGGGCCCATCAGCAGTTCCTCATTCGCTGTCCCTCGAGGTCATTTTCAATTTCAGGCACTAACCTTTGGTCTAGCGACAGTGCCGAGAACCTTTACCAAGGTGATGGTGGTGGTGGCGGCCGCCCTACGACAGAAGGGAATCTTAGTGCACCCCTATCTGGACGACTGGCTGATCCGGGCAAAATCAGAAGAGGAAAGTCACCGGGCAACAGCCAAAGTGGTTCAAGTTCTGGAGGAGCTAGGATGGGTCATCAATCGAGCAAAGAGCAGTTTGCTCCCATCACAGGAGCTCGAATATCTCGGAGCAAAGTTCCACACAGGCAGAGGCAGGGTCTTTCTGTCCAGCTCAAGGACGAAGGACCTGAAAACCCTAGTCTCACAGTTCATGGTCAGGCGGCTCCCTTCAGCGTGGCATTACCTACAATTGCTGGGAACCATGGCGGCAGCAATAGAAGTTGTCCCGTGGGCCAGAGCCCACATGCGCCCGCTACAGCGGTCTCTGTTGCGGCGGTGGTCTCCCCAACAGCACCCCTTGTCCCAGCAGCTTCCCTGCGCCCCTCGGACCAAGCACTCCCTCCTCTGGTGGAGGTGCCCAAGGAACTTGAGTCGCGGAATGCCCCTCGAGCCTCCTCAGTGGGTGCTGTTGACGACGGACGCCAGTCTGGCAGGCTGGGGAGCACATTTCGAGGACCAGTTTGTCCAGGGGCGGTGGTCGGCAGTGGAATCCCTATGGCCTATCAACCGTCTGGAATTGAGAGCCGTCGCTCGGGCACTCAAGGCTCTCCAGCCCTCAGTGCTAGGGAAAGCGATTCGCGTTCTCTCCGACAATGTCACGGCCGTGGCATACATCAATCACCAGGGCGGCACCAGCAGTCCGGCATTGGAAAAGGAGGCGGACTCCCTGTTCAAATGGGCGGAAGTTCACCTGGAAGCGCTTTCAGCGCAGCACGTGGCCGGTACGGACAACATCATGGCCGATTACCTCAGCAGGTACAAGATAGACCACGGCGAGTGGGAACTGCATCAGGAGATCTTCGACCAGATAGTAGCCCTGTGGGGTCCTCCAGTCATGGACCTCATGGCGCGGTTCGCATCCGCCAAAGTAAGCCGATTCTTCAGCCGGCGGAAGGAAAAGATGTCCGAGGGCCTAGACGCCCTGTCTCAATGATGGCCCTCGGAGGGTCTTCTTTATGTCTTCCCCCCTTGGGCCCTAATCGGGAAGATCCTCCAGCGGGTGGAAGCTCACCGGGGCCTAGTAGTCCTTATTGCCCCGGATTGGCCTCGTCGTCCTTGGTATGCGGATCTGGTAAGAATGATCGCCGACCGCCCGTGGCGCCTTCCCGTCAGGAAGGACCTACTCAAGCAAGGACCGGTTCAGATGCCACACGTGGATCGATTCTCGCTTACGGCTTGGCTATTGAAAGGGCGCGGCTCTTGAAGCGCGGCTACTCGCCGGCAGTAATCGCGACCATGTTGAGCGCGAGGAAGCGCTCCACCTGTCTTTCCTATGTAAGAGTTTGGCGTATCTTTGAGGCATGGTGTACGGAACGCCGGAAGAATCCTCTGTCAGCCTCGGTCCCGGAGGTGCTGGAATTTTTGCAAGCGGGTCTCGACAAGGGTCTAGCCCACAGCTCCTTGAGAGTACAACTGGCGGCCATCGCTTGCTATAGGGGCAAAGTGGGCGGAAAAGCTTTGGGAGCTCATGCGGACGTTGTCAGGTTCTTGAAAGCGGTCAGGCGGCTCCGACCGCAACGAAGATCGGTCATACCCCCTTGGGACCTCAACCTGGTACTAAATGCCCTAGCCGCGGAGCCTTTTGAGCCTTTGAAGAAGGCCTCCTTTAAGGATCTGACTCTGAAGACAGTGTTCCTGGTGGCCATTTGCTCAGCTAGACGAGTCTCCGAACTACAAGCCCTGTCTGCTCGGCCTCCTTTTCTGTCCTTCCTCAGGGATAAGGTAGTCCTTCGGACGGTTCCTTCATTTTTGCCTAAGGTGATCTCCCCCTTTCAAGTTAACCAATCCATCTCTCTCCCAACTCTCTCGTCAGAGGGACCAGGAGGGGGAGATAGTAAGCTTCATCTGCTCGACGTCCCCAGAGCCTTGAAGCGTTACCTCTCCCGCATGGCGCCCTTCCGGAAATCCGAACGACTCTTTGTACAGTTCGGAGGGCCTCACAAGGGAGAGGCGGCGGCCAAGGCCTCAATTTCCAGGTGGATCAGGGAGGCGATTGCCTCCGCCTATATCCTCAAGGGGAAACAGGTCCCAGGGGGCCTGCGCGCTCACTCAACTCGAGCACAGGCTACCTCTTGGGCGGAGTTCAGCCTAGTTCCTCCTTTGGATATCTGTAGGGCAGCGACTTGGTCCTCTCTGCACTCGTTCACCAAGCACTACAGGCTGGACGTGCAGAGCACGGCGGACTCCAGGTTTGCGCAGGCAGTGCTACGTTCCGGAATGGCGAATCCCACCCGAGCGGGTACTGCTCTGGTACTTCCCTGAAGTAAAGGGACTGGACTGGAGTGACGATAAGGAAGAGGTAATTAGATCTTACCTGCTAATTATTGTTCCTGAAGGAACGACAGTCCAGTCCCTATTCCCCTCCCTAGCTCTTTAGCCATTCCGGCTGTTTCTCTGATGCGGGACTGCGGCCCGAGGGCAGATTCAGGCTGTGCTGGTGGGTCAAGCGGGAGGAAAGGCCCGCGCTATAGCAGTTCTCCTACCTCCCCCCTTGACCTCCGCTCCTTCTACCTATTCCTGTTTGAAAAAAAAAAAAATATATATATATATATATATATATATAGTGTTTTTGCTTGAGTTTGATTATTTCTGTTTTCACAGTTATATAGGTTTGTTAAGTCTGCTTTTACAGTAGTCTACTGGAGTTGGTGGGTGGCACCAGTGGTATATATACCGCTCCACCCCCAAAAGGTTGGGCTCAGCCTCCAAGCTGCTTGGAAGGCTTGCGTAACCCCGAAGTAAAGGGACTGGACGGTCGTTCCTTCAGGAACAATAATTAGCAGGTAAGATCTAATTACCTCTTGAAAGCTCTGGCATCCAAGAAGTGTTTTAAGAACTTACTTCTGCACAGAGCACCGTTATGAACTTAATCAAGTTGTATATGAGATCAAGTGACTGCAGTAGCTTCTCCCCCCCTCTCTGTACAATTTCAAAGTAAGTCAAATGTCATTGAGGGTCCCACTGATGATGTACCTCTCTGACCGTGAAAGCCTAGCACTGCATCAAATAATTTGGGAGGTCATGTTTAAGTATGACTCCTGCTAGTAGCTGCAACTCCTCTCCCTGCAGTTTGGCATCTCTGCATCCAGCATTTGGGGCCAGGAGGCTCCACAACAGTCTAGATCTTGGCAGGATTCATCAGAAAGAGGAAAACCCCTTCAATAGGTGTTTTTCTTACAAGAAAAGGCACAAAATCTTCTTCTGGAGTGTGAGCTAAGACAGTCTCACTAGTATCGAGTAAGTGAAAAGAAAAACCTAATAAAGCTGTTATTACATTGAAGGATTGAGTTCCTTCTACCCGAAGGACACACGTAGCTGTTTGAATTGCCACCTGTTCTTATCGTGCTCAAAACCCAGCTGATTTCAGATGACACATCATGATGGACCTTGGGTACCATCGGAAGCAGGCACACATGACAAGGCACCCCTTAGAGCCTGCCTGCCTGCTGGGTCTGCTTCTTTACGGCTTGAGAAGTGTCCCAGTAGCGTAAATGAGTCTAGTAGCTTAGTTTATTAAAAGTGGCAGGTGCTCGTGCCTGCCAGCCAGCGCTGTCCTCAAGGGCTGATTGATAGTGACAGCTGCTAGAGTGCGCTTCATGTGGCAAGGGATGATTAGAGGTGATAGACAGCTCTGTATAAAGAAATCTAGGCTGCTGCCTGCAGAAAGGCTCCCTTATTCTAGGGTTCCAGGAGATGGCCTAAAATTCTGTATTTCTATCCCCTACTGTTAAATACTGTAATATACCTTAGCTACCTTTCATATGAAGGCAGAGACTCTGCACGGTGTGTTGCTTTGGGTTTTATTACTGCCTAAGTCATGGTACATATAGGGAGGCTGAGTAGCAAAAGCCTCTTCATAAGCTTGGCAGGTAGCTCTGGGTCATGGTGTTCTCCAGGAACAAGCAGGAAGTCAGTTCTCACTTATGGGTGATGTCGGCACCGACGGAGCCTGCGTGAAGCAATTCCCCAGCTTTCAAAGAAAGCCTTTGGGATTGCTGCCATGCATGCATGGTCCTCTTCCCGCCCAAAGGTGCCATCTTGCCCAGTCTCCCTTTTTCCACGGAGCCCTTCGGACGCACGTCCTTGTCCCTCGGAAAAAGTGTTTCGTTTTTGGCCCCTGGACCATGTTTTTTTTCCAGTTGCACCAGTCCTATTCCATTCTTCCCTGCTCTCCTTTTTTCCTTGAGCGAAGGGATATCCTTCATTAAAAGATTTTCCCTGTTGCGGGCTTCGCACCCTTTTTTCTCCCAACCGCTGGCCACAAATGTCTTCGACCTAGCGGGGGTCCTTTTTGCCCCTATGGCAACTGGTTTTAAAAATGCGACAGATCTTCCAAGAACATGTCGCTCACGGACACCCATGACTGTTGTCTTCTGTGTCTTGGGGTTGACCATGACCCGGAGCTCTGCTCTCTTTGCAAGAAAATGTCCTCCAAGGCCCTGCTCAGCCGTAAGCAGAAGTCCGATGACATTTTACGGAAGGTGGCCCCGGAATCTTCGGCAGCACCCTCGGTCGTGTCTCTGCTGGTGGGATCCTCCACTTCGGTTCCACGTTCTCAGCGGCACTCCGACCAGGAGGGGGGTCCCCTGAAGTGGAGCGGCATAAGAAGACGACGACCTTGAAGTAACTGTCGGGGGCTCTGGATAAGCGCATGCACTCATGCGCACAGTTCCTCAGTCCCCCGCAGCGTTCCCGAAAGCCGGACAAGGAGTGGCCTCAAAAGGTACCTTGTATAGATGCAGAGGCCTCTGGCGATGGTGCCTGGTCTCCTGAGGGTCGTCCTGGTGAGGACCCCTCTCCTCCTCCACGCCAGACCTGGTAACCCCGATGTCGGCATCGCAGGGCCCCACGCCTGTGTGGGAGTCCCGAATGCTGACACTAGAGCACAGCGTTTCTTCCTTCTTAGCTGCCCAGCAGGCATTCGTGCCCAGCACGGCTGGCCCACGCCTCGAGACCAAGGTTCACTCAAGAGGGACACCAAAATCTGTCCCGGAAACCCCCGAGAGCCACAGGCCTTGTGAGGGTCCTTGGCATTGGTTTCGCTCGCCTTCGCAGTCCTCGGGAGCGCAATCCTCCAAGGCCTCTGGCTCCAAGCGGACCTCGGCCTGGCCTCTGGACGGGGTGACCTGCCCGAGTCGGAATCCTCCTCAGACCTCTCGGGCTGGGAGTCGGATGGGGATACTTCCCCGGAGACTAGTGCACATAAGGAACTCCCTTCGGACCCGTCCCCACCCGCCTATCAGAGGCACTCGCCACCTGAGGACGCATCATTCCTGGCGTTCGTGCGGGACATGGCACGGGCCCTCAGCCTGGCTATGCAGACTGAAGAGGAGCCGCGAGCTGAGGAGCTCGATATTCTACAGTATGAGTCCCCGCCTCGGGAGTCTCTTACTGTCCTAGTTCCCCCCATATTGTCAAGGCTCCTCCTCCACATGTGGGAGACACCTGCTTCTGTCCCCATTGTGAGCAAGCGCCTCAAAGCCATGTATAGAATTCAGCGTGGCCCAGGGTTCTGGAAGACCCAGCTCTCGCACACTTCCGTGGTTGTGGAGTCGGCGATGCGGAAGCAAAAATGCCCGAAGTCTCACTCTTCAGTCCCCCCAGGTAAGGAGTCGAGAGCTCTCGACGCTCTGGGACATAAGGCCTATCAGGGTTCCATGCTCGCTTGCCGTATCCAGGCATGCCAACTCTATACGGGCATGTTCCTGCGTGACCTCACCAAGGAGCTTGGCGGTTTCGCTGCGGTCCTCAGGGGTGAAACCCTCCTAAGGTTCCAAACACTCCTGAAATCCATCGCGGAGTGTTTGAAGTACCTCTCCTGTGCCGCATATGACGGGTTTGAGTCCTTCGCCCGGGTGGCGGTGGCTGGCATTGGGGCCCAGCGCCAGGCATGGCTCCAGTCTTTGGACCTGGAGCAGTGGGTCCAAGAGAAAGAAGCTCCTGGATTTCTCTTGCCTTGGCAAACAACTGTTCGGTAAACCTATGGAGGATAAGGCTGCTGAGATAGAAACGGAGTTGGTGACTCAAACTAGTCTCTCACGCAAAACCTCCTCCCTCCCTAGAAAGAAGCAGCAGCCCAAGAAGCCGTTCTTCCAAAGAAAGCGCTCCCTTACTGTGGTTTACCCATCTTTCCCGCTCACCTCTGCACCAGCTCCCAGCACGCAGGGGAAGTGAGGTGCACATGGCCATTGTAAGCAATAAAGGGTCTAAAACCCAACCACCGGCGCTGCCCCAGCCTACGCAGGGGTTTTGATGCCGTCAGCATAGCCTCTCGCCCTCCGGCAGCTCTTCTGCCGGTGGGGAGACGCCTGTCCCTGTTCGCCCCAGACTGGGCGTCGATCACATCGGACACCTGGGTCCTCCGGGTAATTCGGGATGGATACTGTCTCCGCCTGGACAGGTGCCCTCCTCCCTAGCGGAGCCTGCTAGGCTCCTCGCGCACCATACCTTCTTGCAGTGGGAACTGTCCAACCTGCTCGCCCAGCAGGCTGTCGAAAAGGAACTGCAGCACCTTCAAGGTCAGGGGTTCTACTCCCACTACTTTCTTGTCCCAAAAAAGATGGGGGGCCTGCACCCCATCCTCAACCTCAGAAACCTCAAGTTCCTGGTGCGGGAAAAATTCAAAATGTTATCGCTTGGCATCCTGCTTCCCTTACTTCAGCATGGTGGTTTGCTATGCTTCTTGGACCTCAAGGACGCTTATGCCCACATCCTAGTTCATCCCCAGCACAGGCAATACTTGCGCTTCAGAGTGCAGGGGGTACACTACCTATACAGAGTGCTCCCCTTCGGGCTCGCATCCACACCACGGGTTTTCACAAAATGCTTCTCCGCGGTCGCCGCCTTCCTCAGGCGGCAGGGCATACCCGTCTTCCCCTACCTCGACGACTGGCTCATCACGGGGTCCTCGATCGGCGAAACCCGCCTGGCGGTGTCGTGCACGATCCTTCTCCTCGAATGCCTCGGCTTCCTGGTCAACTACAAGTCCACCAGTCCTACCTCAAGCCGGTGCAGACTCTGGAGTTCATCGGCGCATGCCTCAACAGGGTGCGGGCGACCACCTTCCTTCCCACGGACCGAGCAGACTGCCTTCGGGCCGTGGCGTCCCAGGTCCAAAACAAGACTTGGGTTGCGGCGTGGGCCATGCTGCGCCTCCTCAAATACATCCATGTGGTCCCCCCACACCTACACGCACATGTGGACAGCCCAATGGTGCCTCTCAAGGCACAATGGAGCCAGGCCTTTGGCCCCCTCAGAGACCCTATCCGGGTCTCCCGCAGTCTCCACGACTCCCTGAGTTGGTGGCAGGACCCCCGAAGTCTTCTTTGGTGAATGTCCTTCCAGACCCCGCAGCACGAGCTCGTTCTGACGGATGCTTCCATGCTGGGGTGGGGAGCCCAATGCAGCGCATAGTGCACCCAGGGGCAGTGGTCTCCCGAGGAGTCACGGCAGGAAATCAACCTGCTTTGGGCTGTCGAATTCGCCCTGAGGGCCTTTGAGGGCTATCTGAGGGGGAAATCGGTGCTTTTACAAACCGACAACAGGGTAGCCATGTTTTATAACAACAAGGAGGGGAGAACAGAATCACGCCGCCTCTGCCGAGAGGTGATCCTCCTTTGCGTCTCGCCGGGGGATGACCCTGCGAGCGGTCTACCTCCCAGGCGAATGTCCTCGTGGAGAAACTCAGCAGGATCCTCCGCCCACACAAGTGGCACTTGGATCCGGAGGTCGCCGGCGTCATGTTCCATCGGTGGGGGACCCCATCCATGGACCTGTTTGCCAGTCTGGCGAACGCACAGCTTCCCTGCTTCTGCGGCCCGGTTCAGCACCCGAGCAGGGTGGCCCCGGATGCGTTCCTCTTGAGCTGGACTTCCAGCCTTCTTTACGCGTTCCCTCCCACTCCTCTCATTGCGAGGACCCTCCACAAGGCTCAGTGGGACCGAGCTTCAGTAATCCTCATGGCCTCGACAGTCTTGGTTCCCACTTCTGCTCCGGCTCGCGTCCAAGCCCCCAGTCCCCCTGGGCTGCGCCACGGACCTGTTGACACAGGAGGAGGGTCAGGTGTTCCACCTGAACCTGGCCTCACTGTCCCTTGCAGCCTGGCGGATAAACGGGTCGCCTTAGCTCCACTGCATCTCCCAGAGGACATCGAGGAAGGACTCAACGAGATTGGCGTACGCCTTTAAGTGGCGATGTTTCTCGACCTGGTGCTCCGAACTTCAGATTGACCCGTTCTCCTACTCTACCTGATGGATCCTCCAGTACCTTCTCCACTTCTCGAAGGCAGGGTTGAAATCCAATTTGGTCAGGATACACCTGAGTGCCATTTTGGCGAACCACCTCCCCATTAAGGGAAAACCCCTCTCGGGACAGCCCTTGGTCCCTTGCTTCATGCAAGGTCTATTGCTTTCCAAGCCTCCCATCCGGCCTCCGCCGGCAGAGTGGGACCTCAACGTGGTGCTGATGCAGCTCATGCGAGTGCCATTCGAGCCGATGGCGACGTGCTTGCTTCAGCATCTCTCCTGGAAGGTGGTCTTCTTTGGTGGCTTTGACCTCGGCTCGCCGAGTCAGCGAACCTCAGGCCCTCATGGCTGAGGCTCCATACACCAGGTTCTACAGGAATAGGGTGATCCTTCTCAACCATCCCAAGTTCCTGCCACAGGTGGTCTCGGACTTTCTTTTGAACCAGGAGATAGTCCTACTGACCACCATCCCGAGACCACATGCTGAGCAGGCATCGGCGGTGTTGCATACGTTCGACTGCAAGAGGGCTCTTGCCTTCTACCTGCAGCGTACCCAGGGTCATCACAAGTCCAATTGGCTCTTTGTCGCCTACGATCCCAATCGCCTGAGGCAGGCAGTCACCAAGCGCACCATCTCCGTCTGGGGGGCGGACTGCATTGCCCTCATCCAAGCAAAGGCGAGCGCCCTGCTGGGGTGGCGGGTCACCGCGCACGGCATCCGAGCCAAGGCGGCTTCACTTTTTCAGAGCCGCAAGAAGGAACAGCGTTTCCATTCTTTTCCGTTAAAGTTGAGCCCGCCGACGCTGAGGGTAGATGAGGCATTTTCTGTCTCATGTGAGTTAGTGTTGGGACATCGCAGAGACAACAAACTTAGCTAGCCAATCAGCAGCAGTATCACTGCTGACTGGCTAGCCAAAACACGATATTCAGTGCCGATGGTTGGATATATTCCAGCATTGAATTTCCAGTCCTAAATTAAAGCAGCAGCAGCCAACCGCTTTAACCGTGCTGGCTGCTGCCGCTGAATATACTGTACCTCCCCCCCCCCCCCCCCCCGCAATGGATTTTATGGTTTCTCAACATAGCAGCTGCCTTACGCCATACTTTCAGCTGCCTCTTTTTAATGCTGCTTCACTTTCTTCTCATGTCCTCTTTCCTTGCACCTCTTTTCTATGCTAATAAACCTCTGAGTGTGTGTGTGGTATTTCAGTCCAGAGGGTACAGTTGTGACTCAGCCTGTGACTCTGTATCTTTCAAAGGATGGACTCCTTCCTGCCTTTGGAAAAATCCCCAAGGACTTTCACTGACACTCCAGAAACATTTCCCAAGAAAGATCCTTTTTCATTTTCTGTCTCATAGTGTTACTTAAATCATTGACTAATCATAATGTAAATCTGAAAAATCTCAATGCACTGTACAATGCATTATGATTCTGTAAAGTAAACCGCTGCTGATCGTAGGAAGCAGCGGTATACAAGTGTTTACTAAATAAATAAATAAATTTAATAGGGGTTTTCCCAGGTCATGGTGTGATCTAAAATTTTTAAAAAATTATATAAAGCTGTCTATACCATGAGCCATGTTTCATTTGTCTTTTTTTCATAGCTTGTTCTTTGTGATACGAGTTAGACTATCTGACTGAAAATGTTTATATTTGGCTTAATAATAAAGAAGGCCATAAGATGCAAAGTGAGGGCACCTGAGTTAAATGAACATTTGCAAAGTCAGCTTCTGTTAAGAAAAGGACTAACGAGGCTGGGGATGGGAATACTGGAGCCAACCATTCAGATGGAGTACTCTAACTTGAGAATGAACAGCAGCATCCCAGGCTCTTTGGATGGGACCCAGGATGCATGTTAAGGGTCTCTGTCCCAGAAGTGACTGCATGTCTATTTCTAAGACTAAACGGAGAAAATATTTTTTCACTCAACATTTAATCAAACTGGAATTTGTTACTGGAGGATGTAGTAAAAGCTGTTAGTGTGGCTAAATTTAAAAAAAGGTTTGGACAAATTCCTAGATGGAAGGTCCATAAACCATTATTAAAGAGGATCAGGTAAATCAACTGCTTACTCCCCAAGATAAGCATCATGGAATCTGTATACCTTTTTGGAAACCTGACAGGCACTTGTGACGGATTCTGGGCTTGATGGACCTTGCTCTGACCCAGTATGACATTTCTTATGTTTTTAAAGCTCTGCAATGAGGGACTTGGTGGATGAATGGTCTTTGATACAGCAAAATGACTAGTTCAAAAAAGGAATGAAACTTGGGACTACCACATTCCTTGGTTCTAAAGCATTTTCTGCTATGCTGTGATGGGATCAGCACTCCGCCTTTCCACTCTCAACTGACACACAGGGTCTCCATCCTTGTTAACCTCTATGAATGCTTGTTACCGGATGCAACCAAATCCAGCTTTCTTTTGGTCACCCGCAGCTTCACGATGCTCGCAGCACTGCCGCGGACCAGAGTTATTTATTTATTTATAGTCTCTTCTATACCGCACTATTCAGCATCAGCGCGGTTTACAGTGAACAAAGAATTTACACATTTCTGGTGGTACTTTGTGTTTACAGTTGAACAGGCATAAACAACTTGGATAACAGGGGTAACTATTTACAATTTATAACATAATCATGAACTCTTTTTGTTTCTGTCTTAGGGGTTTTGGGAGAACTGTGAGGTGGTTGAGGTGTCTGCATTGGTTACTGGGTAATACAAGAGGAAGAGGTGGTGTTTCAAGGCTTTTCTGAATTGCAATAGATCCGGGATTGCTCTGATGCCTTGAGGGAGGCTGTTCCAACACCTTGGTGCACAGAACTTGAAAGCTCTGTCTGCTGTTGCTTTGGTGCATTGTGTTATGGATTTTGGGACTACTAGTGTGTTGAGTGTTACTGACCGTCTGTCCCTGTTTTGAGGTGTCATCTGGATCAGGTCCGTTAGTGACGTGGATGTGAGTCCATTGATGGCCTTGAATGTAAGTAGTAATAGCTTGTAAGTGAGTCTACTTCGTATCGGAAGCCAATGGAGTTGTTTTAAGATGGGTGAGACATGATCTTTCCTGGATGCTCCGTGAAGGACTCTTGCTGCGGAGTTCATTGCCAGTTGCAGTGGGTGTAAGGTGGCTTGAGGGAGTCCTTGTAAGATAGAGTTCGCATAATCAAAATGAGGTATGATTAGGGCCTGATAGATGGTTCTGAAATCATACAGCTCTAGCAGGGATCGAAGGTGTCTAAGGGAACGGATTTTATGGTAGACCGCTCTTACAATGTTTCCTATGTGCGCCTTCATATCCAAGTGCTGGTCTAAGGTAACCCCGAGGTATCTGATAGTAGGTTTGATCTGGAGGTCTGCATCCTTCACTTTCAAAGAGGACGGAGCGGTGAAATTTTGGTCCTTCGTGATGAACAAAACCTCCGTTTTCTTGTGTTGGATCCTGAGGTTTTGAGATTGCAGCCAGTTGGATACTTCATTTATGCAGTTAATGGAGTGAGGTCGGGGTTCTCTGTTGTAAAAGGCATGTATAACAGCACATCATCCGCGTATATCATGCAGTTGATACTGAAGGACCGTATCAGGTTGCAGATAGGCTGCATGTATATATTGAACATAAGGGCGGAGAGGGAGGAGCCTTGTGGGACCCCCTGCTTTTGATGGAACAGATCTGATGAAGTATCGTTGGATCGTACCTGCTGCCACCTGTCAGAAAGGTAGGACCTGCACCACTCGAGTGCTTTATCGGTGATTCCCTTACCCTCGAGTCGTTCCAGGAGGCGTTCGTGGCTCACGGAGTCAAATGCCGCTGCTATGTCTAGGAAGACAAGGACGAACCCTTGGCGGATGTTGTTGATGCCAGTTAAGACGTTGCTGAAGAGAGTAGTGAGCAGTGTTTCTACACCATGGGCTTCTCTAAAGCCGTGTTGGCAAGGGTCCAGTGGTGCGTTAGTTTCTATATGCTCTTCGATTTGTCTTTGTACTTCCTTCTCCATTATTTTTGCCAGCAGCGGTATACTTGCTATTGGTCTATAGGATTCTGGCTTCAGAGGGTCGAGCTTGTTGTTTTTTAGTAATGGCCTTATGGTTGTGTGTTTGAGAGTATGTGGGAAAGTTCCTGTTGTGAATGAATGTTCCATGAGTGTGGATATGAATGGGCTCAGGTGGTTTCGTAGTTCTTTGATCCAGAACGCCGGGCATGGATCGGTTTGGGCGGTGGTCATGTTGATGCTCGCAATGGTGTCTTCAATACGCCATTTGGGTGGGATTGCGAAGATGGTGAGTAGAGTCTGATCGAATGGTTTAAGGGTCTTGCAAAGTGTTGGGATGTTGTCGATCTGGCAGAGTTTGGATTGTAAATAGTCGGCGAAAGTTTGGGGGTGGATTTCACTAATACGTTCAGAGGTGGGTTCCTTTGTCAAACGCTTGACGATAGCAAACAGGTCATGAGGTTTGTTCAGAGATCTTTTCAGCGTGTCTGCGTGGTAGCGTCTCATTGATTCCGTTACCGCAGTATGATGAGCTACTAGTTGTGATATATATGCAGTTATGACAGCCTCTGCCTGACTTCCAGTCATCATGGAAAGTCTTTATATTCTGCCCCCAAGCAGCAAGTTCACTTGTTTACTCTCCAGTATATAAATATGGATCCTAGTCACTAGCAAGTCCTTATATTGTTGGGTACCTAACAGCAGTATTCTGTAGCTACGGAGTTTTTTTTACACCAAGAACCCATGAAAGAGATGACTTGTCTCTTTATGGCAAATACCCTGTACCCAGGTCTTCACTGACCTAGAGAAGGGAGCACAGTTCTCAAAAGATAGTCAAGAATGTATTAATCTATTTTAAAACTGTTTGACAGTCCATCCAAATTGGACCGGGTGAAGTATGCACATATTATATTGAGTGTGGTGATGCTAAGAGGAAGCCTAAGACGTGTTCCCTTGGTAATGTAAGAGGGAAATGCAAAACTCTTTGGTGTTAGCCCAAAAGGAAGAAACACAAAGATGGAAGACAAGAAGATTCAAAGGAGAGATGGTATCCAAGACCAGCTAGGCTTCAAGCAAGTTAGGGCCCATGCCAGTTAGGCCTCAATCTGAGAACAAACAGAGGATGAGTTGCCTGTCACACTAGCTCTACTGTGTGGGTGTCATGAACTCAGAGGGGGAGTGCCAGGGCCCAGCAGAAAGGGAACTCCAGTCTACATGTGGTTGGAGTGGGACTTAGGACATCCAGAACAAAGTGGGAATTAGAAGCCAACTGATCTCCTTTGCAAATACAGTCCAAGATGATGCAGAACTCATGGAGAACCAAGGAGGGACTAAAAGAACTGTGAAAAAGAACAGAGCAAGACTGAGATCCCAGGGAAATCCGTGAAAGACCATCTGCCTTAGAAAAGAGCATTTTTTTATGAGTAGAAGTATTTCCGTTTTTCCTTGCCTGCTCTTTTGTTTTCTGTTACATTTCTGAAGTTGCCAGTAAAGGTATGTTTTACTTAAAGACCCAGACTAGAATGAGTTTTTCCCTGTTAAGAAGAGTGTGTGGACTGCAAGTTGCCTATAAAATAGGGCCTTGAAACACTGGTCTTCCCGGACTCAGCAGTATGGGGGCGCTCGTCGTTGAAGTGCAACACCTGCCTAGCCACCTTGGGACACCCATTACCAACAGCATTACCTAGTTTGATGACTCATTTCTTTGCATCCAAGTGGACTAACATGACAGGCACATGACTTTTGTAGTCTTTGACAGTGGGACATTTTGTTGTCCAAGGTCTGTAGATTGAGGTGTAACACTTACCTTACTGTGCAGCTGAATTTTTCCTCCTTTGATTTCAGTTGTATCTCTTTGTTTTGTGTAGTCTGCGTTGTTTCAAACTGTCTATAATCACAGCATTACAAAGCTAACTGAAGTGGAATGGGCCTCTTGCATGGAGGGAACTAATTGGATTTCATGGAACCTAAGAAAATGAATGGGGTCTATTTGTTTTAATGAAAAGCTGTTGGATTAAATAGGAGATCTAGGATTGTGGGCACGTTTCCATTCAAAATGCGGTGGACTTAACTGCAATAATAGAAATTAATTGAACACTGGAAGAATGAAAATTGAATTAAATTGAGGAGTAAACTGGCAATCAATGTAAATGAATTGAAATACGTGTATTATTGTGTCGCTGTCTTTAGGTCTGATGGGTAATTATAGGAACTCTGATCATTGATATGTAATAAAGTGCAGTGGGGAAAGAAGAGGAATGTGCAGCTGTTTGAACAGTGATTCGGGACACAGAGATCACTTTGTGCAAAGCAGGAGTTTGTGCTATGGAAGGTGATAAAATTCATCCCTATTAGACTTGTCCTTGGAATTCTTGTTCCTGGTGGAAATAGCTTCATTCCATACTGCAGTCCTGGAGGGCTATAAGCCACTCACGTTTTCAGGATATGCTTAAAGAATATCTATGAGATATACCTGCCTGCATTGCCCCATTGTATACAGATCTCTCTCGTGCACATTCTTTGTGGTTATCCTGAAAAACTGTCTGGCTAGGTGTGCCCTGAGGGCTGGGTTGAGAACCTCTGCATGTTACATGTATTTAGTGTGCACTAAAATGAAATGACAGATAACTAGACAAGACCAAATGTTACTGCCTGATATTATCTGTGCAGTGGAGGTTGTCTGCCTACATGCAGTCTGCAGGGATAAATCTGATAATTGTATATACTTAATTTACTGAATGGCCAAACTGCCAATTCTGACAAAACTATTCACACTCCTTGTGACCTTGGGCAAGTCACTTTACCCTCCATTGGCAATCTACTAATGGTCATACCTTGCCAAGAAAACCCAGAGGCTGCTGGGTCGCCAGGAGTCAGCATTGACTTGATACCACTAAAAAAAAATAAAAAAAAAAATTATATATATGTGTGTATATATATATATATATATATATATATCCCCATTGCATCTTTAAGTCCAGGAGTGCACACTGTCAGGATATGATCTCGCCTGTGCTTTTACATAAAATAATCTTGCTTGATTTCTGATACACAAATGTATGCCATTATCAGTCAGCACATACAGATTGGGATTGTGGTCATCTTCGTGATTTTTATCGCATCTAAGTGAGCTGTTATGCAGGGAGATGTGTGTTTAGGGAACATGAATATGCATCTTCAAGTTGCTCTACTATTTAATAAATGCACAACTGAAAGCAAACTGAAAATCAGCATCTGTGTAGCATTAGTGTGTGTGTGTGTGGGAGTCAACCTGACATGCCAAGCTGGACTCCTTCTCGTCATGAATTATGCATAGCATTGTACTCTAAGGAGAGACTTTTCATGCCCTTTGCCACTCTGGCAGTCTGCATGTGGTTTCCATTTCTTGTCCTTAGCGCTGTGGGATATTTCTAATAAGAAGCATTTCATTTGCCGTCTGCTACTTAAACCTGTTACTTCCCCAGGGATTGTTTTTTGAGTGGGAAGGAGGGGTCTTGGCTATAGTGTGATTCCTTATCGTTCCTCCAGTTTAGTCCTCAACCTCTGGGTAGTGAACCTCCTTCTGCAGCTTGGAGACTGGGCATGTCAAACTAATGACATCACTGGATATAGCCTGCTGGTCTCTCCCATCAGCCCCCAGTGTGTCCAGTTTCCGTGCAGCAGGAGGACGTAGTGAGCCTAGCTTCTGGGCTCACTTGCGGGAACAGATAAAGAGCATTTAGTGTGACAAATTCTATTCTGATTTTACTTTTGATTTTTACCTTTAATTTTACTTTTAATTCAGTTACCTTTGGTTAATTGGCAATCAGGGATTAATTCCCTTTAGTTGTTAGGAGCAAATTTCCTTATATTTACAGTCATTTTAAATTTGAGCCTGGCTCTTTAAATTAGTAGCAGTTCTCGCCTTCCCTCCTTGTCAATTATTTTCACTTACTGCAGTCATTTGCCGGTGCGGATCTCTCTCCCTTGACGGTACGGGAGAGAGCTCCAGGACCCGTACAGCCACACTGAAGCTGTGTGAGACGGAGCCTCTCCGTTGCTGCGGGATTTTACTTTTACTCTGTGGAACTGACTGAGCGGTCCTCGCCGCGGCTGCCAGGCGCATCAGCGCGGCTTGAGGATCAGATGAATTCAAGGCGGTAGGAGCAGGCTGCGTGGCTTTCGGACCTGCAGGTAAGGCCTTCGGGCTCTGTCGGTCTGCTGAGGCCTCATTTTTGCAGCGGCTGTTGTTCTTGGTGCCAAAATTCATTGGCGAAGGGGCGGCCATTTTCTCTCTAGGTATTTGGACCGCATGGCGAGAGTTGCAGTGAGATGCCTGTGTGAGGAAGACGACAGGCAGAATAGCTAGATTTTTAGGTCTAGTGTTTCTTTTGTTTGTAGGTTTTTTTGAGGCTCGGGGGGTTCCTCAGCCTTAAGGGGGCTGTTGTCAGTCCTCTTTATTTTTAAGTTTATTCTTAGTTTTATAGGACAGCAGTTTTGGCATTGATCTCTGATGCCACATGTTCTCTCCCTCCTAATCATGTCTCTGAGGAGCATCTGCTAAGTCCCGGGATATTAGGCAAATTGCCAGCTTTTAGGTTCTTCAAGAGCAGAGCCCTAACTTGTAGGTGGAAGGAGGGACAGGCTGGAAGTGTGCTTTTGTGTATTCTATAGTGAAAGTTGCCCAAACGCCTGTGGTTTCACAGGGACAGGTTTAGGAAGCCTTAGGATATAAAACAATATATAATAATAATAACGGTTAAACTGTCAACCAAGAAGTGCATGTGCTACGATCTATGGCCATCAGAGGGCAGCTTGTACACTCAATAGTGCCTTTCTGTGACCGTGTGTATGCAGCCATCATCAGATTGATTTCTGCAAGTCAGGTAAGAAATAACCACAGGGCCACCTCATGGGCACTCAGGGGTTAGTGATTAACAAGCAACTGTAATGTTCTGCAAATCAAGATTATATGACCAAGATTTAAAGCTCTTAACTTTCTGTATCGTTTGTTGGGCTCTGGTGCCCTAAAGGCCACCGGATGGCAGCGCTGTTCATGAATCACATATAGTATTCAGTGCCCCCATCCCTGGGTGGGTTTGTAAAATACAAAATCGTATTCCTCATCAGGTTCACACAGGCAGCAACCTCTAAAAACTCCACTTGCAAGGTTGTCGGTGTATCCCACTGCTATTTCTCTGACTGCAGGAAGGCCGGGGGGGAGGGGTGCCTGTATGTTTCATAGCTCCACTTAGCATGCCCTTCCCAGGAAATTCTCATCTATTTCTAGAGCCTGTGCTGTCAGAGCAGGGCTTTAAGCACTTAGCAGGGTTACTGACCCGTCTTGTTAAAGGCTGAGGGTGAAGAGAAGGACATCTAGGTAGCACAGTCTGGGGCTTAGCGCTCCAGGGCACTGGAAGGTTTCATAGCGGAAGTCAATACTCTGTGTATGCTCCATGTATTCAGCCTATGTTCAAGCATGCTCACCGCACTGTGTTTGGGTGACAGGTGCTGGGTCACCCGTATATGTAGATGTGCATTTTGTATGTGCTCACAATTGCTTAGGCATGATTTTTGGGTGCACTCTTTGCAGAGTGAGACTGCATTTCTTTCCTTAGACACTATTATCAGACTAAGGTAATTTCTCCAGTAATGGGGGGATGTCGATTGTAATAAAGTGCGTGAGGTCCTCATGGTGTTACATGGGGTTGGAGATGCAGTCCTGGGATCTGCTGTGGAGTGAGCCGTCCGAAGGAGCTACAGTGTCACAGTCACCATTTTCCCTTTCTCTTTGGGCTTTGCTTCCAGATCCTAGCCCCTCTTTCTCGCAAGGTCCCCGGCCCACTGGACAATCTATTCTCAGCCTTTTCTCAATGCTGGCAGAAGGACTGTGAGAGAGAGAAAGAAAGACAAGGAACCAGCACCAGCTCTGATGTCTCTCCACTGCCAGTGTTTGCTGCGGTCACATATTCTCAGTCAGTATACTGATTGCCTACAGGTCAGGGTGGCATACAGTTGATTACGGTATTTCTATTTCCCTTGTCCCTGAAGGGCTCACAATTGATGTTTTGGTACCTGAGGCAGAGGGTTAAGTCACTTAACGAAGTCCAGAAGGACCACCTGTGGGACCAGAAACCCCACTTTTTATGGCCCAAGGTTGGTGGTCTCGATTGGAATTCAAACCCTTGGTCCTCTGGCAACTTGCCTCAACCACTAGGCCGCACTGCTCCGTGTGAGCTAGCCATAGGGCCAGGCACAGCCTGTTACTTCCAAGGCAGAGACCTTGGAGAGGTTCCGTTCATAAGGATACGAGAAATGCCAAACTGGGTCAGACCAAGCTCTTTCAGGTCCAGTATCCTGTTTCCTAGGGTAGCCAATCCAGGTCTTAAGGACCTGGCTGGTTTCCAAAAAGATGAATAGGCTACTCAATGCTTGTATCGGGGCAAGCAGTGGATTCATGTATGCTCATGTTTTAAGGGTTCTGTTGCATGTACAACAGATGTGACGCTCTCTTGGGTTGTGTGCCTTGTAGAACATCTTAAATTGGTGAAAGTTGGTATAAAAAAAATTATAATTTTCCAGCTTCTCTCTAATAAAAGGTTATGGACCTTTCCTCCAGGAGCTTGGCCAAAACCTTTGTTAAACTCCGCTACGTTCGGAGATCGTTTCACACAAGGCTCTTGGAGTACACAGGCAACCCAGTGATCAATCAACCGACTGGAAATGCGAGCGATATGCCGGGTGTTGCCGGCGTTCGAAGCTACGGTGACAGGTCGAGTGGTGCGAGTACTGTCCGACAACTCCACGGCGGTTGTCTACATCAATCGGCAGGGCAGAACCGGAATTGTGGCCATGGAGGCCGCGGCAGAGGGTCTGTGTGTGTGGATAGAGCTTTGGCTGCCAGCGTTTTCGGTGGCGCATGTTGTGACGGCGGATTTCCTCAGCTGGGTCCGAGTAGATGCCGGAGAATGGGAGTGGCATCCGGAAGTGTTCGCACAGATCGGTCGCATATGGGGACAGCCAGTAATGGACTTCATGGTGGCGTTTCACTCTGCGTAAACGGGTCGCTTCTTCAGCAGATGACGCAAAAGGAGGTCGGAAGGCATCGGCACACTGTTTCAACGGCGGCTGTCGTCCGGTCTTCTCTGTCTTTCCACCGGGGGCACTCATAGGTTGAGTGGTTCTGCGTATCGAAGCGCTTCGGGGAAACGTGTGGTTGGGGGCCTCGTGCTGGCCAAGGCACCAGTGGTATGCCTGCCTCATACAGTTGCTCGACGGGAATCCATGGAGGTTTCCGACATTGGAGATTCTGTTGCTACGGAGTTCTCTTTGAATGCCTCAGGTGCATCGATTTTTGCTTATGGGGTGGCCATTGAAAGGGCAAGCTTAACCCTTTGAAGGCCTACTTTAAATTTTTAATCCACATTCTGCAGCCGGGTTAATTTTTGCATATTTCAGGAAAATTGTACCCGTCTTATTCAATATGTTCTAATAGTGATTTTCCTTCTGCTATGGTCATGTATTATATACCATTTGATAGGAATATTTAGTCAGAATTTTGGATCCCGAGAGTTTTGGGCTCGGCCTGGAAAGGGTTAAGGAAAAAGAGTTGCTCGGCAGCAGTCTTTGCCACCTTGCCGCAAAAAAAAAAAAAAAAAAGTCTACGTCCCTTGCATATGTGCGTATATGGCGCATCTTTGAGGACGGGTGCTCGCGGAGGCACGCTCGCGAGACAACAGTGTTAGTTCCCTTGGTATTAAGTTTTCTGCAGGACGGGTTTGGTAAAGGCAGGTCCTAGAGAGTTTAGTTAGCAGCTCTGTCTTGCTATAGGGGCAAAGGACAGGGAGTGGCTCTCATGCACAGATCAATGTGGTACACTCTCTCAGGCGGTTACCAGACTAGCCCTCTCGTAGGATATTAATTCCACCGGGGAAGCTCAAGTTGGTTTTAGGAGCGTTAGCTAGCGCGCCATTGGGGCCCTTGCAACAGGCGTTAAGGGTTTTGCCTTGAAGACGGTACGTTTGATGGTCATCTGTTCGGCGAGGCGATTTTCGGAGTTGCAGGCGTTGACCTGTCAGGAATCGTTGTTTATCTGTCTCCAGACAGAAGGTGGCCTGGGGGCTGGTTCCGTCGTTTTTGCCAAAGGTGGTTTCTATGTTCACCTAACTGAAATGGTCTCTCTTCCAGCACTAAGTGTAGCGGAGGGGAGCGTATTGAACCATAACTTGCGCTGTTTGGACGTCAAGAGAGACGGATCATCTCTCTTCGGGGTGTTTGGAGGGCCCCGCAAAGGGAAGCGGCGGCAAAGGAGTCCATTTCTGGATGGATTGGAGCGGCGAGTGCGTCGGCTTATCTTCTACGGGACCGTACAGTCCCAGGGAGCTTACGAGCTCACTCTACCAGAGTGCAAGCATCTTCTTGGACGGAGCACAGTTTGGTTCCACCAGTGGACATCTGTAGGGGGAGGCCTCTTGGTTGTCTCTCCATACTTTCAGTAAGCACTACCGCCTAGATGTTCTGGCGGCTAAGGATGCCGTTTTCAGGGAGACGGTGTTGAGATCCGGCTGGAAAGGTCCCTCCCAATGATTACTGCTCTGATGCATCCCAGAGGTTGAGGACTAAACTGGAGGAACAATAAGGAAATAGGAATTATACTTACCTGGTAATTGTGGTTCCTTAAGTGACTCCAGTTTAGTCCTCATTCCCGCCCGGGGATGGGGTCTTAGTAGTGGTTTTTCTGTTGGGGGAAGTGCAAGGTTAAAAGTGGATGTAGGCCTTCACTGGTGTTCAGTCGTTTTGATGCTTCCATTTTGTTTTGTGCTATATTGTTATATTATTATATTATGATATTGTTATATATATTGCTATATTGCTCTGGATTGTTTAGGGCTAGGCATTCGACGGAAAGGAGAGCATGCAGGAAGCAGTCTCTTTACTTCTGGAAGGGGAGTAGTAGGTATATAGGTGTTATGTTCTACGTGCCCTTGAATATAATAAGTTTAAAAAAATGTTACTGATTTTTTGCTCCTTTGAGTCTGCTTTGTCAATAGTTCACTGGGGGCTGATGGGAGAGACCAGCAGGCTATATCCAGTGATGTCATGAGTTTGACATGCCCAGTCTCCAAGCTGCAGGAGGAGATTCACTACCCAGATGTTGAGGACTAAACTGGAGTCACTCAAGGAACCACAATTACCAGGTAAGTGTAATTCCTATTTACTTCCTCCCTGAGCTCCAGAATGCCTCTGCTTATTTAATAATTGCATAAAATACTAAAATCATAAACCAATACTGCAATAACATAGCAATGTAAGCAAAAAAAAATCAGCATAACTCAAATAAATCATTAACTTAAAAGCCAGATGGCACAACCACACCTTTACCTTCTTGCAGAAAGCTAAATATTGATTAGTCAGTCTAATTTCATGAGAGACTGTTACAAAGAAGTGGACCAACAAGTGAGAAAATACGCAGCTTGGGCCTTTCATGTTTCTTCTTGGTTATATAGACAGCTAGAACAACCAAATGTCCAGTTGCAGTGATCTCAAAGCTTATTAAGCATTCTTATAAGCGGGGATACTAACAGAATATGAGATGCCAAATACAAGTTTTAGCACTAACAGTCACAACTTGAATTTTACTCGACAGTCAGTAACCAGTGTAAATCACCTAGCATTGGGGACACTGTGCCCCTTGCCCTCAGTCCCTCTGCCAAGTTTTCTGTGGCAATCCATAAATATTGTAACCATTTTAAAATCTTTTAGGCAACCCTTCAAAAACCATGCTACTATAATTACATCTAGCAATAATTAAGGCCTGAACCACTGTACTCAGGTTAACTCTGCTAAAATAGGGCCTAAGCTGTCTCATGATATATATATACTGTAGCTGCCAAAAGGCACCGCTAGCCACAGCTGAGACTTGGGCACAGACTCCAATCAGACTCCCAGCTGACAGACCGAATATCTATTCGGAGGATCTTTCTCATTTAACTGAATCAAAAAATCCGGATCTTTGATCCTGAAGGCTCACCTAAACATTCAAACTTAGCTCATTAACCTTGCACCAGTTTGAAATTTCAGCAAGACCTTCATCAGTGTCATTCTTCCATAACTGAGAAAATAATCTGAATATTAAGCGAATCAAGCTTTGAATCCATCTGCAAAGTGGCATCATAAAAAACATTAAAATGCAGACAGGATAACACCCTGTCCTGTGGTAACAGACGGGGCAAAACCCCAAAACCCCCCCATACTTGACCCAAAGTAACATGTTCTGATACGCCGTGAATGAAAGAACGGAAGCACTGCAGAATTCAGCCCACCAAGCCTGCTGACCAAAATAATATGATCTGCCATACATAAGGAACAGCCAGATCCACAATATAATCCCTCCCTTATCAAGATCCCTAAACAGATCATCCAGCAAAGAGACCAACAGGGTCTCCATACTATAGGTCTGAAGGAACCCCGTTTGAAGACTTGAGATAATCTGACTAGAAAAAAAATCACCACCTCCAAAACTTTGTTCAAAAAAAGACAATTTAGAAATAGGGCAATATTTCTCAAAAACCATAGGGTTGAGATTTGGCTTTTTTTATGAAGATGCCTTACTATAGAGATCTTGAACAGATCGGGGATCACCCCCTCTTTCAGTGAGATATTCATAATTCCCCATCAACCTCTCCAGAGTACTTCCATCCACACCCTTAATCAGAGATGTTGATCAGATATCCATGTCTGATTCTATTGCTTTCTGGAACTGAATAATATTTGTAACCAGGATGTAGGCATAGCTGAAACACTGGCCAATCTCATCTCTGACAGCATCTCTCATCAGCATCTGCTTACAGAACACTGAGCAGACTTTCCCTTCCAGTCCATGCCTCCATTGCATGCATGTGTTGACCCTACATCAAACTCGCTATGAATTGACACAATTTTATTCCTAAAAAAGGATGTGAACTAAATACAGACTGATACAGTGTGATCCATAGACAGAGTTGGCAAAGGAAATTATGCCTTTGGCTTATTCGTTGATCACTCAAATTCCTCTTAGCTTCCCTAATCGTCTTTGGATATCCTGTAACACATTTCCTGCATGCTAACCCAGCATTCTACAACCAATTGTTATGCCAGACACACTCTAAACGCCTTAATTCTCTCGTCATAATCCTCAGCTCAGAAGAAAATCTGACTGACTAATATAAACGACTTCTGTCGCCGCCCTATCAAGAATTGCAGAAACTTTCCTCTTTGCAGTATCTGATCACAGAATCATCCTTCATTGGTTGTCATGAGCAAAAAGGCATTCCTTTGCATCTCTGCGGGATTTTTGTTGATGACAGCGATCCATTTGTTGAGGGATGAATTTTTATACTTGGAAATTCCTTTGTTGAGAGGTATCTATGGCTGAAGCAGTAAAGATCTCATGTTTGTTCAACTCTGCTATAAGAAGCCCTAGTTGGGGGGAGGAGGGGGGGGTGTCATGTTCAGATGGTCAAGAAGGGAGAAGAATTGAGCTGTAGGAAGCAACTCAATTCCACCCTTCTCTGGGGCCATCAGCAGAAGTAATAGGCCCCCAAACTGCAACGAGGGGCTTAATAAAGCTGGCACTGTGTCACATTTTCCTCCCGTTCAGAATGGGCCATTTCCACACACCCCCCCCCCCCCTTCCAATGATGCTTCTGGTTTCAGAGGGGGACTGAAAAGGTACATTTTGAACTGGAGGAAAATGTGAAGCAGCACCGAAGTGTTAAAAAGCGCTGTGTCAAGTTTTGAGAGCCTATTGCTGCTGCTTGAGCGGTGTCAATGGGTGTCCTCGGAGGCCCAACATGCCTAATTTGCTTAGTGGTCGCGCTGGCCCTGGTAGGAAGTCTACTTTGCATCTTTTAACATATTTATTTATATATATTTAGCTCACACCTTTCCAGTAGTAGATCAAGGTGAGTTACATTCAGGTACTGCAGGCATTTCCCTATCCCTAGAAGGCTTACAATCTAAGTTTGTACCTGTGCCAGCGGAGGGTTAAGTGATTTGCCCAAGGTCACAAGGAGTACCAGTGGGATTTGAACCCTGGTCTTTCTGGTACCAGGCTGCTGCCCTAAATAAAGGGCGGTATATCAAGAATCAATAAACATAAACCACTAGTCTACTCTTCAGTCCAGAGGAAGAGGGCGTTCTTAACCTAGTCCTCAGGATACATCTAACCAGTCAGGTTTTCAGGAAAACCACAGTGAATATGCATGAGAGAAAGATTTGCTTACAATGGAGGAGGAGTAGCCTAATGGTTAGAGCACTAGCTTGGTAACCAAGAGACTAGAGTTCGATTCCCACTTGTGGCCTTGGGCAAGTCACTTCACCCTCCATTGCCTTGTGCTAAAGGCCTGGCAATCTGCTTCCGGTCACACTGCCAAGAAACCACAGGAGCTGCTGGGTCACCAAGAGTCAGTGTTGACTTGAAGGCACACGTTGTTTTGTGTGGAGGCACTGCATGCAAATCTTTCTCGTGCATATTCATTGTGGTTATCCTGAAGACCTGACTAGGTGTGTCGCAAGGTCTGGGTTGAGAGCCCCTTTATTTATTTCTTATTTCTTATATACCGCCTTTCATGACATCAAGGTGGTTGTATTAGAGGCTAGTATTAATGCCCAAAAGTAGCAAATTGTGTGTGTGTGTGATTGGTAATACCCTTATCAGCTTGTGAAATCCTCAGGAAGGGTCTCTGGATTCAAAATAAGTGTAACTTGCACTGAAATTATTCTTCTGCTGAGGGTGCATTGCATTATGCTGTTAAAACACAAGAGAATTGTGAAAAGATTGGGTGTCCAAATTGCAGATGAAATTTAATGTGGACAAGTGCAAAGTTGTGCACTTAGGAAAGAACAACCCAAACTTTGGTTGCACGATGAAAAGTTCCACATTAGGAACCACCACCCAGGAAAAGGATCTAGATGTTATAGTGGATAATATGTTTAAATCCTCCGCCCAGTGTGCAGTGGCAGCCAAGAAAGCAAATAAAATGCTAGGAATCATAAGGAAAGAAATGGAGAATAAAAGAAAGGAAATGATAATGCCTCTGTTTCGTTCCATGGTGAGACCGCACCTTAAATGTTGTGTGCAGTTCTGGTCACCATATCTTAAAAAAGATATAGCAGAATTAGAAAATGTACAGAGAAGAGCCACCAGAAGTAAGGATACCCCTATGAGCAGAGGCTTAAAAGATTAGAGCTCTTCAACCTGGAAAAGAGACAGCTGAGGGGGAGATATGATAGAGGTGTATAAATTAATGAATGGAGTGGAATGTGTAAATGTCGATTCATTGTTTACTCCATCAAAAAGTAGAAAGACTAGAGGACATGCAATGAAGCTACAGTGTAACCCATTTAAGACTAATAAAAGAATATTTTTTCACTCAACATGTAATCAAACTCTGGAATTCATTATTGGAGGTTGTAGTAAAAGCTGTTAGTGTAGCTGGGTTAAAAAATGATTGGATAAATTCCTGGAGGAAAAGTCCATAAACTATTCTTAAAGAGCACCATTGTGGAACTTATGTATCTTTTTGGGAACTTGACAGGTACTTGTGACCTGGCTTGGCCACTGTAGGAAACAGGATACTGGGTTTGATGGACTCTTGGAATGACACAGCAGGGGTATCTTATATTCTTCTGAACAGTGACCCCGTGCACAGCACTTGATGATAACTTTTATTAAAATCACCAAAAAAGCTTTCTTCATTAAATTTAAAATTTTCCTGAGATCTCTGATTGAGCAATGAAGTTAAGTATATTAGCTTGTAGAAAGCTTTAAGAAATAATGGATGAATCTTTGTTTTCTAGGTCTACCTACGAATGATAAGTGTGAAACGAAAGCCGTCATTGTCCCCAAGGTGTCCGGGCTGGAGCGCAGCCAGGAACTGAGCACCGAAGTGTGCTTCATACGTCCAGTCCACAGCCCACCGCCTGCTGCCACCATTGTGACTTCTGCCTCATTTTTGCCCGCTGTCAGTGCCCGGGCCAGCCCGCTAGTGAAAAAGGAGCCGGCAATCCCAGCACCAACTCCGCCACGGCTTACACCACAGCCGCAGCCTCGCCCTCAGTCCCGACCTCAGTCTCAGCCCCCATCTCAGCTGCTGCTCCCCGACCTTCGGCCCCAGCCTTCAAACCACCTCCTCCCCCACCTTGCCTACCCTGGGCATCATCAGGTGCCTCTCAACGGATTCAACAACATCAGGTAAGGTATAACACTGCAACGTAGTTGGATTCAGTGGGTAAGCCAGCCGTGAAATAGAAGGCTGATGCAGTAGCTTGGGGGGGGGGGGTGGCTAGATCATGGGATGAGTTCCTTTGCCAAGTATAATACAGAAAAATGGAGCCGCTCGGGTAAGGTGATCACCTGCTGCCGCTCCATTGTGCACCCTGTCACCTCATTAGCAGAACTGAATTGTTGGTTTTCAGCTTAGTGCTCACAGAGTTTCTTGATAGGATGAAAAAACAGGCACTTACTGCCCTGCATACTTCCTGTCTAATTCCCAGGAACTGGGTTTAAGATTTTCAGATTAGCAAAGTCTATTAGAACTAATGATAGGTGCTCAAAGCAGGTACTAAAGGGTTAAATCATCCATTGAATAGTAGCTGACAGCAGGGGTGTGCAGACCATTTTTTTTCTTGTCCAAGGACATACAGGGTTTAGATTGCTAATCTCAATGTTGATAACAAAGGGAGAGCACAGTGGGGAAAATAAGGCTCCATTTTCTGGCACATATGATGATGCCCTGAAATTGCCCAGTAGGCACTAGGGCACTTTTTGTGCTTTTAGGTGTTGTCAACAAGAGAAGCAAGAGATGGGGGGGGGGTGTGAGAGCAGGCACCTGCAGGAAAAGAGACATTGGTGCCTATCAAATGATTTGTGCCGCTGTTATGTGCGCCGGCTTTTTCTTCTATCCTTCGTCTTTCCTGCAGCATCCCTTTACCTATCATGTCTTCACGTGCAGTCCGTCTTTCTCCTTCCCTTCCCCTTCTTTGCTCTCCTGGCTTCTTGTTCTGTCTTTCATTTTCTTCCTCCTGTAGCGCTGTACTGTGCTGCCCAGTATAGGGAGAGGACGTTGATCTCGCCTCCTCTCCTTTGTAGCTCCTTCCTTTGGTGTCACGCTAGGGGCCAGTAGGATTGGAACAACTGAGAGAAAGCGTTTCTTGACCTTCCTCATAGCTGATAGGAAGGATCTGTTGTGCCCTGCTACTGGGCTTTACAGGTAAATCGAATCAGAGTTGACGAGGACATTTTGGTTTGTAGGCTACGAGAAAACACCTTAGATAGCTGGATATAGCACAGAGGTCATGGGCTTGGACATCCTTGGATGAGAAAACAAATGCCCATTCAGTTTCTCCCTGAGTCCATATGGTCCTGTTAATGATCAAAGCATGCAAGTTTGTATAGAAAATGTTTGACTGTTATTCCAGTTCCTTGTCTTGTTGCTGTGTCTTTCTATGAATGAGTTTTGTATTCTCTCCTTCTCCTCTTTACTCTTTAAAGCAGGAGCAGCAGCGCGAGCAGCACAGCAAGCCTCAACGTCTCCAAACACCTTCCCCCCTCCCCCCAGATTCCTCCTCATCCCTCCTCTGGTCCAGCACTACCCCTCTCCATCTCTAATCTTGCTACCTCACAGTACCCTCTCAGATCTCAAACCCAGCACCCACACCATCCAGCCATGTTTGCTCCCCCTCCCACGCTACCACCCCCACCAGCGTTACCCACCAACAGCCTTGTGATACCTGGTCACCCAGCAGGAGCAGGCTACTCAGGTAAGTCCCATGTTGCAGAGCTCCCTCCACTGGCAGGAGGGCGGTTCAGCCTATCTAAGGGGAGAGGAAAGGGCAGAGACAATTCAGACATCTCGCGCTAAGCTATTAACAGGCCTGGGTTAGTGCAGGGAAGGTCATTTTACAGAATAAGATCCAGAAGGTTGTGTCGTCTTAAGATTCCAAATATGACATGTTAGCCAAGTAGACACCTGATGTGAGCCAAAAAGTCAGCTTTCTGGGCAACTGTTCTGCTTAATATAAAGTGCTTCTTTTGAGTTCTTCTGATGAATGTTATGCAACTCTTTGGAGTCATTGCATTTTTCAACAACATCCAGGATAATTTATAGAATTGGTGATATTTATGTGGTTTAGACTGCAACAGGGACTTTCTGAATTGGTGTTAAAAGAAGCAATAAGGTAGGTGACCATTATACTCTATGCATTCAACTACCAAAGTTAGGAAAAGGGATTCTAGCATTATATCCTTTTGTTTATTTAAAACTATTCTAGGCTGCTTCTTCCAGAAGTCACCCAATGTAGCTTACAATAAAAACATAAAACAAACAATCTCATGAAATACTACAGAACAATAAAACAAAAGCAAAATGAATGATAAAACTCATAAACCAACTTAGAAAATCCATTTTAAGATTCTGAATCACGTACCTATGTAATTTACATATCATTTAATATATGTTAATCAGCTCTCCATTTGGTATTCCTATGTAGTGATTCACAAAACACGTGTGTCTCTATAATATGGAAGCTCAGGCCAGACATTTTCATTTTGTTTAGTTTTTCCTATGTCATTTACATGACATTTCATTTTTATTTAGTTTCCTGTGTTTATGGGATTTTTCATTTATTTGGGTGTTTAAAAAATTTTTTTCGTTTCAGGGCAATGTCTGTAGTGCACCCTATTGTTCAAATAGTATGCACTATTGAGGACACAGAATAAAAAAACAAAATTTTGGGGGGTTTCCTGTCTTGTGTCAGAAATGACATGAAACGACATGAGAAGTATTATTGACGTTTCCCATATCATTTCAGAGGAATGCACATCCCTAGTAAACCCACCCACTGCCTTGCATTGCAATGCACATCACACGTTTGCAGTGAAAGCGTTGTCACTTCAAGGCGTTAGACATTTTTTTGCTTTGGTAACTTTTAGGACCATAGTATTGTTTGTTTGTTAAAACTTTCTATACTACCCTTCCCTAAGAAAGCTTTAGAGTGATCTGTAAGTTTAAAAACAGGCAGAAAAGAACTTTAATCCAATAAAATCATAGGACAGAGCTGAGGAAAGAAAGAAAGCAATAAATCCCTCTACCTTTTAACACTATTAATCTGCCACTTGGCTTGCTATATAAAAGCTTTCTTTAAAAAAACAAAAAAAAGCTTTGACATTTCTCTGAAAATGTAAATAATCCTTCTCCCTCCTAATCTCAAGGGGTACTTGGTTGCATAACTGCAGACCCCTGAAGGCAAATGCCCACCCTCTAATACATTGCAGGCTCGGTTTGGCTGGTAACACTAGAAATCCTTGCTGGGATGATTGCAGAGTATGAAGTGGTTCATACACCACAAGCTTTGGATATAAATACACTGTGAGTCCCTGATGAAGAGCTTGATGAATAAAACAGAGAAGCTTGTATTTAACACGAAAGCTCACTATCAACTATTTTTATGCAAGGGATTAATAACAAATTTTGCTCTAGGAAGGGAAGAAGTCCTCTTTCTTCTAGCTTCCAGGTGAAACAGGAGAGTTCAGCCGCAGAAGCCACCGCCCTCCAGCTCTCAAAGCAAAGGAGGGTGGGCTCCCTTTGACGAGGAAGAAATGCAGGGACAGAAAAGACTGTTAAGGCTTTCAGAACTGCCGTGTTGCACCCCTTCTCTTTGTACATTGAGACATCTTCAATGCAATACCGAACCAGGCCACGTGTTCGAACTTTCAGGGGACAAGTTCACGACTCCCAGTCCAGTAGTCGGCTTTCAGTCATGCGGCATCCTTTCCTCACAAAACCTGGGTTAGGCAAGTTATTCAATCTCTAGCACATTCTATTCACCTAAACAGTAAAACAAAATCTAGGATAAGCAGAGAGGATTTGAGAATGTGAAGGTAAAAGTTGAAATGGGACAGGCTGTGCAGGATTGCATGAGGAATGGGCAAGCCTACCTGTGCTTGGTAGCCTTTAATAATTTGCCCCTTAAAGTGCCCCTTCTACAGGGACAGTAGGCACAAAACTACCCATCGGGTTTACAGCGTAGTCTGTCCTAGCACTCCTTTCCTCATTGCAGGAATGTATCTGAGAAACAGTCACTGAGAGGAGGCTAGTTTTTAGCCTTGGGAATTTACCTGGGTAACTCCTTAGCTGGCGTGGAGGAGTAGCCTAGTGGTTAGAGCAACTGCCTAGTACCCAGAAGATCAAGGGTTCGATTCCCACTGGCACTCCTTGTGACCCTGGGCAAGTCACTTTACCCTCCATTGCCTCGGAAGAAAAGGCTGGCAATCTACTTCCAGTGATACATTGCCAAGAAAACCCAGAGGCAGCTGGGTCGCTATGAGTCAACACTGACTCAATGGCACTTTAAAAACAAACAAACAACAAAAAAAAAACCCTCCTTAGCTACTCTTCTGAAAATTGTCCCATATCTGCTGTTGCTTTCTCTGTCTGATTGAAGAGTACCTTGTATGTCTTTGTATTGACATGCATGCAATAGGTGCTCTGAGCATTGATCATTTCTGAGATTTAGACATGTCGGTGGGACAGGCGTCACTGGTTAAAGGGAGCAACAACCAAATCAGAGCTCATATACTCCTTTTCCAAGGGCAACAGTTGGAAAATGGTACAAGCACTTTGAGCCCCCGGCACTACTTCTGGTACGTGGTCATCCGTGCAAGTGGAGAAGAGCGATCCATCTCTGACCACTTAGGATCCTTGCTGCAGCTGCTCGTGTCCGTGCTCAGTTAAGTTGGGACCCTGTGTTCCTTCCGTCGGGACATTTTAATAGGAGGTAGTCTAAAATACTTCATCCTTTCAAAGGACACTTCCTTACCTAGGCTGCTGTGGTGGCAACCAAAAATGCTCAGGTCCGCACTGGACTAAGAGTTAATGGTATCTGGACAGGTGGTCACACTTTGAAAAAGATGCCCCTTGGACTAAGTTAACAACCTCCAGTAGGATAGTGAAATAAATATTTTCTGTCCCACCCCCCATTTTGTTTTTTATCTTGAGCTGTTGAAAGTGCTAGGTCTGAACTGGGGTGGTTGCTAGTAGTGATGGTGGGGAGGGAGTGATAGCTTGTTTTTTGCATTGTGAAGCCCCTCTGTGTTTTCTGCTGGGATGACTCATGGTGTTCTCTCTTGTCTTTAGATACCAGCCTGTTGATATCATTCAACCAACCAATCATGTATTGCCAGCCTCATTCGGGGATTCTGATTGGTACTTTGTCACAGGCATCTCTCTTACCTCCACCAATGAGTCCTCACGTAGAAAACCACCACAGCATGACCTGCAGAAACAGGGAATGCCAGGTGACTATCTGATGCTTTCTTCCTCTATATCTTGTTGGAACTGACAGGCCTGCGTGTCTCTGTGTTTTTTTTTTCTTTTTTTCTCCCCTATTCCTCTTCTAGATCACGAACTTCTGAGGCAGGAGCTGAACAACCGGTTTTTGGTTCAGACTTCGGACCGGGCCGGTGCCTCCCTTGGCTCGGTGCCGCTGCTGAGGGCAGAGTTTCACCAGCACCAACACACGCACCAGCACCAACACACGCACCAGCACACATTCACCCCTTTTCCATCGATGCCGCCCACTGCACCTCCCATGGTGCGTAACCCAGCCCGAAATGTGAGGATAAGTAGAGCATCTCTGTTCACGACACTAATCTTTCCCTCTCATGCCCTCCTCTCCCAGCACAGTCAAAGCCCCTTTCTCTGCTGTACGGGAATCAGATGAGATTACTCAGATCCTGGCAACAGGTTCCATTTCGTAATGGACAGGCTGGGCCAATCCTGGTCATAGCCCATTGCATCTGTGGACTAAATTGGAACTACATGTTTATAGATGCAGTAGGGTTAAAACCAGGACTGGATTGTCTCGTCAGTTATGATGTGGAGCAGGTTGGCAGCTGTGGTGCTATTGCCAACTGGTTTATTTTTGTTTGGGTTTAATTCTTAACTGACTGCTTTCTGTTTCTAAATGCAATTGTAAAGTTGTATTTTTCATTTTTGAAAATGACATGGAGGCTGGGTAAAAGCCAATGTGCTCTGGCGCAGTGAAGGAACAAACGACTAAGTGCTGGTATAGTTCGATGTGGAAAGTAGTGTGGTAGATAAAACTGAACTTTCTCAGCTGTCAAATAGGAAGGGCAGCTGCTTGGCCTGAGCTCTTCTTACCCAGCATTATAGAATCCATAGGCTTACTTTTCAAGATGAAACCATAAGCCTATAAACTCTAGAGAAAGAGACCCTGGGTCCCTCAGCTTGGTTTACCCGAAGCACTCATGTTCTGTTGTTCCTTTAACTGCCTGGTCTGTAACAAGTCCCACACAGGAGAAAAATTGTCCTTCCAAAAATGAGACTTTCCATATCATCCTGCTAGACCAGTCCAGACAAGTGGGTTGTGTTCCCCTACTAGCAGATTGGTGTAGGCAGAGAACCAATGAAAAGTCCAGGTTTCAATGCTTCTATTCGCCTCAGCCACCAGAGATCCCTTCAGTATTTCTTTGTCTCCGACAGATGGTGGATGGATTTTCTCCTCTCTAGAAAATCTGAAGATTGAGAGGAAAAGACTGATTAAACGCTCATGAACGACCACCTTGAGGGTGAGACTCTCACTTGAGCGCAATGTAGGAGGCTCCACTAGACTGTGGTCTTTCAGTAGCCATAGGAGGAGGGAAAATTGGTCCAGCTCCACGCTCTTATGATAAGAGCCTGTTGAGCAGCCAGAAAATTGAAAGGATGGAGGAATTCATCAGCCTCATACAACCTCATCGCGCCCCCCCACCCCTGCTCTCTCCCAAAGATCACAGAAGGCTATGAAGAATCTTCCTGCCAGCCACCTTAAACGCAGTGCTACAAAGCCAGTAAAAGAGTTTCAGGGGAATAGGGCTGAGCCCAGCATAGATCCTCTGCCTAAGGTTCTCAGGGAGTGAGTACTAAGGCTTGGCCTCATCATTGTCCTTGGTGGGGGCTCCCGATTCAGTCTTCCTGGGATCTAATTCGAAGTGGACTGCCGGTGACCATTGGCATGGTGTGGGGACTTTCCTTCTGTTTTCTGGATGTGTTAGCGCATTTTTACCTGTTGTGTGTCTGGCGGTCAAGCAGCTCAAATGCGCACTCTTTCCCTAGCACCTGTAATGTGTGTTGCAATAAAAGTACAGTTAACATGCACCTTTGACCTGCTGCAGCCTTAGTGCACGCTGTTGTGACACTTGCCTGAACTCTCTTTCAGGAAACGTTGTTTGACTTGTGGTAAGTGAGGTGCCTCATCTCTGAATTCTGGATTCTGCTCTTCATGCATGGCAGCTTCTGAGTCATCCCTGGAGGTCCTGCTTCCTCTCTTCTAGCCGGGGGGGATGCAGTTAGTCTGGCCTTACCTGCCTTAGGACAAGAGAGGATGGATGGCACTATGGGTAACAATATCCAGATGGCCGGAGGGTGCTGTGAGCCACTCATCATTCTCTAGGGGGTTTGTGGGGCTGTGCCCCCTGGTGTTGGGGATCATTTCCGACAGGAGAGCTGCTGGACTCAAGATTGTCCTCCCTGGAATTCCTTTCAGTTTTGCAGCAGGTCTGGTCCTTCTGGCATGGAAATTCAGACCCCATGGCCTCTGTTGTCCCTGGGCACAGTCTCATGTGGAGAAGGTTGAGAGTGGAAGCCCTGTTCAATTACCCTTGGATAAACGTCCCTGGCGAGGGGCGCTCCCTGGAGATGGGCATCAGCTGGGAGGTATCTGAGATTTTGACTACGGCTCTGTACTGGGCTCTGACGTGGATGAAAAAGTACTCTTGCCTTCAGAAGATTGTGAAGAACCTGGAGTAATCAACCTATTCTAGAAGGAGGAACTGTAGGCGTTAATGGCCAGGTCTCATCTGCCTTGAACTTGATGGATGCTTCCTGCACAGAATAGAAGTCGAAGATACACCCGTTCATTCAAAGGGTGCAGAAATCCTCTACTGTCTTCCCATTCTCAGATGTGATCAAGTATATGATATGGCTGGAGTGGGACTCCCCCTGACGCTCCGCCTAAGGGGTTAAGCGCGTGTAAGAAGATCTATGCTCTCCTGGAGAAGTAGTGCGTTGAGTGGTTTGGAATTCCCAAGGTGGATGCTTAGGTCACGGCGGTTACCATATGGACCACCATTCCTTTGAAAGGCGGATCAGCCTCAAAGGACTTCCTTATCGTTCCTCCAGTGCAGTCCTCTACGTCTGGGTTGTCAATCTCCTCCTGCAGCTTGGAGACTGGTATGTCAAAACTGATGACATCACTGGATATAGCCTGCTGTACTCCGCCTTCCATCCCAGTGTTACCAGTCTCCACGCAGCAGGAGGACTTGACGAGCCTTGTAGCAGGGCTCTCTGGAAGAATGGATAAGGAGCTGTTGGTATAGTGTAGCTAGGGTTAACATCATTATTACCATCATTATTATTATTTGGGTACTATCTTTTAAAAAACAAAAAAAAAGTCAAACAGGAAAAGCACCTCTGATCAGGCTGGCTCTTTTGCTCCTTGCCTTGGTATAAGGAGTCTTTTGGGGGTGCGGACTCAGGAATTTCGAGCCCCCCCCCCCTTGGAGCACGGAGGTCTCTCCCCCAGGACTGTCGGGGGAGTGCCTCTTTTGACCTCGGCGGCATTTCCTGTTCGGTGGCATTGCCGCGGCTCCCCTATCAGCGCTGCAGCCGTCGGGGAGCCTTCAGGCCGGAGCGGTAAGTTCCCAGCAGGTCCATTTTTGTCCGGGCAGCTGCGGAGAGAGCCGGTAAGCCTTTTGTCGGCTTCGGCCTGTTTGGCTGCGGGGAAAGTCTTCTATTCAGGGAGGCTTCACGCGGGGTGTTTGGCGCCCTTTTTCTTGCCGGCGCGGCGTCTCTCGGCGGCCATTTTCTGAGCCGCGGGAGAGACCGCGTGTAGGAGAGCCGCCGGCCGTGCAGCTGCGGGTAGCAGGACAGTCAGCTTCGGGGGCTCATTTTTCCTTTGTTTTCCTTTACTTACTTTACTTACTTTTTGTTGCCTTTATTTTGGGTTTGCTTAATTTTCGTTTTAGGGGTCTCCTTCATCGTTGTCTCCTCTTCCTTCAGTTTTCCCACAAGAAGGGGGGGGGCAGCTGGCTGGCAGGAATTTTTTCTCCTGGTGCTGATAGTCTGTTAAAAAAAAAAATAATAATAATAATATATCATCATATATATATATAAGGTACATATAAAAAAAAAAAAAAGAAGGCGGTTGGGCTCTGTGACCTTGGCTAGTTGCCCTTATGGCGGCCAGACCCCAGTGTCTTGTGTGTGGCACCAGAAGAGGGACGGTGGCGGATACTGGCTTTTGTCGGGGTTGTACAACGCTATCATCCGCCGTGGAACAGCAGATGGATCTGCAGGAGTCCCCTGAGACGCAGGGAGCGCCTGCTGATGGCCGGGCTGTGTCTGTGCAACAGGGGACCCCGGTAGAGGAGTTGCCAGGGCCTTCTGGAATCTCCCTACCCATACCGTCGCCAGCCCTCGGTGAATTTAGTCCGGAGTTTGTGCTGCTCATGCATCAGGCTTTTTGCCTAAAGCGACAAGGGGCAGCAGTGGGCTCTGCGTCGATAGCGTCGCCCCTTCCGCAGCTGGAGGCCGCAGAAGATTTGGGTGAGGGTCCTTCTGTGACTAAGCGGGCGAGAACCAGGGACCCTGCGCTGCCTGAGGTGTCTTGGCCTGAGGTTTCCGTCTCGGACTGGGATCCGGAAGAGGGTACCCAAGATCTCGAAGAGGGGGAGATTCCTGAACCTGAAGATCAAGCTACGATAGTTAGGGTCTTTCGTAGAGAGGAGTTGGCTGCCTTGATCTCGGAAACATTGCAGATGTTGCATCTCGCACCGCAGGTATCGGTGGAGGAGGAGCTGGAGGACCCGGTTATCCAGGCAGTCCGACAGACTCAGGTGGTGTTTCCAGTACATAAAGTGGTGGACAAAATGATTCAAGATGAGTGGGACAAGCCGGAAGCAGGCCTGCGGGGCTTGCGGACCTTGAAGAGATTATATCCCATTGCCGATAAGGATAAGGAGCGGTTCCGGTCTCCGCGGGTGGATGCGGTGGTTTCGGCAGTTACAAAGAAAACCACCATTCCGGTGGAAGGCAGTGCGGCCTTGAAGGATAATCAGGACCGTAAGGTGGACGGTTTACTCAAGCAGGTTTTTGAGGCGGATTCTATGTCGCTGCAGGCGTCCATCTGTGGGGCCTGGGTGGCCAGAGCTGCTCTACGTTGGGCTCAGCGGTTACGTCAGTCTCCTCATTTAGATCTCGAGGAGCTGAAAGAATTGGATCGCCTGGAGTCAGGGACAGCTTACTTGGCTGATGTTCATTACGATTTGATCAGGGCACTGGCTAATAGTACCGCGTCCGCAGTAGCTGCCCGGCGTTTACTGTGGTTGAGGACTTGGGCGGCGGATGGCCCTTCGAAGTCCCGTCTTAGCAAGCTACCCTTTCGGGGAGGTTTGCTCTTTGGTGACGACTTGGATAAGTTGGTGAAAGATCTGGGAGAGTCCAAGGCGGGTCGTCTTCCGGAGGATAGACCAAAGCAGGCCAAGTCTGGCCAAGGCTTTCGTGGTCAGTTTCGCGATTTCCGGAGATTTCGTTCCCCTCGTTTCGGAAGTTTCCAGAGGGGCAGGTTTCCGTCTCGGGCCCAGGGCTTTCGCGGGTTTCGCGGAGCGAACAGAGGTTTTGCTTCCGTCCCTTCGACCGCTGCCCGTAAGTCTCAATGAAACGAGGCGGGTCCCGGCGGTGGACACTCCAATAGGCGGACGCCTTCGGGAGTTCTTCCCGCTTGGACCCACATCACTTCAGACCAGTGGGTACTAGAGATCGTGCAGCACGGCTATGCCCTGGAATTTTCGAAACCCGTGCTGGATTCGTTTGTCCTGTCGCCGTGCCGAGGTCCACAGAAAACGGCAGCGATTCGCGAAACCCTGGAGCGTTTACTTCAACTGGGGGCCGTGGTAGACGTACCCATAGCCGAGTACGGTTCGGGTCGGTACTCAATTTATTTCGTCGTGCCAAAGAAAGGCGGCACTTGGTGTCCTATCCTAGATCTGAAGGCCGTGAATCGTTGCTTGCGCGTCCCACATTTACGGATGGAGACTCTCCAGTCGGTCATTGTGGCGGTGCGTCAAGGAGAGTTCTTGACGTCTCTGGACCTTACGGAGGCGTATTTGCACATTCCCATCCGTTTCGAACATCAGAAGTTTCTGCGGTTCGCCTTTCCTTGGGGGCACTATCAGTTCCAGGCATTGCCTTTCGGGTTGGCCACTGCGCCGCGGACCTTCACCAAGATCATGGTGGTGGTGGCGGCGGCGTTGCGCAAGGAAGGCATTCTCATTCACCCGTATCTCAACGATTGGTTGATCAGGGCCAAGTCCGAGGAAGAGAGTCTTCGGGTTACCGACAGGGTAGTGACCTTTTTGCAGAGCCTCGGTTGGGTGGTCAACACGGCAAAAAGTCAGTTGAAACCAACCCAGGTCCTCGAATACCTCGGGGTTCGCTTCGACACCGAGAGAGGGCAAGTGTTTCTGCCGCACAAACGGGCCGAAGGGTTGCGACACTTAGTTCGACAGTTTCGGTCGGTGGGTGCGCCGTCAGCGTGGAACTATCTCCGAGTCCTAGGCACAATGGCGGCCACGTTGGAGGCGGTACCCTGGGCCAAGGTCCATATGCGGCCTCTGCAACGAGCTCTGCTTCATCGGTGGTCACATCAGTCCGATTCCTTGAGCAAGCGGCTCCCTTGTCCGCTCGCAGCCCGGCGTTCCCTTCGGTGGTGGTTGCTCAGGTCGTCCCTAGCAGCGGGCATGCCACTGGAGCAGCCGGTATGGGTACCGTTGTTGACGGATGCCAGTCTAGCGGGCTGGGGAGCTCATTGCGAAGGTCAGTTTGCGCAGGGGCTTTGGTCTCCGCTGGAAGTATCATGGTCGATCAACCGTCTGGAGCTGAGAGCGGTGTTCCTGGCACTGCAGACGTTCGAAGTCCTACTCCGCAGCAGGCCCGTACGGGTACTATCCGACAACTCAGCGACAGTGGCGTACATCAACAGACAGGGCGGCACGGGAAGTGCCGCCCTGGAGGCGGAGGCAGACGAGTTGTTCGCTTGGGTCGAACTTCGGTTGCCAGCGATCTCGGCAGCGCACATAGCCGGAAAGGACAATGTCACCGCGGACTTCCTCAGCAGGGTGCACGTGGATGCAGGGGAATGGGAGCTGCATCCCGACGTCTTCGTGCAAATAGTCGAGCGTTGGGGTCCACCGGTGATGGATCTCATGGCAACCTTTCGCTCAGCAAAAGTCGCCCGGTTCTTCAGCAGAAGGCGCGAGCGGATGTCCGAGGGCATAGACGCGTTGTTGCGCCCGTGGCCTCCGGGCCTTCTGTATGTCTTCCCCCCATGGGCGTTGATCGGCAGAGTGGTACAAAAGATTGGGGCGCACCAGGGGACAGTTCTGTTGGTGGCGCCCGACTGGCCGAGACGGCCTTGGTATGCGGATCTGGTGCGCCTGTTGGAGGGCGTACCCTGGAGGCTTCCGCAGCGGGCGGATCTGTTACGACAGGGACCGCTGTTCATGCCGCAGGTGGATCGATTCTTGCTTACGGTATGGCCCTTGAGAGGGCTAAGCTGAGAAAGAAGGGCTATACTTCAGCGGTTGTGGCAACCTTGCTTAGGGCGCGGAAGCATTCGACATCCTTGGCGTATGTGCGCGTGTGGCGTATCTTTGAAGATTGGTGTTCTCGTCGTCGTGTCCGAGCTCTCACTGTGTCCATTCCGGTGGTATTAGAGTTTTTGCAGGATGGTTTTGATAAGGGTCTGGCTGCCAGTTCCTTGCGCGTCCAGTTGGCGGCTATGGCCTGCTATAGGGGTAAGGTCAATGGGGTGCCTTTAGGGACGCATCCTGATGTAGTTCGTTTCGTGAAGGCGGTCACTAGGTTGCAGCCAGCACGTAGGGTGTACATTCCGCCGTGGGACCTCAATCTCGTCCTCGCGGCTTTGGTTAAGTCATCCTTTGAGCTTTTGCGCCGGGCATCCCTTAAAGATTTGACGTTGAAGACGGTGTTTCTCGTGGCCATTTGTTCGGCTAGAAGGATTTCCGAGTTGCAGGCGTTATCGTGCCGGGAGCCTTTCTTATCTTTTTCGCGGGAGAAGGTGATTCTCTGCCCAGTGCCGTCCTTTTTACCGAAGGTGGTTTCCCCTTTTCATTTGAATGAGGCGGTTTGTTTGCCCGTTCTTGGCACGCTGGAGAGCGGCGGTTCGGATCGCAATCTTCATCTTTTGGATGTTCAGAGGGTCTTACGTCAATATTTACGGATTACTGAGTCCTTTCGTAAGTCGGATCGGTTGTTTGTACTGTTCGGCGGAGCACGCAAAGGGGAGGCAGCGGCGAAGGCTTCCATCGCTCGGTGGGTGAAGGAAGCGATTGCCTCCGCTTATTTGCTTCAGGGTCGAGTGGTTCCTGTCGGCTTACGGGCCCATTCTACAAGAGCGCAGGCGTGTTCCTGGGCGGAACACGGTTTGGTTCCGCCGGGTGACATTTGTAGAGCGGCGACATGGTCGTCGTTACACACTTTCAGCAAACATTACCGACTTGACGTCGCGGCGGTAGCAGATGCTCGTTTTGGGTCGGCGGTTTTGTCTGCTGGCTGGAAGGGTCCCTCCCACTAATTACTGCTCTGGTACATTCCAGACGTAGAGGACTGCACTGGAGGAACGATAAGGAAATCATAATTACACTTACCTGGTAATTGTAGTTCCTTGAGTGACGACAGTGCAGTCCTCATTCCTGCCCGGAGATTTCTAGGAGGTTCCAGCCAGGGTACGGGACAGGAGACAGTTACAGGTGAGCTCTGTTTTTCCTTTCTCTTATTTGGAAGTATTCACTTTCTCTATAGCAAGGCAAAGAGTACGAAAGCCTGCTCGGAGGGGGTGGTGGTTTAGGTGTTTAGTTATTTTGGGTTCACCTATTTGCATTGCTTTGTAGTTGGCTACTTATTTGTTGCTCCTGTGAGTCTGCTTTGTTAATAGTTTCACACTGGGATGGAAGGCGGAGTACAGCAGGCTATATCCAGTGATGTCATCAGTTTTGACATACCAGTCTCCAAGCTGCAGGAGGAGATTGACAACCCAGACGTAGAGGACTGCACTGTCGTCACTCAAGGAACTACAATTACCAGGTAAGTGTAATTATGATTTTCTGGACCGCAAGGTGGATTTGTTGCTGTGGAGCCAGTTTGCTGTGGCAGTGACTATTCTGCAGCTGGCAAGTATGTACCAGCCTGACATCTCAAGCCCTGCACCAGTGGATTCAATCTCTTCTGCCAGATGATACTACCCCTCTTTTGCATTCAGCTGCGGCCTTCCTTTCTGATGCCATCTATGACCTGGTACATTTGGTGGCCAGGGATGGTGCCCTGGTGCTGTTTTTTGCTCCAGCACTGAGCAGTGGACTCATCTTCCAAAGCCCGGTTGGCCCAGCTGACTTTTAAGGGGAAGTTTCTGTTTGGAGCCGATTTCGAGAAGCTGGTGAAGGACCTGGGTGAGACAAAATCTTACTACCTTCCAAGGGGCCTGTGAAGTGGGCTGGGCCCATTTCTTGTCAGCCTCTGCCTGTCCACCAAGGGCATGCTGGTCAGATTCCGGGAGTCTCAGGACTCTTGTTACCGACCTGGAAAACCTTTCTTCTCCTCTGCTTTCCAAACTTGGGCTTGTTCTCAGTCCTTTCGTGGAGAACTTGGGATTAGGGACCTCTGTCCCTTCCAGAGGAGGACCCTCCTGAGCTGCGCAATGAAGGTTTGCGGGCCCATTCTCTGGTTCCTCCAGTTGGAGACAGCCTTTGCTTTTTCATTCAGAAATGGACCCAGGTACCAAGGAGCACTGGGTGCTAGACACCATTCAGTTTGGCTATGTCCTGGAGTGCAAAGAGCTGATTCTGAATGCTTTCGTCATCTCCTCTTGGTTTGTGATCAAAGTGCCTCTATGAGGGCCACCTTGGACAAGTTGCTATGCTGAAAGGCAGTGGTGCCTGTCCTGTTGCACGAGGGGGACAAGAGCAGATACTCTATCTATTTTGTGGTGCCCATAAAGGACGATTCCTTCCGGCCCCTTCTGGACCTCAAGGAGGTGAACAAGCACTTGCACGTCCTGCGCTTCGGGATGGAAACCTTGCACTCCTGGATGGAAACCTTGCGCTCCGTGATTCAAGCAGTGTGCCGAGGGGAGTTCGTAGCTTCTCTGGATCTGGACTAGCTGTACTTTCATATTTCAATCCGAGATCAGCAGAAGTATCTGTATTTTGCCATGCTTGGCTCTCACTTTCAGTTCCCCACCTTTCCTTTTGGGCTAACCACTGCCACGAGGATGTTCTCCAAGGTTATGGTGGTAGCTGCTGCAGCGCCAAAGGATTGTGTCCATCCTTATCTGGATGATTGGCTCATTTGGGCCCATTCCCTTTCAGAGGCGTCTCGGGTGGCGTCACAAGTAGTTGCCTTTTGGAGTGCCTTGGCTGGGTGATCAATCGGGGAAAGAGCCAGCTGTTGCTTTCTCAGTCCCTGGCGTTTCTGGGAGAATGTTTCGACACTCAAGTGGGCAGAGCTTTCCTGCCAGAGGAGAAAGTCAAAAGATTGTTGCACCCAGATGTCTTGCGCTTTCTCCAGGACGTATGTGTCCTCCCCTTCAGTCTGTGATCCCTGCCTGGGATCTGTGTCTGGTGCTCAGGGCCTTGATGGGCGGTGCCTTTTCAGCCATTGAAATGCGCCACTTTAAAGGATTTGATGCTCAACACTGTCTTCTTGGTTGCGATTTGTTCCGCAAGACAGATTTCTGAGCTGCAGGCTCTGTCTTGCTGTCTTTTTCACAGGAGACCGTTTTCCTTCTTGCCTAAGGTGCTTTCTCCCTTTCACATGAACTTGGTAATCTGCCTTCCCACCTTGAAGGAGCAGCGTCGGGGGAAGGATAAGGGTCTATGGCTTGTGAATGTCAGGAGAGTGCTTCTCCGATATTTAGAGGTTACGAATTCCTTTCATAAGTCCGACCATCTTTTTGTGGTGTTTGCTGGCCTGCGCAAGGATGATACGGTGGCCAAGTCGACTTTGGCGCGTTGGCTAAAGGATGCCATTGCCTCGGCTTATCTGTTGTGGAACCGGCTAGTTCTAGAGGGCATAAACGGCTATTCTACCCAAGCACAAACATCCTTGGCAGGACAGAGCTCGGTAGCTCCTGCAGACATTTGTTGGGCAGCAACGTAAGCATCATTTCCACTTTTGTCAAGCATTATTGCTTGAATGTCCATGCGTGGCAGACACGGCCTTTGGCCCAATGGTTTTGTGAGCTGCTGTGTCGTCTTCCCGCCCAATGGAATTGTAACTTTGATACATCCCACTTGTCTGAACTAGTCTAGCAGGACAATATGGAAGGTGAGATTTTACTTACCATTTAATGTCCTTTCCTTGAGTCCTGGTATACCAGTCCGGGACCCGCCCCTAAAACTGTATTTGCTCTGTTCTTTTGCTGCTGTACCCTTGAGTCTGCTATGATTTTTTTACACTTGGCTCTGCAGTTTCATCTTCTTCTGACAGATTTCTGTTTATGCTTTCCTGTATATAGTTCTTTACTGTTGATTACTTATTGTTGCCCATGATTGAGGTTGTGTGAGGCTTGCCGTGTGTCTCCCATATGCTTTGAGATGAATATTGAAGGGACCTCTGGTGGCTGAGGTGAATAGAGACATAGGAGTGATGTAATTGAAACCTGGGCTTTTCCTTGGTTCTTTGTCTCCACCATTCTGCTGGTAGGGGAACACAACCCACTTGTCTGGATTGGTCTAGCGGGACTCAAGGAAAGAACATTAACTGGTAAGTAAAATGTCACCTTTAAGTTGCCGGTGAAAAGCTGCTGTACGACTTCCCGGATCTCTAGTTCAAATCACTTCTTTCCCACACTGTTTCTCTGCAGAAGAGATACTGAGCACAGTTTGTAGCCTACTGTGTCCTATGCTTACAATATAAGTCACTTTGAGGATACTAACTCAGAAAATGTTTGTCATGAGTGTTGTACCCTGTTTTCCTGACCACTGACAGAGTGAGAATAAGGAGAGTTTAGGCACGGGATAGAGCAGATCTCTTGCAGGATTCCATGTGCGCATCACATTTGCTGCAGACTTTAGCTTTTGAGACTTAAGTTCCCGGGGCTGAGTGTTGAACGAGGGCTCATTTCTCCTTCTCTCCTCTCTTTTTTTGATGACCCTGTGAACTGAGTCTTTCATACTGGTTTATGACTGGTGCATGGATGTGTGTGTTCTCTGTGGTGTTCCTTGGTTCGAATGTTCATCAAGAAAAATTTGCAAAGTAATGTGTCCCTTTGTACAGCCATTTGGTATTTCACATACGAGACTGCAGGTCACACCACAACTCTTATTTTTACTGTGTGACTTTTGCCAGAGGAGTGCCTTAACCAAAATGGTTTTTTTTCATTCGGAGATAACTCCAGTGTCACAGACATCTGTCATTAATGTGTTGTACTGTTCCAAATAATCAAGTTGGCCTTTTTCAATCAATCCGTGGTATCGGAATTTTTCCCTCTGAGTCTCTGTAACCATTTGTTGCAGACTCTCCCTACAAAGAAAACAGTCCTGCTCTGGGCCACCCCAGAAGTGCTTGGAACTAGCTTTAAAAATGCCAGATAGTATCTCTCAGTAAATTTTGGCTAGTATGTATACTGAGATTAGCAGCTTAGATATCAAAGTCATATAACACTGCTAAAGGACTAGAATATGGTGATTTTTCTGACCCTACCCAAAAACTGAAACCACACATGCCTTAAAATTACACAACTTAATTTACCAACTGGCCATCATAAAGACAACATGTTAGTGTCTTGCTTGTGAATGCCCGTTTGCTTTGGGACATTGGTCAGCTGGTTTCATAACTTGTGTGACTCAGTTCACCACTTTCTGTTCTGCAGGGTGTGTTGTGTTGGCCGCCCTTCTTTGATTAATATTTCTCGTAGCTGCATGTGGAGTTTGTGGCATTCAGCTTATGTGCCAGCTCGATTTTGTTTTTATTAATGGGCGCTTCTTAAAATGTTGTTGCACATTTCTGTTGTCTGCATTGTACCCAGCCAAATGTTTAAACGCAAGGTGATTGCTCCTTTCAGAAAGAGGCATTGAAACCCTCCCTGACATGAAAGAGGTTCTGTAGATGTTTTTTATAAGTGAATGCCAGGTGCCAGTAGTGAGTGGGTGGTCAATCCAGTTCCAAGACTTCATTTGCTAATAAGTAACATCTGGCTCCTAAAAGGTTGGTGTCTAGCATGCATCAGAGTTGAACCTCTTTTCCCCCCTCTGCTCTTACAAAGGCCCCCCTGGTATTTTAAACAGGTCCTTATTAAAAAGAAAGCCACCCTGGAGCTTTGTCCTCGCCGTGAATACCATTCCTCCTGCTCTCGTGCCAGCCCTAGAGCTTCCTCCCCCGCCCTGGCCCCTTCCATTCAGTGCACAAGATTTATGAATCATGACAGCTGAGCAGAACGGTGTGTTCTCTGCCGCCATGTGCTTGCCATTGATCGTGCTTCCAGTCATTCCTGTGCAAGTGCTTTGCATGTGGCTTCCCAGGATGCACTATACCAGCTGACGTGTCAGGTGATGAATGCTTCCTAGTCTCTTAGCCTCTAGGATCGCAGCGGTGTGCTCTTACGCTGTCTGGCATATAGTGTAAACTCTCTTCTCTTGTGCATCTTGTGATGTCTATCTGCCTTAATGCATCCTGCAGGGGCTCACATAGTGTGTGTTGTACAGTATCCTTCATTGTTTGAAACTAGAAGTCTAGGTATTTTTTTCCAAGCAGCTCTTGGCAAACAGTAGCCCAAGCCGCCGTCTTCTTGCTGTGATGGCATTTAGTAAGTCTTTAGGCACACCCTCGTTCCAAGCGAGTGGGCAAAGGGGGAGGGGTATCCTTATTAATCTGAGTTTACTACCCCCTTCGTTATACATGCAGTACAGGTCTGCGACTAAAAAGCTGTTTATTTTCATTTAATTTCCATGTATTTTGGTGTGCTGAAAACAAATAAAATATTGAAAAAACTCCTAGACGTCATGATTTGCCATAACATGCAAAATTGTCTTCAAATTTATCAGTTTTTTTCAAATTACTATTAATTAATTCAAATTACTATTAATTAATTCACATAAGTGCATTTAAGATATAAAATGCCAAAAAACCTTAAAGGGGTTGTCCAAGTTATGTAAAAAAAAATATAGCACTGTAAATCTGATGGTCAGCAATATATACATAAGCTAAGCAAGTTTTAAGTCTGTGCTTCTAATGGTAGAAGGGGTTAATCTTTCCTGAAGAATCCAGTGGGAGGGAGACACAGGGCAGATAGCAGCAGCTCCGGTCAGTGCAGGGGGGCCTGGCCAGCACTGTGACGTCTCGTGTACAGACACAGAGCTGCTCTCTCCTGCATGCCACACTTGTGCACAAATCATCATCAGGTTCTTGGTTCTAGGCTGTTCACACTTTTTCATCGCAATTCGTGTTAGCTCGTCATTCTTCAACCATTATGTTATGGCTCCGCGAAAGTGTATTAATTCGCCAGACAGTTTCTGTTTCATCTGTGGTGAATATACAGTGTTAAAGCAACAGCAGAATATTACAGACTTTGTGAAAAAAGTATACTTTGCATACTTTGGACTAAAAATTGGAGATCAAGATAAAGTCTGGGCGCCTCATAAAGTGTGCAAATGGTGTGTTGAGGCCCTCCGAAACTGGTTCAAGGGTAAGAAAAAATCTTTCCGTTATGGGATTCCTATGGTATGGTGAGAGCAAAAGAACCATAGTGATGACAGTTACTTTTGTTCATGCAATGTGAAAGGGTTGAATTCCAAATGGAAGCATTCCATTTCATACCCCAATTTTCACTCGGCAATTCGTCCCATCCCCATGGCACAGATATACCAGTACCCAAGCCCCCTGCTACCTTGGAAGAGATACCTAGCTCCGATGAAGGTGAAGTCATACCTGAACCAGATGACGAATCAAGTTCTGACTTTGAAGATGATACAAGACCAAAATTGTTTTCTCAGGAGGAGATGAATGATTTGGTAAGAGACTTGAATCTTCCAAAAGATGCTGCTGAGTTACTCGGATCAAGGCTGAAAAGCAGGAATTTATTGTTGCCAGGAGTGTCATCTTCATGGTTCAGACATCGTGAAAAGGAGTTCGTTCCTTACTTCGCCCAGGAAGACAAGTTGGTTTATTGCATCGATGTCGAAGGTCTGATGGGTCAATTTAAAATCCAATATGATTCAGAGCAATGGCGTCTTTTTATAGATTCTTCAAAAAGAAGTCTCAAAGCAGTTTTACTCCACAACGGTTTTTATGCTTCCATACCTGTAGGTCATTCTGTACACTTGAAGAAAACCTACGAGAACTTGGAATTGGTTCTTCGTAAACTTAAATATGAAGACCATGGTTGGCAAGTGTGTGGGAACTTGAAGGTCTTGTGCATGCTGCTCGGGCAACAAGTTGCGTATAACAAATATCCTTGTTTTCTGTGTCTATGGGACAGTCAAGACCGACAAAATCACTGGACCAAGAAGAGTTGGCAGCCGAGGGTGCTAACAGTCGGTGAAAAAAATGTCCTCCGAGAAACTTTGGTACCTTCCCATAAAGTTCTTCTACCACCTCTCCACATAAAATTGGGATTGATGAAGCAATTCGTAAAATCACTTCCAAGAGATGGAGAATGCTTCAAATACTTGGTCACCAAGTTTCCAGGCCTGTCGGAAGCAAAATTGAAGGAAGATGTGTTCGTCGGACCAGACATTTAGAAGGCTTATAGTTGATCAAGAGTTTGTCAATACCAAGACGGATCCTCAAAAAGAAGGGTGGATTGCATTTAAAGAAGTCGTACAGAACTTTTTAGGTAATAACAAAGATCCTCACTACAAAAAGATCGTCAGACGAATGCTGAAAGCATTTCAAGCTTTAGGTTGCCTAATGAGTTTGAAAGTGCATTTCCTCTAGTCCCAACTTGACTACTTTCCTGAAAATTTGGGAGCTGTGAGTGAGGAACAAGGTGAACGATTCCACCAAGACATTAAAGAGATGGAAAGGAGATACCAGGGAAAATGGAGCATTACAATGATGGCAGACTACTGTTGGATGCTTTAGAGAGACATTCCAGATGCTACTCACAAGCGTAAATGCACCAAGAGGAGCCTCACAAGGAAGAAGAATCGAGTTTAGTGTGTGTAGGTGAGCTCATTTCAGTTCAAAAAAGGATTTTCATGAAAATATTGTAATAAAACTTTAATTTTATAAGTCTATTTCCATTTATTTTGAGGTATTGCCTTATTTAACATAGTTACCTAAATTGTCAGGAAACGTGATGTCCTATGACAAAATGGAGGTCATTTTCGGATTCAGCGCACCAAAAAACATAAAGATTACGTGGAATAACCAAAACAGCTCTCGAAAAACATTTTTTTGCAGACCTGTATTTGAACTAATATATCCAGTATATAATATATTTGAACTAGAGAAGTCTTTGAGCATAGCATTTGGTGGTAATGAAAATTTGCCAAGTCCTGAACTTCAAAACACCACTGCAAAAAATTTAACCGGTAAAATAACCACATGATTTATGATATCAGAGTCACAATGTTCTTAATATTAAACTGTATAATGAGTTGGCTGGGTCGTGCCAGGGGGTAAAACAGGTATTCAGGATTTGGAAGAAGGAAAGGTTTGAAAGGTCATATGCAAATGTGCTTCTCATAAAATATGATGGAATGATGGAGGAGATAAGCAATCTGTGCACTATTATTAAGAAAACAAGCTGCCTAACTAGGAAAGGTCATAGCTGAAGAAGGCAGCGTCATTCCATCGCATGTATCTTTTGCATAGTACTGAAAGGGCAGGTTCAGGAAGACTTTGCTGTGTTCCCTGAGTTCTAAGTAAATGTATTCACTTTTTTCCCTTGTATCTCTCTCTCTCAGTTTGACAAGTATACGTCCAAGTTGGACAATTCCTTCTTTCGACATTCCAGCGTAAGTATGACCTTCCTTCTTCCTGGAGCTCTAGCACTGCATGTTTCCATTCTCGCGCTTCACGCCACCTCCAGCATCACGCGGTTTCCATTCCCACAGCTCACCCACGTCTAGCATCTCCAGCCCCTTTCGCCACCCCTCGAAACCCCCTTCCACATTCATTCTCATAGCCCCCTTCATCTCTGTTCTACCCTGTGATGGTCTCAAATGCTTTTAGTTCCCGCCAGCTGCTTCCTTCATACTTTCAGGATGTGTTTGTTTATTGTAAAATGTTCATTCAGTCTCTTGAGTTCTTTAGCCTTTATTGGTTTGTTTTGCAATTGAACTATTCATTGTGTTTCTGCCTGTAATGAGACATGAAGATGTAGTATGGGAGCGGCTTCTTAGTGGGATTCCAGCTCTCTGCAGCAGGGGTAGATTCAATGGCAGGTCTAAATAATATTTGCAGTGCATAATCTTACTACTAAAATACAAGAACCATATAAGAAAAGGGGTTTTTCCCTTTCAGTTGAGTAAAAGGCAGACCTCTGGGTGCCCTCAGTAACTACTGCTTTCCTAAGTCTAACAATACAGAAGTTCCCACAGCATTTTATCATTGACACGTTTAGATTTAAAAAACAAACCAAACTGCAGACTCTGTGGCCAGAAGTAGTGTTTGCTAAGTTTTGAAGGGTGTGGAGAGAGGAGACAGCTGCTGCTGTTGTGCTGGTGGTTTCTGTCAGTCAGCAGGTGGCACTGAGGGGTCATTTTGGCAGACGCCTGTCCAGCACTTGGGCTCTCTGAAGAGGAGGGATTAAACTGGAGCAGAGGTGGTCCCATGCAAGGATACCAGCACAGGAGGCCTTATGCATCTGTAGCTCATCCTCTAGAAAGCTCGTAGAGCTGTTCTGCTTTTCTCCGATCCGGGATCTGTTGGATGATATCGCCCGTATATGAGAACTGCAGATCCTGACCCCTCCCCCATGCTCTTTGCTTACATTTGAAGCTGCTTCCTGCAGGTTAACCCAGTGCTCGCTGTTTTGTGGCAGACTTTAACTGCTTCTTCTGAACCTCCTGCCATGTTTTGGTATCGCATTTTGCGTCGCACCCCAGTATCACTTTTGCCAGAACTCTTACCATATCTTTTTCTTCCTTATCTCTGCAGTTCTTTCCATCATATCCACCAACGATGCCTGGTATGCCTCCCATGCTTCCACATTCAGGGCCCTTCAGCTCACTCCAGGGGGCCTTTCAGCCGAAGGTATGGTGCAAACTCTTCCTTAGTCCGTTATAGCACCAATGCGGTGATCACTTAGAACATGATGACAAATCTGGGCCCTAGATATTTCTCACGTCTCAGCCCCACTATGTGTCCCTCGGAGGAGCTGAACTCTTGTGCTTGTCACATCACAGTGCACTGCAGTCACGCAACAAGGCACAAGATAGCTTATCGCAGACAACGTCATTCCGGAATTATGCAAAAGGCCTGCAACCATGCCACTTTAAAGCTTTTATCTATAACCAGCATCTGTGATTCCAAAATAGTTGCATGCTATATACTGTAATTCTAGTAACCCAAGTAAAGAAGAATTTGAACAAGTTTGGGAATAAAGCGAGGTTTGATTAAACCATGTTGAAAACAAGTAGGAAGGCAGCAGAAGGCACATCTACAGAAGCTGCAGGTGTAACGCACAATGTACACAGAAGTTTCTCTAAGCTTTATTAAATGCACGTTCATGTGATAAACCAAAAGGTGGTGAACATGAAGAAAAGACCAGCAGGCAAATGTTCGGCCAGACATTTTCTGTAATGGTGCAGGCACCAGGACTAGCCCGTCCGCTAGGCAGTTGCCTAGGGTGGCAGATCTCTGTGGGTGACAGGAAGTTGTGTCGGAGGGGGATCAGAAGCAGCAGACCAGATGTGCCGAAGCACAGTCCCTGCTGCTGCCGTTGCTAAGCCGAACCGTCCCACCAACAGAATTGGCGGCAGCAGGGGATGGCAGAGGGGGGGGGGAGGTGGCACGGCTGGAGCTTCTGCCTGGGGTGGCAGAAACCCTTGGGCCGAGCTGGCCCTGGCTGGTACTGCTTTCAGTTGATCAGTCACTGGAAGTCCACAATGGGGACAAAGGCTAATGTAATGTACAGGACTTAGATCTTAGTATCACACATGAGGCATTAGTTTTGTTGGAGAATCTGATTCTGTGGCATTGCAAGATGGAAGTAGGTTTGGATCTGCGCACTCCTGTGAAAGCAGAGCTGCAGCGCATGCTCTTCCCTTTCAGCCAGTGAGGAGTGGCAGCCTGTTAAATGAGGCATTAAACCACAGTCTTGTTCATCTTGTGAGCAATGGAGATGTCTCTCAGCAGTCTTCACAGGAATGAGAATCTTAATCCTAAGCACAGATACACATTCCAAAAGCTTTACTGTCCCAGGAATAGAATTCCCTTGGTTAAGAGGAAAATAGCACAGCCAACATCCATTTTAAAGAAACTAAATGTAATTAGGTTTTGATTGCAGAATTATAAAAAGCGCAATATCACCTCACTTGATTATATTTTTTAATTAATCCTTATATCTTTCACCCAGCAGCTGTGAAAAAATGAATGTTGTTAAAAGGTTTAAACTCTTCAAGGTCATAGTAGGTTGGAAGAGCATCTCACTTCTTCCTATAATGTCGTAAGAAATGGTAGGGAGAGGACAGCAGTGCTCCGCTAGTCGCATTATGGAGAGAGGGGGAGCTCATAAACCACAGGGTATAATGGCAGATCTCTCATGATCCCTTCTGCTGTAGCATCACAGACCCTGCTTGCTCTCTTCCCCCCCTGCCAAGCATCTTCCGCTTTCCCCATATTGCTGTGCCTCTGTGTCCTCATGAGAGTTTGGACCTCTGCTGGTTTTTGATTTCCTGTTTCAGCACAGTCCTGTCCTTGCCTCCTGCTGTGGCAGAGGGCACTAGGCTACAGCCTTAGGAAACCAGGAAACTGAGCAGTGAGATGGAAAGGGTCAGACTGCAGTGACAAGGCAAGGGGAAAAGGACTAAAGTGAAATCTTACAGCAGCACAGCCTCGGAATAACACTGAAACCGTTACTTAACTCTTTTTGGGCGCAGTGTCTCCCAGTAGGTTGATTTTGTGCATACCATGATAGTAATGCACTTCACGCCTAAGCCCCAGGGATTTCAGTCTCTCACAATCAAAGTTCATCATGCCAAAGAGAGCTGCCTCCTGGAGATCCCAGGATGTAACATGTACGGGCAGTTTATCAAGGTGGGCTCAAATTCCTTTTAATTGAGCCCCTGGCACCAAGATGATGGGAATTAGTTGTGTCTCTTTCTGCTGGTCATGAGAGGCACCAAGTGTTACATCAGAATCTTTGCTCTTTTTCAAATTAACTAAATTGCTTTAGTCTGTGCCTTTGTTTCTGAATATGACTCGGGTCCGGCAGGGAAAGACCTCGCAAAGCAGTGTTGAATCCAGGAATGAATGGGCAGTGGAAATAGCTGAACTCTTGCCCATTGAACCGTTTTGTAGAAAACCATAGTTTTGCACAGATCTGAAGTTCAGGATTTTTGGTAGACCATGTGCATATGTGGGTTCTCAAATTTTTATTTAAATATGATATACACATCTATTTTGTTTGTAACATCAATGAAAATTTGGTGGGCTTTCAATACTTAAGAGGAGAAAGCATCATTTGCATATTATTCCTCTTCCCTCCTTGTACTACATGTCAGGCTGTACTCAGGCACGTGTCCTTCTCTTTCAGACTTCAAACCCTATTGATGTGGCAGGGAGACCTAGTGCTGTTCATCACAGCCTCTTACAGAAAGCCCCAGGGGTATGTAACAGTACCATCTTCTCTATAACACTATCACAAGATTTATTTATTTATTTATTTCAGTGCTTTTTTATACCGCCCCTTCCAGAGATCAGGGGCGGTTTACAAGGAACTTAAACAACAATATAGCAGAACATTGCAATATTGAATTACATTAAACATTAGTTGAGCAAAAACAAGGAACTTAAACAACAATATAGCAGAACAGTGCAATATTGAATTACATTAAATATTAGGTGAACATAAACTAGGTTGCATAATAACTAGGTTAAATGGAAAACAATGTGAGGGTTATTAACATAAAGGGAAGTATAAAACTATGTTACAAGGAGTCATAAAACTATGTTACAAGGAACCAGAGGGGTAGATCTCACCACCTGCCCTGCAATGTATATTTATGAAATCCCATAGCTATGATACAGTACAAAAGCTTGCCCACAGCATTTTAATCAAAGACATAAACAGTGATGTCTTCTCTAGATTCTAGATTAAATTGTCTGCCCTGCATGCAATTAGTGTAAAAAAATAACGTTTCATTTCTGCTTTTACCACAGGTGTCTGATCCCTATAGGGCATCAGTACGGGTAAGTGTAGGGGCTTTTTATTTTATTTTTTTTGCTTGTTTTGGGAAAAGTGAGATCTTGTTGCACTGGACTTTTGGCTAAAGACATTTTGCTTCCCCCAATTAGCCATAAATTCCTTTTAATGATCCCTCAACCATGACTGAGTGTATGTGTGGCTATTTGCTCCACCTTCCTCCAGTGAATTTTGTTCTTAATGTCCTGTCCCCACCACATTTTCAGTACGTGTTAGAGGGTTCAAGAGAATCCTTAGAAGGGTATTTTTTTAAGTTAGTTTATTTTGACTATAGCAATGTATAGGTTCAGATATGTTCACACATGTGCATGGAACGTCTTCCATTTCTAATATAACTAGGGCAGGGATAGAAACTTCTGCTCCTCAAGTGCCACGAGCCAGGCTTGGTTTTAAGAACAACAAAAATGTGCAAATTTCACATTCATACCAATTGCAAATAAAGGACATCAAGCAAGTGGTAGGTGATACCTATCTGATGGGGTCTATAGAATGTCACAATGTATCATCAGTCCCCTTTAAGAGAGCCTGCAGCCCAGGGGGGGGGGTTAAGAACCCAACAGGCTGCATGAGGGAGAGGGGGAGAGAGGCTCATGGAGTAAGAAGTCCTTCCAAGGTAAGCTGTGCAAAGGAGTTCTGAGGTATGAACTTTACCTGGGGGCTGGAGGAAGGGCCAGGAGAACCAGCTTCTGGAGGATTAACAAACTGGGACGGAAGTAAAAACTGCTTTTATTTTCCCTGAACTGCTGTCTGGCCTGTGTTTTAAACACCACATATGGTGGCCAAGGTGAGATTTCCTCTAACCAGGTGACTGATGGCAAATCCACGTCCCTTCAGAGATGGGCCTCTACAGTGGGTCAGGATTTTGTTTTTGTTTGTATGGGCTAAGAGGGTTGGCCTCTCCCTAGTTAGGGAGCTTGAAGTCAATACTGGACAGGCAGGCTTTGTTTTGGCCATTAGAGGCTGCTTAAAGTTTTTTGGTGCTGGAATACTGCAGGGTTAACTCACCTGCAGAAGAGGAAGCTGTGGTGGTGTTGCAAGAAAACAGTGACAAGCCAGGATGGAGCGACTCCTCCAGATTCTGGCAGAAGGGCAACACGAATAACAACATCAGCAGCATCTGCAAGATCTTATTCAGGCACAAGGGGAGGTACAGAGGAGTTCCCTGGCTCAGTTGACTCAAGCCCTACAGGGACTGCCACTTTGCCCTCCAGCGCAAGTGCTACTGAAAATGATGGCAGACGAGGAACCTGGTTACTTTTTGGTGTGAATTTTGAACAAACTGCCCACATGGCTGGATGGCCAGCAGCAACATGGACTACCTGTTTGGGGAATTTACTGACAAGTAGCAGTCAGGCTGTATGGGCAAGCTACATATGCAACTGTCAAGGCCACAATATTGAAACAGGGTGGCTGTACACCAGAGGCCTACCGCCAGCGATTCAGAAAGGGGGGCTCCAGATACAAGAGCCCTCGGAGGTTCCTCTGCTGATTGAAGGAGCTCACATGGAAGTGGCTGCAACCGGAGGGAAAGACCGGGCCAGAGATAGCCAAGATTCTGCTATTGGAGCAGTTTTTGTAGGGTTTAACTGCCCTGATACAATGGGTATGTCGGCGCCCTAAGCTTACACTAGAGAGTGCACTGGAAATATCTGAGGGGTATCATGAAACCCAGCCGGTGACTGAAACGGACAGTGAGAAAAGGAAGAAGTCGGCCCAGAAGGAGAAGCAGGAATGGATGTTGGTTCTCATGTTCCAACCTCCAAAGTCATCACCTAGACGAGAGCATGGCCCCAGCCACGACCCCTTCACCTGTTTTAGGTGTGGATCCCAGGGACACTTTGCTTGGGAATGTCCCATGGGTATGGAAGAACCCATGGATGCCAGCCTAACCATCCCTCTCATCTGGGCTTTTGTGGACACTCCCCACCCTGCGGTACAGAACTTTGTGATCCCAGTGGAGCTCAAGGGAACCCAACTCCAGGCCTTGATAGACTCTGGGGGGGTGTGGACCCTCATTCGCCGGGAAACCGTAACCCAATTTCAAATTGACTATGCAAAGATGGTAACATTGGCCTGTGTACATGGAGACGAGAGGCAGTATCCAACGGCACAGGTTTCACTTAAGACTCTAGCAGGGCAAGCCATGTTTGAGGTCATGATGCAGCCCTGGCTCCCCTTATCCAGTGGTGATTGGCTGAGACTAGCCAAACTTCGGAACAATATGGGCCCAGCTAACTGATGGCTTTTCCAAGTCGGACCACAAATATTTCCCAGAGATTTCCCCCCTGGAAGACCCGGATCTATATGAGAATCCCAAGTCTGCTAAGTCTCAGAGTTGGTGTTGCCGGGAAAAGCAGGCACTACCAACAGAATCTGGGGGCAACTATGGGGGAGGGATCCGGGGAGGGAGAGCTTAGGGAAGAAACCTCTGGGGATAGCTCAGGACTCAGCAGTAGTGACACAAATACAATTGTCCCCTCCCAGAGTGCGAGTTGGGGGAAGATCCATTGAGCTTCAAGAGGGCCCAGCAAAAGGATGAGTCCTTTAAACATGCCTGAGAGCAGGTTTTGGAGGTGGATGGTGTTCCAGTAGGTAATGGAGAGTCCCCTGCAGGACCCTTTCCCTATTTTGTGCTAAAGGAAGATTTATTATACAGAATGGCCGAGAGTGCCCTAGAGGGGAAAGAGAGAGAACAACTGTGAAAGTTCCCTGGCCCAATCATCAGCAGGTGTTGTCGTTGGCCTATAGCCATTTATTATTTATTTATTTAACAGGTTTTAAATACCACTTTATCATTTCAATCAAAGCGGTTTACATTGTAACAAACTTGGTAATGTACATTAAACAGGGATATTGATAACTTGGATTTTTCTGAGGCAGTGGAGGATTAAGTGACTTGCCCAAGGCCACAAGGAGTGCTAGTGGGAATTGAACCCTGGTCTCTGGATTCCCAAGCCAGTGCTCTAACCACTACTCCTTCACTCCCTATTAGGGGGACACCTGGAGGTGGAGTAGATAGAGCATGTTTTAGCCTGATTTTTCTGGACCAGGATCTATAAACAGATGCAGTTATATTGTCAGTTATGCTCCACCTGCCAACTTCATAACCCCACCAGAGTCTGACCTACCTTTCTAGTGCCTTTAGCCATCATTGAAACCCCATTTGAAAGAGTGGCCATGGATCTGGTAGGATCATTGGAGTGAGCCACCTGAGACAATAAGTATATTTTAATCATACTGAACTACGCTACCCAATACCCGAAGGCCATTGCTCTAAGGAATATGAAGACTGCTGTGATTGCAAGTGCCCTCTGGGAAATATTCTCTCAGTTGGGAATACCCAATGAGATCCTCACCGATCAAGGAACACCCTTTGCATCCAAGGTGATGAAGCAAGTGGGTGCCTTGGCAAAAGTCAAGATACTGCAAACATCAGTATATAACCAACAGACAGATAGCCTCGTCAAGTGAGTCAATAAAACTCTGAGATGTTTAAAAGGTTTGTGCAGGAGGATGGGAAGAATTGGGAAAGTCTCCTTCCCTATTTGATATTTGCCATCCATGAGATACCTCAGAATTCCATGAGGTTTTCGCTTTTTGAGTTGCTCTTTGGAAAACAACCAAGAGGCATATTAGACCTGGTAAGGGAAACCTGGGAATAAGAACCCAGTGCCAGGCGTTATTGAGTGGACTACGTTATACAAATGCAAGACCGGCTGAGGAAAGCCAGAGAGGTGGCCAAACTCAGTCTGGAAAAAGCCTAAGCCAAAAAGGCCAGGGGCTACAATCGGGCAGTCATGCACTGCTCCTTCCAATCGGAAGACAGAGTTTGTCTCGCTGCCCTCATCCGAGAGCAAGTTACTCTGTAAATGGCAGGGCCCTATGAGGTGGAAGAGAAAGTGGGGCCTGTTAACTACAAGATTGCCCAGCCACATAAACGTAAGAGAGACAAAATTTACCATATTAACCTACTAAAAAAATGGACTCCAGTGACATTTACGGTGGTACAGGGAGATGATTTTGGGCTGGAAATTTCAGTCCTGTCGGATCCTGCTCACATCCCAATTGGAGACCAGCTCTCTGCTGCACAGAGAAGAAATTTAGAAGGTTTGATCTACCAGAACCAAAAGGTGTTCTCCACCCACCTAGGATGAACCCACCTCATTTGTCATGATATCATTACTGACCCTGGGGTGGTTCTCCGGCAACAACCCTATCATATTCCAAAGGCCTGGCGACAGGCCGTCACCAAGGAGCTGGAAGAAATGCTTTACCTGGGAGTGATAGAAGAGATAGACTCACTGTCATCACCCATCGTCTTGGTTCCTAAACCCAACTGTAGCATCAAATTCTGCATTGACTTCTGGAAGCATATCCCATGCCCAGTGTAGATGAGCTAATTGAACGACTTAGTGGAGCACACTTTATATCAACCTTGGATCTGACCAAGGGATACTGGCAGGTGCCTTTGACATTGGCTGCCAAGGAGAGGAGACTGCTTTTTTGACACCGCAAGGTCCAGTTTACAGTACTGCCCTTTGGATTATATGGGGCTCTTGGCATGTTACAACACCTAGCCGACTGCCTACTGGGACCGCACAAGAAGTATATGGCTGCATACCTTGATGACATCATAGTCTACAGCAGAGACTGGACCACCCATCTAACCCCAAATACAAGCCAGGTTGACCAGACTGTGGAAAGCTGGGTTGACAGCCAACCCCAAGAAATGTTTTCTGGAAGGTTGGGATTTTCCATACCTGGGATATTTAATCAGGAATGGGCAGATACAACCTCGACTACGGAAGGTAGATGCCATTGCCCAGGTCCCCACCCTGAAGTCGAAGAAAGAGGTTCATGTCTTCCTTGGATTTATTGGCTATTACTGCCAGTTCATCCTTAATTTTGCAGAGGTGACAGAGCTGTTAACCAATCTCCTCCAGAAGAGAGCTCCCAAACTGATTCAGTGGTCACTGAATCTGGACCTGGACCTAATCTTCCAGCACCTCAAGAAGGCCTTGTGCTCTGAACCAGTCTTGATTAGACCTGATTTCTCTCTACCATTTTGCAAACTGATGCCTCAGAGGTGGGCCTAGGACCTGTTCTGGCCCAGGAAGTCAGGAGTGAAAAACATCCCAAAGCATTCATCAGCAGGAAGCTGCTTCCTTGGGAATAGCATTATGTGGTGATTGAGAAGGAAGACCTAACTATCAAATGGGTGCTTGAAACCTTTAGGCACTACCTGCTCAGCCATCCATTTACGCTGGCAATGGACCACCAACCCTTCAAGTGGGTGGCTCAACATAAGGAGTCCAACACCATATTATGTGATGGTTTTTGAGTCTCCAACCCTATCAGTTTCAGGTCTGCCATAGGCTGGTTGGATTCAGCTGAACACAGACTTGCTTTCCCGGGTGAGGTCCCGTGTGAGGCAGGTGCTCAATGGAGCATGGTTGAGCGAGGGGTGTGTGTGTGATGGGGTCTATAGAATGTTACCCATCCCTCTCCAAAAGGAGTATCGACAGTCCCCTTTAAGAGAGCCTGCAGCCCAGAGTTCAGGGCTGGAAGGGCGTGGCTCACATGGAGAGGTTAAGAACCCACCAGGCTGCAGGAGGGGGAGAGAGACCTCTGTAGCCAGAGGTTCTTCCAAGGCAAGCCATGCGAAAGAGTTCTGAAATAGGAACTTTACCTGGGGCTGGAGAAAGGGCCAGGAGAAACAGCTTCTGGAGGTTTAACAAGCTGGGACAGAAGTAAAAACTGCTTTTATTTTCCCTGAACTGCTGTCTGTCCTGTGTTTTAAAGAAAACCCCTCCCCACTGCACACCACACTACCACAGGCTAACTTGATATATTTTTGACAAGCTCTCGAGAGCTATACTCTCTTCATCAGGTCTATGAAGGCATAATACAGTTACACTGGATTTTAACTCATCTATGTTTTAGGCAGTTTGCGTATGTCATTACACATCAAAGCAAAATGTGGGGGATACAGTGACATTTACACAGGTCCTGTCTGATCTTAACTAGTCTGCATCTGTCATCCCAATTTTGTAAATATTCATTGTAAGTATAAAACCAGATCAATTTGCAAACTTCAATTTCAGAGTGCTTACGTCATGCAGCACCAGCGCCCCTTCTAGTGACTCTTATCCCACCTCTGCTCCACCATTCCGGTCTGCAAAGAGAGACTTCTTCAGGCAGCTCTGCTCTAGAAATAAATACAGGCAGGGCACGGTCACAGGAGATCCCAGAAAGTGCTCATAGGGGCAGCTACCTATAAAATGGTTTGCATGATGCAGACATCATCACTGACCTTTGATCGGTTTAGCTCTGCCACCTATCCGTTCAGGATTTGGAATGTCTTTGCCCGTGTTCTCCCTATGCCTTTTCTGTTTGTCACGTGTAACGCTAACCAGTTGCTTTGCAACAAATTATATAAAGTACAATGATTCCTCTGTCCCAGCAACCATTTGTTCCTAAGTGGTTACTTGCAGTAGTGAGAAAAAATGCCTTAGCAAAGTCACAATAAGTGTCGGTGGCACAAACAGGATTTGAACTTATGTCCCAGCCCACTATTTTATTTCAGGAAAATCTTTAAAACTGCCCATAATTGTCCAACTTTGTATCAGTCTGAGAACCATTAGTTATAGTCATGTAAGAAGTACTGTGGGGAGTGGGTATGGTACAAGTAATGTTTGATGCTGAAAGTTGGCTTCCTTTGTAAAAAGGTTGAATGAGTGGTTGATATTGCTTGAATTTACAGAAACCTGGGAAGTGGTGTGCGGTGCATGTCCAGATTGCCTGGCAGATCTATCACCACCAACAGAAGATGAAGGTAAAGGCCTTTCCACAACTTACCATATTGCATCAGTTGGCATGTTCTGATTCCTTATTATCCCTCCAGTCCAGTCCCGACAAGTGGATTGTCTCCTCCTGCCAGCAGCTGGAGGCTGAGCATGCTCAAACCTTTGGTGATGTCACCCTACATAAGGGCCCAGTACCCCACCAAGGCCAGTATCTCAGCCTCCAGCAGCTGGAGGAGGGTCTATCTGCTGCGGTTGCACGGGCAGGACTTTAGGGGCAGTGAGTGATATTCCATGCGTTTGAAGGCGTCAAGCAGCCTAAGGAGATCGAGATCAATTTAAACAGGAATAAAAAAGCAGACTCTTCTGGGCTGATCCCTTGGATGGGAGGCCATTTGTTTCAGGGGGCCTCCCAGTGGTGAAATGGTGGCCGGGCAGGCCTTTGTTAATCTGGGGCCTGCTAGTGGGGACTTGGAGGAAGGCAGGAGGGATCCCTTTCCTCTGGATTTTGTCCTACTGTTACATCAAGCATATTGCCTGCGACAGGGCAGGACTGGACAGTCTGAGGGGCTTCCCTTGGCACAGAGGTCAGCTCTGCTGGCAGAGGGGGGAGCTGGTGAGCAAGCGAACACACCAGGAGTCACAGGCCTGGGAGGATCCCATGGCGGTCATGTCAGAAATGCTGAGGACCCTTTGGAGGGCATCTCAGACATGTTTGAGGAGGGTCCTGCTACGCTAGAGCCGGAAGAAAGTGAGGTGTCCCCGGGAAAGGATCCTCATTTAGTGAGGGTGTTTTGTAGGGAAGAGCTTCCAGCGCTGATCATTCATTCCCTGGCAGCCCTCAACATAGTGCAGGAGTCCTCTTCAGGGGAGAAATCTTTGGAGGATCTCATCTTGCAGTCCTGCAGATGCTCACAGGCAGTCTTTCCAGTGCATCGAGTAATTCAGCAGATGATAGAGATGGAATGGGAGGCTCCGGAGGTGGGGCTGTGGGGCAGCCGAGCCATGTCATGGCTCTACCATTGCCCAAACAGGATAAGGAAAGGTGATGGTCTCCTCAGGTGGATGCGGTCATGTCTACAATGACTAAGAAGACAACTATCCCAGTGGAAGGGGGAGTGGTGTTAAAGGATACGCAGGACAAGAAGCTGGACGTGTTGCTTAAGCAGGCCTTTGATGTTAATGCTCTACCTCTCCAGACGGCTATTTGTGGGGCCTATGTCTCAAGGACATGCTTTTACTGGGCTCAGGCAATGACAGAAGCAAAGAGTCCTGCGGGGTCAAGAACCACAGAGGCGGCTCGCATGGAATCTGGTGCTGCCTTCCTGGCAGATGCTTTTTATGATCTAATCCATGCCACAACCAAGGGAATGGCTCCTGTGGTAACTACAAGGCGCCTTCTCTAGCTGCGAAGCTGGGCGGCAGATATCTTGTCAAAGACTAGATTGAGCCTGCTCCCATTCAAGGGCAAAGGTGAGTCAGTTGATATGGTGTATCTGGACTTTCAGAACCCTTTGCCAAGGTCCCTCATGAGAGACCTTTGGCAAAATTAAAAAGTCATGGGATACGAGGCAGTGTACTGTTGTGGATCAGGAGCTGGTTAAAAAATAGAAAGCAGAGTGTAGGGCTAAATGGCCAATTTACTCAATGGAGAAAGGTGATAGTGGAGTACCCTAGGGATCTGTACTGGGTCCGCTGCTTTTTAACATATTCATAAATGACCTGGAAATGGGAATAACGAGTGAGGTTATCAAATTTGCAGATGACACAAAACTATTAAAAGTTGTTAAAACCCATGAGGATTGTGGAAAATTGCAAGAGGATCTTGATAAATTGGAAAAATGGGCATCCAAATGACAGATGAAATTTAATGTGGACAAGTGCAACGTTATGCACCTAGGAAAGAAAAACCCCAAACTATGGTTCCATGATGCAAGGTTCCACATTAGGAACCACCACCCAGGAAAAAGATTTAGGCATCATTGTGGATAACATGTTAAAACCCTCCGCCCAGTGTGCAGCAGCGGCCAAGAGAGCAAATAGAATGCTAGGTATCATAAGGAAAGGAATGGAGAATAAACAAAGGATATTATAATCCCTCTGTATCGTTCCATGGTGCAACTGCACCTTGAATATTGTGTGCATTTCTGGTCGCCGTATCTTAAAAAGGATACAGCGTTATTAGAAAAGGTACAGAGAAGAACCACCAAAATGGTAAAGGGGATGGAAGGATACCCCTATGAAGAGAGGCTTAAAAGGTTAGAGCTCTTCAAACTTGAAAAGAAACGGCTGAGGGGAGATATGATAGAGGTCTATAAATTAATGAATGGAGTGGAACGGGTAAACATAGATCGTTTACGCCATTGAAATATAGAAAGACTAGGGGGCATGCAATGAAGCTACAGGGTAACCTATTTAAGACTAATGAGAGAAAATATTTTTTCACTCAATGTGTAATCAAACTCTGGAATTTGCTACTGGAGAAAGTAGTAAAAGCTGTTAGTGTAGCCGGGTTTAAAAAAGGTTTGGACAAGTTTCTGGAGGAAAGGCCCATAAACCATTATTAAAGTGGACCCAGAATATCCACTGCTTGCCTGTATACAAGCATTGTGGAACCTGTGTCTTTTGGGGAAACTGCTAGGTACTTGTGACCTCGATTGGCCACTGTTGGAAACAGGATACTGGGCTTGATGGACCTTGGTCTGACCCAATATGGCATATCTTATGTTCTTATGTTTTAGTAAAGGAGCTAGGTGAGTCCAAGAGAGGCAAGCTCCCTGAGGATAAGCTGAAACAATTTAAAGGGGCAGCACCAGCGAAAGATCAGGCTATAGAGTTCTGGCATTTTTGAGCAGTGAGGTTTCCAGTATTCCAGCGGACACGTTATCCCAGTAGAGGTATTCCCTTTATGGAGGGTCGGCAGAGGATATTATTAGGCCCCCTCTTCAGCTCCTAAAAAGACCCTATGAAGCGAGGGAGACCCAGGGCCTGCCAGAACCAGTGGGAGGTTGGTTGCAGAGGTTTCTATCCGCCTGGGTCCAAATCACATCCAATCAGTGGGTACTGGAGGTGATTCAGGAAGGTTGTCCGCTGGAATTTGCATGGCCACTGTCCCTGGCCTTTGTTGTGTCCCCTTGCTGGTCTGGGAGAAAGGAAGGCATGGTGTGGGAGATGATCCAAAGGCTGCTGCTCCTAGAGGTGGTGGTTCCTGTGGAACAAATAGGAAAAGGGCACTATTCCATTTACTTTGAGGTTCCCAAAAAGGAGGGAACTTAGACTGATCCTCGATTTCAAGCATGTCAACCAGGCTTTGAGAGTTCTGCACTTTTGTATGGAAATGCTGCAGTCCATCATCATAGCGGTGCGAAGCGGCAAGTTTCTGACTGCCATGAATCTAATGGAGGCCTTTTTTCATATCCCCAAGTACCCGGAACATCAGTGCTTCCTGAGATTTGCCATCCCAATGGGACACTTTCCGTTTCAGGCCTTGTTGTTCAGCCTGGCGATCACTCCTCTGACCTTCACCAAAGGTTATGGTTGTGGTTGCAGCCAAGTTGCAAAGAAAGGGAGTATTGGTGCACTCTTTCCTTGACGATTGGCTCATTTAGGCAAAGTCATACCAAGAGAGTCAGTGGGTGAAGCAAGAAGTCATTCGAATGCTTCAGTGGCTAGGTCGGGTGATCAACTTCACCAGGAGTCACCTGGATACCTCGCAGAATCTCGTACACCTAGGGGCGCACTTTCAAAAGGCCGAGGGGTATGTATCTCCATGTTTGAACGGGTAGAGAAGATACAGATTCAGGTGTGGCATTTCCTTCACTTAGCGGCCCCATTGGTGTGTCTCTATATGCAGCTGTTGGGGTCAGTGGCAGCCACGCTGGACTTTGCACCCTGGGCAAGAACGCAAATGCGGTCATTACAAAGAGCGTTGCTGGGCAGATGGTCTCCACAGAAGCAACTGCTGACTCAGTCACTGGTCTGTCCAATGACTTTCCGGATAGTGCTACAATGGTGGCTGGTACAGGAGAGGTTATTGGTTGAAATGCCAATTGGAAGCGTACAAATAGTTTCCGCTGATGACAGACACCAGCCTGGTCGGCTGGGGGACTCATTGTCAGCATTAGGTGATGCAGGGTCAGTGGACAGTGGAGCAGAGCAAACGGCCAATCAACCTTTTAGAGATGAGCGTGGTGTTCTTGGCTCTGCAGTTCTTCCGGCTGCTGGTGTACGGAAAAGCGGTTTGGGTGTTCTCGGACAATGCAGCAATGGTGGCCTACCTGAATCATCAAAGGGGCACAGGCAGCATGATGCTGGAGGATGAAGTTGCTCCCATTCTGCTGTGGGCAGAAGTGAATCTGCTCGCTCTTTCGGCAGGTCACATGGCCGGCAGAGACAATGTGCAAGCAGATTTCCTGTGTTGGACGCAGTTAGATCCAGGCGAATGGGTCCTGAACCAGACGGTCTTTGAGCAGGTGACTCGAAGTTGGAGCCAGCCCGTGATGGATCTTATGGTGACCTTCAATAACACAAAGGCTTCAAGGTTCTTCGGTCAGCACCAGGAGCAACTGTCAGAAGGATTGGACATGTTGGTGCAACCGTGGCTGATTCACACACTACTATACGCTTTCCCGCAGTGGGCGCTGATTGGCAGGCTGCTTACAGCATGTCGAGCACCATAAGAAGCTGTAATTCTCATTGCCCCAGATTGGCCATGGCGGCTGTGGTATGCGGATCTCACACAGTTGCTGGTGGATGATCCCTGGAGGTTGCCGGTGAGATGCAATCTGTAGATGCAGGGTCCGGTCTCCATGCCGCAAGTGGATCGATTCTTGCTTATGGCTTGGGTCTTAAGGGCTCTGTTGAGAAAAAGAGGTTACTCACCGCAGGTCATTGTCACACTCGACCTCTTTGGCCTATGTTAGAGTATAGTGGCTGTTTGAGAATTTGTGTGACACCAAGCGGTTCAATCCATTGGGGGGGCCCCTTATTGGAGATTCTTTCGTTCCTGCAAGCGGGGTTGGATAAGGGTTTAGCTTTGCACATGCAGGTAGCGGCCCTGGCATACTACCGGAGCAAGTCCCTGACCATTCACATGGATGTGGTTTGTTTCCTGTGTACTGTGAAGCAGGTTCAGCCTTCGCGTCAGGAGATTGTGCCAGCCTGGGTTCTAAACTTGATGCTTTCTGCGTTGAAAGGACTGCCCTTTGAACCATTGCAGGGGCGACATTGAAAGATCTCACTCTGAAGGTGGCCTTCTTGGTGGCGATTTGTTTCACGAAACGGATCTCAGAACCCCAAGCATTGTCGTGTCAAGAGCCATTTCAGTCAATTTCCCAGAAGAAAGTAGTGCTTCATCCAGTGCTGTCCTTCCTTCCTAAGGTGCTATCAGCTTTTCATGTAAATCAATCAGTCGCTCTTCCGGTGTTTGCTAAGGGCGAGACAGATGAGGACAGACAGTTACATTTGCTGGACGTGCAACAGGCTCTGTCTTTACTTGAAGCACACATCTCCTTTTCACAAGTCTGATCGACTGTTCTCTTTGGGAGGCCAAGGCGTGGTGAAGTAGCCTCCAAAGTGTCTGTGGCATGGTGGATCAAGGAGGCGATTGTGTCCGCTTACCTGATCCAAGTGCAAGCCGCCTCCGCAGGGGCTTAAGGCGCATTCTACATGAACACAACAGCTTCATGGACAGTGTGTGCTCATGCCTTCGATTGAAATTTGCCGGCAGCAATGTGGTCTTCATTGTATACGTTTGCTCAACACTACCGCCTGGATGTGCAAGCACCGGGATGCACACTTTGGGGCTTCGGTGGTTCAGGCTGGGCTCTAGTGTCCCTCCCAAATTTAATATAGCTTTGGTACATCCCGCTTGTTGGGACTGGACTGGAAGGATGATGAGGAAGGTAAAATTAGACTTACCTGCTAATTTGCTTTCTTTGAAAGCCTCCTGTCCAGTCCTGGACCCACCCAATTTATCTCAGTTGAGCCCGGGGGACTGTGGGTTTGATGTTTCTAGTCTTGGGCTAGGTGGCAAATGGTATTGGATTGGGGTTCCTTTGGGGGGAGCCCTTGGTAGTTCCAGGGGTGCTCAGTACTGCAGGGACTGACGCTGGTGATTGTTGTCAGCAGTCAGCTCATATGAACGGAAAGGGAAAAAAAAATAGAAGCATAGAAACATGACAGCAGAAAAAGACCACATGGCTTATCTAGTCTTCCCTTCCATATCAACCACTACATTAGTCCCCTTTTTTCCTTTGAGATCCTCTTGTTTGTTCCATGCTTTTTTTAATCTACTGGGAGACTATTCCACATATCTACCACTCTTTCCGTAGGGAAATATTTCCGCGTATTACTCCTGAGTCTATCCCCTTTTCACCTTCATCGTATGTTCCCTCGTATCAGAGCTTGCATTCAATCGAAAGAGGCTCTTCTGTGCATTTATGCTATGGAGGTATTTAAATGTCTCTATCATATCTTTTCTATCCCTCTTTTCCTCTACATATTAAGATCCTTAAGTCTTTCTTCATATGCTTTATAACGAAGACCACTAACCATTTTAGTAGCCACCCGCTGCACTGACTCCAACCTGTTTATATGCTTTTGAAGGTGCTGTCTCCAGAATTGCACACAGTACTCCAAATGAGGTCGCACCAAAGACTTATGCAGAGGAACTATCACCTCCTTTTTTCTGCTGGCCATTCCTCTCCCTATGCACCCAAGCATCCTTCTAGCTTTTGCTGTCACCTTTTATAGTTGTTTAGCTACTTTAAGATCACCGGACACGATCATGCTCAGGTCCCGCTCTTCTTTTGTGAACAGAAGTACTTCACCTCCTACACTGCAACACTCCCTTGGATTTTTGCAGCCCAAATGCATGACCCTGCATTTTTTAGCATGAAATCTCAGCTGCCAAATTCTAGACCATTCTTCAAACTTAGCTAGATCCCTCCTCATGTTATCTATTCCTTCCTGGGTGTCCACTCTATTGCAGATTTTGGTATCATCCGCAAAGAGGCAAACCTTACCCTACAGCCCTTCCGTAATATCACTATCAAAGATGTTAAAAAGAATCGGACCAAGGATCCCTGTGGCATACCACTGGTAACCTCCTTCTCCTCAGAGTGAGCTCCATTTATGTCGCCTCCCGCTCAACTAATTTCTAACCAAAGCAGTAACTTTAGGGTCCATCCCTAGGGTGCTCAGTTTGTTTATAAGTTGCCTGTACATAACAGTTTCAAAGACTTTCTTCTTCTTTAATCCCTTGCTGGCATTTGGAAAGAAGGCCGTCCTCTCAGCCAATACGCTGCTGTAGATGCTGCTGGATTCCATGTGTTGCTCATAATATGTTTCCAGCCTTGGTGATCAGTGGCAACGTTTCTGGCATCATTAATGGTCAGTCGTTGGTTCCTTAGGTCTTCCTTGATATGTTTGAGCCACATTTTCTTTGGTGCTACTCATTGAACCCTCCAGTGGACAGTTCGCTCTGCAAGAGGAGTTTGAATGGCAGCTGAATGGTGTTCATTCTGCAAATATGGCCAAATCAGCACAGTCTGCATTTTTGGATTTAGTCTTTGGCTGAGGATTGATGGTCGCACCTTGTCTGAATTGTCTCGTTTCGATGGCAATCATGAAGAGAGACACCCAAAATCTGTCTCGGGCATCTCATTTGAAAAACTTCAAGTTTGTTCAAGTTGAGTTTGAGCAGAGTCCATGTTTCCAATCCGTATAGGAAAATTGGCAGGATCAGCATTCGGAAGAGGTGAATTTTGGTCTTGGTGGAGATATTGGCCTTCTTCCAAAGTCAAAGGCTTTACTGAAATCTAAGTACATCACATCTAGAATTCTCCCTCTGTCCAACTCCCTGGTCACCCAGTCAAAGAAATCAATTAGATTTGTCTGAAAAGACCTGCCTCTGATGAATTCATGCTATCTCAGATCCTGATCCATTGGACTCCAGAAACCTCACTATTTTCTCTTTCAGCAGTGTTTCCAATAATTTACTCACCTCGGAGGTTAAACGAATCGGCCTGTAGTTTTTAACCTCATCCTTACTTCCGCTTTAGTAGGACCACATCTACCTCTTTCCATTCCTCTTGCACCACTCCCAACTCCAAAGAGGCATTGAAAAGATCAGTTAGTGGAGCTGCTAGAATGTCCCCCAGTTCCTTCAGTATTATCAGTGTATCCCATCCGGTCCCATCACTTTGCCTACTTTTAGTTTAGCTGGATCCTCACAGTCTTTTGAAAATTGTTTGAGATTCCCATCGCTTCTGTTCCTATTTCTGGGTATTTTCTGAGGTCCTGCTCCTGGCCCTTCATTTGTGAACACAGAACAGAAATATTTGCTAAGCAGTTCTGCTTTATCCTCCTGATGAGGTATCAGTGGCTTCAAAGAGCTGGGAAAGAGGAACTAAAAGCAGAGTTTTAAACCTACACCACAAAAAAAATATTCCCCTTTTGAAATACAGCACCTAAAAAAAGAATGTAACTTCTTTTAAAAATGTACACCAAAACCTTTTTAGGAGCTCTCAGGCAGAGAGCTAGCAATTAAAAGCCACACAGTCTTACCTTGCTTGCAATGGAGATCCCTTTTAGGAATGCGAAAACTTTGCAAGGCTCTGAAGACTTTTATGCAGTCCTCAGCTGCCCTCGGTTCTTTCGCAAGGTAATCAAGGCCCACTAACTCCTGATGGCTTCGAAGAGCTGGGAAAGAGAAACTAAAAGCAGAGTTTTAAACCTTCACCACAACACACAAAAAAGAATGTAACTTTTTAAAAATGTATACCAAAACCCTTTTAGAAAATTTCAGGAAGAGAGCTAGTAATTAAAGGCCACACAGTCTTATCTTGCTTGCAATGGAGACTCCATTAGGAGTGCCCTAGGAATGAAAAGCAATGGGAACCCCCCCCCCCCCCCCCACAACATTGAGTTGTGGTTTTCCATGTTGGGCGAGAAAGAGTCTGCTACACGAGGTTTACCTGGTACACATTGTGACTGGGCAACACTTCATTTTGGTTTAAAAATAAAAAGCTGACTTATTTTCATTGAGGATGTAGCTTTGGCAATAGGATACTGACCTTGGGGGTGGTAGGGAGGTCACCAAAGGCAGGGTGGATCAAGCAATCTGCTGCCTGAGGCGAGGGCTAAGATGGCACCCCCCCCCCCCCCCCCGTGAAAGTTTTTTCTCTCGCCTCACTCTGCAGTAAAGTATAATTTTGGGAAAGAGGGAGGGGGGGGCGCTTTCTCAAAACGCCAATTAAGGACTGAACCAAACCAAAAAGATGATTAGATCATATGGAGGAAATGCAAGATGTTTGCACACCAAGGAACTAAAAGAGCGAGAACCACAGCAAGGGTTATGAAACTAATTTATAACTCATTCTTATTTTGTTGTTATAAACTTGCTTTTTCTTTTTGAATATATATTTGGCATCCACAGAATCCCCTTCCTTAACAGTGGGTGCAGAGCAGAACCAGGACATTAACCCACAGAACTCAATATCTTAAAAAAAAATCGAATTCTGATCATCTCACTAACAACAACAAACATTCTCCAATACCAGGCATATTGTGAACAAAGTCACTGAGTATCTACAGAGCAAATCTACCATACCATACCATATCAGCACCAACTTCCAAAACTCACATAAGAAGCCCATCCAAAAAAAAGCATCACTGTAAATACTACAGTGGTCCCTGGAACATCCAACACCTATTTGAAAAGCTGAACAATTCAGATTACTACAGTACAGATCCCTACATAAAAACTCCATGTTAACAGAACACCTGGTCTTCATCGCACACTCAAAACACAGACCCTCACCAAGTACAGAATAAGTGACCAAGGTCGGGGGTTCAAATCCCACTAGAGGACAGCAACCTTGGGCCGGAAGGACTGGGGTTTCTAGTCCCACAGGTGCTCCTTGTGGTCTTGGGCAAGCCACTTAACCCTCCATAGCCCATGTTCCCTGTAAAATAGTTCTCTGTGTGCTGTGCTTTCCTGTCTAATCAATGTGTTTATACCTCAAAAATTTCCTGTCATGATTTGACAATTTCCAATCTTTAATCAAAAACCGCTGCTGATTGCTGGAAGTAGCAGTATACAAATGTATACTAAATAAATAAAAATAAATAAACCTAAAAATTAAACCTATGTACATAAATATTAAACTGCAACCCCAGAAGCCAGATTCTGCATACAGTGCAATACCAGAGAAATATAAAGAGATGCATTTCCATGTACTATATAAAATATAAAGATAGCACCAAGTCCAATCATTAAATTGAAAATAAAATTCTCTTCTAACTTTGTTGTCTGACCATTTTATTCTCTGATCATGTAGGTCCCAATCTGAGGTTTCAGCTTTCCTCTATCTTCCAGTGCCACCCTCCTGTCTACTTTCCCCCCAGAGTCGGCATAAGGATGATGCAGAGCCATGTGCAGAGACTCACTGCGGCATCATTTGCATAAATTTAGTAAACTTTAGTTTAAATATATATGCCACCCATCTAAAATCCTAGGTAGCTTCTAAACATACACATGCAATTTAGTAAAACAGATGTTACAATAAAACAAGCATAATAATAAAACATTAAATTTGTTTAATGAAAAGTCACGTACACAGCCCCCCAATCAAACTATTATAAGTATCCGCACATCAGATTTATTTTGCTATGCCCAGATTATTGATGAGGAGGGAAGATCCATGAATTCAAATGCTGGATTGGATTGAGCTAGAGCTGGAAAAGTCTAGAACTCAGCAGCCGTGAAGCTATCAGGCCACTAAACAAAATTAAACTGAGACGTTTCCCTTAAAATTTGAAATTTCCTTGAATCTGAACTGACAAAATATTTTAAATTTTGGTCTGGCAGCATAAAGAATGCAAAACTGCAAATCTCAAGAACAGTACATATTCCAGTACCCCCCAACCAACACCCTATAGTGGACCTCACCAAGAACCCAGACTACAGGACCCATAGAGCAAATTTACTATTCCATAACAGCACTAACTTCCAAAACTCACACGACATGGAGCGTACTCAGAAAGGGACAGCACCATGAATATTGCAGTGGGTCCTAGAACATCTATATTCCTATTCAGAAAAGTGAACAAGCCAGATTACTACAGCTCCCTATATAGACACTCCATGCTAATAGAACATGTTGCCTCAGTCACACATTTGCAGAACAAAGATAGATTTTCACCAAGTAGGGAATATATCACTACAAACTAAAAACAGACACACGTAGTCAAAACAATTCTTTACAACTCCCACCTGAAGATACATCAGGACTTAATATCAGCAAAAATGAAAGAACATCACTCCGAACTCTTGAGCCGCTCACTGAGCAAACCCCACGAGCTCTTCAATATAGTGAAGACTCTAACGAAGGAACCCTCACCCCCCCCCCAACCAGCCATGATACACCCTCACGATTATGCAGACTACCTGCTGGCCAAAACCAATAACGTCAGCGAAGCCACGTTGTCCAGCCCTAATAACAACCCAGCCCAACTTAAGCCGCTTACCTCTCTCATGACACCATCGGCTGCAGGTATTGAGGACATCATTGTCATCAATGCCACCACTGCTCCAAATGACCCTTGTCCAGCATTCTGGGTAAGATCACTACGTAAGGAAATCAGCCCTATACTAGCCAAGATCATGGACCTGTCCTTCTCTACAGGACTATTCCCATCATGCCTCAAGCAGACATCAATCCGGCCCCTTCCGAAGAGCACCAAACTAAATCCCCAGAAGGTAGAATCATACCGACCAATATCAAGCATCCCACTGCTAGCAAAGATAATTGAGAAGGTCGTCCAACGTCAAATAGAGGACCACATTGACTCTACGGCTCCCCTCGACCCATGCCAACATGGCTTTAGGGAATCACATGGCGTTGAAACTCTCCTTGCCACACTCATCAACACATTGATCACAGGAATCGACAACATCAAACAAGGATATGCTTTAATTTTCCTGGACATTGCTGCTGCATTTGATTCTGTAAACCATGAGCAACTCCTGATACGGCTTCAGGAAAAGGGAATTAACGGCTCAGCATGGAATTGGTGCAAATCCTATCTAACGGAAAGATTGCAGCAGGTATGTACAGGATCCACAACCTCTGAGCCTTTCCAACAAAAACATGGTGTACCTCAGGGCTCCTCGCTCTCCGCCCTCTTATTCAACATAAACATGCAACCCATATGTGAAATAATCCGCTCCTATAACATCTCATGCCTGATCTATGCAGATGACGTACTACTCTTCACCCCATTCACGATCGACCATCCGGATTTCTCCCCACTAGTAAAATGCTTCGAGGCCGTAACTGACTGGCTCCACTCACAGAGCCTCAAGATAAACTTCAGCAAGACGGACATATTGTTCATTACAAGAAATCAATCCTTCTCCCCACCACCGACATTAAAGACAAGAGACGCTGAGCTCCCAAGTAGACCCACCATCCGCTACCTAGCAGCAGCTCAAATTTAAAATGCACATCAGCAACACCATAAGCAAATTTACCACAAAATACAAACATTGCGACATCTCCGACCCCTGCTACAACCGGATGACTTCAGAACAGTTTTTCAGGCACTGGTGACCCCCCACTTTGACTACGCCAACGTGATCCTGCATGGACTACCCAAAAACACTAAACTCATTACAGCTGGCAATGAACGCAGCTGCACGCTTCCTACACAGAGCCTCTAGAAGAGACCACATTACTCCAATCCTAGAGGACTTGCACTGGCTACCAGTCTACTGCCGGCTCACCTATAAAGTAGTCCTGGTGACCTTCAAGGCCATCAACAAAATATCCACCACCTCCCTAACGGATCTTCTCTACCCCACCCCAGCAAACAGAGCAAGGAGGACATTCACCACCAACACCCTACAGACCCCCAATGAAATAACAAAATGCACCCAGGCAACAAAGAACCGAGCCTTTAAGTTCTATGCTCCCAACTGCTGGAATGTGCTCCCTACTACCGTCCGAGCGATCACGGACCTTGCTCAATTCAGAAAAGCACTAAAACACCACCTCTTTCTCCTACACTACCCACAATCCAGTAATTCAACTTCACCCACCAAACACCCAGCTAGGCAATTGTAAATTACAACAACTAGAAAGTAATATTAGGTCTTCAATAGACTAATACTGATTTCATCAATTATTTTATTTGTATTTAGCACAAAATCAAACCCTTTTGAGGTAGCTATGTGGTCTCAGTACTGTCGGGCCAATGTCAGTTAACCTGAATTATCATTCCCGTTTTCACATCAAGGACCACTATAATATAGCTGCCTTATTTTTCTTAAAAGGTTTCAAATATTCAATAGCTGGTAATAAAGTAGAAAATTGCTTAGCTTTTTAGGCTGTTTGTTCCAAGGCTTAGTCCAAAAATGACTTCCCGCTTAGTCCAGAAATTGGAAAGCCAATTTCTGGACTAAGCGGGAAGTCATTTTTGGACTAAGCCTTGGAACAAACAGCCTAAAAAGCTAAGCAATTTTCTACTTTATTACCAGCTATTGAATATTTGAAACCTTTTAAGAAAAATAAGGCAGCTATATTATAGTGGTCCTTGATGTGAAAACGGGAATGATAAGTCAGGTTAACTGACATTGGCCCGACGGTACTGAGACCACATAGCTACCTCAAAAGAGTTTGATTTTGTGCTAAATACAAATAAAATAAATTAATTGATGAAATCAGTATTAGTCTATTGAAGACCTAATATTACTTTCTAATTGTAGTACAGAGTTTTGGCAATTTATTACTATATACACTCTGTGAAAAACGGACCGACAGAGAGAATTGTAAATTACAGACAACTCATGTTTATATTGTAGATAGCTGTAGATAGTTTCCCCAGTTTGAAATCCAAGTTGTATCACCTGTTCATTGTAAGTACATAACAGGCCGCCTGTTCTGTACAAAAATGTTATCTGTAAACCGCACTGATTTTAAAGAGCGCAGTATATAAAAGCAATAAAATAAATAAATAAATAAAATTTACCCATTACTGTTAGGTTTACAGGATTTCTTTCCCAAAATTATACTTTACTACAGAGTGAGGCGAGAGAAAGAACTCTCACACAGAGGCATCTGTATTGTTGGCAGAAACTAGCATAATGGCTTAGCGGAAGTAGCGTGAGTGCAACTGATGCCACCTCAGTGGTGGCCTTTGTTGCCCTGGCAGCTGTTTTGCTACGCTCAAATGCGGTAACTGCAGGCGGGTGTAACTGCCTACCTGCAGTTAGCCTATGGCCCTGCATAATCAAACTCTGGAATTAGTTACCAGAAAATGCAGTAAAAGCTGTTAGTGTAGCTGGGTTTAAAAAAGGTTTGGACAAGTTCCTGGAGGAAAGGTCCATAAACTTATTAAAGAGGACCTGGGAAATCCACTGCTTGCCCTGGGACAAGCACTATGGAACCTGTGTGCCTTTTTGGGAACCTACCAGGCACTTGTGACCTGGATTGGCCTTGGTTGGAAATAGGATACTGGGCTTAATGGTCCTTAGTCTGAGCCAGTATGGAATTTCTTATGTTCATATGTTATCAGGACATAACCTAGGAAACATGCTGCTAAATATGACAAACAAGAGGGGCTCAACGGCACCCATGCTGCATCTCCCACTTCCACAAAAACAAAAGCGACTTGGCACCCCAACACAACACATCCTTCCCTCTGAAAAACAAAGAGAGGCTCAGTGGACCCTACACAGTACTTCCCATGCTCTGAAAAACATGAGGGTGACCCCGACACAACACCTCCCAAGAAGGGCTTGGCAACCCCAACATAACTCCTGAAACTGTGCACTGGACCAGCATGGTGTTAATGTAAATATATATTCCATAAAAAAAACAAAGGAAATGTAAGATGCTCACACACCAAGGAACTAAAAGAAAAAGTGAAAACCACAGCACAGTTTATAAGACCAAATTGTAACTCATTTTATTCTGTTATAAACTGTGATCTCCAGGAACAGACACAATTGTAGTCTTCTCATATGGGTGATGTCGGCACCAACGGAGCCCTTGCGGGAATACTCCCCAGCATCCTATAGGAAAGCCTTTGATAGCATTCCACTGTGCCTGTGTGACTACCTTCCTGCTCTTCCAACTCCTTCTCTTCAGTTCTTTTTTTTTCTATGGAGCCAGCAGGACACCATTCATGTTACCACAGAGAAAATCTGTAAGTGCTTCTGCCTTCCCGTTCCACACTGGCATCGTGAAAACCGATTTCCGGTAATGTTTCAACCCTTTATTCATTTACTTAATTTTAATTTCTTTTTTTATTTTTATTTTTTCCTCATGGGCCCCGCATCCCCTCTGGCCTCCAGTCTTACCATCTCCACTATGGAGAAAACCCACAGCAGTTTCAAAAAGTGTACCAAGTGCTCCAGCACTATCTCTGTCACTGACAGACATGACTGGTGCTTGAAATGCCTTGGTCCAGATCATTTGCCAGAGTCTTGCTCATGACCAAGAGGGGTCTTGGAAACCAGGCCAAAAAATTGGGTGAACTATTTCCCTTGGACTCTGTCTCTTTGTCTTCAACATCCTTGAGGATATCATCTTCCTCCTGAGTTTCAAAAATCTCTAAGAGCTCCAAACATGGAACAGGCTCCAAAAGACAGAAAACATTGAGATCTCCATTGAAGACTTCAGGGGATACAAAAAAAGAAAAACCTCGGGACTCCAAAGACAAGTCCACGGAATTGAGTGACAGATCCAGGGATTCCAGAGAGAAGTGGCAAGAATCAAGGGAGAGGTCCCGCTCCAAGCACCGAGATTCTCCAAGGGCTTCTTCCAACTCTGGTTACCCAGCCAAGCATCCTCAGCAGGAGGACTTATCCTCCAAAGCCTCTGTGGGGAACCGTGAGACTACCAAGGCATCGACTTCCGGAGAGCCCCCAGTGCCGTGCTCTGGTATGGTGGCAGCAAGTCCCCATTCTTCTTATAGACCACACACCTCCTTGGATCAGCCTATGCTATCCATAGAGAAGACCTTGGCAGCACTTCTTGCTGCATCGGTATCCTCCACATAGATAGCACAAGAACTGCCAACATCAGCGTCGATACCTGCACCAACATCCGATTTCCCGGGTCTCTATAATCCAGCCCCGATGCCAGGACCAGCTTTGGGAGCTGCGTCCACTTGATTGGTACCAGGCATGATTCCTCTACCAGGACAGCAGCACAATGTCACCGAGGAGTACCGGTATCGACAACACCAGTCCCACAGGCATCGACACTGACAGTACTCCCCATGCTCTGAATCCGATTCCGATCATCAATCCTTTGACTCCACAGAGTTCCAGAATGTTGTCTCAGAGCCCTCATCTCAGAGTACCAGTACCCGCTGGAAGTCACTCTTGGAGGACATATCTTTCCAGGAGTTTATACGGGACATGGCGGCAGGATTATCGATTATGACCACAGCTGAACCAGAGCCTCGGGCGGAAGAACTGGAGATCCTCCAGTATCCAACAGCCTTGAAGGAAGCTGCTATCCTACTGGTGTATCGCATACTGCACAACCTTATGCTTCACATGTGGGAGACCCCCCTCATGGTGAGACCCCCCTCATGGTGCCACCAATCAGTAGGAGGCTCGATACAATGTATCGAGTATCGGCCATCCTGAGCTTCCAGAAGCCACACCATTCCATGGTAGTGGAATCAATGATGCACAGGATAAAAAGTGGCAAAACCCATGCATCGATTATCCCCGGGAAGGGAATCGAGAAACCTCAATTCCTTTGCACATCGGTCTTTCCAGGCTTCAATGTAGGCAAGTCGAATCAATTCCTATACCCCATATTATGGGTATGTTCCTCAAGGAACTCAACAAGGACTGGAAGGTCTTCCTTCCCTTCATCCCTGAGGAGAAGAAATCTGCCTTTGAGATTGTCCTAAGACATAGCCAAAATGTCTCCAAATTTGTGAACAGAGCAGCCTTTGATGTCTTTGAATCCATCAGCAGGGCCTCTGCCATAGCCATGGAGGCACACAGACCAGCATGGCTTAAGGCGTCAGACCTGGAACAGTGGTTCCAGGATAAATTTTGCAATATCTCCTGTACAGGTGAGAACCTGTTTGGAAAAAATTGGAGGGGGAAAACTGGAGAGCTGGAAACAGATGATACCACATTGAAGAGGCTCTCAAGGAAAACTGCTGATCTCTCTCAAAGAAGGAATCGGCAGCCAAGAAGCCTTTTACCCAAAGAAAAGGAGATTTTACCCCTCCTATTCCCAACCTGCTTACTAGCCTCAACAAAAACAATAGGTGCCAAGACCAGCAAAGAAGCCTAATGTTGCCAAGCCACAACCATCCACACAGGCACAGACAGTGCCTAGTTTTTGACTCCTTCCTAGGGAGCATTGCCACCTTGCCCCTGCAGGTTCCCAATTCTCTCCACATAGGTCAGCTTTGCCATTACACACACCGGTGGCACCTCAGAGCAGTGGACACTGCACATCATCCAGGGAGGTTAAAAGTTGAACTTCCATCATCATCCCCCACATCATTTCAGAGGGGAATATCCCACACAGTCTCCCCTAAGGGCTCTACTCAAACAAGAGTTGTCCATCATGCTTTTCCAAGGAGCCATAGAAAGGGTTCCACAAGACCAACTTCTCAAGGGATTCTACTCCCCTTACTTCTTTATTCCAAAGAAGTCATGAGGCTATAGGCCCATACTCAACCTTAGGGATCTCAACAAATTCCTGATCAAAGAGAAGTTCAAAATGATTTCTCTGGGAACTCTCCTTCCCTATCTGCAGGAACAAGACCGGCTATGTTCCCTAGATCTCAAGTAAGCATAAACCCATATCCTCATTCATCCAGGATACAGGCAGTATCTCCGCTTCATCTTCCAAGGGACTCACTATCAATACAGGGTCCTCCCCTTTGGCCTGGCATCTGCTCCCAGGGTATTCACAAAATGCATGGCAGTGGTGGCAGCATATCTACACAACATGGGGATCTTCGTCTTCTTCTACTTAGACAATTAGCTGATAAAGGCAAACTCTCCTGGAGAACTCTTCATATCACTTCAATGAACCCTTGCAATCTTACAACATCAGGGCTTTGTCATCAATCTCCTAAAGTCCCATCTATCCCCAACTCAAAGGTTGGAGTTCATCGGAACCATGCTAGATACACTCAGCAAGCCTAGAGCCTTCCTACCACTAGAACGCTTGCACCGACTAGTGGACCTAGCCAACCACATGCGTCAGCAGACAAGCTCAACAGCTCGAGACTTCTTACGTCTCTTAGGCCACATGGCATTCACAGTGCATGTAGTTCCATATGCAAGACTACATATGTGCCTAACACAATGGACCTTAGCATCCCAATGGACACAGGCTACAGGGAACCTGCGGGACCTGATTCAACTTACCCACCCCCTGGTCCAATCCCCTCCGCTGGTGGTGCACCCCAGCAAACCACCTCAGAGGATCACCTTTTCAGATGCCTCAACACACCCTCATCACGGATGCGTCCAAATGGGATTGGGAAGCCCACTTGAACTCCATCTCCACACAGGGACTGTGGACATCCCAGGAATCAGCTCTTCAAATCAACCTGCACAAACTTCTAACAATCATGAATGCCTTGCAGGTGTTCCAACACTACCTCTCGAACAGTCAAGTGCTAGTCAGGACAGACAATCAGGTTGCAATGTTCTATGTGAACAAGCAAGAAGGGACAGGCTTTCTTCCCCTCTGCGAGGAGGCCTGTTGCCTTTGGAACTTTGCTATCTCCCAGCACATCCACCTCCATGCAGTGTATATTCCGGGTGATCTCAGTTACCTGATGGACAAACTGAGTCAGATCATGCACCCACATGAGTGGAGCCTCGATCCACACACAGTGGTATGAATCTTCCAAGCCTGGGGAACCACGACCATCGATCTCTTTGCCTCTCCACAGAACAGTCAACTCCTGCAGTTCTGCTCCAGAGTACCATCCAAATTCAGCCAGGCACCTGACGCCTTTCTCCTTCACTAGGGACAAGGTCTACTATATGCATTCCCCCCCCCCCCCACATTCCTCATACCAAAGACCCTCTTCAAACTCCAGACAGGGGCAATATGGTACTCATAGCCCCCTTCTGGCCCTGTCAGCCTTGGTTTCTCCTCCTACAACGTCTGACACAGACACAGCCAGTGCAACTGGGTTGCAATCCGGGACTTCTATCCCAGGAAACGGAACAGTCATACATCCCAGTCTGCAATCTCTCTGCCTAACTGCATAGCTGTTGAAGGGATGATGTTTCTGCATCTTGACCTTCCCTAGGAAGTAAAGGACATCCTCCTGGCTTCCAGGAAACGATCCACCAGACAAGCGTACTCATTTAAATGGCGCAGATTTGGATCATGGTGCTCGCAGAATAGCCTGAATCCTGTCAACGCACCAGTGTCTACACTTCTACAGTACCTACTGCACTTGTCCTCTTCAGGACTCAGAATCAACTTATTTATTTTATTTATTTTGTGTTTTTTTCTATACCGCGCTATTCATCATCAGTGCGGTTCACAGGCAACTTAATTGTGCAATGTAGAAAGATCTACATTGGACTTACAGTAAACAGGGTGTTTAAACAGGGAGAACAGGTGAACTATATACAAATTGGCATCAACGTTCTACATGTAATTTGGCATTATTTACAAATTAAACAGTGTGACTATATACATACTAGCTGTATTTCGCAGGGTAGTGGATGGCTCATCATTATCCTGGATCGTATCTTAGGTCGGCAGGGAGGTGGTTACCGGGGGTTCGCTTAGGTGATCTGAAAAGGTGTGTGAGGTGGGTGCTCTGGGCGTGCCAGCTTGGGTCAAGGTGCAAATGGCTGCGTGATGTCGTCTGAACTGAAGAAACAGATGATGCTTCGGTGCCTTCCTAAACTGAGAGAGGTTGTTTATGGCCCAAATGTCTGGTGGCAGGGTGTTCCTGCAGGAAGGTGCGTAGAGTGCAAAGGCTCAGTTTCTCGTAGCCTTGGAGCATTTGGTGATAGCTCTCGGGAGTAGCAGGGTGTTGGTGGTGGCTGATCTCCTCAATCTGTTGAGGGGGGGGTGTTCTGGACAAGGTCAGAGAGAGAGATCGAGGTGCACTTGTTAATGGCCTTGAATGTCATTGTTAAGATCTTAAAGGTAATTCTGCAGTGGACCGGGAGCCAGTGCAGAAGTTTTAGAATTGGGGTGATATGGTCCTTTCTAGATGCTCCATATAGGGTTCTGGCTGCAGTGTTCATTGCAAGCTGCAAGGGGTTCAGCGAGCTCTTTGGGAGGCCGTGCAGTATGGAATTGGCGTAGTCAAAATGAGGCATTACTAGTGCTTGAAAGACTGTTCTGTAGTCTTTTGGTTCTAGTAGCTGCCTCATGTGGCGCAGTATCCGAACTTTGTGGTAAATCGCCTTTACCATGTTGCCTATCTGGGCATTCATGTTAAGATGTTGGTCGAGTGTAATACCGAGGTATAGTATTGTCGGCTTGGTGAGGAGCTCTGCATCGCGTACTTTCAGTGAAGAGGGCGGGGTGAATGCCTGGTCTCTGCTGATGAAGAGGACATCTGTCTTTTTGAGATTTATTTTGAGCTTCTGTATATGTAGCCAATCCGTGACTGCGTTGAAGCAGGTAGACAGCCGAGAGAGGTCTGGGTGATCTGTGGATATTGGTGTGAACATAAGAACGTCATCAGCGTATACTAGGCGGTTAATGTTGAAGGACCGGATGATGTTGCAGATAGGTTGCATGTAAACATTGAACAATAGAGCTGAGAGTGATGATCCTTGTGGAACGCCCTTCTCTTGCGGGAAAGGAGTGGATGTGGAGGAGCCAGAGCAGACAGGCTGCCATCTGTCATTCAGGTATGAAGCACACCAGGCAAGTGCCATGCCGTGGATTCCCTTATCGGTGAGACGGGATAAGAGTAATTCGTGGCTGACAGAATCGAAGGCTGCCGCAATGTCTAAGAAGATGAGAGCAAAACCTTGAATGATATTGTCCAGACCTAAGGTTAGTGTGCTGAACAAGGTTGTCAACAAGAGTTTCTACGCCATGTGACTCCCGGAATCCATGTTGGCAGGGGTCAAGGGGTGCGTTATTCTCAATATGGTGGTTCAGTTGATGTTGAACTATTTTTTCCATGATTTTAGCTAGGAGCGGGATGCTCGAGATTGGCCTATAGGAATCCATCTTTGCAGGGTCCAACTTATTGTTTTTCAGCAGTGGTCTGATTGATGTTTGCTTCAGGCTTCGGGGGAAGGTTCCGGACTGGAATGATCTATCTATAAGTTTGGTCAGGAAAGGGCTAAGCTCGGTCCATAGGACTTTTATCCAGAAAGCCGGACATGGGTCATTTGGAGCTGTGGTGGAGTTAATACTCGTGGTGATGTCTTGGATGTCGTTTTCGGTTGGGGTTGAGAAGGTGGTAATGATATGTTGGGCTTCCATTCCGGCTCGTGGGGGCGAGGATGAGGGGGAAGGTTCTGGTGTCTTATCTGGAGGGGCGGGTGTTTGAGAGTATGTCGGACTGGCTTGTTTTGGCGCGTAGGTAGTCTGCATATTCTTGTGGGTGCGGGTGGTTTAATTGGCCAGAGGAGGGATCTTTTGCTAAGGTTTTAACGAGGTTGAAAAGCTCATGTGGTTTATTTATGGACCGTTGTAATATATCTGCATGGTACTGCTTCATTCTCATGTAGACTGCTGCTCGGTGATAGTCTAAATGAGCAATGTAAGCTTCGTGGTTCTCAGTCGATCTTGAGCGGCGCCAGCGTCTTTCTAGTTGTCTAAGTTGGTAAAGATATTTCCGTAGTTCGGGTGAGAACTAGGGTGCCTTCTTCCTCTTGCCAGGTATTTTATCGATGGTGGGTGAGTCGATTACAGCATGGAGGCTCGTGTTCCATGAGGATATCATGTCGTCTAGATTTTGTTCGAATGGGTTGTGGAGAGGCCATGCACTTTCCAGGATCTCATCTTTGTTGAATGGGTGAAAGCGTTTTGATGTTAAAGTGGCTGGTTTGTTTGGAGGTTGGAGACTAGTGTCTTTAGGGTGTACAGGCATCGAGAATCTGATTAGACTGTGGTCGGACTATGGTACCGGGCTTAATGAGAGATTGATCTTGTGCATGGAGCAGAGGGCTGCTTGTGGTGCGAATATAAGATCAAGCATATTTCCCTTGACATGGGTAGGGGAGTTAACCAATTGGGTATAACCTAGCACTTCGAGGGCATCGAGGAAGGCTTTGGACTGAGTGTCTTGGAGGGCAGGGAGGTTGAAATCACCCATTACCCATTTTGACGTGCGTGGGTTGATGGGGTTGTAGGCGATGTTGATAATTGTGGAACGGTCATCAGAAGATGGGGAGGGTGCTCGATATAGCAAGTTGATGGTGCTGTGTTTATTTGCTATGGAGATGGAGTCGAGGAAAGAGGTGCTGCTGGAGGCGATGGTCTGAAATTGTAGGTCTGTCTTGGTTAGGATAAGTGCTCCTCCACCTCTTCGGTCAGTTCTGTGGCAAGAGTGGATAGAGAAATTAGGGGGGACAAACTGGTGAAGGAGAACAGTGTCTGTCTGAAGCTGACAACCATGTCTCAGTAACACATAGGATGTCAATATCGAGGACGGATAACAAGTCAGACACAGCAGGCCATTTCTTTCGGATCAAGCGGGCGTTTATGAAGGCACACTTAAGGTTGCGAGGGAGGGTGCAAAGATCCTGTTGAGGGGTTGGCACGTATTCACCTCAGTGCAATTGCAGTTTTTCACAAACCAGTCAAGGGTCAACCCATCTTAATGTACCTTCTATTGGCACATTTTATGAAAGGTCTTCTACTCTCTAAGCCACACCTTCGACCTCCGCCGGTCGCGTGGGATCTTAACATGGTCTTGGCTCAGCTTCTCAAACCTCCGTTTGAGCCCCTGGCGACCACTCATCTATGGTACATGTCTTGGAAAGTCATATTCCTCATTGCCCTGACCTCAGCCAGGCAAATCAGTGAACTGCAGGCCTTAGTGGCTCATCCACTATATACCAGGTTCCATTATAACAAGGTTGTCTTGTGGTCACAACCCCATTTCCTACCAAAAGTGGTATCGCCTTTCCACATCAATCAATCTGTTATCCTTCCATCTTCTTTCCAAAACCTCATTATTCTTGTACAGAAGCAACTCTGCACATCCTGGATTGTAAACAGGCCTTGGCCTTCTATCTCCAAAGGACCCAGGAGCTCTGAAAATCCTCACAATTTTTCGTTTCCTTTGATCCCACTCACTTGGGGCTTCCTGTAACAAAACAAACGCTCTCAGATGGATAGTGAACTGTATCTCATTTGCTTATGATCAAACAGGCCTAACCCTCACCGGGCATGTCACTGCTCACAATGTCCAAGCCAAGGCAACCTCTGTAGCCAACCTACGCTCAGTAGCCATTGATGAAATCTATCAGGCAGCAACCTGGTCCTCCATACACGTTTGCCACCCACTATTGCTTGGACAATTTTTCCTACTGGGATGTGGCCTTCAGCCAGGCGGTCCTCCAACATGTCTTTGGAACATAGCTACAACTCTTCCTCCCACCCACACTCTTCTTATCAAATCTCCACGGCAGGGATGTCTATGTCAAACTGAACCCTGTCCGACTACTCTGACCTGGTTTCTAAGTCTTCTCAGATCTGGGAGCTAGGGAGTCCCATATGTGAAAACTTCGTTCCTGCTTGTTCCTGGAGATAGTGTAGTTACTCTCCTGTAACAGGTGATCTCTGGGAACAGCAGGAATTTAGTCTTCACAACCCACCCTCCTCCCTCATTTTTTACTCTTTCTTCTCAACTACAAACTCAGCTGAAGAGAAGGAGTTGGGAGAGCCGGGAAGGCAGTCACGCAAGCGCAGTGGAGTGCTCCCAAAGGCTTTCCTATAGGACACTGGGGAGCCGTTCCCGTGCGGGCTCCGTTTGGTGCTGATGTCACCGATATGAGAAGGCTAAATCCCTGCTGTTCCCAGAGATCACTTGCTACAGGTGAGTAATTACGCATTAGGGTTCTTACTCTTTCTTTCTGAATATATATTCTGCATCCACAGAAACCTCTCCCTTGTCAATGGGTGCAGAGCAGAAGTAGGACATCGACAGAACTCAGTATATTTTTTTAAATATCTGATTCTGGTCATCGCACTAACAAACATGTTCCAGTACCAGACATAATGGGAACTAATATAAAACCCTACAAAAGTACCTAAGATCTACAAGGCCAAATCTACCATACCATACTATACCAGCATAAACTTCCAAAACTCATACAAGGGGCCTACCCAGAAAAAAGCAGCAATATAAATACTGCAGCAGGCCCTAGAACATCCATACACCTATTTGAAAAGCTGAACATGTCAAATTACTACAGTACAGTAAAGATTCCTAAAACTCCATATTAACAGAACACTTGGCCTCAGTCACACACTCAGAACCTCACCAAGTACAGATGTAACTACAACCTAAAGTAAAAATAACAATATGTAGACAAAAATTGAACTGAAACCCCCAAGAAGCCAGACTCCACATGCAGTTCCCCATACTGTGCAAAATATAAAGATAGCGCAAAGTCCAATCACTAAATTGAAAATAAAATTATTTTTTTTACCTTTGTTGTCTGACCATTTTATTCTCGGATCATGCTGGTCCCAATCTGAGGCTTCTGCTTTCCTGTCTAATCTTAGCTCTCTTTCTATGGTCCATCTGCCATTTTGTCTCTCTTCTTTTGTTTTCTTCGCTTCCTTCCATCAGCCTATTTCCATTCCAAGTAACCCTTTCCAGTATCAGCCCCTATTCCAGTCCTCCCCTCCCAATACCTTCCAGTGTCAACCTCCTTGCATTGCCAGGACTGTCACTGGTGTCTATTCTTTTCCAGTCCCTCTCCTTCCCCATTGTCCAACCCCTTCTAGTCCAAATACCATCGCAGGTATCAGCTGACTTCCTCCCATTGCCACCCCCCAACCCCGTCAGCTCCCTTCCAGTCACCCTACCCTTTGTCCATCCCCCTTCCATTGCCATCCCCATGTATCATCTCCCTTCCAGCCCCAGTGCCCCCTTCCTTCCAGCCTCCTCCCCGTTACCCAGCCACCTACCAGTCCCATCCCCAAATGTCATCTCCCTACAGTCCCACCCCCAGGTGTCGGCTCCCTTCCAGTCCCCCTCCAGTACCATCCTCAGGTATCAGCCCTCTCCTTCCCCCCCCCCCCCCACCAGCTCTCTTCCAACCCCACCAACTCCCTTCCAGCCCCCTCCTTCCCCTGTGTCAGCTCCCTTCCATTCCCCACCTTCAGCTCTTGTCAACTTCCTTCCAGCCCCCACCTTCCCCCCCCCCCCCGTCAGCTCCCTTCCTGCCCCCACCTCCCCCTCCATGTCTGCTCCCTTCCTGCCCCTCCTTCCCTTGGCAGCCACAGCTGCGATAGCGCTAGTAATTTAAAATAAAAGTAAAACTGGTACAGGGGTTGCATAGCAGAGGCAGGAAGGCTCTGCACCAGTTTTGCTTTTATTTTAAATTACTAGTGCTATCGCAGCCGCGGCTCTGTAAGACGCAGGAGCCACAGCTGCCAGGGGAAGGTGGGGGCAGGAAGGAAGCTGACACGAGGGGGAAGTCCGATGGGCAGGCTCAACCCTCGCTCAATAGGGAGGAAGGGTTGATTCTGCTGCTGCCAAGAAGCAACAGCAGCTTGTCCACTTTTTTTTTTAAACTTTGAAGGCAGAGTGAGGCAGCTGATTTGGGGGCATTTTTTGCCACCCCCAAAGGTTTGACACCTGAGGCAGCTGCCTCACTCCGCCTCATTATAGAGCCGCCCCTGGGTTTGCGCATGCTCAGCCTCCAGCTGCTGGCAGGGGACGACAACCCTCTTGTCGGGACTGGACTGGAGGCATTCAGGAAAGCAAATTAGCAGGTAAGTCTATAATTTCACCTTATCTTAATACCAAATGTGCAGTGAAATTAAACTAGACTGGGTCAGCTTAGCAAGAAAAGCTGGATACAGTTGGCAACCCCAGGTCCAGTGCTATGGGGCTGCATGTACTAGATTATAAGCCATTTGGAGTCTAGAATTCAAGCATAAAGCCTATCTGAAAATATAGATATTTGATTTTCTGCACCCATTCATTGAGAAATAAGAGCTTTGAATCTCTGCATCCAATTGCGTAAAACAAACTTGATTGAGCATTCCTGGAAAAAAATGCCAGTACCTTACCATTTAGAGGGTATCAGAAACATTATGCTCAACATTTTGATATTTAAAATGACTCTGGTATTTATTTTTGTAAATGTATATGCTGCCTTCATTCCTAGAGTTTATAGTGTACATACATAATACAATAAAACACAAAGGGGCCTATTTACTAAAGCTTAGCACGCACTAACTGACATTAGTGTACACTAAGTGCCGCTGTGGCCATAGAAATAAAATGGGTCGCAGCAGCACTTAGCACACAGTAATGTAAGTGTTAGTAAGCATGCTCCAAAATAAAACCATTTATAATATACATCAACAAATATATTACCTCTACCTAATTATCAATTATTAAATGAACTCAAACTCAGTCATAAAAACCCTCAAGAGACATGCAAAACAAAACAAAAACAAATATAAAAATCCACTGTATGAAAAGTAGGGTGGGGGAAAATTCAACTCTCCCAAACCTCCATCCCATAAAATAAAGGAAGTTTCCAATAAATTCACCTACAGTGGGAATAAGAAAACTTCTCATTTTTTTTCTAAAGGAGGGAGAATTTAATATACATCATAATTTGACAGGTAAATTATTTCAGAAAACAGATGCTGCTATGAAATTTACAGAAAGCATATTTAAAACAAATTTAAGAGCATAATTTTTCCAGCAATGCACAATCTTAGCTGTGAAATGTTTTGTGTGAGAATGTGATCGGTGTCTGTAATAAAGCCACCTTTAACGAGTAGGTGCTAGAGTAAGGATTCATCAACAGTTGTTGGCCAGGTAGAGGTTTTGTCGCCTCTTACTTTTGGGAATGAGCAACAAAGACTGGGTCTCCCCGCTAGGCTCCACCAGGTAATTTCAAGAGACCTGGCCTGTTCACTTTCAGACACAGGACACTGCACTCAGTAATCATTAGTCTGAACCAGCATGCCATTCTTATGTTCATCCTTAGAAAAGGCTCATCCTCTCTTGTTCCTCTTCCCTGCCCCCTCCCCCCCCCAAAAAAAAACCCATTTCTCCTTTACATGGACATTGTAGTCTTAGTCAGTGGTGCCCGCCTAGATTAAGAGATCCCCAGAGCACTGTTGGGTTCTGTGATGAGCAGGAAAGAGGGATTGGTATCTACTTGCCAGGGCCCAGCTACTAGTGAAGCAGCCACCCTCTGCACAAGTTTCTCTCAGAAAATAGGTGATATGTTGTAATGAAAATTTAAAACAATCTGTGTCTTAACCAGGGTTTCCTGTGAAACATCCTTTTCATATGGAGAAAACAGGAAAGGGCTTTGTAGCAAGGTGGGGTACATAGGAACTAAAGGTGTTTATCACTGTAATTGTCCCAGATCCGAACTGTCACTATATTATTACATGTGCTTCCCCTAGACTTAGTGATAGCTGGGTGTAGCTCTCCCTGAAGGCCAGGCTGCAGTCCATTCCTTCCTGAAAAGAGTTAATTGTCCCCTCTTTCCACAGCAGATGCAGTTGGATCCTCACAAGCTAGACATCTGTGGCAAACTTGACCTCTTCAGCAGGCCACCTGCCCCGGGAGTGTTTCCAGGATTCCCTTACCCACATGACCTGGCCAGACCCCTCTTCTCCAGCACAGGTGAGGAGCTGTAGCGCCCGCGGCTTACCGGCACTGTGCATGGTATAGGGACCGGACCAAGGCAGAGGTCCTATAAGGGAGTGTCTGTCATTTTACAATCAACTCTTACTCTTTTCTGTGAGAATTTAATGGTCTTTTGTTGAACATTTTTGGTTTAGCTTTGGTGTGTGATCCTCTAAAGCCAAGGTGTGCCTTTTAGGAAAATGCACAAAACAGATTTATTAAAGGAAGCACTCAAGCCCTAGATGAATAACTACACAATAGCCACCTTGCCAACCATGGAGAATCACTGACTTATTGTGCTTTCTGGCTGCTTCTGGAGGAGTTAGAGACACAAGTGCTTTCTCAAGGGGTTTTTATATTTTGTTTGGAGACGGGGTTATCATCCACTCCCTGTGATTGTGACATTTCGGACCTGCAGTGGGAAAAGAGGCGCTTCTCCTGCAAGCCACACTCACTGCATTCTGCCACTATTAGTTTGGGGAGTCTGAGGGAATTGCAAAAAACGGATCTATTCTTTGGGACCCATAGGGTACCTCCTAGTGATCTGCATTGGCCACTGTCAAAGACAGGATGCCGGGCTTGATGAACTGTTGGTCTGACCCAGCGTGGTATTTTCTTATCTTTGTATATGTTCTCAGATGGTCAAGGCAGTTAGCCTGGCTGGGTTTAAAAGGGGTTTAGACAAGTAGATGGAGGCAAAGTCCACAAACCATTATTAGCCATGCAGATTTGCGAAAGCCACTGCTCGTTCTGGGGACCTTGCCCAAGCACTTGGACTGGCCACTGTCAGAGGATCTGACCAAGAATAGCGCTTCCCGGTGCTCTTTCTTTCACTTACCTTGATTTACATTCTGCTGTCTTGAAGGTAGATTGGCACTGATCATACAGTATAGCAGCTTTCTGGCATTTTGGCTATAGGAACCCATTGAAGAACAAAAGTCTGTGTCTCTATCAAATAAGGTCCCACAACCATGCAACAGTGTAAATGTGTGTATATAGATCATCTGCTATTTACCTGCAAATTCAAGCTAAAGCTGAAAAAGAGCCAGCCTCTTATGAATGTAGCAAAGTATGATCTCAAAAATACACCACTGGAATCAATTCACTGCTTTGGATACAAATGGCAGAGCACCAGAAGAGAGGTTGTGCTTGAAGAAAACAAAGTGCCTCTACGAAAGCTGAAGAAGCAAAAATGGCCAAAAAGGAAGACAGAAGAAACTCTGAAAATTGCTCAGAAATGCAGAGACGTTAAAGCCAGGGGAGAAAGAGGGGTAAACGCTGAACTTAACAGTTTTCCAGGAACAAGCAGGAAGTCAGTCCTCACTTACGGGTAATGTCGGCACAGACTGAGCCCGCGCGGAGCAATTCCCCAGCTTTCAAAGAAAGCCTTTGGGATTGCTGCCACGCATGCGTGGTCCTCTTCCCGCCCAAAGGTGCCATTTTGCTCAGTCTCCCTTTTTCCACAGAGCCCTTCGGACACACGTCCTCATCCCTTGGAAAAAATGTTTCATTTTCGGCCCCTGGATGTGATTTTTTCCAGTTGTACTTTTCCTCTTCCGTCCTCCCCTGCTCTCATTTTTTCCTCGAGCGAGGGGATATCCTTTATTAAAAGTTTTTTCCCTGTTAAGGGCTTAGCGCCCCTTTTTCTCCAGCTGCTGGCTGCAAAGGTCTTCAACCTAGCAGGGGTCCTTTTTGCCCCTATGGCCACTGGTTTTAAAAAATGAGATGGATGCTCCAAGAACATGTCGCTCACGGACACCCATTACTGTTGTCTTCAGTGTCTTGGGGCCGATCGTGACCCGGAGCTCTGCTCTCTTTGCAAGAAAATGTCCTCCGGACTTCCGGTGATGACATCGGGGTATATGGCGGTGTAGAGTCATAGCTCCACCGCCGGAGCCTGTAGCAAGGGGAATAAGTACCCCTGAAAGCAACTGTGGAGTGGGGCTAATGCCCAGGAGAGACGGGTGAAGGACCCAATAAGGGGGAGAAGGGGAAGCGAAACACCTACCCCAGTCAGAGCGCCGCTAAAAGAGGGGACATAAAGTGGGCCGCCTTGCCAGCTGACCGCGTGGCAGGCCGGAGTGGAAAAAGAAAAGCGGCAACGAGGATTTGTGCAGCCCAGGGTGAGCAGCGTGGTCCGATGAGGCTCTGAATGTAAGTGGAGCAGGAAGCAGCGCTGCGGTGGGAGCCCTGTGAGGGGAGAGAGAGGCGGCCAGGAGAGCGGTGGACTCAGCTGCTTGACCTGAGGACCACGTGCCAGGCCGGCGAAGTGCAGGAAAATGAGCGGCTGCGCTGCCCGGCTTGAAGAAAGAGAGCTGACTAACCAGTACACCGATTCTGGGCAGAGAGAGGCTGCAGGGGGCGAAAGACATGCCAGAGGAGCTGCGGCTAAACAGGAGGGCTGGTACAGAGACCGAGAAGGTGGAGAGGACTGGCAGAGAGCGCCAGGAAGCGGGGAAGGCTGTGGCAGTGCTCCTTGGAAGACCTGGAAGGAGCACATAAGAGCTGGAAGTGAAGAGAATGGAGGAAAATTCTGATAACAGCCCAGAAGAGAAGTGGTGACACACAGAACAGGGACCGGAGGAAGGAAGAGAGAGTTCCCCGGGACAGAAAGAGAGTGGTGGAAAAAAGAGGTGAGCGGACCAGTGAAGGAGGCAGCCCCGGAAGGGTGGAAGAGGCGTCCCGAAGCAGCAGCAGTAGGAGGGACTGCTCTGGCTGTACAACACTGAATATGATAGAGAGGCCGGCTAGAAGCCCGGGGAGAAGGCCGAGAAGCAGAGTGAGTGGCCTCAAGGGGGCGTGGCCTCTTGGGGAGAATTCATGAAATCTTTGGAAACTTTATATTGCCAAGTGGCTCTAAGTGGCAGTATGGATAAAAATAAAGGAAGTCTGGCCTCGCGGAAGAAACTGGCTGACTTCCGTTCCCCTTACGTGGCAGTCAAAGGTGGAAGAGAGGGAGAAAAAGAGAGCCGAACACATGATGACGAACCAAAAGATTTGGCAGAGGAGCTGGAGCGGGGATGCAGCCCAGGAGGAGTGATCAAGCTGAAAGAATGGCTAACCGATCTGAAAGATGAGATTAAGATAGAAATTGGCGGAGTTAAGCATGAACTGAAAGAGTCCATACAGTCATTGAGACAAGACATTGTGGACATCGGAAACCGAGTGGAGGAGGTGGAGACCCAGATGGAACAACAGGTGGAGGCAATTGAAGAATTACAAAAAGGCTGGGGTGACCTCAAGCGAGCCCAAGTGGAGCAGCAGGTGAAACTTGATGATCTGTAAGATAGATCCTGGAGATGTAATCTAAGGGTCCGGGGCCTACCGGAGAATCCTCGTTATAGAAATTGTGAAGAAGTCCTGCTTAAAATTTTCAACTCCTTAGTAGTAGCGGCAGACCAGGAGGGTGGTATGAAAATGGAACCTGCGCAAATTGAGAGGGCGCACAGAGGCCTAGGGCCGATACGGGACAATAAACCAAGAGATATAGTGGTGTGCCTTAGCTCTTTCAAAGTTAAGGAGGAGCTGCTGAAAGCTGCGAGGAAAGTACAATAAATAACCTGGGATGAACATCCACTAGAGCTCTTCCAGGATCTTTCTGCGGGAACGCTGCAACGTAGACGAAACCTTAAAGAGGTGACGGTCTTTCTGAGAAGAGAGGACATAAGATACAAGTGACTGTTCCCCTTTGGTCTATTGAGCACAGCTAAAGGGAAGTCAAGACGGGTGCAGACCAGAGAGGAAGCTTGGAATGTGCTTGCAGAACTAGGTTTCCCTAATATACCGGAGGGGGCGAGATCTTTGGCGGGAACACAGGCAAATATAATAGCGCCCTCCCACCCAAAGAGGAGTGTCCAGAGATGGCACAGAGTTCCAGCGTCGAGCAGACGAACGGCGAGACTGAACAGAGAGAGCCCAGGAGCGCATGAGGTGGAACAGGGAGATGGCTGAAAATGTGGACTCTGTGATTAAAGTTGTGTTGTTATGTTTCACTTTGATATAACAGTAGCCTCGAATAGGTGTAAGGGGGGATGAGGGGGAGGGAAAGGGCAGATAGTAGTAGGGGTAGGGCAGTGGGGGGTGAGAGGGGAGGTGAGGGGGAGTAGGAGATAGGAGCTGGGTCAGGGAAGGGTAGGGGGAGCAGTGAGGGAGGGGAGGGCCTGTGGGAACTATTGGGTTGAGGGGAGTTGTGGACAAGGGGGGAGGCGTAAGGAAGGGATAGAGACAGGCATGGCCCGATTACTGGTCACCACCATGGAAGACGAATCTCTCTTTATGGGAGGGGGGAAGAGTAGGGGAGGTGGGGCGGACGGGTGGGGGGAGGGGGGAGGGGGAGTAGGGAACTAATGGATAGGGCTAAGGAAGGGGGGAGTGGACGGAAGAATGGGTGAGTTAAGATTAGTCTCACTAAATGTAAAGGCTTAACTCGCCATTTAAATGACGGAAATTATCAACAGAGCTAGCCCGTCAGAGGGCGGCAATAGTGATGCTTCAGGAAACGCACCTGACAAGAGCAACTGAGTACCTGGTTAAGCCCAGGGGATATGAGGTGTGTATTCATGCATCGAATATGGTAGATAAGAAGAAGGGAGGAGTTGCTATACTGTTTGCTACTAGGTTAAAGATGCAGCTGCAATCGATTGTAAGGGATAAAGAGGGGGATATGTACTAGTGCGGGTGAAGGTGGAGAATGTATGGTATAATGTAGTGAATGTTTATGCACCAACAGGAGCGTAGCGTGAATTCTGGACAAAACTGACTGAGGTGGTGGGGAAAATGGGAGAGGGTATCCTTATATGCGAAGGTGATTTCAACCTAACATGGAACCCAGCCAGGGATGCTACGGGGATGAGGGAGGGCAAGAGGGCGGATAGGAAGCGGTACCGCAGTTTTCTCATGCAGCATTGTTTAGTTGATGCCTGGTGATTGCAGCACCCGGGGAGGAGACAATTCTCCTATTTTTCGCCAGTACACGGGTCCTTTTCACGCATAGATGCTATCTGGGTTTCAAAGGAGGTGGGGGGAAAGATTACGGGGCCTGAAATGGAATCTATTACCTGGTTGGACCACGCTCCAGTAGTGGTAAGTTTGCAAATAGAAGATGAAGGGAAGGGAATACAGTTTTGGAGGCTTAATGAATCACTCTTGGGGGATGGGAGGGTTCAGGAGGAAGTAGAGAGAGAAACCCGTGAGTACTTTACAATTAACGACAATGGGGAGGTCACGTGGGGTGGGATATGGGACGGGTATAAGGCTGGTGAGAGGAGTATTAATTAAATGGGGGGCAAGAAAAAAGAAGGAACGGGAGAGTAGAGAGAGGACCCTGAGGGAGCGCTTGATGGAATTGGAAGAACTAGATGGGCAAGTGCGGACGGGGGCATATAGAGGGCAGGTACTAGCAGCGCATGCACAGTTAAACGAGCTACAGGCTGAAAAGATACAGTATAAGATGCAGCTGTTAAGGCAAGAGGTATTCGAAGGAGGGAATAAGGCAGGGAGGTATTTAGCGCAGAAGCTGAAATAGCGGAAGTTGCGCTCGCATATCATACGAGTGCGCAGGATGGGAGGAGAGATGGCTAACAAGGATGGAAAGATTAGAGACGCCTTTAAAGAATATTATCAGGAACTGTATAAAGCAAGGGACACTCCACAGGATGAGAGAATAAAAAGCTACTTAGATTCCATAGACCTGCCCACACTGGAGGAGGGGGAGCAAGAGGAAATTAACCAGCCCATACGAGGGGACGAGGTTAGGAGGGCAATCCAGCAGTTAAAATTAGAGAAGGCGCCAGGGCTGGACGGGTTATCAGCTCGATTCTATAGGAGATTTGGAGACCTATTAATCGAGCCACTGGTGGAGGTATTTAACCAACCATGCGAGGGCGGGAAGTTAGCAGATACAATGGGGTGGGCGGGTATAACTGTAATCCAGAAAGAAGGGAAGGATCCGCAGGAATGCGCATCCTACAGGCCCATTTCACTGCTTAATTTGGATGCCAAATTGTTAGCTAAGATACTCACCACGAGATTAAATAGGTTTATTGGAAAACTGATACACCAAGATCAAGCGGGCTTTATCCCAGGCAGACAAGTAGCGGATAACATTAGGAAGATCCTTAATATCATTTGGTCCATTCAGCAAAACGGGGAGGAAGCGTTACTCCTGTCATTGGATGCGGAAAAAGCCTTCGATCAGGTATCGTGGCCCTTTCTCTTTCAGGTGTTGGAGAAAGTGGGGTTGGGGAAAGAGTTCCTACCATGAGTGAGGGCACTGTATGCCCACCCCAAAGCATGTGTGAGGGTAAATGGTGCCTACTCGGGCTTTTTCGACCAGGGGAGGGGAACGAGGCAGGGCTGCCCTCTATCACCACTGTTATTCACACTAGCAGTAGAACCGTTCTCACAGCGGGTAAGAGAACGGGCGGATATATCAGGTATAAGAGTGGGGAGGAGTGATTATAAAATATCTCTGTTCGCGGATGATATAATCTTAAGTCTGGCCAGACCCCGGGTAAGTCTTCCCATAGTGATGTGGGAGCTGCAAGAGTATGGTAAGCTATCGAGCTTTACAATTAGCTAGACGAAATCAGAAATTTTAAATTTAGCGGTTTCAGGGGTGGTAACAAGTCTTTTGGTTAAGAAATATCCCTTTAAGTGGGCTTGGGGGAACATTAGGTATCTTGGTATTCGGATAAGCAACAAAACGGAAGAGCTATATAAATTGAACTACTTGAAAGTCCTGGGGCAGATCGAGTGTTGGCTGGAGGGGTGGGGGAGGGGCTACCTTTCGTGATTCGGGCGAATAGCAACGGTTAAAATGATGCTAGTGCCCCGACTGCTGTTCCTGTTTCAAACACTCCCGATATCAGTGCCACAGAGTAGACTGACTCGGATACAAAGGTTAGTCAACAGATTTATATGGGTGCAACGGTGCCCAAGGGTGGCGCTAAGGGTCCTACATAGGGCCAAGGGAGAGGGGGGCTGGGAGTACAAGGAACTGTATAAAGCAAGGGCACCAGAATTGTGGGCGAGTGGAGTGAAATGATGACATTGGGATAAGTACAAGGGGTTTAGGGGAGGGGGGAGTTAGAGGGGGTAGTGTAGAGGGGGGGATAGGATAGGGCATGGTAGGGCACAAAGCATGTTGTAGGGGATATGGTTATTTATAATGAATGTATCTAGAAAGGGGGGAGGGGAAGAATTATTTGGAGTAATAGAATTGTCATATAAGTGATAATACTGACAGCATTGTTGTCAGATACTTGTTGTCGGATAATACGCATGAATAACTGGAAGGGGGAAATAGCTTGGGGGGAGGGGTGGGGGGGGAAGTTTAAGAGTAGACAGGATGTATTGTATTAGCTACCAGGGAACTACAACAAGGTGGATTGTTTAAAGACATGTAAAAGCTGGATTATGAATCTGTTTGTATTGATATGGAACAAAATCAATAAAAAGCTAAATGGAAAAAAAAAGAAAATGTCTTCCAAGGCCCTGCTCAGCCGTAAGCAGAAGTCCGATGACATTTTCCGGAAGGTGGCCCAGGAATCCTCGGTGGCATCCTCGGTCGTCCCTCCACTGGTGGGATCCCCAACTTCGGTTCCGTGTTCTCGGCAGCACTTTGATTAGGGGTCCCCTGAAGTGGAGTGGTGTAAGAAGAAGAAGGCCTCAAAGTCACTGTCGGGGGCTCCGGATAAGCACAGGCGTTCCCACGCTCGGTCGCTCAGTCCCCCGCAGTGTTCCCGAGAGTCGGACAAGGAGCAGCCTCGAAAGGTACCTCATACAGATACAGAGGCCTCCGGCGATGGCGCCTGGTCTCCTGAGGGTCATCCCAGTGAGGACCTGCTCTCATCCTCCACGCCAGAGCCGGTAACCCCGGTGTCGGCGTCGCAGGGTCCCACGCCCGCATGGGAGTCCCAAATGCTAGCACTAGAGCGCAGCATTTCTGCCTTCTTAGCTGCCCAGCAGGCACTCATGCCCAGCATGGCTGGCCGGCACCTCATGACCGAGACCAAAATCCGCCATGGAAACCCCTAAGAGCCATGGGCCTAGTGAGGGTCCTCAACATCTGTCTCGCTCACCTTCCCGATCCTTGGGAGTGCGATCCTCCAAGGCCTCTGGCTCCAAGCGGACCTCAGCCTCTGGATGGGGCAATCTGCCCGAGTCAGACTCCTCCTCGGACCTCTAGGGCTGGGAGTCGAACGAGGATACTTCCCCGGAGACCCATGCCCACAGGGACGTCCCTGCCCGCCTATCAGAGGTGCTCGCTGCCCGAGGACACATCGTTCCTGGCGTTCGTGCGGGACATAGCACGGGCTCTCATCTTGGCTATGCAGACTGAAGAGGAGCCGTGAACTGAGGCGCTTGATATTTTACAGTATGAGTCCCCACTGCGGGAATCTCTTACTGTCCCGGTTTCCTCCATATTGTCAAGGCTGCTCCTCCGCATGTGGGAGACACCTTTGATCCCCACTGTGAGCAAGTGCCTTGACACTATGTATAGAGTTCAGCGAGGCCCGGGGTTCCGGAAGACCCAGCTCCCGCACACTTCCATGGTTGTAGAGTCTGCAATGCAGAAGCAAAAAAAGCCCGGAGTCACACTCTTCGGTCCCCCCAGGTAGGGAGTCGAGAGCTCTCGATGCCCTCAGACGTAAGGCCTATCAAGGTTCCATGCTTGCTTGCCGTATCCAGGCATACCAACTCTATATGGGCATGTTCCTGTGTGTCCTTGTCAAGGAGCTCGGTGGTTTTACCTCAGGGGTGAACCCCTCCTAAGGTTCCAAACCCTCCTGAAATCCATTGCGGCGTATTTTAAGTACCTCTCCCATGACGCATATGACAGATTTGAGTCCTCCGCCCAGGTAGCGGTGGCCGGCATCAGGCACAGCACCAGCTCCTGGACGTCCCTTGCCTGGGCGAACAACTGTTTCGTAAACCTATGGAGGATAAGGCCACTGAGATAGAAACATAGTTCGTGGCTCGAATTAGTCTCTTAAGCAAGACCTCTTCCCTCCCTAGGAAGAAGCAGCAGCCTAAGAAGCCGTTCTTCCAAAGGAAGGGACTCCCGTACCAGGGTTACCCAACTTTCCCGCCGCCTCTCCACCAGCTCCCAGCACGCAGGGAAAGGGAGGTGCACATGGCCACCGTAAACCTAAATGGCCTAAAACCCAACTACCGGCGCCGCCCCAGCCTAAGCAGGGGCTTTGATGCTGTTGGCATAGCCTTTCATCCCCCAGCAGCTCTTCCACCGGTGGGGGGGGGACGCTTGTCCATGTTCAACCCGGAGTGGGCATCGATCACGTCAGACACCTGGGTCCTCTGGGTTATCCGGGACGGATACCATCTCCACCTGGACAGGTGCCCTCCTCCCTTCTCCCCAGCGGAACCTGCTCAGCTCCTCACGCACCAGACCTTCTTGTAGCGGGAATTGTCCAACCTCCTCGCCCAACAGGCAGTCGAAAAGGTACCGTGGCATCTTCGAGGTCAGGGGTTCTACTCCCGCTACTTTCTCGTCCCGAAAAAGACGGGGAGCCTGCGTCCCATCCTTGAGCTCAGAAATCTCAACAAGTTCCTGGCACAGGAGAAATTCAAAATGTTATCACTTGGCATCCTGCTGCCCTTTCTTCAGCGGGGCGATTGGCTCTGCTCCTTGGACCTCAAGTATGCTTACGCCCACATCCTAGTCCACCCCCAGCAAAGACAATACCTGCGCTTCAGGGTGCAGGGGGAACACTACCAGTACAGAGTGCTCCACTTCGGGCTCGCGTCCGCACTGCGGGTCTTTACAAATTGCCTCTCCGCGGCCACCGCCTCTCTCAGGCGGCAGGGCATACCCATCTTCCCCTGGGTGGCTCGTCACGGGGCCCTTGATCGGCGAGACCCGCCTGGCGGCGTTGCGCACAATCCTCTTCCTCGAGCACTTTGGCTTCCTGGTCAACTACTCCATGTCCCACCTCAAAACAGTGCAGACCCTGGAGTTCATCGATCACACATGTCAACACGGTGCGAGCATCCGCATTACTTCCCTCGGACCGAGCAGAATGCCTTCGGACTGTGGCGTCCCAGGTCCAAAACACTGCTCGGGTTACGGCGCAAGCGATGCTGCGCCTCCTTGGGCACATGGCCTCCACCGTCCATGTGGTCCCCCACATCCGCATGCACATGTGGACAGCCCAATGGTGCCTCAGGGAGCAATGGAGCCAGGCCTTTGGCCACCTCAGAGACCCTATCCGGGTCTCCCGCAGTCTCCACGACTCCTTGAGTTGGTAGCGAGACCCCCGAAGTCTCCTTCGGGGAATGCCCTTCCAGACCCCGCAGCATGAGCTCATCCTAATGACGGCTGCTTCCCTGCTGGGGTGGGGAACCCACTGCAGCGCATTGTGCACCCAGGGACAGTGGTCACCTGAGGAGTTTCGCCAACAGATCAACCTGCTCAAACTTCAGGCAGTCCAATGGGCCCTGAGGGCTTTTGAGGGCTACCTTAGGGGGATGTCGGTGCTTGTGCAGACCGACAACAGGGTAGCCATGTTTTATATCAACAAGGAGGGGGGGGGGAACAGGTTTGTGCCTCCTCTGCTGAGAGGCAGTCCTCCTTTGCATCTCGCAGGGGGATGACCCTGCAAGCGGTCTACCTCCCAGGCCAGGAGAATGTCCTTGTGGACAAACTCATCAGGATCCTGCGCCCACACGAGTGTCGTTTGGATACGGAGGTTGACGGCGCCCTGTTCCATCAGTGAGGGACCCCATCCATGGACCTGTTTGCCAGTCCGGCGAATGCACAGCTTCCCCGCTTCTGCGGCTCGATTCCGCACCAGAGCAGGGTGGCCCTGGATGCATTCCTCTTGAGTTGGACCTCCAGCCGCCTTTACGCGTTCCCTCCCACTTCTCTCATTGCGAGGACCCTCCACAAGGTTCAGCGGGACCGAGCTTCGATGATCCTCGTGGCTCCCTCGGCAGCCTTGGTTCCTGCTTCTCCTCCAGCTCTCGTCCGAGCCTCCAGTCCCCCTGGGCTGCGCTTCGGACCTGTTGATTCAGGAATAGGATCGGGTGTTCCGCCCAAATCTGCCCTTGCTGTCCCTTGCAGCCTGGCTGCTGAACGGGTCGCCTTAGCTCCGCTGTGTCTCCCAGAGAAGGTCCTTCTCGCGTCGAGGAAGGACTCAATGAGACAGGCGTATGCCTTTAAGTGGCAACGTTTCTTGACCTGGTGCTCCGAGCTTCAGATCGACCCGTTCTCCTGCTCTACCCAGTGGATCCTCCAGGAAGGTAGGGCTGAAGTCCAATTCGGTCCGGGTACACATGAGCGCCATTTCAGCGAACCACTTCCCCATCGAGGGAAAACCCCTCTCGGGACAGCCCTTGGTCTCTCGCTTCATGCGAGGTCTATTGCTTTCCAAGCCTTCCATCTGGCCTCCGCCGGCGGAGTGGGACCTCAACGTGGTGCTGATGCAACTCACGCAAGCACCCTTCAAGCCGATGGCAACGTGCTTGCTTCGGCATCTGTCCTGGAAGGTGGTCTTTTCTAGTGGCTTTGACTTAGGCTCGCCGAGTCAGCGAACTTCAGGCCCTCATGACTGAGGCTCCATACACCAGGTTCTGCAGGAAGGTCTCGGACCTTCGTCTCAACCAGGGGATAGTCCTACCGACCTTCTTCCTGAGACCGCATGCCGACCAGGTGTCAGCGGTGTTGCATACGCTCGACTGCAAGAGGGCTCTTGCCTTCTACCTGCAGCGTACCCAGGATCATCGCAGGTCCGATTGGCTCTTTGTCACCTATGACCCCAATCGCCTGGGGCAGGCAGTCACCAAGCATACCATTTACGTCTGGGTGGCAGACTGCATCACCTGCGCCCAAGCTAAGGCAGGCGCCCCACTGGATTGGCGGGTCACCGCGCACAGCGTCCGAGCCAAGGCAGCATCGGTGGCTTCGCTGCGCTCAGTGCCTCTAATGGATATCAGCCGGGCTGCGACCTGTTCTTTAGCAAACACTTTCACTGTCCACTACTGCCTGGAGAGGGAGCCCCGCCAGGACAGCGCCTTCAGCCAGGCTATACTCCATAATCTGTTCGGAGTATAAGCAACTTCTGTCCTCTAACCCTTCTTTGACTGCTACCCAGAGCTTCGCCCTGGGTACCCGAAGACTCGGGCTCCTCCGGGCATCGACTTCTGCTCACAACCTCGCGGAGGCGTTTTTGGGTTACAGGCTCGGTAGCCTGTAGCTGGGGAGGTCCCATAAGTGAGGACTGTCTTCCTGCTTGTTCCTGGAGAAAGCATAGTTACTCACCTGTAATAGGTATTCTCCAGGGACAGCAGAAATCAGTCCTCACTATCTTCCCACCTCCCCTGAAAAATTGCTATTTTTGTCCTTCCCTTGCCATCTGCTTAGTAGGGCTCTAGCTAGGGGGCCTGACTGAGCAAGAATGGCTCCTTTGGGCGGGAAGAGGACCACACATGCGTGGCAGCAATCCCAAAGGCTTTCTTTGAAAGCTGGGGATTTGCTCCGCGTGGGCTCCGTCGGTGCCAACATCACCCATAAGTGAGGACTGATTCCTACTGTCCCTGGAGAACACCTGTTACAGGTGAGTAACTACGCTAAATGCACCGTCTCCATTGTATGCAAATCTCTCTCAGGCATTTTCATTGTGGCTATCCTGAAAACCTGACTGGCTAGGCGTGTCCTGAGGACTGGGTTGACAACCTCTGTATTAGAGGATGAACAAGATCACCTTTCCTAAAATTACAAGAGTTTAAAAAAAAATTCTAGTTTCAAAGTAGAATGCTAAAAAACACTCAACGATTCATGTTGAATCATACTGAGAAGATAAAGAATACATTCATTATACTATAAAGTTCATGTGTATCAATGGTCATTATCAACCTGTACCTTACAATCAGGAACCATTAGTGATAAAAGAAGTTGAAGCAGCACTGAAAGCATTATCAAAGAACAGAGCACAGGCAGTGATGGCATTCACACTGAAGCATTATACCAAACAGTTGCAGCTCTTACAATACAAGGCTCAGCCAGGAAATTTGGAAGACAGCATCATGGCTGACTGACTGGAAAAGATCTGTGTTCTTACAAATAATGAAGAAATGTGATCTGATTGCCTGTGTAAATTATTGCACAATCACTCTGATCCCACACTCCAGCAAGATTTTACTAAAGATCATTCAGTGGAGATTCAACCATACCTGGAACAAGAACTGCCTGAAATGCAGGCAGGGTTCAGGAAAGGGCGAGGAACAAGAGACATCATCGCGGATGTGAGAGTGAACCTTAAAAAGACAAAAGAATACCAAAAGGATATCTATATATGTTTTATCGACTACAGCAAGGCTTTTGACTGTGTAAACCATGAGAAACTCTGGGCCACATTAAGAAGCATGGGTATACCAGAACACCTGATCGTTCTCTTGCACAACCTTTACATTGATCAAGAAGCAACTGTATGAATGGAACTTGGATTAACAGAATTATTTAAAAGTGGCAAAGGTGTGAAACAAGGCTGCGTACTTTTCCCCCTATCTGTTCAATTTATGTGCAGAACAAATTGCCAAGAAAAGCAGAACTGCATGAAGACAACTGAGGTGTGCAGATTGGTGGGAGACTTAATAACCTTTGCTATGCTGACATTACTGACTGAAAGTGAAGACCGTCTGAAACATCTGATTATCAAAGAACAGAGTCTTAAAATGGGCCTTTCCCTTAACATGAAGATAAAGATTCTGACAACTGTCATAATCAATAATTTCATCCTTTATGGGGAAGAAAACAGAAATAGTAGACAGCTTTTAACCTGCTTGGATTAGTAATGAAGCAGCAAGCTGTCAAGAAACCAGACTATGCATTGCTCTTGACAGAATGGTATTGAAGGATCTAGCGCAGAGATCTGACTTGTCCAAGCCATAGTATTTTCAATAATGTTATATGGATGCAAAAGTTGGACAGTGGAAAAGATAAGAAGAAAATTGTTATCTTTGAATTATGGTGCTGGCGAAGAATCCCGTTATCAATCTGTACTAGAAGAGATCAGACCTAAGCTTACCTTAGAAGCTCAAATGACAAGACTTCAGCTTTCATACTTTGGATGCATTATGTGAAGAAAAATATCATTAGAGAAAGACAACATGCTTGGCAAAGTTGAAGGTTAATGCAAAAGAGGAAGACCAGCAATGCGAAGGATCGATACAGCAGCAGCAGCTATGGATACCACTCTGTCAATTAGCAGATATAGAAAATTCTTAGTTGCTTGACCGAAGACCAAAAACAGTTTAGGACAACTGTCCAGAGGGTTGCCATGAGTCGACATTAACTCATCAGCACTTAAACAACTCTTCCTGTGTGTATATACGTTTTATAAAATGCTCATGCACACTGCAACCCCACTTCCACTTTGCCCAAACTATGCTTCTGGGAATGTTTGCACACTGATTGTGTAAAAGTAGCCACATGTTTTCTGTGCATGTACTTTTTGTGTGCAGATGCAGTTGTGTAATTTTTTAAGCCCTTTTCTGTGTGTAAAACAGGCTTTCACATGCAGAAAAAGCTGTCTAAAATTGCCACCCTCAAAAAACAGATACCCATGAGCCAAACAACTTTGAGCTGGCTATCTGTCAGCCCTGTAATTTGTGTGCCATTTGAAATTACCCCACCTCTTCCACAAACATATCTACACATAGAGGCAACTAGCCCCCTCTGTTTGCAGTAAAAGTAGAACCTGCAGCATTAAGTACTTGAGACCTGGCGTAAGAATTCTGGCTGTTGTGTTTCTACAGGTGCTGTCCATCCCGGCACCACACCCTTTGGAGCCTCCACGCACCACAGCAGCTTCCTGCCCGCGAGCCACTTGGCAGGTAAGTGTAAGTAACCGCTTCTCACATACTTATTCTTTATGAATATATTTCTGCACAATGACCTGTAGCAGAGCCCGAAGAGGGGAGAATTGGAATGAGGCCAACCTTCCAGAGAAACAAAAGAAATAGTCCTGGATACCTTTTGTGTATGTATTGCAAGTACAGCAAATGTTCTCCTGAATTCTGGAATAGATTCCATGTAGAAGTAATGTTGTTCTGCAGATTACAACTTTTTGAATTGGATTAAGCAAAATAAATTATAGTAGACATTATTGTACAATAGCAGTAAAGGCCTCATGAAGTACTTGGAAACCTCAAGCTCAATAAAATCAGCCGTTAGTTTCTAATTCATTAAGAGATGGGGGGAACATTATATAGTGTCACTGGGCTTCCCCATGGTAGCAGCTAAAGCTGTTGTTAGCTGAACATCCTTATTCTCTAACAATATGTTGGAGACACTGATAATCTTGGCATATTGTAGGGTTGCAATGTAATTTAGGTATGGGGGGAAGGTGACAAAAAGAAGAGAATATGCCTATGGCATGGTGCTATGGACGTGACCTGTAGATCCTTTCAGTGCACTCACAAGTTTGTATAATGCAATAACTAGTGGTGCATGGCCTGTAGGTATTTACATTGTTTAATTTTTTTTTTATATTCTTCAAATCAAGTTTCTTGATGTAAATCACATTGCATAACTTGTTCTAATTAGCAATATATGTTTATCTGGCTTTCTATATACCACCTTTCATTGCTATTTAAAGTGGTTTACAATCCATTGAAATATAAGGTAAAATAAAATTAGAGAAAAGTAAAATACAATAAAATAAAATATAAAATATGCAAAAGTATGCAGGAAAAATAGAATAGAATGAAAGGAAGAAGAAAAGGAAACAGCCAGATGTTTGGCCTTGTAAAGTGACCTTGTCCTTTGTCAAAGGCCTTTTTAAAAACACAAGTTTTCAAGGCTGTCTTGAATCTTGAAAGAGGAGGTTCCTTCATAATAGTTTATGGAATTCCATTCCATAGTGAGTATGTCAGATAATAGAAGGCAGATTGCCACACTGTCTCCAACCGTGTGTTTGATGGTGGAGGTAAGATTAGCAAGTTAGTATTCTAGGAAAGTAGTGCTCTGAGTTGGGGAATTAGCCTATCATCCCAACACAATGGTAAGCCAGTATGCAGTGTTTTATAAACAAGGGGGGGGGGGAGTTAAGATCTTGCATTGAATTCTATAGACAGACGGCAGCCAGTGATGTTCAATCAACAATGGCACTACATATCTCCAGGAACAAGCAGGAATGTAGTCTTCACATATGGGTATCGTCGGTACTGACGGATCCTGCGTGGGAACGCTCCCCAGCGTCCAATAGGAAAGCTTTTGGGAGCATCCCACAGCGCCTGCGTGCTGCCTTCCCGCCTTTCCCAACTGTCCCTCTCCAGTTCATTTTCCGCTGAGCCGACAGGTCGCACATCCTGTCACCGCAGAAAATTTCTCTTCTTATTCTTCTTTTTTGTGGTCGCGTCTGCCTTCCCTCGATGCTATACCGGTACCGCCAGTTCTTCTTTTCTTTTTTCTAAAAAAAAAAAAAAACACTTTGTTTCTGGAGTCTTTCTCCAGTAATTTTCTTTTCGGGTGCCACGCACCATTTTGGGCACTAGGCCAAATTTTTTTCCCTCAAAATGGAAAAACCCACTTCGGGTTTTAAAAAGTGTTCTAAGTGTGGCGGTACCATCTCTGTCACTGACACCCATGAGCGGTGCCTCAAATGTTTAGGTCCTGACCACTCTTTTTCAGAGTGTGTTGCCTGTGGGATGATGTCGAAAAGAGGCCGGCAAAACTGAGCTGCTAAACTTAGCACCCTTTTTCCCTCCGATGCAGCCTCCGTGGCATCGACGTCTTCCAGGGCTTCATCTTCCTTCCATGGATCTCAGGTAACTAAACATAAATCTGGCCGGTCCTCAAAGGGTAGATCTCCTTCTAAGCATCGAGATGCCTCTGGCTTTGCCCTTGAGGGACTTTCACTGGCAAAATTGCCCCGGTGGGAGGCTTTGGCTCCCAAAGCACTAACGGGGCTCCAGGATGTTCTCGAGGCCTCAACCTCGACAGATCTACTGGTGCTATGCTCTGGGATTCCGGCCGCTTCATCCGGCACCGGTACCCAAGCATTGGCAGCGTCGATAGACCAGAGATTCTTGGCTATTGAACGCAGTCTGGCGGCTCTTTTCACGGCCTCGATGTCCCTGAAACCGCTTCAGACAATTCAACCAGTACCGGCACTAACTCTGGTACCGGCACTGACTGCATCGACATTGGCAAGTATTCTACCGGGACCGAGTCATGCGTCTCTATCCGGCATCGACAAGTCGGTACTGGACCACTCCGATGCCAACTTCGATCGGTACCGTGCCTTGCACGATCACCCGGATCAGAGATAATTTTGAATCCTCGGATGAGTCTGAAGACTCTGAAAGCTCTGCCGATACCAGAGTGCTTCTTCCTGAGGATTCCTCTTCTCCTCAGCGTAGGATGTCTCCACCAGAAGATATGTTCTTTCAGGATTTTATCTGAGATGTGGCCCGAGGTCTTTCCATCACAGTGGCTCCTGAAAAAGAGCCTAGGGCAAAGAAATTAGAAATCCTACAATACCCTAAAGCTCCCAAGGAGGCAGCTACCTTGGCTATTCATGAGATCTTGCATGATCTTATGTTAAGGATGTGGGAAACACATCTGACCACATCTCCTCACTCTCGAAGACTTGACACCATGTATCGAGTTCCTCCTTGTCCTGGGTTTCAGAAGACTCAATTACCACACCATTCCATGGTGGTGGAATCAGCCATGAGACGGATAAAGAGTGCAAAAAGGCATGCATCTAATCCTCCAGGACATGAGTATAGGACTCTTGACGCCTTTGGACGTCGATCCTTCCAGGCTTCCAGGCTTTCTGCTGGGATCAGTTCCTATATCTTATATGGGAATGTTCCTTAAGGAGGTCACAGGAGATTTAGAGCTTATGAGCCCTCTCCTTCCTGATGATAAAAGGCAAGATTATCTTGCTCTTGTTAAACATGCTCAGGATGTTTCCAAGTTTGTGGATCGTGCAGCCTTTGACTGTTTTGAATGAATAAGCAGAACCTCTTGCCGTCGCCTTTTCTACCTGTTTAGCTACTTTAAGATCATCAGACACAACCACGCCTAGGTCCCGCTCTTCTTTAGTGGACAAAAGTACTTCACCCCCAATCCAAGGGAGCAGTATAGTATAGGGGGTGAAGTACTTTTGTCCACTAAAGAAGAGCGGAACCTAGGCGTGGTTGTGTCTGATGATCTTAAAGTAGCTAAACAGGTAGAAAAGGCGACGGCAAAAGCTAGAAGGATGCTTGGGTGCATACGGAGAGGAATGTCTAGCAGAAAAAGGAGGTGATAATGCCTCTGTATAAGTCTTTGGTGCGGCCTCATTTGAAGTATACTGTGCAATTCTGGAGACCGCACCTTCAAAAGGATGTGAACAGGATGGAGTCGGTGCAGAGGGTGGCTACTAAAATGATTAATGGTCTTCATTATAAAGCATATGAGGACAGACTGAAGGATCTTAATATGTACACCTTAGAGGAAAGGCGGGATAGAGGTGATATGATTGAGATGTTTAAATACCTCCGTAGCATAAATGTTCAGGGAGAGAGCCTCTTTCAATTGAAAGCAAGTTCTGCTACGAGGGGACATGGGATGAGGGTGAAGGGAGATAGATTCAGGAGTGATATGCGGAAATATTTCTTTACGGAAAAAGTAGTGGATCCGTGGAATAGTCTCCCAGTGGAGGTGGTAGAGATGAGGACAGTAACTGAATTCAAAAAAGCATGGGACAAACACAGAGGATCTCTAAAGGTAAAAAGGGGACTGTTGTAGTTAGTTGTTATGGAAGGACAGACTAGATAGGCCATGTGGTCTTTTTCTGTCGTCATATTTCTATGTTTCTATGCTATTGCCATAGGTGCACGTAGAATTGCCTGGCTCCAGGCATCTGACTTAGAAATCTGGGTACAGGACAAACTGGGGAATATACCTTGCACAGGAGAGAATATCTTTGGCAAGAATTGGCAGGAGAAAGCTAATGATAGATGCTGACAATATCACTTTGGATAGATTGTCTAAATCTACATCTGATCCTGCGAGGAAAAGATCCTCTAAGAAACCATTCTTCAGCAAGAAGAAAAAGTTTTACCCCTCCTATACCCAGCAGGGACATCATTTAGGTCAGTCTGCCCAAAAGGGACAGCACCAACAACCTAGGCAACAAAGGAAACCAAAAGCAGCTAAGCCTCAACCGGCTCAGCAGACTCAGCCTCCACAGGGGCTTTGACTCCTGTCTAGAGAACTTTGCCTTCGTGGCCCTGAACGGCCCAGAACCCTCCACCATCCCAGGAAGGTTATGTCATTTTGCCCCCAGATGGGGTCAGATAACAGCAGAAAATTGGACTTTATCTATTATAAGAGAGGGGTACAAGCTTCATTTCCTCAGCATGCCCCCTCCTACATTAGTAAGACACTTCAATTCTCAGACCTCTCTCAACGACCGGTTAGGTCAAGAAGTCACTATGCTCCTTGCTCAAGGGGCAATAGAAGAGGTACCCATTCCCCAACGGGGTACAGGGTTTTACTCCCCCTATTTCCTTATTCCAAAGAAAACAGGAGGACACAGACCCATTCTAGACCTTAGAAAATTGAACAAATTCCTGTTCAGAGAGAAGTTCAAAATGATTTTTCTAGGAACTCTGCTGCCATACCTTCAGAGTCAGGATTGGCTTTGTTCTCTAGATCTCAGGGATGCGTACACTCATGTTCTCATCCATCCAGCTCACCGAAAGTTCCTTCGCTTCCTGTTTCAAGGGAAGCACTACCAATACAGGGTTCTTCCTTTTGGCCTTGCCTCTGCACCAAGAGTGTTCACAAAATGCATGGCTGTGGTAGCAGCATTTCTCCGCACCCTGGGAATATTCGTCTTCCCTTACTTAGATGACTGGCTCATTCGAACCCCTTCAGAATCAGAGGCCAGGGTTGCTCTGTCTCGCACAATGCGCATCCTTCAGTATTTGGGACTTGTCATAAACTTCCCAAAGTCTAACCTTGCTCCCACTCAATCCCTAGACTTTATAGGAGCTCTTCTGGATACCAGACAAACAAGGACCTACCTTCCACAGCCCCGCTGCCTTCGCATTGTGCAGTTAGCTTCCCAAGCAGTGCTAAAATCTCACCTCACTGCTCGGGAAATGTTACAGTTGCTAGACCACATGGCATCCACCATGCATGTGGTTCCTTATGCTCACCTCCATATGAGGGCAGCCCAGTGGACCTTATCTACTCAGTGGACTCAGGCGTCAGGTTGCCTGTCAGACAAAATAGCAAACTTGGATCACCTTATTTTGTCCCTCCAATGGTGGCAGTCACCCAAAAATCTTTTGGTGGGGTCTCCTTTTCAGCAACCCCTACCACAAGCCACTCTTAACAACAGATGCTTCACAGGTGAGTTGGGGAGCCCACTTGCAAGGCCTCTCTACCCAGGGTACCTGGACCCCACAGGAGGCCTATCTCCATATCAATCTCCTGGAGCTCAGAGCAATCTTCCTTGCTCTTCGAGTATTTCACATCCAGCTCAGCTACAAGACAGTCCTAGTTCAAACAGACAATCAGGTTGCCATGTTCTATGTGAACAAGCAGGGGGGAACAGGCTCTCTGTCGTTCTGCAACGAAGCTTTACGACTATGGGCCCTCGCCAGAGAGCATCAGATTCATCTCCTTGCGGTGTATCTTCCAGGCATTCAAAATTCTTGGGCAGACAGACTCAGTCAAGTTCTGCTTCCACACAAATGGTCTCTCCATGCAGACCAGGTGGCCAAAATCTTTCAAATTTGGGGAACCACGGACATAGACTTCTTTGCAAGTCCGCTGAATGCCAAACTTCCCCGGTTCTGTTCCAGAATTCCGGCTCGAGGTTGTCAGGCCAGGGATGCTTTCCTCCTCCATTGGGGTCAGGACTTCCTGTATGCCTTTCCACCCATTCCCCTAAGTCCCAAAACCCTGTTCAAGCTTCAGAGAGACAGAGGTCATATGATCCTCATAGCTCCACGTTGGCCAAGGCAAATGTGGTACCCTCTGCTCCTACATCTCTCTCATGCTCTGCCTTTGGAGTTAGGATCTGCTCCAGATCTCCTTTCTCAAGAGGACGGGATGCTGTGGCAGCCCAATCCCCAGTCTCTGCATCTCAGGGCCTGGTTGCTGAAAGCCTAGAACTTCACGGTCTTAACCTTTCCCAGCAGGTAAAGGATATCCTTCATGCTTCCAGGAAACCTTCCACAAGACGCTCTTAGGCATTTAAGTGGAAAAGGTTTACCATATGGTGCTCGCAGAAGGGTCTTAAACCTCTGGCGATACCTCTGGAATCATTACTGGAGTACTTCCTTCATTTATCAAATGCAGGGCTTAAGACTAATTCAGTGAGAGTCCATTTGAGTGCTATCGCAACTTCTTTCAAGCCTCTAAATGGACAACCTATTTCCTCTCATCCTCTCATAGCGAGATTTATGAGAGGCCTTCTTTTAACGAAGCCTCCCGTTAAGCCACCACCGGTGGCATGGGACTTGAATCTGGTACTTGGACAGCTCATGAAACCGCCCTTTGAACCATTAACCACTACCTCTTTGAAATTCCTTTCCTGGAAAGTTATCTTTCTCATTGCAATCACGTCAGCACGTCGCATCAGTGAATTGCAAGCCTTGGTGGCTAATCCTCCTTATACAAGGTTCCATCATGATAAGGTAGTCCTTAGGATTCATCCACACTTTATGCCAAAGGTGGTTTCGCCCTTTCATTTGAACCAAACGGTTTACCTTCCTGTATTCTTTCCAAGGCCTCACGCCTCAAATGCAGAAAGGAACCTTCATACTTTGGAATGTAAAAGAGCTTTGAAAATCCACTCAACTCTTTGTTGCTTTTGATCCTAGTCATTTGGGACTTCCAGTCTCCAAAAGGACACTGTCCAGCTCGATTGCACAGTGTATATCTTTTGCCTATGAGAGTAAGAACCTTTCTCTTGAAGGCCATGTCACAGCTCACAGTGTGAGAGCCATGGCAGCCTCAATGGCTCATATTCACTCTGTGTCTATCGACGACATCTGTCGAGCGGCTACTTGGGCTTCGATTCATACCTTCACAGCCCATTACTGTTTAGACAAGGACTCCCACCGGGATGCCTTGTTTGGTCAGGCTGTTCTTCAACACCTGTTCCAGACTTAATCAACTCCTACCCACCATCCCTGATAGGATGCCAGAGATCCATGGGGGGAAGTGGAGCCCTTTCACAAGGACACACAACTTTCTGGGGCCATCTCCCTGGCATCTGCAGCTAGGGAGTCCCCATATGTGAAGACTACATTCCTGCTTGTTCCTGGAGATAGCATAGTTACTCACCCGTAACAGGTGATCTTCGGGAACATCAGGAATTTAGTCTTCACAACCCGCCCACCTCCACTAGGAGTTGTATCTCTCTTTTCCTCTCTCTTTCTCTCTTTCCCTCTCTCTTTTCTCTCAGCTATAAACTCAACTGGAGAGGGACAGTTGGGGAAGGCGGCACGCAGTTGCTGTGGGATGCTCCCAAAAGCTTTCCTATTGGACGCTGGGGAGCGTTCCCGTGCAGGCTCCGTCGGTACCAACGATACCCATATGTGAAGACTAAATTCCTGCTGTTCCCGGAGATCACATGTTACAGGTGAGTAACTATGCTGTTCCTTTGAAGGAAAAACGGAAGAAGGGAGATATGGTATCTATTTGCTGGTGTTTTCTATGTTTCTCTGTTATATACATTTCTTGGCAAATTAGATGGCCATATTTTGACTAAAGTGCAATCTATTGAGCGATGGTACTCTTAGCTCATTAAGGAAGAATTTTCTATATCTGCTAATTTTCTTTCCTTGAATCCTGCTAGACCAGTCCAGACAAGAAGGTTATAGCCCCAGCAAGCAGGTGGAGGCAGACCAGAGCAACTTTCAGAGATGTCATCGTTTCTGTTGCAAGGCAATGTGCAGAGACTCATTGCAGGGCCTAATTTGCATAAATTAAATTTATTTTAAAATGCATATGTTGCCCATCTAAAATTTTAGGCAGCTTTCAAAGGAGCCTTTCACAAGTCTCTTGTTTTCTCCTGGCAATGACTTAGGGGCATGTTTAGTAAATATTAATGTGCATTAAGTGCCACTGTGCCAGTAGAAATAAATGGGTGTTCCTGCAGTTAACACTCATTAACATTTGTGAATGTGCATTAACTTTTAGTAAACATGCCTCTTAATGAGTGTCCGAATACCATTTGCATAGGCAGTGAGGATAAAGAAAGACTACTAGATTTCTACATTACTATACTCCAGAGCCAACTGCCAGACACATTAGGAAGAACTATAAACCCTGCCCATTTAGAGCCCATAGCAAACCCACCATATAATAACAGCACTACCAGGACTCACAAAGCACCAAACCCTACCTATCAAAAGGCAACACTGCAGATATTAAACCAATACATCTCAGAGAATACCAATATATCTCCTACTGGGGAAAGAGAACAAGTGAGACTGTCACATAGGAACTACATGAACAGAATACCGAAACTTGGTAATACATGCAGAACATCGACTGTCACCAAACATAGAACAAGGGATCACAATTTAGAAATAGGAAGACAATAATTAAACTGGAATGTTTAACAACACTGGAGAAATAAAACTATAAATTAATTTCCTCTTGTACTAAACAAAACACAGACATTAACGATGCAAATTTCCCAGAGCTGACATATTCCAGTTAATAAATTCAAAGTAAAATAGTATTTTTCTATCTTTGTGGTGTTTGGGCATTGTATTTTTCAGTTGCAATTGCTCCAGTCGCTTTCGTCTGGTTTCTTCGTGTCTTCTGCTAACTCCCCATTGTCTGCTGTCCATTTGTCCTCTCCTAGTTCTTCCCATTCTCTCTCTGTGTGCTCTACCATACTGATCTTTCCCCTTTTGCTCGTTTCTTCATTTCTTTCTTTATTCCTTTTTCATCCACTCAAATTTCACCCCTCCATCCTCAGTCCCCACTTAGTCTCCCAGTACCCGGCCAATTGTAGATTATTCTTCCCTCCTACACAAAATATCTTTTCCTCTCTCCATTCTCATTCCCTCAGCTTTTTTTTTTCTCTCGCCAGCCCCATTCCCTTCTAGTTCCAACCCCTCTCAGCATCCGCTTCCTTCCAGTCCCATCCCCCACATCAGCCCATTTGCAGTTCTAGCCCCCAGTCTTCTTCCAGAGCCAGTAGCTCTCTCCTCCCCTCCCCTCCCCCTATCAGCCCATTTCTAGTCCTTTTCCCCAGTTTTCTTCCAGGGTCAGCAGCTGTCTCCTCCCCTCAATCATCCCATTTGCAGTCCTAACCCACCCATCAGCCCATTTCCAGTCCTAGCCCCCCCCCTCAGCTCATTTCAAGTCCTAGTCCCCGCCCCCATGCCTGACCAGCTTCACAGGGAACTGGGGAGGCCCAAAACCCAGCACCCTGACTCACCTCTGCAGAGCTGCAAGAAAAAAACGTTGTTGTTCTTCTTTCCTACTGCTTTGTTGGCGTGCCAGTGAGCTCAACTTTGTGTCAGGAGGTTAAATGGGACATGTCTTGTCTGGCATAAGACAGGAAGCGCCCCCGTTTAATCTCCTGGCACTCAGAGTTCCGGTGGGCTCAACTTTAACAGAGCTGCGGGAAAGAAGGAAAATGCAGTTCTTTTCTCCCATACTGGGCTTTTTGCCTCTCTGACTCCCTCTGAAGTCAGTCAAGGAGGTGCAGGGCCTCCCCAGGCGCAATATTCGTGCACAATGGATGAGCCTGCCCTGTCTGTATACGCTAATGTAGCACTGAAAGAACCCAGTATGACTCTTCCCAAGCAGAAAGGAGGACTGACAAACTCAGAAAAAAATATTACTCGACAAGAACTTCGCACAGGCTTTTGGCACTCTTAACATACATGACTCTGTAACAGGCACTGATACTGATAATGCAGTTAAAAAGCAGCAAGGTTCCCAAACCTGTAGGAGGAGTAGTCTTCCAGGGCAGGTCCGGGACTAGTCTAGCAAGATTCAAGAAAAGAAAATTAGTAGGTATGGAAAATTTCTGCATCCTTATCATTCTGCTAGACCAGTCCATATGAGTGAGGTATCCAGGGTAGGAGAAAGACAATGCTCCAGAAAGAACTGCTCTGCCAAAGGCACCGTATCTCCCACATACAACCTGTAATGCTTCACAAGTTACTCAGATGACCGGTAGCTGCCTTACAAATGTCCTTTGGAGACACTAAAGCGAACTCACCAAGGAGGAGATGTGCTCTAGTGGAGCTCCGACATGCATTTCCCACACAGAAGGCAGGCTGAACTAATATCCTCCTTAATCCAGTGGGCAATTGAGGACTTGTCCAAGGAAAAGACAGGCAACAGTTCACTGAATAGGACAAAGAAGATGGTCTAGCAGATGGAAATAGTAATCTCCATATTCTTCTCCAACATCCTCCTCATATCCAAGAGATGCAGCAAGGGTTTCATCCGAAGGTCGTCCTCTAAGGAAGAGGGCAGGATCACGGTCTTATTAAGAGGAAAGGAAGATAGCACCTTCAGGAGAAAGGACAGATTATCCTCAGAGAGACAGATGCGCTGTCGACAAGACCAGAAAAGGCTCATCCTACAGGGCAAGGACTGGAGCTCTGACACCTGCCTGGCAGACACAACAGCCACCACAAATACCACTTTCAGGGTCAAAGTTTTGAGAAGCACCAACTAAAGGGGATCAAAGGAAGGACTTTTCAGCATCTTCAATATCGGAGAAAGACTCCACTGTGGTACTGTTGCACACACGGGTAGACAAACTTGCTTCATTCCCTTGAGGAGTAGGACACAATCAGGGCATGCCACTAGAGACACTCTTGAACGTACTAACAGTACCATGCAAGGGCCACCACCCGAACCTAGAGAGAACTCCGAGCTAAACCCTGATCCAGCTGGACTGTACCATGCAAGGGCCACCACCCGAACCTAGAGAGAACTCCGAGCTAAACCCTGATCCAACTGGACAGTACCATGCAAGGGCCACCACCCGAACCTAGAGAGAACTCCGAGCTAAACCCTGATCCAACTGGACAGTACCATGCAAGGGCTACCACCCAAACCTAGAGAGAACTCCGAGTAAACCCTGATCCAACTGGACTGTACCATGCAAGGGCCACCACCCGAACCTAGAGAGAACTCCGAGCTAAACCCTGATCCAACTGGACTGTAAAGAGATCAAAATGGCGACTGTCCACCTTTCTGGCATCCATAGCCTGAGAGGAATAACATGAAGACTTCCCACCAGACCCTCACATAGACCAAGGAGGTAGAGGCCCTCTTGGTCTTAAAGGGAACAGGATCCTTCATGACTAGGAGAGACCCTGCAACAGAAGTCTTCTCTCCTAGGGTAGTAATAGGGGGACCCCGCCAACAGGCTCAAGATCCATGTATCATGGCCGGTGCGGCCAATCCAGCATCTCTAGAATGACCAAGCCCGGGTGAGATTGAATTCTGCACAGAAGTCTCATCCCCAAAGACCATGGGGTTAAGACATTCAGAAGCCCCTTCTGGGGTCACTCCTGAAGAAAGGCATCCAAGTCTGCCGCCTGTGGATACTTCCTGTGGCTGAAATAATGTTTCACCTTAGGGTCTGCTAGTATCTGATCTGTTCGCCACCTAGCGGAATTCCATCTCCACATAATGAAGTTAATGCATGATGGCTCAGCTCCCACTTGCCAGGATCCAAGGTGTTCAGACTCAGGAAGTTGGTCTGCTCATTGTCGCCTCCCTCTGTGTGGGTCACCGACAGCCATCAGCTAAGCCTTCACCCAACAACAGACCTCCATCACCTTTGTGGTCACCATGATATTGCAAGTGCTGCCTTAATTATTGATGCATGCCATTGCCATGGCATTGTCTGAGAACATTCGGACCATTTTACTACTAGTACTAGTCATTTGTATAGCTCTACAAGATATATGCAGTGCTGTACATATACAGTTATGCTCAACATTATTGTTATCCTCACGGTTCAACCCCTTAATGTCCAATATCGCCTAAAAAAAAGTGGCCAGTGAAATGGCTTTGGACTATAAATATAGCCTTGTCACCTATGTTTAATGTAGACCCCCTCTTTATATCCCTAACCACTTTGATAGAAGGATAAGGTGGTATACAAAACTGGCTAAATAAATAAATATGTACACACATTTGACACACAAAAGAATCAAATAAAACAAGACTAATTGAAAAAGGAAATAGTATAAAATGGGACATTGCCAGGACATGATTACTCCCACATAAAAAATTCACCATTAAAGCTCCCTCAACATTATTTTATAATCTTTTATCGAAGCGAGTCGAAGGAGGGTAAGAATTGTATGTCGAACCCACTCCAGACAACAAGCTGCTTTTTTTAATTTTATAAGGTACTTCACCTCGAAAGCATTTTTAACTTTAAACTTATCTGCCCAAAGTTCAAACCACATTCGGGAAAATCGTTGTCTTTTGAAGATGCAATGTTATGCACGACGTGCACGTTTCGGAAAATAAATTCCTGTATCAAGTGCCTTCTCATCTGTATCAGCAAACAATGCAACCGTAAAACAAAAAAACGCCGTCTCGCAGCTGGGTTTTTTTTTTCCTTTCTAGATGGCATGACTTAATTTGCTCATTTAAAGGAGAACCAACCAATAAGGAGGGGAAAACCCACTGAAAAGGGAATCCCACAACTGATTGGTGCAACAGAGAGACCAATGGAATTTCTTTTACGTCATATGAGACTCAGCCAATCAATTTCACGATTCAAGCCTTTAGGGGACATAGTATCAAGCTGGAAAATCCACCTTTGTTCCTTCCATTGTAATGGAGCAGGACATGATTACTGACACCCTTATAAACAATTCAAATCAGTTTGAACAGAAGAACTGCATTCCCATTGCAGTAAAAATTAGATGCACCTGTGATCAATTGTCAGTATTCACATTACTTGAATTAACCAATGAATGATGGCTCTAATGTTTAAAATGGCCACTTTATTTATTTATTTTATTTATTTATTTAACAATTCTTATATACCGCACTATTTGTTATCAGTGCGGTTTACATTTAACAAAGTTTTCAGATCAGAGAAGACTGATTGAAATTACATTATAACAAGGAATAAAACTTGGAGAACATGGGAAACTATTTACATATTGACATGTATCAGGATGGTTGAGGAATACATGAAACTATATACATAAAGATAAGGCATAATAGTTGATGCTTGATCTGAAAGTACGTAGATTGCTTCAGGACTGACAAGTGGTTGCTTGGGACTTAAGCGTTATGTTGTGTAGGAGTCTTTAGTAGGAGAGGGGGGATGGTTTCTTAGAGTCGGGGTGGCGGTTTGGGCAAAATGGAGAAGAAAGAGGTGGTGTTTTATTGCTTTCCGGAATTGTAGAAGATCCCGGATTGCTCTGATTTCTGGAGGGAGGTCGTTCCAACATTTTGGTGCATAGTAGGCAAATGTTCTTCTCCTGGTTGTTTGGGAGCATTTTATTGAGTCTTTGGGAATAGTCAGTGTTGTCTGTTGTTGTCCTTCTAATTCTAGTTTTAGGAGTAGGTGTGATAAGTTCCTTGAGAGAGTTGGGGACGATGTTGTTGATAATCTTGAATGTTATTAGAAGAACCTTATATGTTAGCCTGGAGTGTATTGGTAACCAATGGAGATCCTTGAGTATTGGTGTGATGTGGTCTGATCTGACTAGACCACAGAGGACACGTGCAGCGGCATTCATGGCTTTTTGGAGAGGAATGAGGGTGTTCTTTGGTAGGCCGTACAAGATTAGGTTTGCATAATCTAGATGTGGTAGTATGAGGGCCTGGAAGATGGTTCGGAAGTCGTCAGCAGGTAGCATAGGTTTGAGAAGTCTCAGTGTCCTGATTTTGTTGTATATGGACCTGGTGATGTTTTTTATATGCTCTTTGAAATCCAGGTGCTGGTAGAGAGTGATGCCGAGGTAGCGTATGGCATTACGGCTTGGGAGCTCCGCATCTCTTACTCTTAGGCTGGAGGGGGGAGAGAAGTTTTTGTTCCTTGACATGAAAAGTACCTCCGTTTTCTTGAAGTTAATGTGGAGGTTTTGGGTGGTTAGCCAATCTGTAATTGCGTTAAAACAGTTAACAAGGTTGGTGAATTCCGGTTGTTTGACTTTGAACGGGGTGAATAGCAGAACATCGTCCGCGTAGATTAGGGCGCAAATATTGAAGGATCAGATGATGTTGCATATCGGCTGCATATAGATATTGAACATGAGCGCCGATAAGGAGGAACCTTGCGGGACACCTTGTTGCTGGTGGAAAGGTGTCGAAGTTTCGGAACCAACCCGGACTTGTTGCCAGCGATCTGACAGGTAGGATTTACACCACTCCCAGGCAAGGCTGTGAATGCCTTTTTCCAGGAGGCGGGTGAGTAGCTGGTTGTGATTGACGGAATCAAAGGCTGCAGAGATATCCAGGAAGATGAGGGCGAAACCATTTTCAGTGTTGTCAATTCCTCTATTGAGAGTGTTGGTGAGGGAGGTGAGCAGTGTTTCTATTCCATGCGATTCTCTAAAGCCATGTTGGCAGGGGTCAAGGGGGGCTGCTATGTCAATATGTTGTTGGATTTGTTTGTAGACGACCTTCTCGATTATTTTAGCGAGTAGAGGAATGCTTGCGATAGGCCGGTAGGATTCTGTTTTTGATGGGTCGAGTCTGCTGTTCTTTAGGAGGGGTCTTATTGAGGTTCGTTTGAGTAAAGAGGAGAATGAGCCGGTAGCAAAGGAGAGACGGATGATGTTTAGTAGAATTGGGCTGAGTTCAACTCGGAGGGTCCGGATCCAGTGTGCTGGACAGGGGTCATTTGGAGCTGTTGAGGTGTTGATGCTGACAATGAGGTCTTGGAGACTCCTCAGATCCGGAGGGGTAAAATGTGTGAGTGATGTTTGTGAGGTAGGAGGTTGGTAAAGGGGGTCGGTATTGCTATTGGCTGATTACTTGCTGTTAGTGATTTGGATTGGAGGAAGTCGGCATATGACTGGGGGGGGATTGGGGTCAGTTGGATGGGGGAGGGTTCCTTGATTAGGGATTTCGCCAGGTTGAATAGGTCTCTGGGTTTGTTGATTGAACGTTGATTGAACTTTGACTTCCTGTTCCATTTTCATAATGGTGAACTCGCCAGGAGTCAGGACTGACTCGAAGGCACACATTGCATTTTTGAACACAAGAGAGCTGCCTGAGACCATCAGACAAGCCATTATCTCCAAACATCAAACTTCAAGGAGTATAAGACCATCTCCAAAGACCTTAGAATTCCTGTGTCTAGAGTTCGCAATCTTGTTAAGACGTTTTCTGCTCACGGAACTGTCAAGAACCTTCTAGGATGTAGTGGGAAGAGGAAAATTAATCCAAGAAGTCTTCAAAGGTTAGTATGAACTGTTGGAAAAATACCTTGTACAACATCCAAAGAGTTTAAGGCTGACCTGGAGCAATCTGGAATAGTGGTTTCAACCTGCGCCATACGCCGCGCACTAAACAAAGAAGGACTTCATGGGCAAAGGCCAAGGAGGACCCCACTGCTCAAAGAGAGACATAAAAAGGCACACCTGATCTTTGCCCAAATCCACCTTGAGAAACCACAGTCCTTCTGGGGAAAATGTTCTGTGGACAGATGAAACTAAATGAGCTGTTTAGCAAGACCTGGAACATATTAAATGAATCATGAAGTCAGAGGACTACTCAAGTATTTTGGAGCGAAATGTGCCACCGTGTGATAGAAAACTAGGTCTAGGTTGAAGGTCACAGGTTCTCCAGCAGGACAGTGACCCAAAACACACATCCAAAAGTACAAAAGAATGGTTAAAAAGGAACAAATGTACTGTTTTAAACTGGTCTCAATTCAATCAAGAACCTTTGGAAAGAGCTGAAATCTGCCATTGGTAAAAGGAATCCTGGAAACATTCATGAGCTGGAACAAATCACAGTTGAAGAGTGGGAGAAACTACCAGCAGACAGATGTATGAAACTTATAGATGGCTACAAGAAACGTTTGGAGGCTGTCATCACTGCCAGGGGTTGTGCAGCCAAATATTAGTGAAGGATGCCATTAATCCTGTCCAGGTCATATTTTGTGTTGTTTTTTTTTTTGGGGGGGGGGGGGTTCTCAGTAATTACTCTGTCGCACAGACATCCTTATTTTTTTTTTGGTTGCATATCTTTGAACATACTGTTACAATATTATGATGACATACAGTTGGAGTATTTCCAATTATTTCTCAAGATATTGTGAACAATATACTTAAAATGCAAGGGTGCCAATAATGTTGACCACAGCTGTAGATGTAAGACACAGTCCTTGCTCATCAGAGCTTACAGTCTAATCAAGATGAAAAAAAAATCGTAAAACTGGGGACCAGAGTACGGTAAGATACACATAAATAGTGGACAAGAGAATGAGGAGCATCAGGATCCAAAAACAGCCTCAAAGAGGTGGTCTTCAGCCTGGACTTGAATAGGGCCAGAGAAGGAGCCCGACGCACCAACTCGGATAGTTTGTTCCAGGCATATGGAGCGGCAAGGTGGAATGAACGAAGTCTGGAGGTGGCAGAGAAGGGCACAGATAAAAGGGATCTGCCATAGGAGCAGAATTCCTGAGGAGGAGGAGTATAGAGTGAGATAAGAGAGGAAGGGTAGTGAGGAGCCGCAGAATGAATGCACATGTAGGTCAGTAGGAGACGTTTGAACTGGATGCAGAAATGGATAGGGAGCCAGTGAAGTGACTTGAGAAAGAGGGGTTACATGAGCATAGTGATACTGGTGTGCTCTCTACAAGAAACCAAAATCTCTCTAGAGCCAGGCAGGTAGCCCTAGCCTCTAGGTTGTTGATTGACTATGAGCCTTCCTGAGGGGACCAATGCACCTCAGCCCAACAGGCTGGCATACATGGTGACTATTTCCGAATCCAGAACCTCCAGAGGCATCCCATCCAGAGGATTCATTTGTAGCCATCAAGCCAATTCCCTTTTGATCTTCTGAGGAAGAGATAGTGCTGTTCGAACAAAGGGGAGCAGTGAGACCAGTAAGCCAGAAGAAAACCGCCCCAACCTTGTCTGAGGGAGGGCATGGTATGATAGCCTGCAACTGCAGGATTTGTTGAAGCGTTTTCTTGACCGTCACTCTTTTGACCAAGAAACCACAAGGAGACTCCACAAAAGCATCCTGAAGAGGCACCACAAACTCCAGTACTTACCCCTTTTCAAAGCCCTCAAGAACCCTTTCTGGATCCATTCTGAGTAAAACAGCTGGAGATGACTGCCTGCCCTTCAGAAGAGACCCACCAAAGCTCATTGAGCTAGAGCCACTTTTGGGCCACCATAATTTCCACTGTGGACTTAGAAGAGATCTTAGTCAAATCGTAGAGGGTATCTGCCATAAAACTACATTCCAGACTCCAATCTTGCTACCTCTGGGCTATCGAGCAATTGCTGAATCCAGCATACGTGTCCTCGGGCCACCATGTCCATACAAAGTGCTGCCAAAGTACCCAAGGCTGAAACCATTTTTGAGGAGGGCTTTCACTCTCCTATGAGTCTCCTCCACTAGAATGATCATGATGTCTACCTTAGACACCCAGAAAAGGAAGTTGGGGCGATGCAGCAATCCCGCTAGGATAAAGGTCCACATGTGAAACCTACACTGGAAAGGGGTCTTCATAATGCTCAAAGCCAACATGGCATCCTGAATAAGTGTGAAAAAGGTCTTTTCTGTGACAAAGACTGATCCTTTCCTTCCACCAGAAGATACTCACCTTCTCCTACTGACGAACTGTTGGAGACAGTCGTCTTCGTCCCCCCCCCCCTTCCCCCCCTCCACCACCCCCAGCCTACCCCCCAAGGGCAGGACTTTTGGAGGAATGGATAGATGAAAATGAAAGATGGGGAGAATCAGGGCCTCAAACCCTGTGAAGGGGGGGGGGGTTACTAAGCAGTTACCAGAGACTGAAAATAGCCCATGAGCAGTTTCAGGAGCTGCTGCTCAAAGCTGGCTGAGAATAGGCCCTGGAGGACCCTCAGGAGGCTGCCAGCTTGAGTCTTGCCCCACACTCCCTTGCAATCAGGACCATGTGGTTATCCTAGATGGCTGCCATTCCCACTAAAGGGAAAACAATGTGAGGTGCAGTAGAAGCAACAAAATCAGCATCAGGTAGAAAGGGGGGGGATCCTGATATTGCTAAATAAATATGCCCTTTCCATCGCATTTGGGAGCAAAAAGAACCAGCCACGAAGCTTATTCAATGGGAGCCGCAAACAGCATACCTCTGTGCACCTGGAATCGCTGCAGAGCTCAAAACGCGATCAACGATAAAAAGAAAACCATGGCTGTAAAGGAAACCCTGCACCTGTCAGACTGACTGGAGAAACTCTACAAGGGCCTCCCCAGCCATTCATGCAGGCATGGGAAAAGCGAGCAGCGTGAAAGGTATTTTTTAGGTGCTTTATACAAAGCAGCAAAGATAGAGCCAGTTAGAGATGCACGACAAAAATAAGCCTAGCATGCATTAACAAAACAGTAAGAGGGAAGAGCCTGGGCCCAGACTTTCTAGGCCTCCTTGCAATGTTCCCTCTAATTTTCTGTAGGCTGTGTGTGCATAAAATATCAGCTGTGTGCAGCTTTTGAAGGAAGGTTAAATTTTTGTGTGCCACATAACGACACTCAGAGTTATATACTTTAAAATTTGACTACACGTCAGAATACAGTATGTACACCACATTGATTTTAATCAAATTAAATGAAAATAGACGATTACTAAATGAAGCGGGAAATTTCTAGTAATTACAATCATAACTTTTAAATTTTAAGACGTCTGTGTTGTTTTCTATCAGAATCAGAGCCATAATTTTTGTGCACTCTGTTGTAAAGTATGTGCGCTCGCTCGGCGAGGTGTGTGCACGCGCACAGCTTAGCGGGAACAGTGCCCCCTTGTGGTGGTCCTGGAAGCTCTGTGGCCCACCAGTGCTGGAACCCATGAGTAACTGTGCTGGATACAGGATAACTGTCAGTTGAAGAAGACAATGGGCATATCTGAGCTCTGAGCAAACGTTGGGCCAAGGTCTCAAACAGGCCACAAAACCATGATCTGGGCCAATCTGCACTGCTGCACCAGTCCACACACCTTGCCACCTGCTGGAGGCAGATAATGCTGACATCTCTCATGGCTGTACCAGAGTATTTACCAGGTGATGATGACATTGAAAGTTGTTGAAATCTATCTCCACTTGCTGGCTGTGGAGTATAATACACTCATCTGGGCTGGTCTAGCCAGATAAGGAAAGAATTACAGTTAGTGATCAGTGTATGGACCAAGGTAATTACTGCATCTAAGATCATAACATTCTTATATGTCGTAGGCAAAACACAGGTTTTAGTAACTGCCAAAATTTGCTCCTCAAAAGAAAATTGAGGGTCAAATATATATCCCAGCACCTTCAAAAATTTACTGTAGGGATAGACGGTGCCAAAACTAGGAGCGGCCAACTATCCTGGATTCCACATAGTGTGGTAATTACATTTTAGATAGTTTTCTTCCAGCTAAAGCTTAACTCTTGAAAGACAGTTGTTTTAGGGTGCCATATCAGGATTTTGTGGATCCATATATCAAATAAGCTGAATATTGTCAGCAAAATAAAATCCACCGACTCCTAGGGGCCTAGATTCAGTTAGTGGGCTCAGAAAAAGATTAAATAGCATGGGGGGCCAAAACAGACTCCTGCAATACTCTACAATCTAAAGAATGGGTAGAGGTAACCATGGATTGCCAAGAAACCTGAAAAACCCTGTCACTCAGATAAAAGTAAATAAACCAGATCAAAAAACATTATCCCTAAGTTCTAAATATATGAATTGCTTATCAAGCAACTGGAGGTTTATCAGATCAAAGGACGACGACAGGTCGAGAGAGATCATAAATCGCCAACTTGCCTCTATCCAAAAACTCCCTGATTTTGCTTGATGTCCAAGAGGCAGGTTTCAGTGCTGTGGCTCTCCCGAAACCTCAGCTGTCAAGGATGAAGTACATTAGTCTTAGCAAGAAAAGAGTTTAATTTCAACTCAAATATCTTCTCGTCAACTTTAGCAACAAATGGGATGTTGGAGATAGGGGTATAACTAACCAGCAAAGAATGGTCTAAAGTCTGACCTTTACTCATCAGTGGTATGATGGCTTCTGTCCAGGCAGCTGGTACAAAATCTTTGCAGAGACTTAGTAAATCATCAGAACATAAGCAAAACTGTTTGCACCCAAAAGCGGATTCCTCAAATTTAGCTGGAAGAGGATCCAACAGAGAAAGTGATAGAGGATCTTATCTTATAGCTGCGCGTTCAAAAGATGTCCACAGACTAGAGTGTAGCACTGGAAGTGGGCCAGACAATTCTGAGGGCTCTAGGACATTTAGGTAAGGAGTGACATTGATAAGAATATTAGCAGTACGAAAGGTATTTGGCAGTGCCCACTTTTCCATGAAAGTAATCCACTAGGTCAGTTGCTGTAGGGTAATCTGAAGCTTTCTCCTTAGAAAATAGCCTTTCCTCCAGACAATTCCTTGGCAATCCTAAATAACTCCTTAACTGGATTAACTCAGGATTTAATATGCTCTGTTTAATCAGCTTTAACCATCACAAGATATAAGTGAACATGTTCTTTATATATCATAAGAACGTTGGATTCTTTAGATTTTCTCCATAAGCATACCATTCTGCATGCTTGTCTTTTAAGTTATTTCAGGCCTGATGATAATACTTCTATTTCTTCATAGCTAGGGGCATGCAAGTTAAATAGTTATGGACGAGATTTTTTAATGATACCTGATTGTATTGTTTGTAATTGGTTTTTGTACTCCGCTTTGTACATCTGTGGATGGGAAAAGCGTAATATAAGCAACATTATTAAATTAAAAATGACCTGATTGCGATGTCTGATTCCATATAGCACTTATTGTTTTGCACTTATTTGCAAGTATTTTAAGATCAATATTCTTAAAATCTCTATAGCTAGTAGTTTTACCTGGGATGATGATTTTGTGCACTGGAATAAACAGAGAAAAAATGAGGACATGGTCTGTCCAGAAAAAAAGTTGAGAGTAAATGAACAGAACAGCCTAACAAAAAAAAATCATATCTAACCCATGCCCTGGCAAATGGGTGGTGCAGATTACTTGTTGCTTAGAATCCAATCCCTGTGTAGCCAAGTATTCAAATGTTATTATATTGGAAGATTTTAATGTACATATGAGAGCCCCTCTGTCTCTATAAAGAAAGTGTTTAGAAGTAGTGGGGCTGTCATAATGTAAGTTGAAATTTTCTAATATAATCACATTCAAATGCTTGGATACAACCTTTGTAATTGTAAGGGGAGACAATAAAATAACAGCATATAATGGATAGCAAAGTTCAGCCTTACCAAAAGAGCCTTAGGATAGTTGAAATTCTCGTCCACTAAGTTTAAAAGTATTGTAGTGTCAAACAAGAAGGCAATGCTAGCACCTGTTTTATAGTGAAATGAAAAGCCAGGGGGGTGAAGTCGAGTAAGAGGATGATAAATACAGAAATACATCTATCTGCATAGCCTCCCCTCCCTTCACCTGGTAGGAGCGTGACAGATGACATGACAAAAATAGTGCATGTGATGTCACTTCATTTTCTTTGACTAGTCCAACATCTGGCCTGGTGGACCTGAGGATTGCAGCTTCAAAAGAACCCGGAAGTGAATAATGCTGGCTTTAATATATGCTGGCTTCAGTATATGTACACACTAGACGACTGTATTTATGTAATGCAGTTTGGAAACACATTTTCTGCCAGAACCCAACTCATGCTGTGACTACTGGAGTGTAATGTTAGCATTTCCATATCTCAGCTAGATCTTGGACATCTTGCTTTTATTAGCCTTACTTCTCCCCCTAGACCTTCACCACATTGTCGGACTGTGGAATTCCCCTTTTTCAGAAAGTACAGATTCCCCATGCAGAGAGCTCTGCAATGAGAAAGATCAGCTTCCAAAGTCTGGTCCCCAGACCGTTGGAGAAGGCGAGGGTGTGTGGGAATTGGGGGTGGTGGGGCTGGTGTCATTCTCCAGTACTCTTGGCTAAACGCCTCCCTAAATCCCTGTTTGCCTTTCCAGATCCATTTAGCAGGTCAAGCACCTTCAGCGGCCTTGGGAGCTTAGGCAGCAATGCCTTTGGAGGATTAGGCAGTCCTGCTCTGAGTAAGTACTGGCTGGGCTTTCTAGACAAACCTGTTGCTAATGTTTGCAGTAGCTGGTTGGATCTCTCCAGTGATGTACTAAAAATGGCTTCCAAGTAGCCCCTTTCTAGATTAATTTTTGTAAACAGAGAGCCTCTCACTGCTTGGAACAGAGCTAACGAGATCTCCTTGACCAGAAGTCAGGAGTACATCATTGGGTATTTCCTGCTCTTCCCTCCTCTCTCCAAACAGTGCATCTAAAGACTCAGCCCATAGCTAAAGCGACTAAACAGTCCATGCCAGAGGTTTTAGGATGAACCAGTCCTGGTTTTACTCTATTGCATCGGTGGACTTGTAGTTTCATAGAAACATGACAGCAGAAAAAGACCACATGGCCTATCTAGTCTGCCCTTCCATATCAAATACTAAAGTCCCCTTCTTTTCCTCTAGAGATCTTAAGTGTTTGTCCCATGCTTTTTTAAATTCAGATACTGTCCTCGTCTTTACTACCTCCACTGGAAGACGCATCTACCACTCTTTCCGTAAAGAAATATTTCCGCATATTACTCCTGAATCTATCACTTTTCACTCTCATCCTATGTCCCCTCATAGCAGAGTTTGCTTTCAATCGAAAGAGGCTCTCCTGGTGCATTTATGCCACAGAAGTATTTAAGCTTTTCTATCATATCTCCTCTATCCCACCTTTCCTCTAACATATATATATTAAGATCTTTAAGTCTATCCTCATATGCTTTATAACGAAGACCACTAACCATTGCATAGCCACCCTCTGCACCGACTCCACAGTACTCCAAATGAGGTCACACCAAAGACTTATACAGAGGCACCTCCTTTTTTCGGCTGGCCATTCCTCTCCCTATGCAGCCAAGCATCCTCCTAGCTCTTGCCGTCGCCTTTTATACCTGTTTAGCTGTTTAGCTACTTTGAGATCATCAGACACAATCACGCCTAGGTCCAGTTCTTCTTTCCTGCACAGAAGTACATCACCCCCCACCCCCCCCCCCATACGATATTCGCTCCCTTGGATTGCTGCAGCCCAAATGCATAACCCTACATTTTTTAGCATTAAATCTCAGCTGCCAAATTCTAGACCATTCTTCAGGCTTAGCTAGATCCCTCCTCATGTTATCTACACCTTCCTGGTTGTCTACTCTGTTGCAGATTTTGGTGGTATCTGTAAAGAGGCAAACCTTACCCGACAGCCCTTCTGCAATATCACTAACAAAGACCAGTGGCAGTCCACTGGTAACATCCTTCTCAGAGTGAACTCCAGTTACCTGTACCCTTTGTCGCCTGCCACTCAACCAATTTCTAACCCAAGCAGTATAGCCCAGTAAAATTACATCCCAGTCATGGTTGTCCATGAACTATGTCTCCGTAACCACCACTAAATCCAAGTCAGCCTCTTCCATTAAAGCCTCAACATCTGGGATCTTATTTCCCATGTTACTGGCATTTATACACCCTGCTTTCCAGATGTTGCCCCTTTTACCCATTTCTGCAGAGGTGTTTAATGTTTCACTTACCTGGGAGCTGTCTTCACCCACCCCAACGAATGCAGTTTAAAGCCCTCTTCAGTAGGTTAGCCTCGACCCTTCTTGGACAGATGGATGCCATCTCTCCTCTGCAGCTCTTGGAACATCATCCCATGATCCAGGAAACCAAAACGCTCTCGATGACACCATCTTTGCAGCCATGCATTCATCTCCTGGATGTGAGTTTCTCTGCCTCAGCCTTTATTCTCAACAGGGAGGATTTAAGAGAACACCACCTGCACACCTGTCTGCTTCACCCTCTGTCCCAGAGCCATGAAGTCACTTTTGATATTCTCAGAGGGATACCTAGTAGTATCATTTGTGCTGACATGGATGAGCAACATAGGATAATATTCATTAGGCTTGATGGGTCTCGGAAAACTCTCCATAACATACAGATTTTGGGACCTGGCGGATAGCACACCTCTCTGGACATCAAGTCTGGTCTGCAGATGGACGCCTTAGTACCCCTCAGAAGAGAGTCACCAACCACCACTACCCTTTGCTTCCTTGTGTTCACTGATTCTGCAACTTTGGATTGCTCGAGCTCTGGTTCTTCCCTTTCCTGAGATATTTTTACCTCCTCCATTTCAAGGGCTGGAAAAGTCAGGTGGTTGATTCTGCAGGCTCTGATGACTTTTGCCCAAATTTCTTCATTCTGTAGCCTCCCATCTTCACCTCTGTTGGACAGCTTGGATGTTTCAAGAAGCATCTCATCAATGTACTACTTGCTGTCTTGAATGCTTCTCAGCCTCACCACCTCTTCTGTTGAGGGCTTTAGCTCACAGGCATCCCTCATATGGAACCAGTTCTTTGACTGGCATCGGACTCTGGATAGAGGCAGAAGCTGTAGCTGGGGCAATAGCTTTGACAATATGATTTTCTCAGCCATCTTTCAGTTGGTGGAGCTTTGGTACCCATTGAAGTTAAAGAGAGAGACCTATTAAAGACCCTAAGTTTTCCTCAGCTGTCCCTTAAAAGAAAAAGCAGTTAACTTTTATGTGTGTTCTGACAGTGCTGTTCTATGTCCCTGTGTTAAATGTCCATGAATGCAGTAGTGTAAAACCAGGACTGACTCGCACACTCCATAATAAAATGGTGGTATCTGGTTAAAGTATTCGAGCTACAAGCCGCTGCCAACAACTTTCCCCCCCTCACCAGACCACAGTAGAACCAACTCCTGTACCTGTTGGGGATTTTCTAGTACATATGTGTTAGTCATTGCTCCTTAAGGACAAGGCCTCAAAATCCCAGAATTCCTTGAATCTGAGGGCTAAGGAAAAAAAGACTTGAATATCTGTGGCCACCAGCAGAAAGCTGAAAGTTTCAGGTTTCTGTGACAGGGATTGTGCTTTCTGCTGTTTGTTTGGATAGAAGCGAGGTATTCCTTTCAGGTGGTTGTGGTTTTCTCTTTCATCTTGTTTCTTTAGGTAGAACTTACTGTGTCTCTACACTGCTTGGAGTCCTTTGCTGGTATGAGAGCACTTTGGGTTGCTGCCTTTATGACTTGAGATCACATCTGCTTTTGCTTTTTTGAGTGGTTTGTAATTTTGTTATGAATATAGTCCACTGCCTTATCAGAGGAAATAGACTGTCTGGCTCAGGTTGTGTTCTCTGCTGGTGATGCCATCGACCAGTGGGCTTGGGACAATATGTGATGTATTCAGAGGAAAGACAATTCAAGCTTGGCCATTCATGTCATACTAGTCTACAACCAAAAGAATGAAGTAGTAATGCCAACCAGAAACCTGAGCAGACGCATCTGGCCTCATTTTCACCAGCTCTTTTAAGAAGCACAGAAATGCTGACTAACAATAAAGTTTTGGAGGGCACGTACAGAGGGAAGAGGTGATGGGAACGTGCATAGGATTAGAACATGAGGGGAGCTAGTGTGGACCTCGTAGAATCAGTGGGGGGAGGGGTTTCTTAAGCAGAAATGTTGTTACTAGTCTTCAAAGAAAGCAGCGTATCAGTAATTGTGGAAGGATCGGCATCAGCTACACATGGAATGCTTTTTGCTATAATATTTTCAATTCTCCCTTTGTTCTTTTCAATTCAAAATTTTTTCTTTTTTTCTCTCCCTTTCCAGCTCACAACAGCATATTCGATCACAAAGATGGTGCAAATCTACAAACCTTTAACAGCCCTCATGAGCCTTGGAACCGGCTCCATAGGACCCCGCCTTCTTTTCCAACTCCGCCACAGTGGCCTAAGCCTGGGGATTCTGAGCGGAGCTCCTCAGTAACTAATCATGACAGGGACAGAGAGAGGGATACAGATAAGAGGGATCCCTCATCCAGTAAAGATGAACGGGACAAAGAAAGGTATGTAAGAAATGTAGTTCCACAAACCCCCTCCTCTCTCATTCCGTATTAATGTATCCTGCCCCTCGGCACATACGCAGCTTGCATGTCTAAGGAGCAGTGCTTATTGAGTACATGAACTTTAGCTGTGGCCATGTAAGCAGATTAAGGAGTTGACCATAACGTTGAGAACAGTTTCGCTGGTTAACTAGTTCACAGTAAGAAAGGGAAGAATCCCACCTCAATTTAAGCTCCACTCCTGGGTCGGTCCTTCAGGTGAAAGTGCTTTTGGTACCTGGAGATTTTCACAAAGCTCAGTCAGATCACCAGGCTGAAGCCTTGAATAGTAATGTTCAAACCAAAGACACATTTCCTCAAATCAACGCAAGAATCTGTACTGCTGAAGTGTATCTGACTAATGAGATACTAACAGTATTACAAAGGGCAGATTGTATTTATTGATTGCTGCCACCGTAATTACTCTGTAGCTTGCTGCTGCTGGAAAAAAAAATAAAGCAAGGTCTTAAATGACTGAACTACTATATTACTTAGGTTGCTGCTCGTATGTTTTTGTTGTTTTTGGCTGAAAAGTACAATTTTGTGTTTCCACAGGGATATCCTGGACAAAACACGCCATCATTCAAACTGCTCGTCACCGGCATCGGCTCCGGTGAGTCATCAGATCAGCAACCTCATCCGCAGCAACAGTGGAAATGCCAACATCTGTGAAAGGGAGAGACCCAAGGAGCCAGAGAGAGAGCAGCACTCTGAGCGGCTCAGAGATCCCCCTCCAATGGAACACAAAATCAAGGACAGTCGTTCCCCAGTGAAGGAACCTCCAAGCCATGATAAGAGACCCTTAGAAGACAATACCAAGCCAGTAATTCAGTCTGTATCCCCTTACAGCAAACCTGCATTAAGCGAAAGCCTGAAACTCACTAATTTAGTGAACAATAAGGATGGAGAAAGAAAGCCAGAGCTTTCCAGTGATCTACAGAAAATTAAGAATGATATCAAGGTGAAAGAAGAACGCAAGGAGGATGCTGACGTTCTACTGGTAGGGTCAGAGCCCTCACCACATTCCAGGACAGTAGAGCAGCCCCCACCTTCCCCTCTGCACAGTTTACAGCTGCACCATTCCATGGCTGCTACCATGCCCCTCACCATGGGCAATGTGCACCAAATGAACAGTATGAACGTTCTGGATCGTACACGAATGATGACGCCTCTCATGGGCATGAATCCATTGGCGGGAAGGGAGAGATTACCTCACCCTGGATTCACCTGGGACCCAATGAGAGATCCTCTGAGGGATACCTACCGAAGCTTAGATCTTCACCGGCGAATGGACCTCCAGCTGCGAGCAGATGCTATGCATAGGTTCCCTACCACCTCGAGCTTCTATGACCACGAACGTTCTTACCGTGACAGGGAACCCCATGATTATAGCCATGAGCACCTCCTTGAGGTTCGCCGTGAGCAGGAAAGATTGCGTCAGGTGGATGAGAGGGAGCGGGAACGCTTGCAGTTACGGGAAGAGATTGAGCGTGCAAGGTTGCATCACTTGCACTCTTCCCCTCTTGAAACGCACTTGGCACACATGCCTTCCTTTATGCCACATTTAAGCGGGATACATTACCCCAGACTGAGTCCCTCCACAGCCATGCACAATGGAATATTAAACCGGACCCCACCCACAGCAGCTTTGAGTGCTCCACCCCCATTGGTGCCAGCAAGCAGCACGAGACCTGTCTCTCCACGAAGGACTACTCCACTCACAAACTCAGAGCCAAGGGACTATTCACCCTCAAGGAACCCAAAAGAAGTAGAGGCACGATAATCTCCCCCAAACCCCAAAATTTTAAAAACTACTAAATTTTAAAAAAAATCTCCTGGATATATAAAAAAAAAAATCTTTTGCAAAGGCACTGCTCAGAGCATTTTTTAATGTAAATTTATAGAACTTAAGCACATTTCCCTAAGTAAATGGAAGAGATGGATTACTGGGGGATTAGAGACTTAAGTACAGAAGTGGGAATTTAATATATAGCTATTGATTTAGAAATGTTCTGTACCTTCCTGTGCTAAAAATGGGTGGTTGTTATAAAAACAAATCGAGTTTGTACATTTTTCCCAAATGTGAGAAACATTTATAATGGATTTGTATATATATTTTTTTTAATTTTATGCTCTTTATTCACTTTTGCATTTTTTCTTCATTTTTGTTTTTACTTAAATTTGCATTTGCAAAAAAAAAAGTTTGGGGCTTTCTCCAGAAGATGCCTGGGGTTCCTTGAAGTATTATTTATGGTGGTGAGTTTGAATGGTCTTGTCCTGAGGCTCCAATCTAAGACCAAACACATCACCTCTTTGAGTAGTTTGGTACTTTCAAAACCGAAGTTAAAGATATATATAATTAAAACTAATAATAATAATAATATTAATAATGTACAAAACTTTGGGTTTTTGCCTTATTATATTATGCAGAAATTTTAAGAGGATTTTTCGTTTGATTTGTTTATTGAAAACAAATGAATTGTACATATTCCATTCTTGTAAATGTCCGCTAATGAGAAATTCTTAATTTAGGTAAGTCTTTATAAGCTGGTCTCTAGACTCCATCCACCCACAGCTTTTAAACACTGTTGTTCTCCCAGTTGGATATGCATTCCAAGCTCACTGTGGGGGATTCTACATTTCAACTATGCAAGAACTAGGAAGACAGGTTTTTTTCGGTGTTGGGGAGTAAATAGCGAGGGGGCCCCAAAAACCCCTTCATTCTCTGCCTCTCTGCCCACTCACCAAAAAAAAAAAAAAAAGAAAAAAAATAAGCACCACTTTGCAGATACCATGAACACCTGCCCACCCACAAAAAAGTAATTCTGCCAAAAATAATTTTATTTTCTGGAGGAGGGAGGGAAGGATAAAAGAAAAAAAATATATATATATATACCCACCAGAACAATTTTACAGTCGAATTGGCTCCTGGAAAAGGCTTGTGGAACACGGGACTGGGCATGAATTCCAACCAGCACACCCACAGCACAGCACCTCTTCTCCCTTGGCTGTGGGCAGGTGAGCTGGAGGTGAGCAAGGACATGGGTGGACCCCTTGTGCTTTAACTGCAGTGTTCTTACTGGAATCTGTATACCAGAAAAAGTAGAATTTTAGGAGTTCAAAAAATATAATGATTGGAAAAATGCAAAAAAGAAGAAAGTTTCATGTTATCTCTTATGTCCATGGAGATCATACACAATGTTTGTTTCAGTGTGGTTCACCGTTGAACTACATTTCTTTTACTTTTACGTTTTTTGGCATAGTTTTCTTTTTCACTCATGTAAATTGTTGTTTAACTTGCTGTAAACCTCTGCTCGTCTCTTTCCTCATTTCAACTTGTTTTTCAGCATAGTTTATATATCATGGGCTTTTTACTCTCCGGTTACTTCACCATCATTCTGTATTGGTTTCCTTTTTTTGTCCACTGTATTCTTCTTCCTTTGCTTACCTCCTCCTCTCCCTCCCTCCTTTAAAGTTAAACATTCGGTTTCCTTGTAGATCAATGAAGATAAATACACCATCGATTTTGGATGAAAAAGCAGTAGTTGAGTGTTTGTGTGCTCTAGCTGTTCCTGTTCACTCTGAGGCTAATGACTAATTGACAGGAGATGAAGACTGTTAAAAGAAGTGGCTGGGATGGAGAAAAGACTCTCTAGCGCCCTTGTGTTTATCCTTCTTCTGCCCTTACTAATCTCCTGTGAGGATGTCCAGATCACAGAACTATTTTACAAATCTGGATTCACAAAATGACTGGAAAGGGATTGGGATTTTTCCAAAAATAAATGTTTAATGACTTTAAAGCCATCGGGAATCCTAATCCGAACTGGGAGATTATGATCAGATGAAAATATCACAAAGCCTTGGATAATAAATCTTGAATTGTGAATCTTCTAGTTTTACAGATCACAAATTTTGGCTTTGCCTGGTAGTCCAGGACTTCAGCCACCAGAATTTCATTAATCTAGAGCAGGGGAGTGTGGGGGGGTTCTCTACCCAGTCCCTGGGACACAGCCAGTCAAGTTTTCAGGATAACCACAATGAATATGCATACAATGGAGGCAGTTCATGCAAATCTCTCTCATGCTTATTCATTGTGGTTGACTGGCTAGGTGTGTCCAGAGGACTGCGTTGAGAACCACTGACCTCTAGTGAAAACACTACCACCTTGAAAAATGCTATTAGGCAAGATTTAAAGCAGTGCTTTCATTAGAATTTACTCAATATGTAGCTTTTTTTTAAGTGTGTCCCTGTTCCACCACAGCTGCATAGCACCATAGCATATGATCTGATTTAGGAGCATCCTGCTCAAAGCACTATGTAATTTGTAATTTATAATTTTGGTTTTGAGATTAAGAAAGCTGAACTCCAAGTCCTAATTCATGCAATTTGAGACATTCTAATACACTAACTCTAACATACATAGGTGCTCTGGAATCAGCTGACAAGGGAGAAATTAGACATTACCTGCTAATTTTATTTCATTTGGTCCCTCCAGACCATCCAGATGCATGTGTTTTCCGAGAACAAGCAGGAAGTCAGTTTTCACATATGGGTAACGTCGGCACCAATGGAGCCCTCGCGGAAGCATCCCCCCAGCTTTCAAAGAAAGCCTTTGGGAAATGCCACCACACGTGTGGTCCACTTCCCACCCAAGAGTGACATCTTGCTCAGTCTCCTTTTTTCTGCGGAACCCTTCAGAAGTTCATCTGGCTTGTCCCCGGAAAAAGTTGATTTTTCTCTCCGAGTTTCATACTCGCCTCCGGTATCGCACAGGTACTCTTCCCGCCACCTAATCTCATTGCCTCAGCGTTAAATTCAGGTCTATTTTTGGTAGTTTTCATTCTTTCTTTTCCTGGCGTCTTTGCACCTTTTTTCCCAACTGGCAGCCCGGAGAGTCTTCGACCTCGCAGGGGCACTTTTTTCTCTCATGGCTACCAGTGGCTTTAAGAACTCTGATCGGTGCTCTAAAATTATGTCTTTGACTGACACATATGACTGCTGTCTCTGATGCCTCCGGCCAAACCATGACCCGGCAGCCTGCAGTCTCTGCAAAAGGATGTCCACTAAGGCCCTCAAGAGCCGCCAGCAGCAGCATGATAAGTTTTTTCCGCAGTACCTCCGAAGGCCAGGACCTTGTCTTAGGCCTCGACGCTTGGGTGGAACCTCCCAAACCCGAGCCCTGTCGTGGGCCCTCAGAAAGGGGGTCTCCCTCAAGGGAACACAGGAAGAAGAAGAAACCCTCAAAGGTAGCATTGTTGGATGGTTCTGACAGGCTGGGTGCCCCCTGGGCCTGGTCTTGCAGTCCAAGATGCTTGTCCGAGGCTTCGGAGAAGGAGCAGCCTGCAAAGGTCCCCCAAAAGGATTCGAACATGGACTGGCCTTGGTCCCCAGATACCATCCTCGTTGAGGATTCCCCTTTGGGGGAGCCAGTATCCCAAAGGCTGTGGAGCCTTTTGGATTGGAGTCCAGAATGACGGCTCTGGAGCGCAGTTTGTCTGCCTTCATGGACCAGCAGCGGGCACTGTTGTCCGGCACGACCGGTTCATCCACCCCAACCACCAGGCCCTCGATGTCCAAGAAGTCCCCGGCGGCCGAGCCGATCCTCGGCCGAGGTTGCAATCCGAGTCCTTCTCGATGGGTCTGTGGTCATCCCCTGCAAGTATGCCGAGCATCGGGAGCCCCAAGGCCCATGGAGCAGCCCTCCTAAGAGTCCTCGACGGACTACTCCGAGTGGGAGTCGGAGAAAGAGGAATCCCCGATACCCATCGAGCCTCAACAGTGGTCCCCACCGGAACATATGGGCTTTCTTGATTTCATCAAGGATATGTCAAAGGCCCTGGAATTCCCTATGGAATCGGAGGAGGACCCTCGGGTGGATGAGTTGGAAATCCTCCAGTACGAGGCTCCTCTGTGGGAATCACTCACGATGCCCATCCCTCCCATACTGGAATGGCTGATGCTCCAAATGTGGGAGACACCGGCTTTGGTACCAGTGTTGAGCAAACGGCTCGACTCAATGTATCGAGTCCGCCGGAGCCCGGGCTTCCAAAAGTCACAGCTGCCGCATAACTTCATGGTGGTGGAGTCAGCCATGCGTTGGCTGAAAGCCAGAAGACGCACTCCTCGGTGCCCCCCGACAGGGAGGCCCGCACCCTGGACACCCTCGGCAGAAAGTGCTATCAGGGCTCAATGCTCATCAGCCGCATCCAGACCTACCAGCTGTACATGGGCATGTACCTGAGAGACCTGGCGAAGGAACTCGCCGGGTTCTCAGCTGGTCTCTCCAAGGAACCCTTGCAGCGGTTCAAGAACCTGGCCAACACAGTCCATGTGTGCTCCAAATTCATGTCTCGAGTGGCCTATGGTAGGTTTGAGTCAGTAGCTCGAGTAGCCGCCAAGCTTGGCTACAATCATCCGACCTTGATCAATGGGTTCAGGACAAATTGGTTGATGTCCCATGCCAAGGTGAGATCCTCTTTGGCAAACCCATGACTGACAAAGCTGCCGAGCTGGAGACTGAGTTTATGACAAGGGCCAGGCTCTTAAAAAAGACCGCTTCCCCTCCCCGATGGAAGGGCTCGGATAAAAGGCCCTTCTACCTGAGGAAGGGAGCTGCTTACAAAAACTACCCACCTTTTCAGGCCTCCCCAGCTCCCCAACAGGGTCAGCAGGCCAAGGGACATGGGCATGGCCCTCGTAAGCAGAAGGCTTCAAAACCCCAGACACCGGCTCTGGCCCAGCCAGGGGGGAGCTTTTGATTCCTTCAGCATAGCCTATCTACCTCAATTTAATTTCATTTATTTAGGCTTGATATACCGCCCAAGACCGAGGTATCAGGGCGGTGTACAATAAAAGGCAGCTGTGGAAAAGCAAAGAGAGAAAGGAACGCCATTGGATAATAGGAAAGAGTAAGAGAGAGAAAGAGAGAAAAATAGAGTAGAGTCTACAGAGCTAAACACAGGGACATGGGGAGGGAAGGGAGACAGGGTGTGGGAGTTGAATGTGATGTGGGAGTCAGGAGTTGAGTGGCAGTTGGATGTAACGTGAGGGGCATGAATTGGTATGTTGACTACATATCAGGGGGAGACCTGTAGGTTGTACGCTTGAGAGAAAAGGTGAGTCTTGAGGAGAGTTTTGAAATGGGGGAAGGAGGGTTCAATACGAAGGGTGTGAGGGAGGGAATTCCAGAGGGCAGGGGCCAGAAAAAAGAAGGCAGAGTGGCGGGTAAGTTCGAGGTGGGCCTGGGATGGAGGAGGAAGGAATAGACGATTGGTATGAGATGAGCGAAGAAGACGGGGAGCGGGCTGGTGGAAGATAAGGTCAGAGAGATACCGAGGAGTGCTGGTGTGAAGAACCCTATGAGTGATAATGATATACTTATAGATAAGTCTGAATTTGATGGGAAGCCAGTGAAGGGAGAAGAGGCAAGGGGTAATATGATCAAAGGGGGAAGAAGAGGTGAGAAGGCGGGCAGCAGTATTCTGGAGAAGCTGAAGACGACGGAGTTGACAGGAAGGGAGACCAGATAAGATAGAATTGCAGTAGTCTAAGCGGGAAGTTACAAAAGAGAGAACCAAAGTGGTAAGGGATTGAGGGGAAAGAAAAGGACGAAGGGAGCGAATACGGCGCAGATGAAAATGGCAAGTACGAACAAGGGAGGAAATGTGAGGGTGAAAAGAGAGAAGAATCCAAGGTAACACCCAGATAGCGGAGGGTAGAGACCTCAAGGAGATCAGCAGTCCACAGGGAGATGTCTGGTCCACTATGCCCAGAGGTGGTTGACCACCACCACCGACTCCTGGGCACTTCGGGTGGTCAGGGAGGGTTACCTCCTCCTCCTGACTCAGACACCTCTCCCTTATTTCCCGGGAGAGCCCATCAGTTCTCCCATCCACCAGGACCTTCTACTGGAGTTGGCAGGTCTTGAGGACAAAGTAGTGGAACCGGTGCCCCACCATCTCAAGGGCAAGGGATTCTATTTCAGGTACTTCCTCATGCCAAAAAGGTCAGGGGGCTTAAGACCCATCCTCAACCTGCACAACCTCAACAAATTCCTGGTGAGGGAGAAATTCAAGATGCTCTCCCTTGGAACATTGCTGCAATACCTCCAGCAGGGAGATTGGCTATGCTCCTTAGACTTCAAGGATGCTTATACCCACATCCTCATTCACCCCAACCACAGGCAGTACCTTCAGTTCATAATGAGGGCAGGCATTTTCAGTACAGAGTGCTCCCTTTTGGCTTGGCCTCTGCCCCAAGAGTCTTCCCAAAATGCCTGGCAGTCGTGGCTGCCTTCCTCCGTCTCCAGGGGGTCTTCGTCTTTCCCTACCTGGATGACTGGCTCATAAAGGGAGGCACATGGACTCAGAGGTGCAGCAGGCCACCACACACACCATCCAGGTCCTGCAACACTTGGGGTTTGTCTCACTTCCTCCCAGCACAGTGTCTGGAGTTCATCAGGGCAAAGCTTGACACTCTCCAGTCAAAGGTGTTCTTGCCCAGGAACCGAGCCGATCGTCTGAGGACTCTGGCATGGGACGTACAGTACCATCCCTCGGTGCCTGCTCAGCTTCTTCTATGCCTTCTCGGGCATATGGCCTCCACAGTCCACATCACCCCAGATGCTCGCCTCCATATGAGGGCGGCGCAGTGGTGTTTCCAGGACCAGTGGTCTCATGCCACGACTCATCTCCGAGACAGAGTCTCTGTAACCCACCAACTGGTGGACTTCCTGGTCTCATGGCGATCTCTCCAGCATCTCGAGGCGGGCATGCCTTTTCAGGCCCCGAGCCCCTCAAGGGACCTCACCATGGACGCTTCCCTACTCGGCTGGGGAGCCCACTGCGGGGAGCTCCGCACCCAGGGCAACTGGACCTCCTGGAGCTGTGGGCCATATACTTAGTCCTGTGAGTCTTCTGCCACCACCTGCGTCACCAGCCGGTGCTGATTCAGACGGACAACCAGGTGGCAATGTTCTATGTGAACAAACGGGGGCACGGGGTCTCGTACCCTTTGTCAAGAGGCATTCGTCTTCTGCTCATACACAATCCACCATGGTATCCTCCTGTGGGCAGTGTACCTACCAGGCCAGGACAACCTGCTGGCCGACAGGCTGAGCAGAAACCTCCAGCCGCATGAGTGGCAGCTGGATCCCAGGATAGCCAGTCGGCTTTTCCAGATCTGGGGGGAACTTGTGATGGACCTGTTCGCCAGCCCAGATAACTTCCAGTTGCCCCGCTTCTGTTCCTGGCAGGCCCACCCCTCCAGGGTGGCAGCGGACACATTCCTTGACTCATGGTCAGACGGCCTCATGTACGCCTTCCCTCCCACACCGTTGATCGCCAAGCCCTTCTTCAGGACCCTCCACGACAGGGCCTCGCTCATCTTGATAGCCCCTCGGTGGCCCAGGCAACCATGGTTCCTGCTGCCCCTCCTGTTAATGGTGGAGACCCCCCATCCCATTGGGGACCGCTCCAGGACTCCTGTCTCAGGAGGAGGGCTCTCTTCTGCACCACCAACCTGGGGTCCCTGTCACTGGCAGCGTGACTGCTGAGAGGGTGACTGGCCCCTTTCAACCTTTCGGTTGAGGTGGGAGAGATTCTGCTGGCCTCTCGCAAGGCCTCTACAGAAAGGCTTTATGCCTTCAAGTGGCACAGGTTCTCGGCTTGGTGCAATGAGCACGGGACTGACCCGTTCTCCTGCCAAGTGGAACTGGTGTTACAGTACCTTCTCCACCTCTTTCAATCTGGGCTCAAGTCTAACTCCATCCGAGTGCACCTTAGTGCCCTGGCGGCACACCACCACCCGGTGTATGGCAAGTCCCTCTTGGTCCAGCCTTTGGTGACCCGTTTTCTTTGGGGCCTGCTCTTATCGAAGCCCCCGGTTTGCTCTCCGGCAACCGAATGGGACCTCAACATAGTGTTGGGGCAACTCACTCACCCACCTTTCGAGCCTCTGGCTACCTGCCACCTTTGCTACCTCTCTTGGAAGGTGACTTTCCTGGTTGCGCTCACCTCCGCTCGCAGTTAGCAAGCTCTAGGCCCTAGTGGCAGAGGCGCCTTATACCAGGTTCTACAAGAACAAAGTGGTGCTTCGCACGCACCCCAAATTACTTCCAAAGGTAGTATCACCCTTCCATCTCAACCAGGAAGTGGTGCTCCCTACCTTCTTCCCAAGACCTCACTCCAGTCTGGCAGAGACAGTTCTTCACACTTTGGACTGTAAGAGGGCTTTGTCCTTCTATATCCAGCACACTCAAGGCCACCGCAAAGCTTCTCAGCTTTTCATCTCCTACAACCCCAGTAGGCTGGGGGGAGATAGTGGCCAAGCATACACTGTCCACCAGGGTGATGGACTGCATCACCCTCGCCTATGAGCAGACAGGGCTCATGCTGGAAGGCGCATCACAGCGCACCGTGTCAGGGCCATGGCGGCCTCTGTGGCAAACTTGCGCTCTGTCCCGATGGTGGACATCTGCCAGGCCACCACCTGGTCTTCAGTTCATACCTTCACAGCTCATTACTGTCTGAAAAGAGTCCCAACGGGACACTGACTTCGGCCAGGCTGTGCTCCATAACCTTTTTGGGGTTTAGGCAACTCCTACCCTCCAACCCTTCTGTGTTCAGGCTACCAGAGTGCTGGTTTCATTGGACACAGGGGTCCTACTGTGGTCTGTGGACACGGACTCATTTGCTGCTGCTTGCTACTCCCCATGAAGGAGCCCCTATTTTTTTGCTATGGACGTTCGGTAGCCTGTAGCTGGGAAGTCCCATATGTGAGGACTGACTTCCTGTTTTTCCTGGAGAAAGCGTAGTTACTCACCTATAGCAGGTGTTCTCCGGGGACAGCAGGAATCAGTCCTCACAACCCTCCCCTTGGAGTTGCTTCTTTACCATCTTTTCTTTTTTTGCTGTCTTTTAGCTATGTCATCTGACTGAGCAAGATGGCACCCTTGGGTGGGAAGGGGACCACGCATGCATGGTGGCATCTCCCAAAGGCTTTCTTTGAAAGCTGGGGGGATGCTTCCACAAGGGCTCCGTTGGTGCCGACGTCACCCATATGTGAGGACTGATTCCTGCTGTCCCTGGAGAACACCTGATACAGGTGAATAACTACGTTTTAATGCTCTTCTACCAGCAGAAAGAGACTGAGAGCTACTGGTTTGATGATGTCACCCTATACAGGGTCCTGTGCAGTCTACATCCAGTTAATATTTCTATAACAAAACAAGAAAACAGTTGCCCCTTCAAAACCACCAGAGGGCAAGGAACACTAACTGGCAACATAAAAGTCCACAAAAAATCCCTAATTAATTATTGAAGACTAGTGGAATTAACACACCTGCTAGCTCCAAGGCACTAACACAGGTCACGTAATGAACCACCTTGTAGGATGCTTATTCGCGGGGAGGGAGGGTGTTTCTGGACCGATCTTGAGTGATTTTAGGAAAGAAAATTAGTAGGCAAGATCTAATTTCTCCTTCCTCGTTGTCCTTCCAGCCCAGTCCAGATGCGCAAGATGTACCAAAGCAGTTTCTAAATAGAGATGGTCCCAGGCAAGTCTGCCTGTCCCAAGACTGCTTCCCACTGTGCTTGACTCTCCAGTCAGCCATGATGAACAAATACTTCAGGGATGACTAAATGACCCCTCCACAAGGCCTCCGAGGAGGAACTAAAGTTAGATTCCATCCTGGCAAAAACCTGCACTCTCATTGAGACAGCTTTCAACTCTGCTAGCAGTACATACCTGCTGACAAAATACATGGAAGCAAGAGCAGGCAGCTCAGGACTTTGATACCTTTCCTGTCCCTATGGAGCAAGGAAATCCTCAATCTTCCACCACTAAAAGCTCAAGACTTGCCTCACATCCAGCCAAATGGAGACTGCTGAATATGAAAAGATGAGACAAGACGTTCCAAGATGCCAAAGTTCTCTCAAGGAGCGCCAAATCATGGAAGCCACTTTCTGGATCTACAAGAAGTCCAGCATGAGGTCTTTATCCAGTCCAAGGCTTAAGGGGGAAGATGAGAGGATCCAGATCCTGGCACCAAACCACAATGCTGACCACCCACCACATATTCTAGGGACATTGACCTGGGCCAGAACAGCTAAAAGGCATATCATGAGAAGCAACTGCAATTTGTGGCCTTGAAAATTACAGCACTAAGCATAGTATCAAGTAGGCCTGCTGTATAGGGAAACAGCCTACTGATGCCCAGCTGGGAGCAGCAGCTGCCCATTCAGTATAATCCTATCCAAGCTCACAGGGGCCAACACTCAAGACTACCACTGTAAGATGTATACAACAGAGGCTGTGCAAAGGCACCAGGAAATAAAAGTGAGTTGTTACAGATGAAATATACTATAATTCCCATCTTCAGCTGAGTTTAGTGGATGCAAAAGCCACTGGCTGACCTACTTGCAATACATAGCAGTCAAGCTCCTCTTGTTAAAATCACTCTGAAGTATATCTCTCTTAGTAGGGTGGTCCTATGGCATGGCAGTGGTATCTGTGGCTACTACTGTAGGGCTATATTCAAAGTACTTTAGCTGGTTAGCAGACCCGCTAAATCGGCTAAAACACACTAAGCCCAACATTCAGCGGCACTATTGAATATCACCACAGACCACATAAAAAATGGTTAAAATTAGGGCGGTCTGTGGCCAGAGCAGGAGCAGAGCTGGTCACTATCTGGTTAGCAACAATATTCAGCTGCTAACCAGATCGCTAAACCAGTTAAAGTTAGGACAACTATTCAAATGACCGAACTTCATCTGTGTTTTGCTATCCAATTAGCAGCGATATTGAGCCACTAACCAGACAGCGTTGCTCTGATCAGCAAACCCTGATATATAGTGCCGGGCGCAAGATAAGTTCTGGCATTGAATATCTGAGTTTAAAGAAAGTACTGGCGGCAGCGAGATAGTTTAAATATTCTAGCGGCTGCTGCTGGATATCAGCCCCTGTATTTCTTCTACTACCAGGGTTTTGTTTCCAAAGGCAAAAGACATCCTATCCAAGAATCAACTCAAGAGCCCAAACATCTCAGACTAAAGGGGCATGCATCTGCTAAACAAGGTACGAACTCAAGGAGGTGTTGTTTAAATTACACATATAGATGGTGACATCCCATATGACTGCAATTCTATCTAGATCTGCTCTCAGGCTTTAGAAAAGAGGATATGGACCAGGGAAGTGGACTGCCTTCCCCTAAAATTATAAATTGCCTCACACTGAGCCAGAGCTGCACCTGTCTGCAGCGACCCTGGAGAGTAAGAACTTAGTTATGGACATGCTCTACTACCTCAGAGTCATCACCACATGGACATGCTCTGCAACCTCAGAGTCATCACCACCCCCAAGAACAAGGAAGTCATCCGCTACTGACTCAGCGCCACTGAGCCCAGCCGAAAGGTACATGCTACATTCACTGATTCACATCTGATGAAGCTAAGCCTCCAAAAGGCAGATTGAGCCCTGATCGCCTGCTCCAGAAGGTCCAAAACATGGGCCAGAGACCACTCTTCAAACTCACATTGCAGGAAAACAGCATGCATATTAACAAGTTCCAACAAGCATGCTTTGGGCTGCTTGTACAAGAGATCGTAATGTGATAGCCTGAAAAAGGTGAGCTTGCTCCAGCACAAGTTTTACCAAATGTGGATCAATACCAATTCTTGGGGCTTCAGGCTTTTAGGTTTGTGCTTTTGTATTTCTACACTATGACCATATTTCTAATGAGAACATGACCATCAACTTCATGTCTTTTGAGGTGGGCTTTCACTACTGGCTTCTTGACAACGGATACAGTGCACGGAGCATAAGTACAGGTGAAATCCCAGGATGGCGTAGAACAGACTCCACTGGGCCAAGAAAAGTCAACATAGGCACTAAACAGCTGTGGTCTAGATAACAGGTTGGTGCCCTGATGTCCTGGGCGGTTCAGCACTGCAGAAATGGTAAATGGAATCAGGCCAAGGCACTTACCTATTGAACCAGTCTGCAATGATCTTGGATCAGCATGCACCATCTCCTGATCAAGCACTATAGTACATCCAACTATGCTGCATTGTGTATGAGGTCCAAGGAAGGCTTGAGACCGCTGAATAGAATGACAGCTCAGCACCACTGACTACAGGGATACCCTTGGTACTACCTGTACCACAAAAGAAGACAGCATGTACACTGAAGGGATCCCAGAATGGCTGAAGACCAAAACAGCAAGACAAAAAGAGACCACCCAGGCAAACTCCCGACAGAAAGGAGCCTAAAGGTCTTCCCCACCCCCACCCCCCTTTCTTAGCAAAAGTCAACAGAACTCATATTTTAACCTATAAAGAAGCCATAAGAAACTGAAGGATGATTTGATGCCAAACAGAAGACAAGAAATAACCATCAACTGGCCTTTGTCACGGACCAGTGTCTCGAGCATAGCCTTGACACATCTGTAGGGAACAGACACCAGCTTAAGCTACCTAATGTTGCGTCCTCTCTTCCTCTTCTCTTGATCAGTCCATCACAGTCTTATCTCTAGGGAACATCCCTAGCACACTAAAGCAAGCTGTTTGTTGACCTATCCTAAAAAAGCAACCCTGATGCCAATTCTCTGTTAGTTATCACTCAGTCTTCCAACTTATCTTTTCTCTCAAAACTGATTGAAAGAGCCATTTGCTTGCAGTCAACAGACTATGGCAACAAATGTAACATACTTCCAACAATCTGAATTCAGGAACAGTTACAGTACTGAGACCCCTATTACAGTTCTCATTAATGCACTCTGTAATCTTCTAGACACATCCACTTTTGATACATTCAACCATGACCCTTACATAGCCTCTCCAGCATTGGGTCTTGGTGGCTGAGTCTTCCTGTCGTTCTCTTCCTTTCTTTGCAATTGCACATCCCTTATCTGCTTAAGGGCTGGTTTCCATTACCCAGTGGCATACCCCAGGGCTCAATATTATCACCATTGCTTTTCAATATTTTCCTAGCACCCCTCGCAACTATAATTCAGAATTTAGGTATCAGTGCCTATTCACTATACTGATGATATGATGTTAGTAGCCTATGCTGAGTTTTTTTATACTTTAATCTCAGTCTAATGAATCTATTTATTTAAACTTATTTTTATATCGCTTTTCTATAAATCCAAAGCAGTTTACATTGAACCAGAACATACAGAGCACATTGCCTTCATTTACATAGAACAAAACTAATTAACTTACAGAAACAGCTATAAAGTAGGAACAGTGATATTTAAAACATAATAACTATTTACATTGGGTGTGTGGCACAATAACTATATTAGGGGTTTGTATATATGTGGGAAATTTTGTCACATGCAAGGTTGTCCATGGCGGGGCGAACATATGCTTGTGTTTGGATATCAACAGGCATTGGTTGAGTGTCATGTTATGCATATGGGTTTAGGTTGGTTTGAAAGAAATCTTGGAAAAGGTATGTGTTAAGTTTTTTCCAGAAGTCTGCGATATCTTGGGATTCTCTTAGTGCTGGTGGAAGAGTGTTAAAATGTTTGGATGCCATCTTAGCATGGCTTTCTGCCCATCATCTCAAACTGAATCCCTCAATCTCAAGCTCTCTGGATATCTATCTGATAGATCTACCTACCTTACGTGCCCCACTTATTACCAGCTCTCCCATTCTCGCTACCTCCCTTCATTTACTTAGGTATCATTCAATTCCAGTTTATCATTCCATACCCATGTTTCCGCAACAGTTAAGACTTCTTTTTATGCACTCAAATGTATCTGTATGGTCAAACCCTATAACACTTACTGGAATGAAGGAATAACCCAATGGTTAGAACAGTGGACTAGAAGCAGGGAAGCCAGCCACTGCTGCTCCTTGTAATCTTGGGCAAGTCATTTAACCCTTTATTGCCTCAGGTACAAAATGAGATTGTAAACCCTCTGTGGACAGGAAAAATACATAAAGGTAAAATAGGTAACTCCCCTTGAGCTTCTGGGAAACAATCCCTTTTCCCTTGATCCACGTCCTTGTCCTTTCACAATTGGATTATTGCAAGTCTAGATTTTATCATGTCACACCACTATTTTACTGTAGTCACTGGTGCCCCCTTACTAGTCTAATACTTGCCCATAAGACCTTCTTATACCTTACCACCTGTTTCGAACAGGCAGTATATCAAAGTTTTAATAAACATAAATACACTACTCATGCTCTCAATTCTCAAAGCATGAATTTGTTGGTCATGCCTTCAGTTTCAGATTTCTTCTTCCCCACCTCTTCCCTCTAGAATCCCCCATTATATCTGTACTGAGTATTCTTAATGGGAATTTAAGTCAGCTTTGAAAACGTACTTTTGAGTCTGCTTGTCCTGGATTAGCAGGACTTATATTCTTCTGTTTCCCGGACTGCTTAAGGGGGCCCCCTTAGGTATAATAGAGCCACAGTCCTACCTTCCTGCTTTTTCTAATTGTGCTTTCTCTTTGTCTTTATTAATTGTAGTTTCTTTTCTTTCTCTCTTGATTTATCATAATTGTTATTGTTGTTAAGTACCGTCAAGCCTGTGTCGACTCATGGCGACCCTCTGGATAGTTGTCCCAAACTGTGTTCGATCTTCAGTCAGGTGGCTCATTGTTGACAAACTGGCACCCATAGTTGCTGTTATTGTATCGATCCATCTCATTCCTGGCCGCCTTCTTTTGTGTTGACCTTCCACCTTGCCAAGCATAATGTCCTCCTCTAATGATCTCTCTCCTTGCATGATGTGTCCAAAGTATGAAAGTCGAAGTCTTGTCATCTGAGCTTCTAAAGAAAGCTTAGGTTTGATCTCCTCTAGTACTGACTGGTCTGTTCTTTGGGCAGTCCATGGTATACACAGTATTCATTGCCAGCACCATAATTCAAAGGTATCAATTTTCTTCCTGTCTATCTTTTTCACTGTCCAACTTTTACGTCCATATGATGTCACTGAATAGCCATTCTGCCAAGAGCAATGCGTTGTCTGATTTCTTGACTGCTTGTTGGTCTTTACTGATAGTTTATTTAAGTAGGTTAAAGTTGTCAACTCTTTCAATTTCTTCTCCATCAACGATGAACTTATTCATTTTGCCAGTTTCAGGATCTTTGTCGTCTTAACATTAAGGTGCAGACCCATTTTAAGACTATATTCCTTGATCTTCAGAAGCAAATGTTTCAAATCGTCTTCACTTTCAGGCAGTAATGTGGTATCATCACATAGCGAAGGTTGTTGACGAGTCTTCCACCAATCTTCACACCTCGGTTGTCTTCATACAATCCTGCTTCTCTGATGATTTGTTCTGCATATAAATTAAAGAGGTAGGGGGAAAGTATGCAGCCTTTTCATACACCTTTGCTGATTTTAAACCATTCTGTTTCTCCTAGTTCCATTCGAACTGTTGCTTCTTGATCAGTGTAAAGGTTGTGCAAGAGAACGATCAGTTGTTCTGGTATACCCCTGCTTCTTAATGTGGCCCAGAGTTTCTTATGGTTTACACAGTCAAAAGCCTTGCTGTAGTCAATAAAACACATATAGATATCCTTTTGGTATTCTTTTGTCTTTTCAAGGATCCATCTCACATTTGCGATAATGTCTCTCGTTCCTCTCCCTTTCCTGAACCCTGCTTGCACTTCAGGCAGTTCTCGTTTCAGGTATGGTTGTAGTCTCTGCTGAATGATCTTGAGTAGAATCTTAATGGCATGTGAGATAAGAAGAACAATTGTGCGATAATTTCCACAGTCAGTTGGGTCACCTTTCTTCAGTAGTGATATAAACACCGATCTTTTCACAGTCAGTCAGTTGGCCATGAATTTGTCTTCCAGATTTCCTGGCAGAGCTTTGTAAGTATGATACAGCTTCATCTGATTGCTGTAATAACTCAGTGGGAATGCCATTAATGCCCGGTGCTTTGTTCTTTGATAAGGTTTTCAATGCTGCTTCGACTTTTTCTTTCATCACCAATGGTTCCTGATCATAAGGTATAGGTTGAAACGGCTGTTGGTCCACTTGATCTTTATGGTATAATGACTCAGTATATTCTTTCCACCTTTTCTTGATCTTCTCAGCATCATTCAACATGGATCCTTGAGCATCTTGTAGCATTCCAATTCGTGGCTGGAATGTTTTCTTTAACTGTTATAGCTTTAGAAAAGCTGATCTTGTTCTTCCTCTAATAGCTTCTGATTCTATTTCCTTGCATGTGTCACTGTAGTACTTCTCCTTGTCTTGCCTTGCTGCACGTTGGAAATCTCTGTTGAGTTCTGCGATAGCCTCTCTTTCTCCTCTGGCTTTAGCTTCTCTGCGTTTCTGGGCAGTTTTCATTATTTCTTCAGTCATCCATTTTGGCTGTTTTTGCTTTTTCACCTTATCTAGAGATTTATCGCTTTCTTCCAATACAACCTTCTAAACAAATATTTCTGCTCTGTTTTTACTAAGGAAAATCCTGGAGAAGGACCACCTGTGACTCCCAAATATAAAAATCGGAATGAATTAGATACCACACCATTCACAGAAGATGATGTGTTAGAACAACTTGCAAAACTGAAAGTGGACAAGGCAATGGGACCGGATGGGATACATCCCAGGATACTGAAAGAGCTCAGAGAGGTTCTTGAAGGGCTGTTCAAGGATGTTTTCAACAGATCCTTGGAAACAGGAGAAGTTCCTCAGGACTGGAGAATGGCTGATGTCGTACCTCTACACAAAAGTGGTGACAGGGAAGAAGTGTCAAACTATAGGCCCGTGAGCCTTATCTCGGTGGTGGGAAAAGTAATGGAGGCGCTCCTGAAAGAGCGAATAGTGGACTTTCTCAAAACCAACAGGTTGCAAGATCCAAGGCAATATGGTTTTACCGAAGGATGATCTTGCCAAACAAATCTGATTGAGTTCTTTGACTGTGTGACCAGCAGAACTAGATCAGGGGCATGCGATGGATGTCATCTACCTGGATTTCAGCAAAGCCTTTGAAACGGTCCCTCATAGGAGGCTTATCAATAAACTCAGTAGTTTGGGGATAGGTCCCAAGGTGGTAAACTGGATCAGAAATTGGTTGACTGACAGACAACAGAAGGTGATGGTAAATGAAGCTCACTCGGATGAAAGGAAGGTGATTAGCGGGGTGCCCCAGGGTTCGGTCCTGGGCCCGGCACTGTTCAATGTATTTGTGAGTGATATTGCTGAAAGACTGAATGGAAAGGTCTGTCTTTTTGCAGATGACACGAAAATTTGCAACAGAATGGACTCCCCCGAGGGAGTGGTTAACATGAGGAAAGATCTACAAAAGTTGGAAGAATGGTCTAATGCTTGGCAATTAAGATTTAATGGAAAGAAATGCAGTGTCATGCACTTGGGTAGCAGAAACCCAAGGGAAATGTATGCGGTTAAGGGCGAGAGGTTGGTGTGCACGGATCAGGAGAAAGACCTTGGTGTGATTATTTATATAGATCTCAAGGTGGCAAAACAGTGTGACAAGGCGGTGGAAAAAGCCAGGAGGATGTTGGGCTGCATAAGAAGAGGAGTTACCAGCAGAAAGGAAGAGGTACTAATGCCACTGTATAAGTAACTGGTGAGGCCTCACTTGGAATACTGTGTTCAGTTTTGGAGACCATATCTTGAAAGGATGTAAAAAGACTGGAAACTGTTCAGAGGAAGGCGACCAAAATGATTTGGAGCCTGCATCAGAAGCCTTATGAGAAGAGACTTGAAGACCTAAATATGTACACTTTGGAGGAGAGGAGGGATAAGGGAGATATGATTCGGACCTTTAAATACTTAAAGAGAAATGATGAACATACAAACCTCTTCAAAAGATGGGGAAGCTGTAAAATTAGAGGGCATAACATGAAGCTGCAAGGTGGTAAATTGAAAGGCAATGTCAGGAAATACTTTTTCACTGAAAGGGTGGTGGATGCTTGGAATGCCGTCTCGATGGAAGTGGTGGGGGCAAACACAGTGACGGAATTCAAAATGGCATGGGACAGACACAGTGGATCCCTTTACAGCAACAGGATAAAATCAAAATAAACTGAACCATCTAATTCTCAACAAATAGGGGTGTCCTACATGGAGCGGTGGGTTCACCCTAAACCAAGACATGGGGAGGGATGGCCTGCACAGAGTGGCAGGTGCACCTACTTCTGCCATCTTACTGGGCAGACTAGATGGACCATGCTGGTCTTTATCTGCCGTCATTTACTATGTTACTATGATGTCATCCCATAACTCTTCTGGAACTCTGTCATTTGTATCTAAAGCAGCAAATTGATTTCTCAGGCAGGCTTTAAATTCCAGTGGTACATTCTCAAGGTCATATTTTGCTACATTCATAAATGGCTTGCTCTTTTTCAACTTTAGCTTGCGTTTGCATACTTGTAGTTGGTGATCTGTACCACAGTCAGCTCCAGGTTTTGTCTTTGTTGATGTTATCGAGCTTTTCCATCATTGTCTTCCACAGATGTAGTCAATTTGATTTCTGTACAATCCATTGGATGAAGTCCATGTGTACAGTCAGCGCTTGTGTTGCTGGAAGAAGGTGTTTGAGATGAATAGATCATTCTTCTTGCAGAATTCTATCAGTCTTTCTCCAGCTTCGTTTCTGTTGCCAAGTCCATATTTTCCAACCACTTTGCCGCCTTCTTTGTTTCCAACTTTTGCGTTCCAGTCACCCATGACCATCAGGATATCCTGTTTGCATGTTCTGTCAATTTCAGCTTATACTTGTTCATAGAACTCATCAATGTCGTCTTCTTCTGCAGCTGTTGTTGGGGCATATACCTGAATTATAGTTGTGTTGATGGGCTTTCCTCATAGACAAATAGAAATTAAGCGTTCACTGATTGCACTGTATTTCATTACAGTTCTTGCAAGTTCCTTCTTAACTATAAATTCAACACCATTTCTTCTTTGCCTTTCATTTCCAGCATAGTAAACCATATGATCATCTGATGCAAAGTGCCCAAAGCCAGTCCATTTCAGTTCAGTGACACCCAATAGATCGAGTTGTGCACGTTCCATTTCATTCTTGACCACCTCCAACTTCCCTTGGTTCATGCTTCGTACGTTCCATGTCCCAATATATAAGATATCTTTGCAACCTCTGACTCTCTTTTCATGCACAGCTACATCAGCAGATCCAACCATTTCATAAATGCTGGCTTTACTCTGAGAAGTCTTCAGTTCATCCCCAGTAGCCATTTGAGTGCCTTCCAACCGGGGGGGGTCTCATCTTCCAGCACTATAATGCAATGTGTTTTGTAACTATCCATTGGGTTTTCAAGGCAAGATACTGAAGTAGATTTGCCAAACCTTTCTTCCGCGCAGTTAATTTGTGGTGTTGCATTTGTCACAGAAATATGATCCTCCGCTTACAACACCGTCCCATTCTGCTGCTGCCCAGATGGGTGGTTTGTCTTAGACAGGTCTCAGCTGAGATGCCAGACTATCTTGAGAGACCCTGCCAGTAGCTAAGCTACTGATAGCTTAAGTCTCAGCATCACTGATGCACACAGGCCCTTACAGCATGACAAACCAAGTGATTGTAAATCCTCCTTTACTCATCTGGTGATAGATGATAAAACAAGTCATACAGATTTGGAAGGCTGATCCTATACAATTCCTTGGTCTTCTCTATCCAAAGCCCTGCTAACGAGTGGCTGCCCATGCCTATGGACAGAAAATGATGCTACCACTCAGCTGCATGGCCTGCCAGATGCTCAGTGCTGGGACACGGCATCATAACACTCTGCAGTGGGCATGTTCAAGACAGGCAAAGCTGCCTGGTGTATTGTGTTCACAGGCAATGCCCCAGCAACTGACACTTTTGCAGTGGGAAGGCTAAGCAACCACCATCCCAAGCTTTCTATAAAATGAGTGCCGTGCCAGGCCAGTCAGTTAGCAGACTTAGGAGATGGGCTACCCAGGGCTGTCCTGTTCACTAGGCAGGCTAGGTGGCCACTCTGTCGGCAGCACGGTATCCACAGCAGGCCATGTGCTTTGGCCCACATGACCTGCTGCTTCTGACCCCCCTGACAGGAAGTTGTGTTGGAGGGGGGGACAGAAGCAGCAGGCCATGTATGCTGAAGCACATGGCGAGCTGAGTCGAGCCATCCTCCCATCCCGCTGACTGACTTGGCGTTAGTGGGAGCAGCAGTTTGGCACGGTGAGGGGGGGGGGCAGCACTGCCAGGGCTTCTGTATGGGGCGGCAGAAAGTCTTAGATCTGCCCATCTGAACGTCAACCAAGAGGGAAGAAAGAAAATTAGGGGCTCCCTTTAGGAGTTGTAGAGTACTGCCCCCAAAATACCTAAGCACAATGCACTGGATACTGCCATTAAGTAAGAGTCTTTACCACGTTTGGTGACTTAAATTCCTAGGTGCAGAAACTAGTACAACAGGCATGCTAATGCAATTTGTAGCTCAAGCCCTGAGTACACTACAAATGCCTCACTTCCATCAATTCCAAATGCCCCCAAAGCCTACAGGATGCCAGAGCATACAAATAATACTCCGGGAACAAGCAGGAAGTCAGTCCTCACATATGGGTGACATCGGCGCTGATGGAACCCTCGCAGGAGCATCCCCCCAGCTTTTAAAGAAAGCCTTTGGGAGATATCACCATGCATGCGTAATCCCCTTCCTGCCCAAGGGTGCCATCTTGTTCAGTCTCCTTTTTTCCAAAGAGCCTTTCAGACATCTGTCTGCTCTTCCCCTGGAAAAGTTAATTTTCTTGACATGAGTTTCATACTCTCCTCCAGTAGTGCACCGGTCCTCTTCCTGCCACCCGAGCCTGTTGCCACGGCATCGAGTCTCAGGTTCGTAGTCTTTTTCGTTCTTGGTGCCTTCGTGCCTTTTTTCCAACTGGCGGCGCCGCGGGTCTTCGACCTCGCTGGGATACGTTTCTCCCATGGCTACCAGTGGTTTTAAAAAGTGTGATCGGTGTGCCAAAATAATGTCCCTGACCACACACAACTGCTATCTTTACTGCCTGGGACCAGACCACGACCCCACGGCATGCAGCTTCTGTAAGAAGATGTCCACCAAGGCCCTCGAGCAGCCAGCAGCAGCAGCCCAATAAGTTTTTCCTGGAGTCCCTGGTACCGCCGAAGGCCAAGGCCTCCTCCGAAACCGTAAAATCCCGGGGTAGCCTTTCGGATCCCAACCGATGCCGTGGTTCCTTGGAAAGAGGATCTCCCTCGAGGGAACTCAAAAAGAAGGTCTCAAAGGCGGCGTCTCTGGATGGCTCAGATGAGTCATTTAAATCCCAAGCCAGGTCCCGGAGTCCTAGATGTTCATCTGAGGGATCGGAAAAGGAGCAACCTGCGAAGGTCCCCCAAAAGGGCTCTACCTCGGGCCGGCCTCAGTTGCCTGACACCATCCTTCTCGAGGACTCCTCCTTGGGGGAACTGGCAGCGAGCCAGATTCCCTCTGTGCCCACGCCAATGGCTGCGGAGCCTTCTGGCCTGGAGTCCAGAATGGCAGCCCTGGCATGCAGCTTGTCTGCTTTCATAGACCAGCAGTGGGTGCTGTTGTCCGGTACCACCGGTTCCTCTGCCCAGGCCACCGGGCCTTCAACGTCGAGGATATGCCGAGCCAATCCTTGAGGTCCTTCAGCTTCGAGTCTATCCTCAGCCGTTTCGATCTGGCTCCTGTTCCACGGGGCTGAGATCTTCCCCATCCAGTGTGCTTGGCACGGGCCACAGGGCCTCTGAGGGCCACAGGTGGGGATCAACCCCAGAGCCCTCGACGGACTATTCTGACTGGGAAATGGAAGATGAGGAGTCACTGCACACCCCTTACCACCATGACGTCCCCTCCTTTGGAGCCCCGGCGTCAGTCCCCACTCGAGGACATGGTGTTCCTCGACTTCACCAGAGACATGTCCAGGGCCCTAGTGTTCCCAGTGCAGTCAGAGGAGAACCTTCGGATGGAGGAACTAGAAATCCTCCAATACAAGGCCCCTCCAAGGGAATCACGGCGCCAATCCCTCTCATCCTGGAATGGCTAATGCTCTGTATGTGGGAGACACCGGCATCGGTGCCAGTGGTGAGCAAGCGGTTCGACTCAATGTATTGAGTCTGCCAGAGCCTGGGCTTCCAGAAGTCACAACTCCGTGGTGGTGGAGTCAGCCATGTGTCGCCTGAAGAGTCAGAAGATGCACTCCTTGGTGCCCCCCAACAGGGAGGCACATACCCTGGATGCCCTCAGCAGAAAGTGCTACCAGGGCTTGATGCTCATTGGCTGGATCGAAGGCATACCAGTTGTACATGGGCATGTACCTCAGGGACCTGGCGAAGGAACTCGCCAGGTACTCAGCTGGTCTTTCTGAGGAACCCCTGCAGCAGTTCAAGAACCTGGCTAAAGCTGTCCGTGAGTGCTCCAAGTTTATATCTCAGGCAGCCTATGACGGCTTTGAGTCGGCAGCTCGAGTAGCAGCGGCGGGCATCGGTACCCAACACTAGGCTTGACTATAGTCGTCCGACCTTGAACAATGGGTTCAGGACAAATTGGTTGATGTCCCATGCCAAGGAGAGAACCAAGGCCTCGAAGAGATTAGCCTGGATTTGAATAGAACCAGAAATGAAGCCTTGTGAACTGATTCAGTTAGTCTATTCCAGGCATTCGGTGTACCAAGGTGGAAAGAACAGAGCCTGGAGTTGGCAATTGGGAGTCATCCCTCCCTGAACTGATGACACCCCCCCTAAGGAATTCTGAAAAAAAGGCCCACCAGGCCCTCCAAGGAGACACAGAGAGACCCTTGAGAACCTGCAAAAGAAAACTCACATCACCTATCGTCCCTCTCTGGATTGCAAGATAGAGCAATGGCACCCTACTTTTAGAGCTCTATCATGAATTCATTTATTTAAAAGAATTTTATATACTACTAATGGTATCAGAGACATTATAGGGTTCACAGCAACCCTGAAGAATTTGTGGATCACAGAAAAAAAAAACATAGTAGACAAGGACACCAAGAAGAAACATTAGGAGAGGACAATGTGGTAGCACAACAATTTTTCCAGGTAAAATACTTCAAATTGCTTGTAGACTGTAGGAGGGACAGGGAGGAAAGCACAGTTACTTACCTGTAACAGGTGATCTCCGGAACAGCAGGAATTAGTCTTCACATATGGGTACGTCGGCGCCAACGGAGCCCGCACGGAAATGCTCCCCAGCATCCAATCAGAAGCCTTTGGGAGCATCCCTCGCGCCTGCGCGGTGACTTCCCACCTTTCCCACTGCCTCTCCTCAGTTGAGTTTCATAGCTGAGACAGAAGGAGAGCAAGAAGAAAGGAAATAGATAGATACAACTCCTAGGGGAGGTGGGTGGGTTGTGAAGACTAATTCCTGCTGTTCCGGAGATCACCTGTTACAGGTAAGTTACTGTGCTATCTCCAGGAACAAGCAGGAATGAGTCTTCACATATGGGGACTCCCAAGCTGCGGGTGCCAGGGGAGATCCCATAAAATGCGAGTCCCTGGAACAGGGCGGCATTTCCCAACCTGGATCTCCGGCATCCCCTGGGGGATGGGGGGTAGGAGTTGAACAGAGCAGAGCTGCAGAGGAACAGCGAATCTAAAGACTACAGGGAAAAAGAGTCTTTAGAATGTATGTCAAGTATCAGTAGATATTTAATGAACTAGCACAATAGAGCTTACCTACTGGATTGTAGAAAGTAGACAAGGAGATGCAGTAGCGGAATCTTCAAGGTAACTCCACTGCAGTGAGGAAGAAGTTCCAATCTGGAATGGGCAGGTGACCCAGGTGTCAACCGAGGCAGGAGGAGATCGGCAGGCCTCCAATGAAAAGCTTTATGGGAAAAGCTGAGAACTCTGGTAGATACAGAGTCATAAACATTGAGGACTAACGAAAACTGACCGATCTGGAAAGTAGCCCAGTCCGGAGGGGAAGAGAGGGTATGGGAAAAAAGCCCCTATTCCCAAGGAGAACAGAAGTGTACGCAGGAATACTGAAAATGTACACTGTCTTTCCTAGCTGGTAGGAGATAGGAAGACATTGAAGTTTGAGACTGCATAGAAAAAGAAATGTATAACAAAAATAGAAGCTGTTGACGTCACAGCAGTAATTGTTAGCATAACCAGTCCCAGTTACTGAGCCGTATTATAATAGGCAAGTTGACTGTCAGACCCCATAAGAAAAATAAAAACCTAAGCACCGACAGTCAGGGAGATAGGTTAGGCATAGGGCGCTATGGACATCTCCCAATATGCGCATACCTATATATATATAGATATAGATAAGTATATATATAAGGAAAGACACATATCTATATGTATGAGAAGATATATGTCTAGACAAGTGTGATACATATAAATCTACATATAGAAATGCAGATAGATATATGTACAGATAGAGGCGGGATGGCTGATGCCCACCCAGGGTATAAAACCATGTATGCACAGGAAAACAATTTTAAGAATGCATGCCCGCAACTGAGCCACAGAAACATTCACATGGGGATGTGATGGGAAAAATCCATCCCATAACAGGGGGGAAACCCACCTGAAGAAATATAGAGGAGCTATTTCTGTAGGTCAGTGGAAGAACCAGCATGGTTGTGTGAAAACCAGAGGATAACAGCAGTCTGGTAAGAGTACCGCAGCAGTACCCTAGGACTCTGATATGTCCGAAGGACAAGAAGAACGCAGAGACAAAGATACCAGAGTGACCCAGCCAAGGGGTTCAGGGGTATCACGTACGGTAAAAGAGTATGCGTTGTCCAAGCGGAGTAGAAAGCATAATGCCAAGCTGGAAGGAACAGGAGTATATTCCGGTCAGATTGGAAATTCCGTGGAGACACACGTAGAAAAAACTTGTCCGCTGGATATGAAAGACCCTCAGAGACATAGTTCAATGCTCTGTAGCAAGGGCCCATAGCAGAAAGCTGCTCTGAGGATTGCAAAGAGCATTGTGCAGGAGAATTATAGATAAAACTGACAGAGGTCAGGTGTGTTGTCATAACCTAGGAAAAGATATGGCTAGAAGAAGATAAGCTGCAGCGAAGAGTATTAAGCAAGCTAGTTTCAAGTAGCTTGCAATGAGCACTAAGGGTAAACCCTGGAACTCCTGCACATACAGCAACTGAACCAAACCACAGAGGGGATTCTCCTGTATGAAAACAGAGAGAAAACAGACAAAGGCAGCGGAGAAGATTTCCGTTCCTGTCTGATGAGATGTTCAGAGCACGCATTGAAGGAAAAACAACAGTCTACACTGTGTTCCAGTATGGCACCAACTCAAGCAGGGGAGACCCTGGAAGAGAGGGGGTCGGAAAGTGGCTTACCCAATGGAAGGTCATCTGAGGGGAAAAAAAGTCCATATGGGACAGAACTATCATGGGATAGTTGCAACCTCCCTTCGTTGTAGTAGAATGGGAGAATTCAGTAACCCATGGACAAAAATACCCCAAGAGCACAGCATACTGGAAAAGAAAAAACCAGTGTAGAGTTTGAAGAATAAACTTCCGCTGAGGAGAAGTTAACTGTAGAGTGCAATACACAAGAACCTATGGGTGCTGGTTACTGGGTAGAGTCTGGAGACTTCAGACTAGGATGAGATGTCCCTTGCTTGGGTACACCGGGAGGATGGGTAGAAGAAGGATGAAACTTTCTCTTCTTCGGGATAGACGGTTTGGTAGGACATTGCCTACGTCCTGGGGAAAAAAAAGGCTTAAGATGGTTACCAGAACCAGGGAAGTCAGTGGAGCAATGAGCAATCTGACGTAAAGCCTCTTTATTGAAGAGATTCTCTCCAGTACAAGGAGAATTACCCAGTGTGTGTTGTGCCCATCTGCTCAAGTCTGAAGCCTGCAGCCACGCTGTACGGCGCGCTCCAATGGCAATAGCAGAGGATCTGCTAACAGACTCAAAAGAGTCTAGAGAAGCCCGGGAAAGAAACCAAGAGATATTCCTGCTATGATTAATAAGCAAGGAATAGTCAGAGGCCTTAGGTTCCGACAAAAAGGGAGACAAAAGAGATAACCTCTCTGTGACCTCCTGAAGCGTGAGACTCATATAAAAAATATATGAAATAATTCTTGAAGCCAACATATAAGTTTGGAAGGTCTGACGTCCAAAGGCATCAAGTGCTTTAGATGCACGACCTGGTGGGAAAGAAGAATGCTTCTTCTTACTTCTGACCTTCCTCATTGCTGATTCCACTACAATGGAATGATGCGGAAGTTGGTTTTTCTGAAACCCCGGAGAGGGAGGCACCTGATACAGAACATTCATGGCTGTAGAAGGCGCAGGAACCTTTAAAGGTGATTCCCAAATCCTCAGAAGAAGGTCCTGCAAAGACTGATGCAAAGGAAGCATTATGGTTTCCTTTTCTGCAGGATCTTGGTCAAGAGTAGGACCAGGAATAGGGATGGCAAGAAAGGTTGCCATGTCAAGGAGAAATTCCTGAAAAGAAGGATCTCCCAGAGGAACTATTCCTGGGTAGGTTGAGGTTGAATGAGCATAAGACCTACTGGACTGGTGCATAAAAGGAATCCTGCTAGATGGAGAACAATACTGACAGTTCTGATTCGAGGCAGTTAGTACTGCATCGTCGGTTCCCGGTATCGATTCCAAGCTAGGCATGGAAAAGATCGATGGCACCGATGGAACTGCAGGAAACGACATCGGTACCGGCATCGGGGACGGTAATGCCCTCGTAGCAGGCATTGGAGGTTGCCGAAGCGGCACCGAGGTAACCAGAGAGCTTCGGTGATTATCCCCGATACTGCGTAGTCGGAGGCGACAAGGATCGGCTCCGAAACGCGTCGGAACCAAGTCATCTAGACTGGATATGGATTCCAGACTGGGCATCGAGACGAGCGTCGATGGTGGAATCGGCGAAGCCGCCACATGAAGGTCAATCGGAACCGTATCTATCGGCACCGAAGGCACCGAGGACGACGCCCGGTGAAAAGAGGAACACCCGGCGCCGATGTCGGGGTATCGGCACCGCACGAAGCCGGTACCCCCCCTAAGCATGGCGCCCAGGACACCCGATGACGATCCCCGGTGAAGAGTGGAACACTCGATGCCGATGCCGGGGCATCGTTACCGCTCGATGCCGGTATCGACCCCGTGGTTGGCTGGGATACAGGAAAGCTAGAACCGGGTCGTATCGAGCGGCCCCGAAGGCACTGAGGACTCCAAACGACGATCCCTGGTGAGGAGCGGAGCACTCAACACCGGTGCCGATGCCGGGGGATCGGCACCGCTCGAAGCCGGTACCAACCCCGCGCATGGCTGGGAAGCAGGAAAACCAGTCTGGGTCGGGTCGATCAGTCCCGAAGGTACCGAGGATACCAGACGACGAGCCCTGGAGAAGAGTGGAGCACTCGACACTGGTGCCGATGCCGGGGAAGCGGTACCGCTCGAAGCCAGGCCGCAATCCCTGGTGGCGAGTGGAGCACTCGACATCGGAGCCGATGCCGGGGGAGCGGTACCGCTCGAAGCCGGTACCAACCCCGCGCATGGCTGGGATGCAGGAAAGCCAGACTGGGTTGAATCGATCAGCCCCGAAGGCACCGAGGACACCAGCTGACGATCCTTGGTGAGGAGTGGAGCACTCGACACCGGTGCCGATGCCGGGGAATCGGTACCGCCCGAAGCGGATACCACCCCCGAGCATGGCTTAGGTATGTTCTGTGAGGAGTGAACCCCAGGAACAACCTGAAACCCCGTAAATGCTTTGGAGCCCGAAGACTCCCGCCGGGGTCTTATTGCCAATGGGGTCTTGAGGGCAAGGCCGGAGCCGTCGTCATGCTGGGCATGAGACTTGCCCTTCAAGAAGAATAAAGCACCGGCGGTACTGGTATCGGCGGGGAAGACATCCGCGACCACACAAAACAAGAAAATAAGGATTATAAAGAAAAAGGTTTCTGCGGTGACAGGAGGTACGTCCTGTTGGCTCCGCGGAAAAATGAAAACTGAGGAGAGGCAGTGGGAAAGGCGGGAAGTCACCGCGCAGGCGCGAGGGATGCGCCCAAAGGCTTCTGATTGGATGCTGTGGAGCATTTCTGTGCGGGCTCCGTCGGCGCTGACGTACCCATATGTGAAGACTCATTCCTGCTTGTTCCTGGAGATACTATAGAAAAGGAGAAGCAATCTCTCACTGGAACACCTGAGAGAAAAGCCAGGTCTTCAAACTGTCTTTGATGAAGATTCACCCTTTAATAAAGAGGGGTTATCTGACATATCTGTAGGGCACAGAATAAACTCTATCCTGAGCATATGGTCCTGACCTCCAACAACAAGTCTTGATGATCCATCTTTATTTGTTTTGTTTCACTCTGAGCTTAACCTGGGAACCTGTCCACTCAAGAGTACAAAGTATAACCACAGTCCTAGCCACTAGCACTGAGGTTCCTGCTGCAGTGGCCAGCAGCTGCATAGCACCTGTCAGTCCTGCTCCCCCTAGCCAAGTTCATTTCTCTAGCTGGTACTCCTACTGCCTCAGCCAAGTCTACTACAGCTCCTGCTGCCCTCCCTTCATTGGCCACTGTATCTGGGGTTTGTTTGTTTTTATAGCTTTATCTGTGAAGCAGCTTGCCTTCTGCTCCCTCTCTGGTCCCCTCCCAATGGTAGTGGAGGGAGGAGAGAGGTTACTGCTGCCAAAACAATTACTACAGAGGCAGCTCACCTCCACTACAAGGGAAGGGACCTGATACCACCGTGTTTACACACTTCTAGGCTCCACAAAATGGCGCCAACTAATCTGAGATTTTTTTTTTCTCCCTTGAAAAAGAGAGTTTTAATATGTGTACACCATAGACTGCCTGAAAAACAAATCAGTCAGTCTAGAGGAGCTCAAACCTAAGCTTTCTTTGGAAGCTGAAATGATAAGACTTTGACTTTCATACTTTGGACACATCATACGAACAGAAAGATCATTAGAGAAAGACATCGTGCGTGGCAAGGTTGAAGGGCAATGCAAAAGAGCAAGGCCAGCAATGCAATGGATCGATGCAACAACAACAGCTATGGATGCCACCTTACTGAAAACCAAACACAATTTAGGACAACTATGCACAAAGTTGCCATGAGTCGACACTGACACAACAGCACTTAAGAACAACTTTCTTTAGGTAGATCTCCCCTTCCCCATAGGAGGGACAAAATTACTAAATCCCAGACTGCACAGATCCATCTCATCTACCATCTACTGGAGACTGAGAAGTGCTGACTGGTTGTGGACTGCACAGGACCATATATAAAGGTGACATCAAACCAGTAGTTCTCAGTCTCTGTCTGCTGATAGAGCATAAATCTAAATAAATGGACTGGTCTGGAGAGATGAGGAAGGTACAGTATGAGTTAGAACAAGATGGCATTAGCGGAAGCAGAGATTGACATGAGTTTATGTTTATTTAAAACCTACTATACTGCTCTACACCAGGAGGTACCAGAGCAGTTTACAGACTAATATAAAATAAAACCAAACAAGGAAGGGAAAGGAACTACAATAAAATGACAGGAGAGTAAAGAACAGAAGGGGGAGAGGGTAACATGAGAAACAAAAAACTGCCCAATGCCTTCCCTAACCCATCATGACATCCCCTGGAAAGCAATCATGAAAAAATGTGTCTTTAAAGAAGCCTTAGATTTCTGGAGAGAAGATTCTAATCTAAGGGAAGTGGGCAGCCTACAATGTTGATGCTAAAAAGTAGAAGGCTGCATGATGCAATGCTTCAAGACATGCATGTGAGACTGATGGTATAACCATAAGATTAGTGAATGGAGCATTCGAGCAAGGCAATAAGGAATCAATAAAAAGGAGAGGTAGAGGGGCAAACTGGTATAGAAAGCCTTGTGCACAAACAAACACAAGGACTTTAAAGTGAAAGCAATATTAGAGAGGAAGCCAATGATATCTGAAGTTATCTGTTGGGAAGATTGCAGTGTTCTGGATAAACTGCAACTTTTTAAGACTAGTAGAATGAAGACCACAGTAAATGGTGTCACAATAAACAATATGCAAAAATACCATAGCACGAATAAGGGCGTGCAAAGCATTAAAGGAGAGAAACTGCTTCACTGAGTGAACCTGATGCAAGGTGAAAATTGCAGAGCGAACCGTGGCTGCTTCCTGACATTCAAACAACAACCAAGTGTCAAAAATAATTCCCATCATTAGTGGTTACTTAATGGAATCAAATGAGCATAATTACTTGTTCAAGAGAAAAAAAAAATTCCCTTCATGCTACAACACAAATGTTTCCTAGACAAATGGTATGCCTAGCTGGCTCTTAAAAATCTCCCATGATGGAGATTTCACCACCTCTCTATCTCAGCACATATGTATGAAACACTATATTATAAAGGATATGTACAGGCAAACAAACATTCTTTTCATGACTTTTTCCTCATTTTGGAAAAATGGTTTTTTTCCCAGTTAGTTTCATCCATTTGTTTTAATCAGGATTTTTAAGTGTGCACTAAATTGATTTAACATGCACTGAGCAATACATTGCACATAAGGTACACTAACAAATACACACGCCTACTAAACGACCTTGTGGACAATAGAATATGATAAGATATCACACACACTAGGGTTATTCATGTAGTCTGTGTAGGCAGGTGCAAATTCTGATGTGTCTGACAGAGGCTCATGTAGAACTGAGATCTTTTTTTTCTATGATTTTATATCTGCAAGGATTTGATTGAAATCCTAATTATTTTCACTGGGTGATAGTATTTTTTTGTGCATTTGTAAGCTTCACTTTTGATTGGGTGATTGTATGCTGGATTATAAGAAGTGAGAGGTCGGTCAGTAGGATCGGACCCTGTTTCAGCAAACCCCTCAGTCTACAGAAGCCGCTTTTCCTCCACATGCAGGCAGATCAGGTCCGCATACCACAGCCATCTGAGTCAGTCCAGGGCTACCAACACTACTAACCTAGGAAGGGGCACAATCCTCTAAATATCTGACTCAGAAACAGTCAGGCATGAAAGACATACAAAAGCCTTTACTGGGGCCATGTCTGCAACAGGGCATCTAATTTCACTGTCCCCCACTCCTGACTACTGAAATATTGCAGTCCTTTGGCATTCCGATTGGATGCCATGAGATCCATTATCCAAGTTTCTCAGTGGTCTTAAATTAGATGAAAGACTTGCCCCAACAACCCCCACTCCCCTGAAACTAGGGAGTGCCAGTTCAGAAAATCTGCCTAAACATTTTCACCCCACCCCCAATGTAAGCAGCAAGCAGGGCCAGACAATTACTCTTAGCAATCCCCCAGACAATGGTGGTGCATCTTATTCCACCTTGTCAATTAGCATATTTCATGCCCATGGCATTGTCTGAGAAGACCCTGACCACTGTCTTTCACTAGGGTCAGAAGAACCATCAGGGCTTTCCAATAGCCTTTGTTGCCAAATGATTGATGAGCCATGACGTTTGTCACTGACTAGTGGCCCTGCACACCCTGACTCAAGATAGTACACTCCCCAACCTGTGAGATTGTTATCCATTGTAAGCATAATCCAGGAAGGGGGCTTGACTTCTGAACCCTTCAAGAAATTCCTCATTTTCAACAAACATTCAGGGTAACAGTCTTTGAAGTTCTGCGTTTGACCTGACCAGTGCTGTCACAAACCAGCTGAAATGGCCACATATGAACCTAAGCCCATGGCACAAAGTTGATCATCACCACCATTGAGCTCAGAACCTGCATGTAATCCCCTTGCTTTCAGTGCTCTGAACGCAGTCAGGGACCAGATCTGAGAGTGCAGTTTGAGCATCCTCTCCTTGGGAAGAAAAGCCCTATCCTGGCACGCAGAGCTTTGTTGTGCCAGTATGCAATGGTACAGCATACCAGTACCTTTTCTGAGGGGGGTGGGGGGCAGCACCTTAAAAACAAAGCTCAGATTCACTCCCCTTCCCCCTGCTGCTGCTTTTCCTGTGTCTACAGTTACGACAGGCATCAGACTTTGAACAACGAAAAAAAAGTTGTGGGTCTTCGCGACTCCATGCTTTTAAGGCCTGGAAATGCTTACCTAATAGTCATAAGAATTTACAGACATCCCCTGGTTGGCCAATTGTGTCTTCACAAGGAGCATTGTTGGAACCCTTGTCCATTTATTTGGATTGATTTTTTGTGACCTTTGATGCCCTCCTCCTATCTTTTGTGCTTGACACCACACATTTTTTGAATTTGTTACATTCTTTGGGTCCCCAGGGTTTGGGTGGCTAGTGACATTTGATGTAAACAACTTGTACACCAGCATTCCTCAGGAGGGTGTGTTGGAGGTTTTAGAGCAGGCCCTTGATGGGCAGAATGATGTAGGTCAACACCAATTAATATTTTTGATGTGGTTGCCTCAGCTGGCACTGTCTGAAACTTTTTTTTGAGTTTCACAAATGGTTAAATCATCAGGATCCACATATATGGTTTTTGATGGTGCATGCGAAGAACTCCATTACATTTCTGGATGTGCAGATTCTGAGGGTGCAAGATGGGTTTGAGACATCTGTTTTTAAGAAGAGTACAGATCGGAATGCCCTTCTTCACTATGATAGTGCGCATCCACTGGCTTTAAAAAATGGTCTCCCATTTTCTCAGTTCTTAAGATATCGTAGGAATTGCAGTACAGTGTCTGAATATCTTGACCAATCATAGGGTTTAGTTATGACTTTTCAAGAGAGGTGTTATCCGCCTCAGATTGTAGAGAGGGCCCATAAACATGCCCTATATAATGATAGGAGTTGGCTTTTATCCCCTAGGCCCATGGAAAATAGCTCTGAGGAATCCCAGTTTTTCTCCAGAAACAAGCAGGAAATCAGTCCTTACATATGAGTGACGTCAATGCCGACGGAGCCCTCAGAAGCATCTCACCAGCTTTCAAAGAAAGCCTTTGGGAGATGCCACCATGCATGTGTGGTCCCCTTCCCACCCAAGGGTGCCATCTTACTCTATCTCCCTTTTTCCATGGAGCCCAACAGACGTCGGTCTTAATTCTCTGTAAAAAGTTGATTAAATTGTGCATTAAACTGTTTTTTTCTTTTTCCCAGTTGCACCAGTCCCTTGCCTGCCTCCGAGCTCGCTTGCCCCAGTATCAAGTCTCTGATCCATTCTAGGATTTTTTTCTCCCAGTGCGGTTTGCACCTTTTTCTATCTACTGGCCGTGCTGAAGGTCTTCGACCTTGCTGGGGTACTTTTTCCCCCCAATGGCCAGAGGATTCAAAAAATGTGATCGGTGCGCAAAAAAAACAAGTCTCTCACAGATACACATGATTGCTGCCTCCGGTGTCTAGGGACCGACCATGACCCGGAGGTTTGCAATCTGTGTAAAAAGATGTCCATGAAGGCCATCCAGTGTCGTCAGAAGAAGCAAGATGACATTTTCCACAGGTCAGACTCTGCCCTGGTATGCTTGGTAGCCTCACACTCTAAGGCCCTGCATGGGTCCTCAGAGTTGTGTAAAGCCCCTGTGGTGCCCGATCAGGTCTGTGGACACTCTGACAAGGCTTCCCTGAGATGGAAACAAAAAAAGAAGAAATCCTCAAGGACCACATGCTGGGCAAGCCTTGTGGAGAGAACCCGAGGAGTGTGACCAGAAGCGGCCAGTGAAGGTTCCCTGAATAGGCACAGAGGCCTCCAGCGACAGATCCTGGACCCCCCAAGGCCTGTCTCATCGAGGATGCCCTCCTCACCGATGCTGGACCCTGCGACTCCTGAGTGGGATGCCAGGATGCTGGTGCTGGAGCGCAGTGTTATTGCCTTCCTTGCCTTACAGCAGGCATCAATGCCTGGCTGCTGGTGCATCCGCTGAGACCATGGGGACCTTGCTCTCTAGGATTCCCCGAGACGCCAAGCTGACCCTCGTGAGTCTGGAGCCTCAAGTCGATCCTCGGCAAGGGTCTCAATCTTGCTCCCGTCCCTCAGGGCAAGATCCTTCCCAGCAAGTGTTTATGGCTCCGACCAAGCAGCCGCCATGGGTCACCAGGGTCCCGACCCAGGTCCTGCACCCCAGGTGCCATCAGTCATTGAGTCCTTGACCGACTACTCCGACTGAGAGTCTGAGGACGAGGCATCCCAGGAGAAAATGGAAACACCGTGACCTCCCTTCGGACCCATCTCCCCCAGCGTCATGGCATCAGTCCCCGCCCAAGGACACATCATTCCTTGAGTTTGAGACATGGTGAAATCCTTGTCTCTCACCACAGATTCAGAGGAGGACCCTTGCACGGAGGGACTCAAAATCCTCCAATACAAGGCCTCACTCAAGGAGGCCCTGATGATACCTGTCCCCACCATCCTCAGGCAGCTCCCCTTCTGCATGTGGGAGACACCAGCGTCGGTAACCATAGTTAGCCAACGCCTCAACACCATGTGCCAGTTCCAGCGGGGCCCCAGCTTCTGGAAGTCACAGTTCCCACACACCTCCATGGTGGTGGAGTTGACCAAGCACTGGCAAAAGAGCCCGAAGACTCACTCCTCTGTGCCCCCGCGCTCTCGATACCCTCAGCTGCAAATGCTACCAGGGCTCGATGCTAGGTTGCCAAATCCAAGCCTACCAGCTGTATATTGGCATGTGTCTCTGGGACCTGGGAAAGGAACTCACAGGTTTCTCGGTGGGCCTCGGAGGGGATCACCTCCAGTGGTTCCAAACCCTCACAAAGTGCTTTGGGGAATGTTCGAAGTACATGTCCCAGACTGCCTACAATGGCTTCGAGTCAAACGCGAGGGTAGCCACTGTGGGCATCAGTGCTTGGCGCCAAGCCTGGTTCCAGGCATTGGACCTCGAGCAATGGGTCCAGGAGAACCTCCTCGACGTCCCCTGCCTTGGTGAAAACCTATTCAGTAAACCAATGAAGGAAAAGGCGGCAGAAATCGAGACAGAGTTCCTCACAAGGACTCTGCTCTCCAGGAAGACTTACACCTACCTAAGAAGAAACCTTACCTTCAGGGAAGAGGCCCCCTTTTCAGAGAAAGGGCCAGACTTACCGAGGTAACCCCCAATACCAGGCCCCACAACAGGGTCACCAAGGCAAGGGAGCGGGAGAAGGCTCTCGCAAGCCTAAGGGCTCCAAGCCCCAGACCCCAGCTCCTGCGCAGCCAGGGACAGGGTTTTGACTCCCTGTGTATAGCCTCTTCACCCTTGGGGGAACAGCTGCCAACCAGGAGGAGGTGTCTTGTTCATTTTGCCCATTGGTGGCCTGCCATCACCACCGGCTCCTGGGTACTCCAGGTAGTCAGGAAGGATATCTCCTTCACCTGGACCAGATGCCTCCCCATTCTTCCTAGGAGAGCCCCCCTGGATTCCCCTGCATCAGTCCCTGCTATTGCAGGAACTCACAGACCTCCTCACAGACAGAGCCGTGAAGCCAGTACCCCACCACCTCAGGCGCAGGGGATTCTACTCCTGATACTTTCTGGCCCCAAAAAGAACAGGAGGCCTAAGACCTATTCTGGACTTGCAAAACCTGAACAAGTTTCTGGTGTGGGAGAAGTTCAAGATGCTCTCCCTTGGAACATTGCTGTCCTACCTCCATCAGGGAGATTAGCTATGCTCCTTGCACCTAAATGATGCTATACCTACATCCTCATTCATCCCAGCCACAGGCAGTACTTAAGGTTCATGGTTGGGGATGACCAATACCAGTACAGAGTACTACACTACCCTTCGGTCTAGCCTCCACACCAAGAATCTTCACCAAATGCCTGGCAGTGGTGGCCGCCTACCTCTGCCTCCAAGGGGCCTTCGTCTTCCCATACCTGGATGCTTGATTTGTAAGATGAGACATGGCCACCGAGGTGCAATAGGTCACGGCCCACACTATCAGTGTCCTACAGTATCTGGAGTTTGTAATAAACCACCCCAAGTTCCATCTCACTCCAACACAGGGTTTGGAGTTCATAGGGGCTCAACTGGACACTCTTCAGGCCAAGGCCTTTCTCACCTTGGAAAGGGCAGGTCACTTTGTGGCTCTAGTCACTGAGGTGCAACACCGCCACACAGTGTCAGGCAGTCCATGCTCTGCCTGTTCGGCCACATGTCATCCACAGTGGGTGGTTTTCAATGGCCACCTTCACATGCGGGCGGCCCAGTGGTGCTTCCACTCCAAGTGGACATAAGCCATAGGCAGGCTCCGGAACAAAGGCTTAATGTCCTGCAAGCTAGTGGAGTCACTTGACTGATGATAGGCCACACAGCACCTGCAGAGGGGCATGCCCTTCCAATCTCCAAATCCCCAGAGGGTCCTTACCATGGATGCTTCCTTACTGGGATGGGTGCCCATTGCGAAGAACTCCACACACAGGTCAACTAGTCCCTGGCAGAGAACCAGCAACAGATCAACCTGCTGGAGCTCAGGGCCATTTTCCTGGTGCTCAGGGCCTTTCACCACAGCCTGCAGCACCAGTCGGTGCTGGTCCAAACAGACAATTAGGTCGCAATGTTCTACCTGAACAAACAAGGGGTCACAGGATCTTACCGCCTCTGCCAGGAGCCAGTAACCCTCTGCTTGTATGCAATCAGTCAGGGAATGCTTCTCAGGGTGGTACATCTTCTGGGCCAGGACAATGCCCTAGTGGACAGACTTGAGCAGTGTCCTCCAGTCACACGAATGGCGACTAGACCCCCAGGGTGGCACAGCGGCTCTTCAGACTGGGGCACCGCAAGTCTGGATCTCTTTGCCAGTCTGGCCAATGCTCAGCTGCCCCACTTCTGCTGTCGCCAGCCGCATGCATCCTGGGTAGCAGTGGACGTCTTCCTCATCTCGTGGTTGGAGGGCCTCCTGTATGCCTTCCTTCCCATGCCACTAATCGCCCGGACCCTCTTCAAGGTCCTGCAGGACAAGGTTTTCATGATCCTGGTGGCCCAGGCAGCCTCGGTTCCCTTTGCTTCTCCGTGTCTCGATGGAGCTCCCGGTCCCTCTGGGGGGAACGCTCCGGGGCTACTCACCCAGGAGGAGGGCTCCCTTTTCCACCCCAACCTGAGGTCTTTGACATTAACAGCAAGGCTGCTGAACAAGTAGCCTTAGAACCATTCAGCCTCCCAAGAGAGATGGAGGAAGTCCTCCTGGCCTCTCATAAGAATTCCACGAGACAGGCCTATGCCTTCAAGTGGCGCAGATTCTCAGTGTGGTGCGCAGAGCAGTCAGTTGACCTGTTCTCTTGCCAGGTACACACGGCGCTGCAGTACTTGCTTCACTTCTCGCAAGCTGGACTCAAGTCCAACTCTGTCAGGGTGCACCTGAGTGCGCTCTCAGTGCATAATAATTCTATAAAGAGTAAACCCTCTCTGCTCAGCCCCTCATTACTCTGTTTATGTGGGGCCATCTGCTCTTTAAGCCTCCCATCCGCCTGCACCTGGTGGAAAGGGACCTCAACATGGTCTTGACACAGCTCACCATGCCGCCTTTTGAGCCTCTGGCTACCTACCATCTGCATTACCTCTCATAGAAGGTCATCTTCTTGGTGGTGCTCACCTGTGCATGCAGAGTCAGTGAGATTCAGGCCTTGGTGGCTGAGCCTCCTTACACCAGATTCTACAAGAACAGGGTCGTGCTTCGTATCCATCCTAAATTCCTCTGAAGGTGGTATCTGCGTTGCACCCCAATCAGGAGGTGGTGCTCCCCACCTTCTTTCCACAGCCCCATGCCGAAAACGTGGCAGCCGTTCTCCATACTCTGGATTGTAATAGGGCCCTGTCCTTCTACCTGCAACGTACCCAGGGCCACCACAAAGCTTCACAGCTTTTCGTTCCCTATGACTCCAGTCGCCTAGGGGAGGCTGTTATTAAGCAGACTCTGTCTACCTGGGTGGCGGACTGCATCGCCTTTGCCCATGATCAGACTGGACTCTTGTTGGAGCACCAGGTCATGGCACACAACGTCAGGGCCATGGCGACCTCTGTTGCAAACTTGCACTCTGTCCCTATAGCAGATATCTGCCGGGCTGCCACCTTGTCCTCAGTTCACACCTTTGCAGCTCACTACTGCCTAGAGAAGGAGTCCCAACAGGGCAGGGGCAGTGCCTTCAGCCAGGCCGTATGTAATCTCTTCGGTATCTAGGCAACTCTGACCCTTTTGTGCTCAGGCTACCAGAGTGATAGTGGGGTCCTTAGAGTCTCTCCTCAGAGTCGCTTGCAGCTACTCATGGCTGGGCCATGTTTTCTACAGGTTCCCAGTAGCCTGTAGCTAGGGAGTCCCATATGTGAGGACTGTCTTCCTGCTTGTTCCTGGAGAAAGCACAGTTACTCACCTGTAACAGGTATTCTCCAGGCACAGCAGGAATCAGTCTTCACAACCTCCCTCATCCCCATGGAGTTGCTGTAATTTTTGCTGTCCACTTTGTCGATTCTAGCTGTTCATCTGACTGAGTAAGATAGCACCCTTGGGTAGGAAGGGGACCACGCATGCGTGGTGGCATCTCCCAAAGGCTTTCTTTGAAAGCTGGGGAGATACTAACATGAGTACTCCATCGGCACCAACTTCACCAATATGTGAAGACTGATTGCTGCTGTCCCTGGAGAATACCTATTACAGGTGAATAACTACGCTGTACATTTAGTTACCCAATATTCTCCATTAAGTCAAGATATACAACGGATTATTCATTCTCATTTTCAGGTTTTCTCTGGTCTTCTGCCTAGAGTCGTACACATGTGGGGGCAGAATTTGCGTGACATCTTGAGCCCGATAGTCCCTTGAGTCCTTCCTTACATCTGGTCATAGTGGATGTGGGTCCTGTATACTGTGTTCAATGATGCTTGTGATTGATGCTTTTTCATATCACGGGTTACAGTAGCAATTATGTTGGCGTACTACCTGTAGATCGGATTTTGTGGTATATGAGCTTTTTTGCCTTTGTGGATTTCTTTATATTGGGAAAACAATTTGACAGTTATGGACCCAGTTGGTGGAACAACAGAGTAAAAATAAAATTGAGAGTTGAAGGGGCCCCACTTGTACAACATAGTCTGTTACATGCATTTGCAGATTATAAATGTGTTGTGTTAGATCACATACCCCATTGCAGTGGGGCAGCAATTTGACACTGCAACCTAATGGATTGATTGAGTTTATTGATGGGAGGGCATGCTGGTGATGGCTGGTCATTGAGGGAGTTGGTGAGAGGTGGGCAGGCTATATTCAGTGCTTTCTTTAGTGGTTCATGTAATTATGAGATCAATTGGTTACAGTGGTTCTGACAGTGGGATTTCTCGTAGGGGCGGGGAATCTATTTTTTAAAGAGCGCAATCGCAACATTTTTCCTCCTCTGACAATATGGTGTGCTTCTAGGGCAGTTGTGCTTCCGATTTTGGTTTGGTACTGTAAGTGTGTCTTCTGGGGTTTGCTGTACATTTTGGTTGAGGTATTATTAGCCTTTACAAATGACACGCTAATGGCATGATTTTTTGGCATTCTTGCAGATGGTTTCAGTTTAATTTTTGTGAGGGTGGTTTTACTCCCCGAAGCAGCCTTGGGGAAATGCCTGGCGTTGGAGTATGACATGTTGTTGCTCCTGTTTCTGAAGTTCCTGTCTCTGAAGTTAAGTATTTGTTGTTGCCCTGGTTTATGTTGGAAGAATGACAATATTTATGTGAAGAAAGCCATTGTAAGTGATGGTATTAATACTGGAGGACTTTTTCTGTGACCGACGATGCAAAGGGATATCTTTAGCTGCGGTAAGCTAGTTACAGCTCTAGCAGATTGACAGCTTGGGTGTTATGTGTTTCAGCAATTGTGTTGGCCCTTTGATTTATCCTGAGGTCTTTTTCTAATAATTTGTTCTTTTTTACACTTGTAGAAAGTTGTAGGGTGTGTATGCTGGATCCTGAATTTTTGATTGAATATACAGGGGCGGAGCCATGGACAGTCACCTGCCCCTAAAGTTGGCCGAGTATGTGAGCACAGACACGTTTTTGTTTTTAACAAGAAAAGCACTGCTGGTGTGTTGAAACAAATTCCTAAGTATTCCAGAGACTGGCTAAGCTGCAGCTCGCTTTTCTCAAAGTTGATCACCCAAGCTAGTGACTGCAAGCTCTGTAAAACTCAAGCTGTCCTATCCCTGCTTTCTGGCTCTGATTTTGCCCTGATAAGTTACTTGTCCAGCTAAGGATGAATGATAATATCTTCCCTGTGCAGCACCTGCTACCACTACCACCCTAACCTTGGAGAAGGTCCGAGGTGCTCTGTCTAAGCCAAAGGCAAGAGCCTGGAACAGATAGTGCTGCCCCAGAACTTTGAAGCACAAAAATTGCTGATTTGGCTCCCAAAATGGGATGAGTACATAGGCCTCTTTCAGATCCAATGCTGTATGAAACACTGACACAATGGCTGAACGCAACATTTCCATTGGAAAGTGAGGTACATTTAATGCCTTTTCATAGATAGAATACCATTCTATTCCCCTTTCTTTTGGTGGAACAGGAACCACTTCTCCCAGGGCCCTCAACCTGCTCAGTGTGGTCAGCACTGCAGCTTTTTTGGCTGGGACATAGAAAGGGATGCTATATATGTCGTTGAGCCCAGTGGGAAAACTCCAGCCTCTAGCCTCTGAGAATCATGTCCAGTACCTACTGGTTGGAAGTGATTTGGGTTCATGCCTTGAGATAAGCAGACAGCCAACTCCCCCTATCAGCTCAATTGAGACAAAGACCCCCCATTACTTGCTTTGAGTGCCTCCCATTCACTTAGGGTCCTGGGAATTTCCCTTTGCGGTCATACCAAAAAGAAGATGACTTCTTGCAGAAGCAAGATCTTTTGGATGAAAGTCCTTTGCCTGGACCAGTGGTTCTCATCCCAGCCCTCAGGACATACCTAGCCTGTTGGATTTTCAGGATAATCACAATGAATGTGTACATGAGAGAGATTTGCATGCATTTGAATATGTACTATACATCACAGATTGGCATGCATTGCCTCCATTGTATGCAAATCTCAATCATGCATATTTATTGCAGTTATCCTGAAAAACCAACTGGCTAGGTGTCTCCTGGGTTGAGAACCCCTGGCCTGGATGATACTGGTGGGCCTCCCAAATGCAAATTCCCAGACACTGAATGAGAGAAAATCCTCAGCTTGTATTCCAATATATGCTAGGGTTTCCTTTCCTCTGATATCCTTCACTATTTTCCCCAAGTCCTCCCCCAAAGAGCAAATTGCCCTGAAAGGGAAGCTTACTCAACTGAGCTTTGATGGCCACTTGGCAGACCAATTCCTCTGCCATAAAAGCCACCAGTCTGCAAAAAGAGACTGCAATAGTCCTGGCTGAAGTACTCACCTGATTATATAAAGTGTTAGACACATAAATCAAATCCACCTCCAAAACGGGTGACATCTTTCACACCAAGGTTGCTCACTGAAGGGTCCTCCTCCAACCACCTTTGAAACCAGCGGAGACATGCTCTAGCCATGCAGGAGCTACAAATAGCCATCTGCAGTCCCAAGGTGACACTTCAATAGCTTGCTTCATGACAGACTATAATTTGTGATCTGCAAATTCTTAAGGGCTGTACCACCCACCACCAGGATGATGGTCTTCTTAGTTACAGCCATAACAAAAAATATTCACAATAAGCTGCTTAAGCTTCTTTTCATCAGGAACCAATGGCTATAAGTTACCCATGGCCCTGTTCACTTGGCAATCTGCTACCAGAGCCTCCTATTCCATTGAAATGAGCTTCTGAATAGCCTGATGCATAGGCTACACCTTGGTGGTGAGCATGCAGACACCCTGCAAAATAGGGTCCCTAGATGGATCTGCCACCTGTACTAGGAGGACCAGCTCGACATCCAGGGAAGCCCTCGATGTTGAGGGTCCCATCATCGGGGCAGATGAACTGAGTGAGCTGGACATGAACACCTGCTGCATGGCCACTAGGGCAAATATACTGCTCTCTAGGGCTGGCATTCTGGTGTCCATACCAGTTGGTTCTGCAGCCTTCAATGTGGGCACTGAGGATTTTGGGCCCAGCGTCGGTACTGTTGAGGGGGAGTCCTCGATGAGGATGGTCTCAGAGATCCAACGACTCCTTATGGGATCTCAGTGTGGTGCTCTCGTAGCTCACTATGCCTCTGAGCCTCTGGCTACCTGCCACCTTCGGTACCTGTCCTGGAAGGTCACCTTCCTGGTAGCACTCACATCAGCATGCAGAGTCAGTGAGCTCCAGGCTCTGATGGCGGAACCGCTCTACATCAGGTTCTACAAGAACAGAGTGGTGCTCAGCACAAACACCATGTTTCTGCCAAAGGTGGTGTCCCCATTCCACTTCAACAAGGAGGTGGTATTACCCACCTTATTTCCGAGGCTTCATGCCGGTAGGGCGGAGACTGTTCTCCACAATCTGGATTCAAAGAGAGCCCTGTTCTTTTACCTGCAACGGACTCGGGGTCACCGCAAAGCACCACAGCTTTTCGTATTCTATGACTCCAGCAGTCTGGGACTCCCAGTGAATAAGCAAACTCTGTTGGGTAGTGAACTGTATTACCCTTGCCTACGAGCAAGTGGGGATCTCACTGGACCAGAGGGCGACGGCATACCACATCAGGGCCATGGCTACTAATGTGGCAAATCTGCATTCCGTCTTTGTGACAGAAATCTGCCGGGCTGCCACTTGGTCTTCAGTCCATACCTTCACAACTCCTTACTGGCTGGAGAGGGAGTCCTGAAGAGACAGCACCTTCGGCCAGGCTGTAATCTCTTCAGGGTGTAGGCAACTCCTAGCCTCCGACCCTTCTGTGTTCAGGCTACCAGAGCACTGGTTTTCTACTGGATACCTGGGTCTTGTGAGAGTCTCTCAGTAGGGATTCAACTGCTGCTCTTCTTTTTTTTTTTTACAGGTTCTCGGTAGCCTGTAGCTGGGGAATCCCATATGTGAGGACTGACTTCCTGCTTGTTCCCAGTGAAAGCGTAGTTACCTGTAACAGGTGTTCTGCGGGGACAGCAGGAATCAGTCCTCAGAACCCTCCCTCCTCCCCTTGGAGCTGCTGCTTTACCGTATTTTCTTTTTTTCCTTAGCCGTCTTAGCTATGTCATTTGACTGAGGCAAGATGGCACCCTTGAGCAGGAAGTGGACCACGCATGCATGGTGCATCTCCCAACAGCTTTCTTTGAAAGCTAAGGAGATACTTCCGTGTGGGCTTTGTTGGCACTGACATAACCTATATGTGAGGACTGATTCCTGCTGTCCCCGGAGAACACCTGTTACAGGTGATTAGCTACACTTTCCATGCTCAATGCATGATAGTTGCTGTGGCTTGGCACAAGACTCGCCAAACAGAAAACATCCTTGTGCAAAACCCCATGAGTGACCTCTGGGCTGAAAGAGAGATGGAACATAAAAAACACACCCAATATATGAAGCAGAGCAAAGCCTGGTAACAATAAACGACTTAAGTGAGTTTCGGAAGGTTCCTAAGAGCCATGCACATTTTAGAGTACAAAGTTTTGATCGCATGCACTCGGTTAGCAAGAAAAGAAGACTGGAGGAGGAGCCTTAGATCTAACCAAGCAAAAATACAAGACTGAATTAAGGTAAACTACTGATGAGACACCTTATACCAGCTTTCCTGGATTTCTTCACGCTTTTCCTACTAAATTGGTTTTACTCTTTAGGCAGTGAATGAGTACACCTTTCAGCATGGTTCTGCTATCTGCACAGTAATTCCTTAGGTAGCCCTCATCCGCTGTTCTTATTTCACAGATCTGTAATTTCTGCCTTTTTCACTACATCAATGGGTTTCGTTTTTATTCACCCCTTGTTTTATGACATTTCGTTTTGACTCCCCAGTGTTGACAGTCTCTTTTTTCCTGTAAGTGATCTGCAGGAGAGCCTTTCATTAGGGTTGTGTGCAGGGCCAGCCACAGGGTTGGCTCGGGGTGTTGCCGTTCCAGGCAAACCTTAAGTTTTACTTCCCCTCTGGCTGTCAAACTCTACTGTTAAGCTTTGAATGCCCTGCACGTCTCTTCCCCTAGTTCATCTAGTGGTTGGGCTAGCCCTGGCTATACCCCTCTTGGAAATCTTCTCCAGTTCCACTCAACTGCTCATCGTTATCTTGATATATGGTAATCTAGTAAACAATGGCAGGGTTCATCCCATCTGCCCAGCTAATCTGGTCTGCGCTGCCATAAAATCTCTCTCAACTGAAAAAGCCTAGTTACTTGTGAGATACCAAGCCTTAGCCAAATCAACCTTTGTGATAACATTTTAATTCACAAAGACAAAGACAACCCCGCCAACTACAGGTTGTTTCTATGGTTCGCAAATTAAACCTACAAACAAAACAAATATAAAAAATAAAAATCCAACACCCAACCTGTCACACCCAAACTAATGAGATCAGTGCCTAATTATTAGGATGTCTATCTTCCCACGGTCTTGCTGAACAGAACAAACCTGGTAGTCACTGTTCCCATGAAGCTACATGGAGCCCTCTTCCAGTGCTATTGCAGCATCCCCCCCCCCCCCTCCCCCATAGCAGTGCATTTTTTTTAAATAGTTCTAAGGATCAGCTCAGCAATCCCTGGCTTTATCAGCATCCCCAGTAAGTATATTAATATGTTAATGATTTCCAAACCTGTCCTGGGGACTCCAAAGCCAGTTGGGTTTTCAAGCTAGCCACAATGAATACACTGGAAACTCAATCTATGCAAATTTCTTGTGCATATTCATTGTGGCTAGACTGAAAGGTTGACTGGCTGCAACATCTCCAGGACAGGTTTGGGAAGCCCTGAAATATGTGTAACATGAATGAAGCATGGACAGTGAAGGGTGAACTCAGGGAGGAGGAGAAGACATTAACAATGCACTTGTATATTATGGGGGCTTTTTTTGTTTTATTTTAAATTTCTACAAGTGAAAAAATAAATCTATTAGGAAGGGAAAATGAAAAATAAAACCTAAAATGGAATTAAGAGTCCAGAAACAGGCAAATTGATGTCAGAAATCTAAATAAAACTGTTGATTTGGATATATAAAAAGGGCACATTTCCCATCTCCCCCCGCTTTTCACCAGGCACAAGACTTTGTTGTTTGGGAACTAGAGTGAACCACATCCCTCACTCTTATGCCAGCTTTCAGTTCTTGTAATCCTTTGTCAATCTGACAAATGCTCCACTTTCTGTCCCACTGAGGCTCCTGTACAATAAAATAGTCCCTTCTGGCTACTAATGAGCTGCCTGCATATTGAATGTGCCCTGGAAGGCAGATGTCCCCAGGAGACCATCTGTGTGCTGCTGTTACACGTGTCGTCAATTATTACTTCAGGGCCCTTAGAGACCACAGACAAAAAGAGGACTCTGGTTTCCCACAAGACTTTGCCTGACAATTGCCACAAATGTGCCCTTTCCTTCAAAATCATGTGAAACCAACCATCCTGCAACTACCTTCTCCTCTTACTCCTGTGCTGACCACCGGAGGGGGAAGGGGGGGGGGCGGCTTGCAGAAAACAGCATTATAAGTAGTAGATAACTTCTGAGGAAAGAAGACTGTGAGAGGAATAAGGACAAACTAAAGGTCAAAGTGAGGTGAAAGAGGGATAAGTGGGCCTGAAGGCTGAGCGAATGGGGGGAAGGTAAGAGGTGAAAGACTGGAAGGAAATGTGAAAAGTAAAAGTAGGAGAACAGAGGCAGGTGAGGAAAAAATGCATTTTAAGGTTGCGAGATATGATGATAGAGTAAGGTAAGATGAAAAAGAGAAATAGAAGAGATAAGTGAAAAATAAATGGATAAAAAAGAAAATATTATTTGACAATTAGAATGGGGCTAGACAAATCCCAGTCGCCATGGCACCTAGAAATTGTACCCTGGCATCCAGGATGTTTATCTCTTAAGGTCCTAGTTTGTGCTGGTACTGCAGGGAAAACGCTGAACTGCTAACATCCCCATTGCTAATGGCTCTCTGTAAATAATTTGAGTTGCAAGCTGAAGGAAGTTTAACTTGATCTTGCTGTTTCAAATTTTGCGAGATGTGAAGCTGCAAGATCAAGCTAAAACGTCCTTCGTTGCTCAGCTCAAGCTGGTTGCAGAGAGCAGATCACAGTGGGGAGGTTAGCAGTGAAGCATTTCCATGACAGAACCAGCACAAGAATGGTGAGCAAGGCAGACTGGGTGAAGGCTGGGAGGACTCTGAGGGGACTATGAAAGAAAGCAGGTGAAGACTGGACTTGGGGACATCCTGGCACAGTGGGGGCTGGACTCCATGCAGTGAGAGGGGACCAGGCAGCGGAGGCATTGGTCATAAGTCTGTAAAGAGCTTGTTGAACATTTGTTGAAGTCTAGTTTGTCCATGTCTGGAGTCTTAGGGGTTGAGCTGGAAGATCCATCTGTCAATAATAGATGGAAAAACTGAGATGGACTGGGGCTAAAGCATACTCAGAAGAGTCCTTCCTATACACAAGGGTTCCTCTAAACTATGGGAAAGCTAGTCTGTTCCTGGTGCTGCCGGATGATGGCACCTATGAGCGGTTGACTCAGCCTGAGAGGACTATGAGAGAGACTGAATGAAGTCGGGGGGGGGGGGGGGTTACAAGAAAGAGCTAGTGAAGGCAGAGTGCAGGGACTAAGAAGAGAGACTATTTTTGTCTCACACATTACCAGGCCATGGTGATACATGAAGCAAATAAAGAGGGGTGATGGGAGGAGAAGGGTCACTGCCTTCTGTTGGCATTGTGCAGTGGCACATTAAAGGCCTGATTAAGCTTTCTTTTCCTGTACAAAATGGAAAAGAAACAGTAAATCATGCCCTGAAAGCTGTGATACACTCCGGGGGGGGGGGGGGGGGGGGGGAGAAGAGGGGGGCTGGCTGTGCTCCTAAATTTAAGCTTGCACCTAGATTCTAATCAAAGTTGTCAAGGCCCAAATTTGAACATTATTTCAAATGGAATACATTTAAAATAAAGGCTTTCCAATTAAATGTGTTTTTTGTGTATAAAAGAGATGACATGCTCAGATTGCACTACAGAAAACAGGGGGCCTCTATCCATCCCTCACCGTCTGTTCTCATACTCCTTCCTTTCCACTGTATCCTTTTCTCTTAGCCAGGAGTGGCTCTGTAATGAGACAAACTGAGGTGGCCGCCTCAGGCGGCATTTTCCAGGGGGCAGCATCAGCACCAAAGCATTAATTTTGCCACCATTTACCCCACCCGTCACTGCCACCACTGCCTCCCCCTCCCTGGTTATAAGCACAAGTAGCAGCAGCTACAGTGAGATTAAAAAAAAAACAAAGCAAAAACGCAAGGTCTCAAAGACTCTGGTATATTTGTAAGCTCCTGACTGTTCTGCCTCCTCTGACATGAAAGCATGCGTCAAAGGGGACGGGACCATCAAGCCTTTAGAAGCATGCTGGTCTTGAAGGACCCCATGCTTTTCTTTTTCTAAGCCACCAATGCATCCACAGAGGCAGGGCTGGCAAGCTGGGTAAGGTGGCACGGGGAAGCCATCGCTACCTACTGACTCCTACTCCCCATTCAGGATGACCTGCAGAGTGCCAACAGACTAGTGGAGAGCCTGCCCACAGGACATGCTGCTCCCACTGGCAGAAGGCTGTGAGTAGCGATCGTAGTCCAGAGAAGCAGAACCTACCCGCAGGAGCAGCATGTCTCATGGACAGGAGCTGTGCAACAAGGCAGATTGTGTCCTGCCTCTCTGGGCTGGGATCACAACTTGCACAGCCCCTGTCCATGGGACATGCTGTTTCTGGGTGGGATTTGCCCCTTGTACATACAAGGGGTAGACATGGGGGACATTGAAAGGGGGGGAGCGGGCATGAGGGGGAATTGGTGGGCACACGGAGTCAGAAAGGAGATGCTGGATGCAGAGGGAGTGGAATAGGAAGGTAGTGGACATAAGATTGAGGTGGGAGGCTAGGGAGATAAACAGAGATAAGGGGCATGGGAGAAAAGGCAAGGAAGAAGAAAGGAGGGGAGATGAAGTGGTGATGTTAACCAAGGGGCTATAGGAAGACTATGGGAAAATGCTGGGCTTAGAGGGGAGGGGAGGGGAGGGGGGGGCAAAGGAAGACAGAGGGAAGATGCTGGACACTGATAAACTGAAGAGTAGCAAATCACCTGGACTGGATGGTATACATCCAAGGGTGTTGAAAGAACTGAAATTTGAGATTGCAGACCTGCTATAAGTAATCTGTGAACTATCGTTAAAATCATTTGTAATACCTGAAGACTGGAGGATGGCCAATGCAATGCCAATTTTTTAAAAGGGTTCCAGGGGTGATCCGGGAAACTTCAGACCAGTGAGCCTGACGTCAATACCGGGAAAAATGGTAGAAACCATCATAAAGAACAAAATTACTGAACATGTAGATAGTCATGGCTGAATGGGAGATGGCCAACATGACTTTAGACAAGGAAGATCTTGTCTTACTAATCTGTTATGTTTTTTTGAAGGTGTGAATAAACAGGTAGACAAAGGTGAGTCGGTTGATATAGTTTATCTGGACTTTCAGAAAGCCTTTGACAAGGTCCCTCATCAGAGACTTTTGGCCAAACTAAAAAGTCATGGGATAGGAGGCAGTGTACTATTGTGGATCAGGAACTGGTTAAAAGATAGAAAGCAGTGGGTAGGGCTAAATGACCAATTTTCCCAATGGAGAAAGGTGAATAGTGGAGTACCCCAGGGATCTGTGCTGGGTCTGCTGCTTTTTGACATATTCATAAATGACCTGGAAAAGGGAATAATGAGTGAGGTTATCAGATTTGCAGATGACACAAAACTATTTAAATTTATTAAAACCCAAGAGGATTGTGGAAAATTGCAAGAGGATCTTGATAAATTGGAAGACTGGGTATCAAACTGACCGATGAAATTTAATGTGGACAAGTGCAAACTTATGCACCTAGGAAAGAACAACCCCAGACTATGGTTACAGGATGCAAGTTTCCACATTGGGAACCACCACCCAAGAAAAAGATTTAGGCGTCATCGTGGATAACATGTTAAAACCCTCCGCCCAGTGTACAACGGGGGCCAAGAGAGCAAATAGAATGCTAGGTATCATAAGGAAAGGAATGGGAAAATAAAACAAAAGATATTATAATGCCTCTATACTGTTCCATGGTGAGACCGCACCTTGAATATTGTGTGCAATTCTGGTCGTCGTATCTTAAAAAGGATATAGCGTTATTAGAAAAGGTTCAGAGAAGAGCCACAAAAATGGTGAGATGGAAGGATACTCCTATGAAGAAAGGCTAAAAATTTTAGGGCTCTTTAACCTGGAAAAGAGACGGCTGAAGGGAGATATGATAGAAGTCTATAAATTAATGAACAGAGTGGAACAGGTAAACGTAGATCGATTGTGTACGTCATCCAAATGTAGACAGACTAGAGGACATGCAATGAAACTACAGGGTAATCTATTTAAGACTAATAAGGGAGAATATTTTTTCACTCAACGTGTAATCAAACTCTGGAATTTGTTACCGGAGGATGTAGTAAAAGCTGCTGGTGTAGCTGGGTTTTAAAAAGGTTTGGACAAGTTCCTGGAGGAAATGTCCATAAGCAATTATTAAAAGGGACCCAGGATATCACTGCTTGACCCAATACAAGCATTGTGGAACCTGTGTCTTTTGGGGAAACTGCTAGGTACATATGACCTAGATTGGCCACTGTTGGAAAGAGAATACTGGGCTTGATGGACCTTGGTCTGACCCAGTATGGCATTTCTTATGTTCACGGGGTACAAAGGGAAGAGAGAAATGCAGAACATGGGGCTTATAGGGAGAGAGAGGGGAGAGGATGGACATGGGGTAAATTAATAGGTTGAGAAAGAGACAGATGCCGGATATGGGAGTAATAGGGAGGGGATGGTATGATATGGGGTAGATGCTGGTTGCAGGGGGATAGGAAGGGAAAGGACAGACATGGAAGGATAGGGGGATGGCGTGCAGTGGTACTGGATGGAGGGAAAGAGAGTGCCAGAGAGAGAAAGAGAGAGAGAGACTGGATGGGTGGTGAGAGATGTTAGACATGGAGGGGGAGAGAGAGTGAACAAAAGACTGGGGAATAATGGACCAGGGAAGAAGAGCTGGGGAATGGAAGGACTGGGGTGAAGGTTGAAAAGAGGTAGATAAATGATGTAAAAAAAGAGGGGGATTGAGAACTGGATAGTAAGGAGTAGTGAAATCTGGGTGGACAGAGAGAGAGAGAGAGAAATACATGGAAGAAAGCTGAAAGGAAAAAAAATCAATATCCAAGATGGAAGGAAGTGAAGAAAACAAAAGGAGAGACAAGAAATGGCAGAGGGACTAGAGACCATAAAAAGAAAGCTAAGAGAAGACAGAGAAAGCAGAAGCCTCAGATCAGGACCAGCACCATCCGAGAATAAAATGGTCAAACAAAGATAGAAAAAAGTGTAATTACTCACCTATAACAGATGTTCTCCGGGGACAGCAGGAATCAGTCCTCACATATGGGTGATGTCTGCACAGACGGAGCCTATGCAGATCAACACCCCAGTTTTCAAAGAAAGCTTTTAGGATTTACACCATGCATGCGCAGTCACCTTTTCGCCCAAAGGTGCCATCTTGTTCCAGTATGATATCATAGCACAAGATGGCAAAAAAAGAAAAAAACTCCAGGGGTAGGAGGGAGGGTTGTGAGTACTGATTCCTGCTGTCCCTGGAGAACACCCGTTACATGCGAGTAACTATGCTTTCTCTGGGAACAAGCAGGAAGTCAGTCCTCACATATGGAACTCCCAAGCTACAGGCTACCGAAAAAGCCTGTAAAAGCCACAGGTGACCCAAAAAGCTGACTATGAAGGGCAGCAGGGGGCACTGATGGGCTGGAAGTCTGACACTGCAGCAGCAGCATCAAAGATACAATCCCCACTCCGGTAGCCTGGACATCACGGGTTGGAGGGAAGGAGTTGCATTATTCCCCAAAAAGGTGACGGAGTATGGCCTGGCCGAAGGCACTATCTCTCTGGGAGGTCTTTTCCAAATAGTAGTGTGCATAGAAGGTGTGCACAGAAGACCAAGTGGTGGCCTAGCAGATGTCTACTAAGGGCACTGAGCACAGGCTTCCCACAGAGGCGGCCATGGAGCGCACATTGTAAGCCATCACATGATGCTCCAGAGAGAGGCCCCACCTGTTGATAGGCTAAGGAAATGCAGCCGGTCACCCACTGTGAGAGGGTGCACTTGGAGACTGCGATCCCAAGTCAACTGGGATCAAAAGAGACAAAGAGCTGTGCTGAGCAGCGATGGGGCTGTGTTCTCTGGATGTAAAAGGACAATGCATGCTTGCAGTCCAGTGTGTGTAGGGAAGCCTCCGCCCTAGAGGAATGAGGCCTTGGGAAGAAGATGGGTAACACTACTTCTTGATTCAAGTGGAAGGCAGAGACAACCTTTGGCAAGAATTTAGGGTATGTCCGAAGGACGACCCTGTTCCTGTGGAACCTGGTGTAGGGCTTGTGCGCCACCAGGGCCTGCAGCTCACTCACATGCCTGGCTGAGATGAGCGCCACTAGGAATAGGACCTTCCAAGAAAGGTATTTGAGATGTCAGGTAGCCAGGGGGGCTATGAGCTTCCCCAACACCACATTGATGTCCCACCCCACTGGTGGCGGATGGATCAGGGGCCGCAAAATGAGGAGGCCTTGCATAACCTGGCCCACCAGAGGATTTGGTGGTGAGCCGAGATGGCACAAAGGTGAATTCTGACTGTGTTGGACTTTAGGCCAGCCCCCTGACAGATGCAATAGGTATTGTAAGAAGTCTGGCAAAGCACAGGAGAAGGGGTTAAGACCGTCTTCCGCCCACCAGTGCAAAAACCTGCGCCACTTAAAGGCATTAGCCTGTCACGTGGAGTCCTTACACGAGGCAAGCAGAACATTTTCGACCTGGAGAGGCGGTGATGCGCTATAGCTAGCCTATCAGCATCCAGGCTGTCAGGTTCCTGGCAGAGGAATCCCTGATGGTGATAGTGTCAGGGGACCTGACGTGATCCCCTGACTCCATGGATGATTCTTCCTGCCGGGACTGATTCGAAGGACACTCCTGGCCATCATCACCGGTATCGGGTCGAGGACTCCATGCTCGGGTCCTGGAGGTCTTAACCCCCTGGGCTGGGGTCGGACCTTGACCTCTGCTTCAACAAAGCCCTCGATGCATGGGGAAGGTCCTCTGAGGACAACTCACAGGCCAGATAACCTTGGGGCTCTGATCGAGCCCGGGCATGTGACGCCAAGTCACCCGACGCTGGCATCGAAGGTAGGGATTCCTCCCCTGATGCCGTTCCCGAGATAGACTTAACAGCTCCCCTTTCTGCCTTTTGCGTTCCTTCCGGGCCTTAGCTAACATCAAAGGGCAGAGCGGGCAGGAGGACACGTGGTCCATCCATTCCAAGGCATTTAATGCAGGTAATGTGGCAGTCCATGCAGGACATAGTGAGGTTGGACATGCCACACTGCTTAAATCTGCTGGTCAAAGACATAGCGGAAAAAATGAGCCCCACGAGATTAAACTCTGATGTCTCAACCAGCTAGGCTGTGAGCAAAAAACCTGTAGGACAGAAATAAAATAAAAAGGAATACTCGAGCGAAAAATATGATGCCAAGGCAAAGGACTCGGGTGGTGGAAAGGTGATTGAACCAATGAAAATAGAAGAAAAATAACTGATCAAAGGTGAAAGAAATCAATGTATTCCGGGGTGCACAAGACAGCACGTCTGCAGGGCTCCACGGAAAAAAGGAGACTGAGGCAAGATGGCACCTTTAGGCAGGAAGGTGACCGCACATGGCAGTGTAACTCCCAAAAGCTTTCTTTGAAAGCTGGGGAGTGGATCCACACGGGCTCAGTCTGCGCCGACGTCACCCATATGTGAGGACTGACTTCATGCTTGTTCCTGGAGAAAATAATTTTATCTTCAATTTAGTGAATGGACTTTGTGCTATCTTTATATTTTACACAGTATAGGGATCTGCATCTCTTTTATTTCTCTGGTGCTGCATCACATGTGGAGTCTGGCTTCTTGGGGTTTCAGTTTAATTTTTGTCTACGGGAAACAGCACAAGCACTGGCAAGTTAGATGCAAGACATTGATAAGGCAGGCAAAGGGAGAATTTGAGAAGAAGCTTGCTGTGGAAGCAAAAACAGGTAATAAAGACTTTTTCAAGTACATTCGTAGCAAAAAACTTGTGAGACAGTCAGTTGGACCATTAGATGCTAGAGGGGTAAAAGGGGCAGTAAGAGGGGACAAGACTATAGTGGAGAGACTGAATGAATTCTTTGCTTTGGTCTTTACTGAGGAAGATGTAGGTATGTTACCCATGACTGAAGTGGTATTTAAAGGTGATACTGCGGAAGGATTTAAAGAAATATTGATACACCGCGAAGATGTATTACAACTATTTGATAAACTGAAGAGCAGCAAATCACCTGGATCAGATGGTATACATCCAAGGGTTTTGAAAGAACTGAAATATGAGCTTGCAGACCTGCTATTAGTAATCTGTGAACTATCATTAAAATCATGTGTAATACCTGAAGACTGGAGGATTGCCAATGTAATGCCAATTTTTAAAAAGGGTTCCAGGGTGATCTGGGAAACTACAGACCGGTGAGCCTGATGTCAGTACCGGGAAAAATGGTAGAAACCATCATAAAGAACAAAATTTACTGAACATGTAGATAGTTATGGCTTAATGAGAGACAGCCAACATGGCTTTAGACAAGGAAGATCTTGTCTTACTAATCTGTTATATTTTTTGAAGGTGTGAATAAACAGGTAGACAAAGGTGAGTTGGTTGATATAGTGTATCTGGACTTTCAGAAAGCCTTTGACAAGGTCCCTCATCAGAGACTTTTGGCAAAATTAAAATGTCATGGGATAGGAGGCAGTGTACTACTGTGGATCAGGAACTGGTTAAAAGATAGAAAGCAGAGGGTAGGGCTAAATGGCCAATTTTCCCATTGGAAAAAGGTGAATAGTGGAGTACCCCAGGGATCTGTGCTGGGTCTGCTGCTTTTTGACATATTCATAAATGACCTGGAAAAGGGAATAATGAGTGAGCTTATCAAATTTGCAGATGACACAAAACTATTTAAAGTTGTTAAAACCCAAGAAGATTGTGGAAAATTGCAAGAGGATCTTGATAAATTGGCAGATGAAATTTAATGTGAAGAAGTGCAAAGTTATGCACCTAGGAAAGAACAACCCCAAACTATGGTTACACGATGCAAGGTTCCACATTAGGAACCACCACCCAGGAAAAAGATTTAGGCGTCATCGTGGATAACATGTTAAAACCATCGGCCCAGTGTGCAGCGGTGGCCAAGAGAGCAAATAGAATGCTAGGTATCATAAGGAAAGGGAGAATAAAACAAAGGATATTATAATGCCTCTGTATCGTTCCATGGTATGACCACACCTTGAATATTGTGTGCAATTCTGGTCGCTGTATCTTAAAAAGTATATAGCGTTATTAGAAAAGGTACAGAGAAGAGCCACCAAAATGGTAAATAGGATGGAAGGATACTCCTATGAAGAGAGGCTAAAAAGGTTAGGGCTCTTTAACCTGGAAAAGAGACGGCTGAGGGGAGATATGATAGAAGTCTATAAATTAATGAATGGAGTGGAACGGGTAAACGTAGATTGATTTGTTTATGTCATCAGAATATAAAAAGACTAGGGAACATGCAATGAAGCTACAGGGTAACTTATTTAAGACTAATAAGAGAAAATATCTTTTTCACTGAACTTGTAATCAAACTCTGGAATTTGTTACCGGAGGATGTAGTAAAAGGTGTTAGTGTAGCTGGGTTTAAAAAAGGTTTCGACAAGTTCCTAGAGGAAAGGTCCATAAACCATTATTAAAAGGGACCCAGGATATCAATGCTGGGCCCAATTCAAGCATTGTGGAACCTGTGTCTTTTGGGGAAACTGCTAGGTACGTATGACCTAGATTGGCCACTGTTGGAAACAGGATACTGGGCTTGATGGACCTTGGTCTGATCCAGCATGGTATATCCTATGTTCTTATGTTCTTAAATATTTTTACTTTTACTTTGTTATGGTCACTTATTCTGTACTTGGTGAGTTTCTGTGTTCTGAGTGTGTGATTGAGGCCAGGTGATCTGTTAACACAGAGTTTGTACATAGGGATTTGTACTGTAGTAGTGTGACTTGTTCAGCTTTTCAAATAGATGCATTCAGGGCTGGCCCAAGGGTTATAGCTGCTCCAGGCAATATTCCCAGCCTTGCCCCCACCCCCTCCCGGCCAAGCCTCGCTGCTGCCAATTCAGTCTTGGAGAAGGGGGGAGGCAGGCAGCAGGTGGTGGCAGTATTTTAAAAGCAGTGGCTTTGTTGCCCGTGTCAGGCCATGTACTTCAGTATACATCATTTTATTTATTTATTTATTTATTTACATTCTCTTATATACCGCGTTATTCTGCATCAGTGCGGTTTACATTGAACAAACTGAAATTACATTGAACAGGGCATTATAACTTGGAGATAACTATTTTACAGGGAACATGGGCTATGGAGGTTTAAGTGGCTTGCCCAAGACCACAAGGAGCACCTGTGGGACTAGAAACCCCAGTCCTTCCGGCCCAAGGTTGCTGTCCTCTAGTGGGATTTGAACCCCCGACCTTCTGGCCTGAAGTACCTTGCCACAACCACTAGGCCACTCCTCCACTCATGGCCTGTCGCTTCTGACCCCCCCCCTCCCCTTCCAACAGCAAGTTGTGTCAGAGAGGGATCAAAAATGGCAGGTCATGTGTGCTGAAATATATGTCCTGCTGCAGGCAACAAAGTAGCAGCACAAAGCCACTCACCTGGGTCGGCCACCCTAGACAGCTGCCTAGCTTGCTTAGTGGACTGGCTGGCCCTGGGTGGACGGATGTTCTAGGGCCCACTGCAGTATTTATAGAGCTACATTTTTCAGGGTAGGCCCCTTGTAGTATGAATTTTGAAAGTTTATGCTGGTATGATATGGTAGATTTGGCCTTATAGATCTTCGGTGACTTTTGTTGGGTTTTATATTAGTTCACAATATTCCTGGTACTGGAAGATGTTTGTTAGTGAGAAGACCAGAATCAGATTTTTTCTTTTTTTAATATATTGGAGCTCTGTTGGTGAATATCCTACCTCTGTTCCATATGTGCCGCTGCTGTCGCTGCCTCCGCCACCACCCATCTGGGCCATCTCCCTAGCTTGCCTAGTGGACGGGCCAGCCCTGGCTGCATGTGTGCTGTTGAGCCCCTTTTGTTTGGCATATTTAGCAGCATGTTTCTTAAGCTCTATGTGGTAATGTATGTGTTAGTCACATTACCAACGTGAGGCCGTAGGCTAACAGGGAGGCAGTGACATCCCCCTGCAGGTGCCGCATTTCATCTTAGTGCTCTTTCCGCACACCACTCACAGGTGGAGGGTCAGTCTCTCTCCAGCCATCCTTTGGTGGCTCGCTTCCTCAGAGGCCTGCTTTTGCTTAAGCCTCCAGTGCGTCCACCTGCCCCTGAATGGGATTTAAATGTGGTCTTGCAACGGCTTACTTGCCCACCATTTGAACCTATGGCTACTTGCCCTCTGCGTTTTCTGTCCTGGAAAATGCTATTTCTGGTAGTCCTCACCTCTGCTAGGCGAGTGAGTGAGCTTCAGGCCCTAGTCTCAGAGGCACCTTATACTAGGTTCTATAGGAACAGGGTTGTCTTACGGACTCACCCTAAGTTCCTCCCAAAAGTTGTCTCCTCCTTCCACCTCAATCAAGAGGTGGTTCTTCCAACTTTCTTTCCCAGGCCTCATGCTAGCCGGGCTGAGATGGTCTTGCATACCCTGGACTGTAGTAGGGCGTTGTCCTTCTACCTTGACCACCGGAGGGCTGTTCAGTTCTTCGTCTCTTATGACCCCAATAAGTTGGGGTTACCTGTCTCCAAGCGTACTTTGTCCATATGGGTAGCTGACTTGATCGCCTGGGCTTACGGGGCAGCCGGCCTCTCGTTGCAGGGTCGAGTTATGGCTCACCGTGTCAGGGCGAAGGCTGCATCAGTGGCTCACCTCCGCTCTGTTCCGTTGGTAGACATCTGCCGGGCCGCTACTTGGTCTTCAAGCCAGACTTTTGCGGCCCACTACTGTCTTGAGAGGGAGTCCCGCAGGGACAGTGCTTTCGGGCAAGCAGTACGCCATAATCTCTTTGGGGTCTAGGCAACTCCTACCCTCCGGCCCTGGTGTTGGGCTACCTGTCGGGGGCGTTATCAGAGAAGATTCTGTTCTTGCATGCTGAGGCTCTAGAGGGAGCTCATTTTTCAGTTTGGGGCCTCTGGTAGCCCTAAGCTAGGGAGTCCCATATGTGAGGACTGACTTCCTGCTTGGTCCTGGAGAAAGAGTAGTTACTCACCCGTAACAGGTGTTCTCCAGGAGCAGCAGGAATCAGTCCTCACAACCCTCCCTCCTCCCCTTGGGTTGCAGTCATATGATTTATTTTGCTATTTTTGCTGTCTTTTAGCTATGTCATCAGACTGAGCAAGATGGCACCCTTGGGCGGGAAGGGGACCGAGCATGCGTGCTGCATTCCCAAAGGCTTTCTATGAAAGCTGGGGAAATGCTCCGCACGGGGGCTCCGTCGGCGCCGACGTCACCCATATGTGAGGACTGATTCCTGCTGCTCCTGGAGAACACCTGTTACAGGTGAGTAACTACTCTTTCTTTCCACCTTTTCTTGATCTTTTCACCATCTTTCAACATGGATCCTTGAGCATCTTGTAGCATTCCAATTCAAGGCTGGAATTTTTTCTTTAACTCTCGTAGCTTTAGGAAAACCGATCTTGTTCTTCCTCTAATCGTTTCTGATTATATTTCCTTGCATGCATCATTGTACTACTTCTGCTTGTCTTGTCTTGTCTTGTCTTGTTGCTGCACATTGGAAACCTCTATTAAGTTCTGTGATTGCTCCTCTTTCTCCTCTGATTTTAGCTTCTCTGCAACTCTGGGCAATTTTCAGAGTTTCTTCGGTCATCCATTTTGGCCATTTTTGTTTTTTCAGAGCACCAAAGAAAGGGGAGAAGAAAGCCTTCTGCAATAGTACACAGGTAGAGAAATGAGAGGGGGGCAGAAACCACGCTGCCCCCCGCTCGTATCTCTACCATTTTTGTTTTTTCATCTTTTGTAGAGACTCCTCACTTTCTTCCAACATAAACTTCTTGATATCATTCCATACTCTTCTGGAGCTCTGTCATTTGTATCTAAAGCAGCAAATCGATTTTGCAGGCAGTCTTTAAATTCCAGTGATATATTCTCAAGGTTATATTTTGTTGCATTCATGAGTGGCTTGCTCTTTTTCAACGTTTGCTTGAGTTTACATGCTAGTAGTTGGTGATCTGTACCACAGTCTGCTCCAGGTTTTGTCTTTGTTGATGTTATAGAGCTTTTCCATTGTTGACTTCCAAAGATGTAGTCAATTTAGTTTTTGTACAATCTATTCGGTAAAGTCCATGTGTACAGTTGCCACTTGTATTGCTGGAAGAAGGTGTTCGAGAAGAATAGATCGTTGGTCTTGCAAAATTCTATCAGCTTTTTCTAGCTTAATTTCTATATCCAAGTCCATATTTTCCAACCACTTTGCCTTCATCTTTGTTGACAACGTTTGCGTTCCAGTCACCTATGACTATCAGGATATCCTGTTTGCATGTTCTGTCAGTTTCAGCTTGTACTTGTTGATAAAACTCATCAACTTAATCCTCTTCTGCAGCTGTTGTTGGGGCATATACCTGAATTATAGTTGTGTTGATGGGTATTCCTCGTAGACGAATAGAAATTGTGTTCACTGATTACATTGTATTTCATTATAGTTTGTATTTGTATTTGAAGCATTTACATACCGCACATCTTCTTGCAAGTTTCTTCTTGATTATAAATGCAACACCATTTCTTCTTAGTCTACTACATTGGAAACAAAAGACAATGTGATCATCAGATGCCAAGTGGCCGATGTCAGTCCATTTCCATTCGCTGACACCCAACAGATCATGTTGTACACATTCCATTTCATTCATGGCCACCTCCAACTTCCCTTAGTTGATGCTTCGTACTTTCCATGTCCCAATATGTAAAACATCTTTGCAGCTTCTGACTCTAATTTCATGCAAACCTACATCAGCAATCAGAAGTCCTGAGGGCTTTGATCCAACCACATCATAAATGCTGGCTTTATTCTGAAAAGTCTTCAGCTCCTCCTCAGTAGCCAGTTGAGTGCCTTTCGAACCGGGGGGTCTCATCTTCCAGCACTATAATGCAATTTGTTTTCTTGTGACTATCCATTGGTTTTTCATGGCAAGATAGGGAAGTAGACTGCAAGGTTTTTTTCCATGCAGGTAATTCTAGCGTTGTTGCCGTTGTCACAGAAATGTGATCCTCTGCCGCTAACACATTTTAAAATAAAGTATATTAAATTTATGCAAATGATGGCACAATGAGTCTCCACACATGGCCCACATCATCCTCAGGCCACCTCTGGGGGGGGGAGTTGCGAGGTGGGGGGGAAGCAGAAACCTCAGATTGGGAACAGCATGATCAGAAAATAAGATGGTCAGACAACAAAGGTAGAAGGGAATTTTATTATCAGTTTAGTGATTGGACTTGGTGCTATCTTTATAATTTATACAGTACATGGAAATGCATCTCTTTTTTTTCCTCTGGTGTTGCACTGTATGCAGAATCTGACTTCTTAGGGTTGCAGTTTAATTTTAATATACATATGTTTATTTTTAGGCTATGGTCACTTATTTTGTACTTTGTGAAGGCCTATATTCTAAATGTGTGAGCAAGGCCAGGTGTTCTGTTAAGATGGAGTTTGTACATAGAGATCTGTACTGTAATAATCTGAATTGTTCGGCTTTTCATGTTCCAGGGCCCGCTACAGTATTTACAGTGATGCTTTTTGGGGTAGGCTCCTTATTTGCATTTTTGGAAGTTGATGCTGGTATGGTATGGTAGATTTACTCTATAGATCCTCAGTGACTTTGTTGTAGGGTTTTGGATTAATTAACAATATGCCTGGTACTGGAGAATTATTTTTTAATATATTTAAGTGTCTATTCTGTTCTGCTATTCCCCCCTGCCGTCTCCATTATCAGCCTCCCCGTATGAACAAAGTGTTTGTAAAGAGAGGCTTAGATGGGGGCGGGAGGAGGCATTCCGGAGGCAGGACGGGGCATGGACGGTCCATGACCCCGGACCTACAGGGTCATTCTGAGGTCTACCCTGTAGGTCCAGGGTCGGCAAACTCGATAGGGGACTTATTCCACCTCGGAAGTGGAATACGTCCCCCGTACAACAGGCCCGGGAAGCATCAGATAGGTGAGGTCATGGGAGGCCAGATCGGGGGTTAGGCTGCGGGGAAAAAAGATTGTGGTCGGTGGCCGGGAATCGTGGCTCCTGAATGGAGCCTGACTGAGGTAGCCAGGCAGGTAGCTGTGCCTGCAGGCCAATTGGCATTGGATCCCAGCCTGCATGTACAGCTCCTAGACCCAACTCTGATCCTGCTGGGCATGTCTAGCCCCCACGGGACCAGAATCGGGTCTGCCTCTGGGCGTCCCGATTCCAATTGGATGCACAGGGGCCTGGACGCACACATTGAAATGTGCCTCTTAGTTCTGTGGGTGAATGTCCAAGTTCTGCTCTGCACCCATTGTCGAGGGAGGGAATTCTATAAATGCAAAATATATGTTCAAAAAGAAAAGGAAGAACCATTACATAGTTTATAACAGCAAAATGAGTTATAATTTGGTGTTATAAACTATGCTGTGGTTCTCACTCACTCTTTTAGTTCCTTGGTGCGTGAATATCTTGCATTTTCTCCACATTATCTAATTGGCTTTTTGGTTTGGTTCAGTCCCTGACTGGAGTTTTGAGGAAGGCCTGCCCCGGGGAGATGGGGGGGGGGGGAGGGGGATGCCATCTCATCCCTCACCTCAGGCAGCAGATTGCCTTGAGCCGCCCCTGTTGCTAGCATCCACCAATCTATTCCAGGGAAGGAAAACCTATACAAACAAATGTATTGGGCCCCACAGTGTGATATAAATACATTTTAAAACTCCCATAAATAGGGCCAGTGTGGTCTGATTGCAGGGAAAACAGGAAGAGGAGGGGGCAGCAGGTTAAGAAATGGTGCTCACCTACTCCTGCAGAGAGAAGGTACTTGAGAGTGGGAAAATAACCGATCTCTGTGAGCAGGGGTGGCTCTGCCCCCGCTCCCCCCACCAATTCTTCTCTGCCAGCAGCTCACTTACCAGGACAAAAGTCTGCCTTGGGGACCATTGATTTACACCTTTGAGAGGACCCCTCTTCAACATTTGGGTCCTAGGCAAAGGCTTCATTTGTCTATTCTTTCATCTTGCTCCGCTCCCCTCCCCTCCAGTAACCTCTATTGTTCTGTTTCTTCCCGCTCCATCACCTTTCCAATTTCCTCTCCACATATAGTTATTTGACCTATGTATCAAATGCCCTGAGAAAAGAATCAAACCCAGGAACGTGCCCTCTTATTAGAAGGCGTAACAGGGGCTCTCTTATCAAAAGTAGAGGAACTGGTACAGATAAACAACCTTTTCTTATCTCTACATATTGATGTCAAGGTTGAAAAGACTTTAAAGCCTGTGGTGTTAGACCAAGCAGAACTCCCAGCACTGATAAGGGCTGATAAGAGTCTAGTTCTGCAAGCTGCCTGCCTGTCTCCCAATAGAAATCTCTCTCGCCCACAGGGGGGACCCTTCTGAAGCATAACACAGTGCTGTGGGGCTTACACAGCTATTGATCACTGTCTAATTATTAGCTATGGTAAATGGGCGTGGGGGTGGAAAGGAGGGGTAAACACTTGCATGGGGCATTCATTTGTTTTAGTTGAGTTATTTACACTTGTACAAGCAGAAAAGGATAAATCACAACATAGTACTCATTAGTATCCAGCCTCTTATGTCTGTAAATCTAATACTCAAACACATATAAAGACTGGGTTTTACAGGTCTGCTTCCACTATAAGAACCCATTTGGCTCAAGAGTTTTCATCATGGACTAGTTAAAGAGGAAGGAAGTAGAGAACAAAGGTTAGTTTGGTTGGCCAAAGAGGTGTTCTGTTGCCCCTTGTTAAGGTGGTCAGAGAGTCTATTTTTCTTCACTGAAATAAGTTAGAGAATATAGTTAGTCATGGTTTAATGCAAAAAAAAAAAGAACTGACATGAATTTAGCCAAGAAAGTCTTGTCTCACTAATCTATTTATACCTTCAAAAAAATATATAATGAACATGTAGATAAAGGTGAGTCTGTTTGATACAGTGTATCTAGATTGTCAGAAAGCCTTTGACAAGGTCCCTCCTGACAGATTCTTGAGGGAAATAAGTCATGGGATAAGAGGGTAGTGGACTATAGTGGACTGGAAACTGGCTAAGAAGCGAAGTTACTTACCCGTAACAAGATAGGGTAAGTCAGTCACATTGGTGACATCATTCAACCGCACCAAGATGGAAGTACTCTCTCTCTCTCTATCCAAAGGCCCGCCCCTAGTTGGCCAGTGCGTCACAAACTGAGCCCTTGCTGCTATGAGGCAGGCGGGAACGTGTGGCTGACTTATCCTGCTGTCCACTGGGGACTCCTGTTACAGGTAAGTAACTTTGCTTTCTCCTAGGAAAAGCAGGATGAGTCAGCCACATTGGTGCCTCCGCAGCTGCAATTCACTGTGGTAGGTGGGGGGAGGCCATAGCTGGTAGGCAGGATGCGATAGATGGAGAATGACGACAGATGACAGGGTCTTAGGAAGGGCGTTTATTGACGGGAATGCTTAAACAAGAGCAGTGCAATGTGTGCCCGAACAGCAATGGGAACGAGTGCAGTGCTATGTGTGCCCGAATAGCAATGCAAACGAGAACAGCAATGGGAACGAATGCAGTGCAGTGCAGTGCACAAAGAACAGTAGCGGGTGCAAGAACAGCAACAATAACAGCAAAACACGGTAAACACAAGTAGACATGCTGCATGCATTGCAACAGTGTGCAACGTGTGTCAACAGTGAGGTAGTAGACGGTGCATTAACGGTGAGGTAGTACACATGGCGTGCCATGTGCCACACAAAGCAATGTCCCAAGAGATAGTGCAAACAGTACAAGGTATGGAGAGGTAGTGCAAGTAGTACAATGCCCAGGAGAGTCCAGCGTTGGGTCCAGCTTAGAGATCCAGGGCCTCTGCTGTGTCTAGGATCGCCTGGCCGAAGGAAGCGTCTGCTTGCGCTGTGAGGTCGAGAGAGTAGTGCTTCTGGAATGTATGCAGGGAGGACCACGTAGTGGCTTTGCGGATGTCGGCCACTGGTATTGGGCGCAAGTTGGTGATGGTGGTGGCCAGCGCCCTGAGCTGATACACATTTATCCTTGGTGTGGCTTGGGCACCTGCCTGCTCCAGGCAGAAGGCTATGCAGGTGGAGATCCACAGTGAAAGAGTCCATTTGATGACAGGGCAGCCCAGTTTATTGGTGTCATAGGAGCCAAAATGTTGTGTCCCCTTCTGCTGGGGGGCCATCCAGTGCAGATAGATATGTAGGGCAATCCAGGGTGTGGAGTCTCTGCTCCTCAGGGGAGGGGTGTGGCTCCTGGTGGAAACATGGGAGCTCAATGGTCTGGTTGACGTGAAAGGCAGACACTACCTTAGGGATGAACTTGGGGTGCATCTGGAGGATGGCCCGGTCGTGGGAGATCAGCATGTATGGTGGGTGAGCCACTAGGGCCTGTAACACACTGATCCATCTGGCCAATGTGATCGCTATTAGGAAGAGAATTTTCTAGGAGACATATTTCAGCTCCACTGACTGAAGAGGTTCAAAGGGTGTCCATGTCAGCTGGTTAAGGACGCTGTTAGAGATTCCAATGGGGCACAGGGCCCAAATTGGTGGGCAGAGATTAGATAGTCCTTTCATAAAGCGGGTGACTATTGGCAAAGTTACTGTGGAACAGCCTCCTGGTCGGCCATGGAAGGCCATGGTCGCTGAGAGGTGTATATGGGTGGACTGTGTCTTGAGGCCTTGGTGGAAAAGGTAGGTGAGGTATTGGAGGACCTGTGCCACTAGGCAGGTGAAGGTGTCCAGTTGTCGTGGCATGCATCAGGCGCAGAAACACGCCATTTTAGACTAAGACTTTCTCGTCAATAGGCGTCTAGCCGCTAGTATCACCTGTTGTACCTCGGAGGGCAGGTGGAGAGGCGAAAGCATTACCCTTTCAATTTCCACACTGTCAGGGCTAATGCCTGCAGATTGGGGTGGAGGGTATCCCCGCCATCCTGAGTGATGAGGTCCGGCACCAGGGGAAGTCACTCCGGGGGGGACCAGGGCAAGGCAGCGAAGATAGGGGAACCACACCTGATGCAGCCAGTGGGGTGTGATGAGGATTGCTTATGTTCTGTCCGAGACGATCCGCTGTATGGTCATTAAGATTAGTAGGGAGGGGGGAAAGGCATACACTAGTGACCACTTCTTCCATGACATGTCGAAGGCATCTGCAGTGATCCTGTGGGTGGATGAGTGTTTTGAGCAAAAGAGAGTGCACTTCATGTTCTCCTTGGTGGCGAACAGGTCAACCAGTGGTTGCCCCCACCATCGGAAGATGGAGGCTGCTACCTGAGTGTTGAGGGTTCATTTGTGTGGGTTCAGCTGCCAGCTGGTTCAGCAATCCAAGAAGGTAGGAGACCCATAGGAAGCAATGCTTGTCCAGGGCAAGGCCCCAGAATTTGAGGGCCTCCATGCAGAGGTTACGGGAGCCCTTTCCCCCTTACTTATTAATGTAAAACATGGCCACCTGGTTGCCTGTTTGGATCAGAACTGTCTTGCCAGAGATGAGGGCCTGAAAGGCCCCGAGGGCATATTGTATTGCCCTGAGCTCTACCAGGTTGATATAAAACGTCTGCTCCTTTGCCATCCAGTCCCTTGGGTGTGAAGGCATAGGCAGTGAGCTCCCCAGCCCATTGGTGAGGCATCAGTGGTGATGACCAGCTGGTGGGTGGACTGCTGGAGTGACTTGCCATGTGTCAGGTTCTCCCTGCAGGCCCACCAGTGCAGAGAGTCCATTAGTGCCACATCCAGAGGAATGGACGTAGATAGGAGCTGCGAGTGCTGATTCCAATGAGTGTACACTACAAGTGGCACATGTGTAGCTTCAGCAGGGGTAACACCTGTGCAGCTGCTGCCATGTGGCCTAGGAGGTGTAGCAGGTTCAGTGCAGTAGTACGTTTGGTGGATGAAATACTCATAGTCAGATTGATGATGGCATCCTTCCAGTGCAGTGGGAGGAATGCCCTGGATTAAACTGTATTGATATCCGCACCAATGAACCCCAGATGCTGGGAGGGGCGAAGGTGGGAGTTCTGTTGGTTCACGAGGAAACCCAGGGAAGCCAAGAGCTGTGAAGGCCTCGTGAGACGACGGGGCAGGGATCAGCCAGTCATCGAGTTATGGGAATACGCAGATACCCTGCTTGCATAAGTATGCGGCCTCCACTGCAACACACTTGGTGAACACACTGCAGTGCGGGGGAGAGGCTGAAGGGGAGAACCCTGTACTGGTAGTGCTTCCCCAGGACTTGGAAGTGCAGATATTTCCTGTGCTCCATGTGAATGGGAACGTGCGTATAGGCATCCTGCAAATCCAATGAGGTCAGCCACTCGCTGGGCTGGATGAGAGGCAGAATGGATCCCAGGGAGTGCATCCTGAATTTCTCCCTGATGATGAACTTGTTGAGGTGCCTGAGGTTGAGGATTGGGCAGATGCCACTGGACTTCTTAGGGACCAGGAAGTATCTGGAATAGAAGCCAGTGTTGATTTTGTTGTGTGGTACAGGTTCTATCTCGCTGGAGACCAGAAGGAAGAGAAGTACCATCACCATAGTGAGGAGTGAAGGTGGAGGTGTCACGTTGGAGGGCAGACAGCATTGCAAGGGAGGGGTAAAGAATCTGATGCAGTACCCCTCCTTGATAATCTGCAGGACCCAGTTGTCCATTGTGATGGATTCCCATGTGTGTAGGAAGGCTATTAGGTGGTCCCCCGTGAGGAGGTTGGCCGCAGTATTCTTGTCAAAAGGACAGGTTGGCCTTCCCTGTGCCAGACTGCATGGTTTTTGCTGTCTCTGTTCCTGCTGACACTGTTTCAAGCAGTAGGAGTTCTGGTAGGACTGTTGCTTGTATCGTGGGGATTGCCACTTGCGATAGGAGTTGTAAGAGTTATGACACCTTGTGGAGTAGGATTTCTGGTGGTAGATACCTTTGCGGTTGAAGGAGATATGCTCTAGACCCTCCTCCGCGAGGATCTGTAGAGTGGTGCAGTGGTCTTTCATATTATTGACAGTGTCAGTCACCTTGTCCCCAAAGAGCATGTCACCCATGGGTATCTTCTGGTAGACCGGATGATCGCAGCCAAGTGAGATGGTGGGCAGAGATAGCAGGTCCCGTGATGCGGCCAGCTGCATCAAAGGCGTCGAAGGCTGCCCGGACTTGGTGTTTTGTATACTCCTCAAGATCCATGAGGGATGCAATGATGGCTGTCTGCACTTCCTGGCCATGGGTCGAAATGGTGGTCTTAAGGTTTCCAATGAGAACATCTTGGCAAAGGGTGTGCTGGAGTTGGTGGGCAGCTATCCTTGCGCCCAGCATGGCCCCTTGGAAAACTCTTCTCCCTACGTTGTCGAGAGGTTTGTGGTCCTGCCCCAGTGGATTGTTGGTGTGAGTGCGGGCAGACTTGGCACACTTGAAGGCTGACTCCACCACGATCGAGTGGTGTGGAAGCTGTGTTTTGTCGAATCCTGGGCAGGCTTGTACTGAGTACTTAGGTAAGCTTCTTGGAGGAGGCAGGTCTGGAGGCGGGGTGCTGACACAGTGAAGTCAAATTCTCATGCAGCAAGGGGTGTACCGGGAGCAGCGCCACCATTCTGGGTGTTTTGAGGAACTTGAGAGCCACTTGTGTTTCATCCCACTGGTCTACGTTGGTTGCAGGTGTGATGGCAAGGGCAGTCATGATCTTTCGTAAAAATTTAGGGTAGGTCAAGTCCTCCGGTGCGGCAGGAGGGGGATGAGCGGTGGGTGTTCCCTCTGTTGCTGTCATTGTGGGGTCATCTCCAGAGGCTTTGGACCCTTGGGCTGTCACCTCCTCCTCCTTGTTGGTTATCCCCATAGGACTCTGGGATTGACGGATTGAGGGTCCTGGGAAGGAGTCCCTAGATGATGAGAGCAAAGGCTCGGATGGGGAAGCTGAGACATGATTCGCTGTGCAGTGCTGGCTGCTGCCGGAAGTCCCAGATGTGTGTGTCTGCATGGTAAAGGGTCCTGGGTCAGATGTGCATGCTGCAGCAATGGTGGCAGGCAGGGTTGCTGACCAGTGCTGGAAGAAGCTGGAGAAAAGCTATAGAAATTCAGCTGGTCCTCTTGGGCCCTGAGGTGGTAGTCCTGCTCCTGGGGAGGGGAGGAGTATGTCTTCCAGCTGCCCAATGGGTTCCTTTGGCAGAAAGTGGTGCTCTCTGGTCTGGGAGAAAAGGAGAGACTGTGGTTATGCCTGTGCTTCTTCTGGCGGTGTGCAGGGTTTAGAGAGCTGCTGCTGCTGTTCTTGTATCCCCCACTCCTATGGTGTTTGCCGTGATCCTTGTGATCCTCCCCACAATGACCCTGACTGCTCTGATGCTTGTGCTGGCTATGGGGGCTGTGCTGGTGTCGGGGCCACTGATCGGGGCTGCAGGAGTCTTTGCAGCGTTGGGTGCAATGTGATGCTGAAGAGGCTGGCAGCACCGATAAGTGAAGCTCTGCGCCATCAGGGCCAATCAGCACTGAGGAGGCGTGGCTTGCATCCCACTGGCCAAACGGCGCCGGAGAGGAGGGCTCAGGCAAGATGGCAGCAGAGAAAGCATGACTGAGGGCCAGAGCAGGCTGGGTTCCCATGCTGCGAGTTCCAGTGCTGCACTGGAGGCCAGAGAAGCAGCTGTGGGAGCGGCGGGCACTTCCACGGGAAGCAGGCACAGCGTAGGATTGCAGCCGGGAACAGAAGGCAGAGCAGCAGATGACAACTTGCTTACGTTTGCTGTTGGGGATCCGGCCATGCGGTTTGAAGGTTTCTTTGCTGGTGAGGAGGCCTGGGAAAGAAATTCTCAGAGAGCATGGCCGCAGGACTTTCTCGCTCTGGGGGACATTCGTGCACAGAGAGAACAGTCTTCAACTTGGTGGTCCTTACCGAGGCAACGAAGGCAGCGATCATGTCCGCCTGAGATGCTCATTTTATGATCGTACTTCTTGAAGCCCAGCTTCGGCATGTTGCAGGTAATTGACAATTTAAAGTCTTTCTTGCTATATTCTCTTTTCTTGTCGAAGTAGTACGGATGAGAGAGATCCGTCTTGCAGGCAAGTCGGAAGAATTGAAACTGGCCAGCTGCTCTGCCTGTTTTCAACAGTGATCAAGCCAAGTCATAAGTACCTGTCAGATTCTCAAAAGATTCCATGCTATTGTCCAATAGGTACAGTAAGCAGAGGATTTACCCTGTCCTCTTTAATAATGGTTTATGGATTTTTCCTCTAGGAACTCATCCAAACCTCTTTTAAATCCAGCTGCACTAACAGCTTTTACTGCATCCTCTGGTAACGAATTGCAGAGTTTGATTATGCATTGAGTGAAAAAATATTTTCTTGGATTAGTCTTAAATGTGCTACACTGTAGCTTCATTGTGTGTCCCCCCTAATCTTTCTACTTTTTGAAGGAGTAAACAACTGATCTACATTTACCTGTTCTACTCCATTCATTATATTATAGACCTCCATCATATCTCCCCTCAACCATCTCTTTCCCAAGGTGTAGCACCCTACCCTTTTAAATCTTTCCTAATAATGCTATATCCTTTTTAAGATATGGTGACCAGAACTGCACACAATATTCAAAGTGTGATCGTACAATGGAGCAATACAGAGGCATTATAATATCCTTCATATTATTCTCCATTCCTTTCTTTCTTTATTTAGCTGTATTTATATCCCACTTTTCACTGGGTCAAAGCGGTCAATTGGGGGATACATTTAACACGAGGGGATATGAGACACATACGCTAATACTTACAGGGAACATGGGCAATGGAGGGTTAAGTGGCTTGCCCAAGACCACAAGGAGTGCCTATAGGACTAGAAATCCCAGTCCCTCCGGCCTGAGATTGCTGTCCCCAGGTGGGACTTGAACCCCCGGCCCTCCAGCCTGAAGTACCTTGTCCTAACCACTAGACCACTCCTCTCTTTATGATTCCTGGCATTATATTTGCTTTCTTGGCCGCCGCTGCACACTGGGCAGAAGGTTTCAACGTATTATCCACAATGATGCCTAAATTCCTTTCATGGGTGGTGGTTCCTAATGTGAAACCTTGAATCGTGTAACCATAGTTTGGGTTGTTCTTCCCTAAGTGCATAACTTTGCACTTGTCCACATTAAATATCATCTGCCGTTTTGACACCCAGTCTCCCAATTTATTCTCTTGCAATTTTCTACAAATCTCTTGTGTTTTAACAGCTCTGAATAATTTTATGTCATTTTCAAATTTGATCACCTCACTCATTATTCCCATTTCCAGGTCGTTTATGAAGATGTTAAAAAGCAGCGGACCCAGCACAGATCCCTGGGATACTCCACCATTTGCCTTTCTCCATTGAGAAAATTGGCCATTTAGCCCTACCCTCTGCTTTCTATCTTTCAACCAGTTCCTAATTCACAATAGTACACTGCCTCCTATCCCATGGTTTTTTAATATCCCCAGGAGTCTCTCATGAGGACTTTGTCAAATTCTTTCTGAAAATCCAGATATAGTGTATCAACTGGCTCATCTTTATCTACATGTTTATTCACACCTTCAAAAAAATGTAAGAGATTGGTGAGATAAGACTTTCCTCTGTTAAATCCATGGTGTTTTTATTCCATTAAATCATGACTATCTACATGTTCAGTAATTCTGTTATTTATAAAGGTTTCTACTATTTTACCCACAGGGGTGACTCAAGGCAATCTGCTGCCTGAAGCAAGGAATGAGATGGCGCCCCCTCTCCCCCATCAGGGCCGGCCCGTCCATTGAGCAAGAATGTTTTTTGCACAGGGCCCCACGTTTCAGGGGGCCCCGCGCAAAAAACATCTTGCATCAGCCCAGCTAGGTTAAAAAAATACAAACCGGCTGCTGCTGCCGCTGCCGTCGTGACAGCGGCAGAATCAAGCATCCCTCGGGGCCCCCCTGCCCTGCAGAGTCCTCCTTGCAGCCTCAGTGTTGGCTGTCAGAGCCGCGTGAAGAGAGAGAGAGAGCGCGCGCGCTTCTCTTTCTCGCGGCTGTTAATCCCATCTGATTTCCCAATAGCCCCGCAGCGGGATTAACAGAGCCGCGAGAAAGGGAAATTCTCCCTTCGCGCGGCTCTGAAAAGCCCGCGCTGAGGCCGCATGGAGGACTCTGCAGAGCAGGGGGGGCCCCCGCGGGATGCTCGAATCTGCTGCTGCCATGGCAGCAGCAGCAGCGGCAGCAGCAGCCGTTTTTTTTTTAACCTAGCTGGGCTGATGGGGGGGAGGGGGTTAGGACTGGTAATGGGCGATGGGGGGGCTAATAATGGTAGTGGGCTGTTGGGGGGGTTAGGACAGGTAATGGGCTATGGGGGGGCTAAGACTACAAGTGGGCTGATGGGGGGTTAGGACTGGTAATGGGCTATGGGGAGGGGCTAAGACTACGTGGGATGATGGGGGGGTTAGGACAGGTAATGGGCTATGGGGGGACCTATGGGGGGCTAAGACTACAAGTGGGCTGATGAGGGCATTAGGACTGGTAATGGGCTATGGGGGGGGGCCTAAGACTGAAAATGGGGTGATGGGGGATTAGGACTGGTAATGGGTTATGGGGGGGCTAGGACTGGAAATGGGCTGATGGGGGGGGTTAGGAATAGTAATGGTCTATGGGGGGTTAGGACTGGTAATGGGGTGATGGGGGGGTTAGGACTGGAAGTGGGCTGATGGGGGGCTAGGACTGGTAATGGGCTGGGAGGGTTGCTAGGACTGGAAATAGGCTAAGTGGGAGGGGGGCTTGAACTGCAAATAGCTGATGGGGACAGGGGCTTGGAATGGAAATGGGCTGAGTGGAAGGGGGCTTGAACTGCAAATAGCTGATGGGGAAGGGGGCTTGGAATGGAAATGGGCTGTGAGGGGAGGGAGTTAGGACTGGAAATGAGCTGAGTGGGGGGGCGAGGACAGGGGGGGCTAGGACAGGAAATGGGCTGATGGAAGGGCTAGGATAGGACTGTAAATGGGCTGTTGGGGGTGCTAAGATTGGAAATGGGCTGTGGTGGGGGCTTGGATTGAAATGGACTCATGGAGGGGCTAGAACTGGAAGTAGGCTCATGGGGGGCTTGGATTGGAAATGGGCTGAGTGGAAGGGAGCTAGGATTTGACATGGGCTGATGGTGGGGCTAGGAAAGGACTAGAAATGAGCTGATGGGGGGGGGGGACTGGGATTGGAAATGAGCTGATGGAGGGACTCGGATAGGACTGGAAATGGATGGGGGAGCTAGGACTGGAAATGGGCTGATGGTGGGGCTAGGATAGGATTGGAAATGGGCTGATGGGGGGCTAAAACTGGAAATGGGCTGATGGGGGGCTAGGACTGGTAATGGGCTGATGCAGGGACTAGAAGGGAGCGGAGGCTGGGTGGGGCTGGAACTAGAAGGGAGCTGATGTTGGGGGAGGATTAGAATTGGATGGAGCTGGGATAGTGAAATGGAGAGGGAAAAATATTTTGTGTGGGAGGGAAGACAAATCTACAATTGGCCGGATATTGGGAGAGTAAGTGGGGATTGAGGATGGAGGGGTAAAATTTGAGTGGATGAAATAGGAATGAGGAAAGAGCGAAAGATTAGTATGTTAAAGCAGATGTAGAGAAAGAATGGAAAAAAACTAGAAGAGAGAAGAAAGGACAAATGGACAGCAGACGATAGAGAGTTAGCAAAAGACACAAAGAAACCAGAAGAAAGTGGCTGGAGCAATTGCCACTGAAAAAAATGCACAAAAGTAGAAAAATATCTCTTTATTTTGAATTTTTTAACTGGAATATGTCAGCTCTTGGAAATGTGCATCATTAACGTCTGCGCTTTGTTTAGTATAAGAGGAAATTAATTTCTGGTTTTATTTCTACAGTGTTGTACATTCCAAGTTTGGCTTTTGGGGTTCTCAGTTTAATTATTGTCTTCCTGTTTCTAAATTGTGATTCTTTGTTTGGTGATGGTCTATGTCAGTGATGGCTAACCTTTTTGAGCCCGAGTGCCCAAACTGCCGCACAAAACCAAAGAATTTCCTCAAAGTGCCAGCACGTCAATTAAACCTTAACAACAATATTTTAGAGCCTTATAATGATGTTCCAGATCACCCATTTTGGGCAAGGATACTGGGGCGTTACAAATTACACAACACTTGTCTTTCACCATGATGAAGAAGTAGTCCATTTCCCATTCATCATGAAAGTGGTAGGTTTTGCTCTTCTTTGGAACCCAGCTCCCGCGCGGGTCCTATAATCTCGCGAGAGGACGGCGCACGAGCCCTAGCGTGCAGCTTCTCGGCAAGAGGCGCGCAGAAGCTCCGACCGGAAGGGGAAGCGCGGGGCCGGGCTGGGGCCTTTCTCCTAGCACAGGGGTCTGCAACCTTTAAGACATAAAGAGCCACTTGGACCCGTTTCCGAAGGGAAAAAAAAAAACTGGGAGCCGCAAAACCATTGCGACATTTAAAACAAATCTAACACTGCATATATTGTTTCTTACAGTGTACCATCATAATCACAATCACAATCATAGCCTGAGGTAAATATGAGGGCCCAAATGTAATCCACATTATAAATATATTATTATATTATTGTCACTTTTCTTTTAATATTTTTTTGACCCCCCTCAGAACTACTTTTCATAGAAAACGTTAAATTTACTTACCGTATTTTCCGGCGTATAAGACGACTGGGCGTATAAGACGACCCCCTACTTTTCCTGTTAAAATATAGGTGTTTGGCCTATACTCGCCGTATAAGACTACCCCTCTTCCAGCGCACACCAAAAAAAATACGCCGGAAAATACGGTTAATTAATCACAACAAGTAACAATATTTGATTTCAAAATTATGATGATTTTGTAGTCAAATCACTAATATGAAATAAAATTATTTTTTCTACCTTTGTTGTCTGACCAATTTATTCTCTGATCATGCTGGTCCCGATCTGAGGCTCTGCTTTCCTGTCTTCTCTTAGCTCTGTTTCTGTGGTCTATGGTCCATCTGCCATTTCTTATCTCTTCTTTCGTTTTCTTCACTTCTTTCCATCAGCCTATTTCCAGTCCCAGTAACCCTCCCCAGTATCAGCCCCTTTCCAGTCCTCACTCCCAGTACCTTCCAATATCAACTTGCATTCCCATGATTGCCACTGGTGTCCATTCCCTTCCAGTCCCCCTCCTTCCCCACTGACCAGTCCCTTCTAGTACAAATACCATGGCAGCCCCTCTCAGATCCACTCCCTTCCAGTTCCATTCTCCCATCCCCTCGCATCAGCCCATTTGTAGCCTTAGCCCCCAGTTTTCTTCCAGGGCCAGCAGCTCTATCCTCCCCTCCCCACAATCAGCCCATTCTCAGTCAAAGCCCCCCAATCAGCTCACTTCCAGTGCTAATCCCCCCTCAACCCCATTACCAGTGCTAGCCTCCCCTAATCAGCCCAATACCACCAGTCCTACCCCCCCCATCACCAGTCCTATCCCCCCATCAGCCCATTTCCAGTCCTAACCTCACCGATCAGCTCATTTCCAATGCTAGCCGCCCATCGGTCCATTATCAGTCCTTCCCCCCTATCATCCCATTACCCGTCCCAACCCCCCCCCCTTGATCAGTCCATTCCCAGTCCTAGCCTTCAACCCATTACCAGTCCTAGTCCCCTCCATCTGCCCATTACCAGTGCTAGCTCCCCCATCAGCCCATTATAATCCTAAGCCGCAATGTCTCTCGCCTCTCTCCAGCATTTATCCCGTCTGTCCAGTATGTCCCTGTCTCTCCCCTTTGTGCATGCCAGCCCCCCTCCCTCCATGTCAGCCCCCGTCCTTCCATCTGTCCATGTCAGCTCCCTCCCTCCCTCCCTGTCAGCCCCACTGTCCATGTCAGCCTCCCTCCATGTCAGTCCCCCCTCTGTCCATGTCAGCCCCCTCCCTCCATCTATCCCTCCTTCCATGTAAGCCCCCTCCCTCCATCCATCCATATCAGCTCCCTCCCTCCATGTAAGCCCCCCTCCTTCCATCCATCCATAACAGCTCCCTCCCTCCATGTAAGCCCCCCTCCTTCCATCCATCCATATCAGCTCCCTCGCTCCATGTAAGCCCCCCTCCTTCCATCCATCCATATCAGCTCCCTCCCTCCATGTAAGCCCCCCTCCTTCCCTCCATCCAGATCAGCTCCCTCCCTCCATGTAAGCCCCCCTCGCCCCATGTCGATGGTAGCCCCCCCCTCTCCCCCCATGTCGATGGTAGCCCCCCCCCCTCTCCCATGTCGATGGTAGTCCCCCCCCCTCTCCCCATGTCTTCCTCCCTTCGTCTGCAGCCGCGGCTCCCTGCCTGTTAGGGAACCGCGGCTGTGCTTGTAAAATCGTTGCGGAGCCCTTCCTGTCTTGACGGGCTCCGTGCAGCATTGTCCCGCCTCTAAAGGAAGTTGTACTTACAACTTCCTTTAGAGGCGGGACAATGCTGCACGGAGCCCGTCAAGACAGGAAGGGCTCCGCAACGATTTTACAAGCACAGCCGCGGTTCCCTAACAGGCAGGGAGCCGCGGCTGCAGACGAAGGGAGGCAGACACCTGTCCTAGCGGACCTTCCCGCGTGCCAGCTGCAAGGCCTTCGCGTGCCACAGCTGGCACGCGTGCCATAGGTTCGCCATCGCTGGTCTATGTTCTGCATGTGTAACTGAGCTGAGGTATTCTGTTTATATAATTCCTATTTGACATTGCCACTTGTTCTCGTTCCCCAGTAGGTAATGTATTATTGTTCTCTGAAATGTATTGGTTTAATATTTGCAGCGTTGCCTTTTGATAGGTAGGGTATGGTGCTTTGTGAGTTCTGGTAGTGCTGTTAGGATATAGCGGGTTTGCTATGGGTTCTAAATGGGCAGTGTTTGTAGTAGTTCCTAATGTGCCTGGCGGTTGGTACTGGATTATAGTAATGTAGAAATCTTTTAGTCTTTCTTTATCCATATACTCATTAAGAGGCATGTTTACTAAAAGTTAGTGTATGGTAACATTATGCAAATATTTATGCAAATGAGGCCCCGCACCGAGTCTCCGCACATGGCCCCGCACCCCCCTTGGGCCGCCCCTGTCCCCCATAGTGTGTGTGGGGGGGGGGGCTTTCTAAAAACTCCAGTCAGGCACTGAACAAAACCAAAAAGCCGATTAGATAATGTGGAGGAAATGCAAGATGTTTGCACACCAAGGAACTAAAAGAGAGAGCGAGAACCACAGTGCAGTTTATAACATCAAATTATAACTAATTTTTATTTTGTTATTATAAACTGCATTATAGTAATTGTTTTTTCTTTTTGAACATATATTTTGCATCCACAGAACCCCCTCCCTCAACAGTGAGTGCAGAGCAGAACTAGGACATTCACTCACAGAACTCAGTATCTTAAATAATCTGATTCTGATCATCTCACTAACATTCTCCAGTATCAGGCATATTGTGAACTAATACAAAACCCTACAACAGTCACTGAGGATCTACAGAGCAAATCTACCATACCATATCAGCACCAACTTCCAAAACTCACATAAGGAGCCCACCCAAAAAAAGCATCACTATAAATACTGCACTGGGCCCTGAAACATCCAATACTTATTTGAAAAGCTGAACAATTCAGATTACTACATTACAGATCCCTACATACAAACTCCATGTTAACAGAACACCTGGCCTTGGTCTCGCATTCAGAACACAGACCCTCACCAAAGTACAGAATAAGTGACCATAACCTAAAAATAAACATGTAGATAAAAATTAAACTGCAACCCAAGAAGCCAGATTCTGCATACAGTGCAATAACAGAGAAATAGAAAGAGATGCATTTCCCTGTACTTTATAAAATATAAAGATAGCACCAAGTGCGATCATTAAATTGAAAATAAAATTCTCTTCTACTTTTCTTGTCTGACCATTTTAGTCTCAAATCATGCTGGTCCCAATCTGAGGTTTCTGCTTTTCTCCACCTCCTAGTGCCCCCTCCCCCCACTTACTTCCTCCCAGGGGCAGCATGAAGGCGATGCAGGGCCATGTGTGGAGATTCGTTGCAGCATTATTTGCATAAATTTAGTTTATTTTAAAATGTATGCGCCACCAATCTAAAATCCTGTGTGGCTTCCAAACATATACATGCAATTTAGTAAAGCAGATGTTACAATAAAACAAACATAATAATAAAATATTACATTTGATTAATGAAAAGCCACTTACACAGCCCCTCCTCCCTAATCAAGCCATTATCAGTATCTGCACATTAGATTAATTTTGCTATGACCAGATTATTGATGAGTAGAGAAGATATAAAATGAGATAGACTAATCCTGGTAGCCATGAATTCAAACACTGGATTGGATTGTGCTGTGCTAGAGCTGGAAAGGTCCAGAACTTAGCAGTGGTGAAGCTATCAGGCTACTAAACAAAATTAGAAACAGACATTCCCTTAAAATTTGAAATTTTCTTGAATCTGAACTGGCAAAATATTGTAAATTTCATTCTGGCAGCATAAAGAATGCAAAATTGCAAACCTCAAAAACAATGCATATTCCAGTACTCCCCAACCCCCCAAACCAACACCCTACAGTTGACCTCACCAAGAACCCAGAGTACAGAACACATAGAGCAAATCTGCTATTCCATAATGGCACTAACTTCCAAAACTCACACAACATAGAACATACTCAGAAAAGAGCAGCATCATAAATATTGCAGCGAGCCTTAGAACACAAGGAAGCAAGGGAGGTGGCCCCCTGCAGAACCACAAAGCACACAAAAAAACAACAGGAGGAACAGTCACTGGAAGACATCATCGTTTGTTTATGTATACACAACTTTTAATTAGTTTTAATGATGATTTAACGTATTGTTGTCTATCATTTTCTTACTTTTTATGTTTGTATGCTTCAAGGTGAAAGTCCCCTGAAGAAGGCTGTAGGGCCGAAACACGTGTTTGGGGTCAGACCTGGTGACATGTAATAAAGTCTTGGTTCTTCAGTGACTGTTCCTCCTGCTGTTTTTTGTGTGTCCTAGAATATCCATATTCCTTTTCAGAAAAATGAACAATCCGGATTACTACAGGTCCTTACATAGAAACTCCATGCTCTGAGAATATGTAGCCTCAGTCATATATATGCAGAACAGAGATAGATCTTCACCAAGTAGGGAATATATCGATACAAATTAAAAAATAGACATATGCAGTAAAAAAATGCTTTTACCCATTACTGTTAAGTTTACAGGATTTCTTTCCTAAAATTATACTTAACTGCAGAGTGAGACGAGTAAAAGAACTCTCACACACAGGCATCTGCATTGTCGGCAGAAACTAACATAATGGCTCAGCGCAGGTAGCATGCGTGCAACTAATCCACCTTAGTGGGTGGCCTTAGTTGCACCAGCAGCTGTTTTGCCATGTTGAAATGCAGTAACTGCAGAGGGGTTTAACTGCCTCCCTGCAGTTAGCTTGTGGCCCTGTGTAATCAAACTCTGGAATTAGTTACCAGAGGATGGTAGTGAAAGCTGTTAGTGTTGCTGGGTTTAAAAAGGTTTGGACAAGTTCCTGGAGGAAAGGTCCATAAACTATTATTAAAGAGGACCTGGGAAATCCACTGCTTGCCATGGGACAAGCATTGTGAAATCTGTGTGCCTTTTTTGGGAACCTGCCAGGTACTTGTGACCTGGATTGGCCACTGTTGGAAACAGGATACTGGGCTTGATGGGCCTTAGTCTGACCCAGTATAGTATTTCTTACATTCATGTGTTACCGTGCAGAGCCTAGGAAACATGCTGCTAAACATGCCAAACAAGAGGGGCTCAACAGCATCCATGCAGCATCTCCCACTTCCACAAACGCAAGAGTGACTTGGTACCCCAAAACAGCACTTTCCACCCTCTGAAAAATACTCCAACATAAACACCAAGAAGGGCTTAGCAACCCCACCATATTTCCTGAAACTGCGCACTGGACCAGCAGGGTGTTAATGTATATATATATTCCATAAAAAAACAAAGAAAATGCAAGATGCTCGCATACGAAGGAACTAAAAAAAAAAAGTGAGAACCACAGCACAGTTTATAAGATCAAATTATAACTCATTTTTTTCTTTTTGAATATATATTCTGCATCCACAGAATATCTCCCTCGACAATGGATGCAGAGCAGAAGTAGGGCATTCACCCACAGAACTCAATATTAAAAAAAAAATCTGATTCTGGTCATCTAACAAACAAACATTCTCTAGTACCAGGCATATTGGGAACTAATATAAAACCCTACAGAAGTCACCAAAGATCCACAAGGCCAAACCTACCATGCCACACCAGCATAAACTTCCAAAACTCATACAAGAGGTCTACCCAGAAAAAAACCAGCACTATAAATACTGCAGTGGGCCCTGGAACATCCATATACCTATTTGAAAAGCTGAACAAGTCAAATTACTATAGTACAGATCCCTACATACAAACTCCGTGTTAATGGTCACACACTCAACACAGACTCTCACCAAATACAGATTAAGTGACCGTAACCTAAAATAAAAATTTGTAGACAAAAATTAAACTGAAACCCCAAGAAGCCAGACTTCACATGTTGTGCAACACCAGAGAAATAAGAGGTGCAGTTTCCCATACCGAAAATGTGGCAGAAAGATATGAAAATAATTCCCATTGTACTGGGAGCCACAGGTTTGATAAAGAAGAATTTCCAAGCACATCTCGACAAACTACCCATACATGTTACATCTTATGAACTCTAGAAGGAGGCTCTCTTTGGCACGATGCAAGTATTACGCCGAACATTAGCAGTAAATTTGAGAGACTAAGATCATATTCCACATACCCTGGTTTAGAAGTGAGGTTCATGACTGCCATGGTATAAGCAAAAATAACCCTTTTGGAGAAACTACCCCGTGTAAAATATAAAGATAGCGCAAAGTCCAATAACTAAGTTGAAAATATTTTTTTTTCTACCTTTTGTTGTCTGATCATTTTATTCTCTGATCATGCTGGTCCCGATCTGAGGCTTCTGCTTTCCTGTCTTCTCTTAGCTCTCTTTCTGTGGTCTATGGTCCATCTGCCATTTTTTGTTTCTCCTTTTGTTTTCTTCACTTCCTTCCATCTTTGATATTGAAGTTTTTACTTCCATTTATTTCTCTCTCTCTGGCTACCCAGATTTCATTACTCCTTACTATCCAGTTCTCACTCTCCCTCTTTTTCACGCCATCTACCTACTGCTTTTCAATCTTCACCCCAGTCCTTCCATTTCCCAGCTCTTCTTCCCTGGACCATTATTCCCCAGTCTGTTGCTCGCTCACTTACTCTCCCCCTCAATGTCTAACATCTCTTCTCCCCCCCCCCCCTCATTCAGTATTTGTCTCTCGGGCTCTCTCTTTTCCTCCATTCAGTATCTCCGCTCTCTTTCCTTCCATGTCTGCCCTCTCCCTTCCTATCCCCCCTGCAACCAGCACCTATCCCATCTCCATACCATACCATCACCTCTCTGTTACTCCCATGTCCAGCATCTCTCCGTCTCTTTCTCAACCTATTTACTCTGTGTCCATCTTCTCCCCTCTCTCAATCCCATGTCCTGCATCTTTTCCCTTTTTTGCCCGTGTCCAGCATCTCCCCTTTGTCCCCCCCCTTCCAAAGTCCAGCAAGTTCCCATAGTTGCCCTGTAACCCCCTGGCCAACATCACCATTCAGTTTCCTCTCCTTGCTTCTCTCTTTGCTCCTTTCCATGTCCAGTATCTCCCTTTATCTCTCTAGCCCCCACCTCAATCTTATCCTCACTGCCTCCCTATTCCCCACTCCCTCACCCAGCATCTCCCTTCTGACTCACTGTGCCCATCCATGTGCACCTCCCAATGCCCCTTAATGTGCACCTCTTGTATGTACAAGGGGTAGAAGCTGCCCGCGGAGCAGAATGTCCCATGCACAGGGGCATTTCCCTGTAATGTAGTTATTTCCAAGTTATAATGCCCTGTTCAATGTAATTTCAGTTGTTCAATGTAAACCGCACTGATGCAGAATAGCGCGGTATATAAGAGAATGTAAATAAATAAAATAAATAAATAAATAAAAGCAGTGATCCCAGCCCAGAGAGGCAGGGTACAATTGGCCTTGCACAGCCCCTGCTCGCAGGAAATGCTGCTTCTGCAGGCAGGTTCTGATCTCTGGGCCACAATTGCTGCCTCTCACACCCTTCTGCCTTCATGTCTTGTGGGCATGGGAATCAGAACCTGCCTGCAGGAGCCAACATCAGGAGGGCACCGTTGCTGTCTGCCCACCCTCCCGCCTCCACTCAGGATGACCTGCGGAGCATCAGCAGCCTAGTGGAGAGCCTGCCCATGGGATATGCTGCTTCCGCAGGCAAAAGACTGTGAATAGTGCTTGTAGCCTCTCACAGCCTTCTGCCAGTTAACTGCGGACATTTGCGAGATGGACATCTATACTGAGGTCTAAAACAATCATGTCTCAGTTTTCTATGGACAACAGATGAGTAAATTTTTATTGATTGTCACTCTGGTTGGTTCCATCAAATTTTCACATATAATGAGGTTGGAAGTAATACAATTTTGAATACGTTTGGTGTAGGGCACACCATTTCATGGCGTTTTTTTACCTACGGTTTAAAGCTTTGGTTGGGGCTCATTAAAATTAAGTAAAACGGAAGTATTGCCACGAGAGGTAATTTTGGTTTCCTCACAGCTACTCTTCCAACATTAATATATTCATACACATACATTTTAGCTCATGATCTTCATGTTTTTTGTTCTATTTTTGTTTTTGCGTGGTTATGTTTCTGATGACATTGCCGAACGTTACTCAAGTCTGCCTCCACCTGCTGGCTGGGGAGCATAACCCACTCGTCTAGACTAGCCTAACAGGATAAGGAAATATTAGTTAGTACCAGATGAAAGATGTTTGCCTGCCCCACACTCAAGCATTCTTCCCCAGCTTGGCCCCCATCAGCTCCATTACTGTCAACCTCCCATCTCCCTTTCACCGAGGCCACCAGCCCCATTGTCCCAACCATTAGACGGTGGTGCTTACAGCCCCTAAATCCTTGAAGTCTTGTAGAAGCAGACACATGTGCACACCCTAAAGGTCACCAGACAGGTATCACTTCCCCAGCTAAGCGCATATTTATGTGACAATGGTGAGATTGTGCAGGATTTGTGCCCAGGGAAGAATGAAAAAGGAGAGAACAGCATTTCCATGTTTAAAAGCACTGGAAATGGTCAATGACGTTCTGGAAGAGTAAAATCCAGGCTGAAAACTCACCTCTTTGCTGCTGCTTTCAGATCTTGACTCACCTGATCTCCTTTGTGCTTCCTTACCATTCCCCCTAGATGTATCCCACGTCTACAGTTACTGTGTTGTCTGTCTTGACTAGATTGTAAGCTCTGATGAGCAGGGTCCGTCTTTTATATGTATCTGTGCAGCGCTGCGTACGTCTTGTAGTGCTATACAAATGTTCAGTAATACTAGTAAAATACATACTTAAGATCAAAATTCTAGCCCAACTCTCCAAATATGAAGGACTTTGAGATTCAAAGGAAAAAAAAAACATAACACACACAATTGCAGCATTTTTATATACCGAAATCTGCTTATCAGGAAAGAATGCTTGCCGGCAGCATCCAGGTTGGCTTGGAGAATTGCAGGAGAATGTACATTGTTTCCTCTGTGGGCCCTAGAATAAGTGCTACACTCACAATCAATGTAACACACCCCTGTCCAGCTGCAAGACTAGAGAACCCGTGCTTCATGTTCACATCTCAGTAAAAGCCAATTTGAACAGAAAGGAAGAGTCTGGTAGTGTGAGAAGTGTGATAATGAAAGACACTTGACAGACTGCTGTGGGCTTTCTCATTTTAAATTTTATCTGTGAAACTGCCTGAGGGCATACAAAGAGTTTACAAAAGTGAGGGAGTGCATATGGGAGGGAGGAAATGGAAGGAAAGATTGAGGATTGAAACATAAAGCACCAGTATATTCCCAGACCTGTCAAATCAAAGATAAAGATGCTGCCTTGGAGCTTATAGAAGAGCAACAGTGCCACCTAGTGTTACATTACAGGGAGAACTATTCAGGCAATTGGTAACAGACCCCACACGTGAAGGGGTCATACTGGACTTGGTGCTTACCAATGTTGAAAGTGTTTCTAATGTTATAGTGGAAGATCATTTTGCATCCAGTGATCACCAGATGGTGTGGTTCAGTATTAGGACTAGGGCTGATAGAATCCATTCAAAAGGGAGGGTCTTAGACTTTAGGAAAACAAACTTTGCCAAGATGGACCAATACCTCAGGGAGTCGTTAGCGGGATGGGAACAGCTGGGGGATGTAGAAAAACAGTGGGCAAAACTGAAAGGGGATATTTTAAGGGCAACCAACCTTTTTGTTAAAATGGTAAGGAAAAGGAAAAGGAGACCGCTATGGTTTTCGAAAGAAGTAGCTGAAAAGATGAAGTGAAAAGAGGGAGGCCTTCATGAAATACAAGAGATCACAGAGAGAGGAAGACAGGCATCTGTATTTGGAAAAACTTAGAGAAGCTAGCAAAGTAGTCAGGAAAGGAAAGATTCAAAAAGAGGAGGAAATAGCCAGTGCAATAAAATGGGAGGGAGGGGGAGGGGGAGTAAGACATTTTCAGACATGTTAGTGAAAAGAGGAACAGCAAAAGTGGTATTGTCAGACTCAAGGGTGAAGGGAAGGAATATGTAGAAGCTGATGAGGATAAAGCGTAATTGCTTAATAAATATTTCTGTTCTGTGTTCACAGATGAAGAACCAGGAGCAGGATCTCAGAAAACACCCACAAAAAGGAACAGAAGCGAGGGACATCTTGAAGAATTTTCCGAAGACTGTTGTTTGTGAGAAACTAGCTAAACTTAAAGTAGACAAAGTGATGGGACCGGATGGGATACACCCTAGAATACTGAGAGAACTTGGGAACGTTCTAGCAGCTCCACTGACTGACATTTCAATGCCTCGTTGGAGTCAGGAGTGGTGCCAAAGGACTGGAGAGAGGCTCATGTGGTCCCTTTACACAAAAGTGAAAGTAAGGATGTGGTTGAACACTACAGGTCGATTAGTTTAACTATGGTGATGAGTAAATTATTGGAAACACTGCTGAAAGAGAGAATAGTGAGGTTTCTGGATTCCAGCGGATTACAGGATCTGAGGCAGCATGGATTCACCAGAGGCAGGTCTTGTTAGAGAAATCTGATTGAGTTCTTTGACTGGGTGCCCAGGGAGTTGAACCGAGGGAGGGCCCTAGATGTGGTGTATTTAGATTTCAGTAAAGCCTTTGATACTGTTCCTCACAGGCGACCTATAAACAAAGTGAGCACCCTAGGGATGGACCCTAAAGTTACTGTTTGGGTTGGAAATTGGTTGAGTGGGAGGTGACAAAGGGTACAGGTAAATGGAGCTCACTCTGAGGAGAAGGAAGTCACCAGTGGTGTGCCCCAGGGATCTGTCCTTGGTCCGATTCTTTTTTTTTTACATCTTTGTTAGTGATATAGTGGAAGATTTGTTGGGTAAGGTTTGCCTTTTTGCGGATGACACCAAAATCTGCAATAGAGTAGACACCCAGGAAGGTGTAGATAACATGAGAAGGGATCTAGCTAAGCTTGAAGAATGGTCTAGAATTTGGCAGCTTGGATTTAATGTTAAAAAATGTAAGGTCATGCATTTGGGCTGCAGCAATCCAAGGGAGCAATATAGTATAGGGGTGAAGTACTTTTGTCCACTAAAGAAGGGCGGGACCTAGGCATGATTGTGTTTGATGATCTTAAAGTAGCTAAACAGGTAGAAAAGGCGACGGCAAAAACTAGAAGGATGCTTGGGTGCATATGGTGAGGAATGGCTAGCAGAAAAAAGGAGGTGATAATGCCTCTGTATAAGTCTTTGGTGCGACCTCATTTGGAGTACAGTGTGCAATTCTGGAGACTGCACCTTCAAAAGGATGTGAACAGGATGGAGTCGGTGCAGAGGGTGGCTACTAAAATGATTAGTGGTCTTCATTATAAAGCATATGAGGACAGACTTAAAGATCTTAATATGTACATCTTAGAGGAAAGGCGGGATAGAGGTGATATGATTGAGATGTTTAAATACCTCCGTGGCATAAATGTTCAGGGAGAGAGCCTCTTTCAATTGAAAGCAAGTTCTGCTACGAGGGGACATGGGATGAGGGTGAATGGAGATAGATTCAGGAGTGATATGCGGAAATATTTCTTTACGGAAAGAGTAGTGGATCCATGGAATAGTCTCCCAGTGGAGGTGGTAGAGATGAGGACAGTAACTGAATTCAAAAAAGCATGGGACAAACACAGAGGATCTCTAAAGGGAAAAAGGGGACTGTTGTAGTTGTTGATATGGAAGGACAGACCAGATAGAAGAATGATCACAGAAAAAGACCACATGGCCTATGTTTCTATTAATGCAAAAGCAACGTGCACTTCAGGGGAGAAGGGATACTTAAACACAGTGCATCTATTGGTTTAAGCAGTTAACCTGATATCAACCCCCCCCCCCCCCTCCACCCGCAGGCTAAAGATTCTTGACACTTTTAAGGGAAGTAGCATTAGATTTCAGTTTTAACTTCTAGAAGTCAAGCTATCATTTTAATTTTTTATTCAGAAAACAAGTTTTGAGCATTGATGCTACTGCTTATATATTTCAGAGCTCTGCTAATTCAAACCCTTTTTGTGCTCATTATTGTTTTCTCTCTGTGTATAAATTGCCAGGTTTATGTGTGGGTCACTCAGGTTTACGCTGCCTTTTCAGGCAATGTTTGCTTTTGGTTTTTTAGGGTCTGCTCTCAGAGTCCCACTCAACATAGGAACCTAACTAAAATGAGAGAAAGAAGTCAAATTATGTTTGCCTTTTTATGTGGGTATGAATATGTGTAAATGTACATCTTGCTTCTGAACGCAGTCCACTGTGACATACAGTATACATACACACGTGACATGGACCCAAGCAATAGTGCATTCCTAGGGGATAATGAGGGCCAGGACCGTGAACTACGCAGATAAATGCCTTTCTCCCAATCCTTTACCCTGTCATAATGGGTCAGACCAAAGATCGATCGAGCCCAGTAGCTTATTTCTCTGTGTCAATCCCGCCAAGTCTTCCACTATCTGGCTCTCCTTTGCTGCTACTCCTCCCACTCTAGCTCCCACGATGTCCTCCCTCCCCATCCCGCTTGTCCCCACGCTCCACTATCTTGGTGTCACCCTTGACTCTTCCATGTCTTTCCATCCACTTATCTCCTCTCTCGTTCGCAGTTGTTTTTTCCACCTTCGTAGGATTCAAACTCTTCGGCCCTTCCTCTCTGTTTCCTCCCTCACCACCCTGGTTCTCTCCCTCGTGATTTCTCACCTGGATTATTGTAATTCAATTTTCGCCGGCCTTCCTAATTACCAGCTCCGTTGACTTCAACTTATTCAAAATACGGCCGCCCGTCTTGTCACCCATACTTCCCCTTTTGGTCACATCACCCCTTGTCTCCTCTCTCTTCACTGGCTTCCCATTAAATTCAGATTTGTCTATAAGTATCTCATTACTACACACAAGGTTCTTCATACAAGTACCTCCCAATATCTATCGGACCTTATTTACCACCAGCCTGCCCCTCGTCTTCTTCGTTCCTCTCATACCAACCGTCTTTCTCTTCCCTCCCCATCCCAAGCACACCTCAAACTCACCACTCTGCCTTCTTCTTTCTAAGCCCTGCCCTATGGAACTCTCTCCCACACTCCCTCCGCACAGAACCCTCACTTTCTCGCTTTAAAGTTCTACTTAAAACCTATCTTTTCTGTCAGGCCTTTGATCTCCCCACTGCCACATGATGGTCCCGATGCCATACAGGACCTCCATTTTCCCCCCTCCCCTGTCCCTTCCATTCCCTCCAGCTGTCAGTTTTGTTTATGTGCCTAACCTCATTCCTTTCCATTTTCCTTTCTTTTCTTACTTCTGCTTTCCTGTCAACACAATGGCGTTCCTTTCCTCCTTTCGTTTTTCTAGTAGCCACTATGTTTAATTTTTGTACATCGCCCTGACACTTCGGTATGGGCGGTATATCAAGCTTTGCTAATAAATAAATAAATAAATAATGGTAAACAATCCAAATCGCAAGTAACTGCCAGGTTCCCGAAAATGCCAAAATGGTGGTAATTTTAAAAATAAATCGGTTTTAACTAGAAATTCTGTTTAGACTTTTCTTTCCTTAGCAAGCTACAGAAGAGAGACAAACTAAGAATCTCAAAAGACGTTTGATTAGTTGTTTAGCTGAGAATGATTTGTCTCAACAATGCATCAATACACTACCTCCTGACATACGGGCCATTGACAGCTTAACACAATTCAGGAAAGCCCTCAAATTCCACCTCTTTAACAAACATCTTATTGAGCCATTTACACCCATCGACTTCAGTGATTCCTCCCAGCTATTCAGTTCCATGGTATCTCAATAACAGAATTAGGACAAATCGCTTTGTTTATTGAACATATTATTAGCACCTGTTCCTAATAACTTGTAGCCATGCTGTAGTATTATATCTGTAAATAGACTGTAAATAGTTTCCCCTGTTATCCAAGTTCCTCCCCTTGTTATCTGTAAACTCATGCATGTTATTGTACTGAGACTTTTTGTTCTATGTGAACCGCGCTGATGCCGAATAGTGCGGTATATAAGAGAATGTAAATAAATAAATAAATAAAGTACCTGTGATATTACTTAGTGTAAAAGTGCATTACTTATGTTAGGGTTTCCCAGCTAGGGTGGAAAAGTCATCATTGCCTGATGCTCAGTTCCAGGCCAGCACCTGTGCCCTGCACTCAGCACCTTGCAGTACCAAGAGGCACCAACGGTGCCTCTAAACTTAGTCTGCAGGAGTGAATTGATGACAACCTGAGCCCCGGCACATGGAACATAAGAAGAGCATTACCTCCTCTCCGGCCCAGGTTAGAAGAGCAACTCACCCCTCCCTCTGCAGTTAGCATAGGAAGCCATCCACTGAAGTGGCATCAAGTGCAGTTAGCACAGGCCTACTGCCGGGAATGCCCCCCCCCCCCCTCAGCATGCAGTACCAGGGGAGCGTGGGGCTTTTAGCACGGAGTCCCTCACTATCCTGGTAGTGAAACATGCCCCTAAATGAACCAGCTGCCCATACCATAGACTTCACCAGTGGCAGACATTAAAATGATGGTCCCCCAAGTGCGAGGAATCCATTTTAGAAGATCCAGGAGCAGCCACTGGACAACACCCTTCTCCTGCACTTGCATATAGAAATATCGTACATGTGTGTTTCTGCTCTTTTCTTTTTGTTTTAAAATGGGGAATATACTGGTAGGGCTCTCAGTGCTTCCTTGCCAATGTCTTTTTGGCCATATAAATACTCATCATGTCCACATTGCCTACTCCACCAAGGCTGCTGCACTACACAGCGTTTCCAGTAATGTAAGTGTGTCCCTTGGACTTGAAAAGTCTGGGAAACACTGACTTAAGTGCCTCACAGTAATGATTTACAGACTTTCAGACTCCAGCACGTCCTGCATCTGAAAGTCAGAATCAACTGTGCCTCTTTTTCTGCATTTGACTTTAGGTAAAATCACTTCCACACACTGCATGCATTCATCTTATTACAGACGAATACAGTAGTAATTAATAGTAAAACAGTACTGACCTTTTTCATCTCCTATACAGAATCTCCCTGCATCGCCCTTGTGGTGAAGCAGACTATTCTGGCTTTTCTTCCAGAGCTGACTACTAATTGGCATTGATCCAAATTATGAGCATCTAATCTGTGGTGGGGATGGGGGTGAGGAAAACATGAAAAAAAGGGCATCAAGATGGCTTATTTTTTTTTATTCCGGGGACAATCACAGGCCGCTTTCCTCCCTGACTAACCAATGAAGATTTTACAACATTTTGCGAAGGGCTAGCTCAAGAAAGCGGATTTATCTGCTTAAGTTTGTTACATTTTTACCTCTGTATCAACTACTGACCCTCACCATTTTAGAAAGGAGAATACTAAAATGTGCCAATAACTAAGAGAGCTAGGAAAAGCATAAGCAGCTCTGTTGTCTATTGTGACTAAAGACAGGCAGCTGTAGCTTTATAATGGATAGAAAAAAAATCTAGAGTGAAATCCAAATTACATCCTGAAGAAACAGTACTCTGGCTTTAAATGAAGCTGACTTTTTATCTCCTGGTCTCTTCTCGCTGATGCTATATTAGGGTGTTTGACATGAAATATCCCCTTGGGAAGCAAATCCATTTGTAAAAGCAAACAAAAAGAGCTAGCTGGGAGGACTGAGACGGAATAGGTTTCGCTAGAAGAAAAATTTGTTTTGGGGATAATTTATCTCTGGCCAATCTTCCCAGGTAAGTGCCTCTAGACCATTTAATTACACTTGTCTTGAACTGCTGTATTTGAGGAGAGGAGGAATGGGTTAGAATATAGTGAAAGTCCAGCATATGAAATGCCCAAATCTCGACTCACTGTTGAGCACTGCTTAGCTTAGGGTCCTCATGCATGCAATGTGTGCTGTCGAGTTGATGCTGACTCCTGGCAACCCAGTCCATGGGTTCTTGGCAAGGTGCGACAGGAAGTAGATCACCAGGCCTTTCTTCCGCACCGTGAGTTTGGACCCTTCATGTTTTCTCAAACATAGATTTTGAATTTCTTATGCATACTTCTTCATACAGAAATGTTGAACTATAATAAATAAACTCTCAGATCTGGCATGACACACAGATGAGCTCCATTGAGCTTTTTCAGTCTCTACAATATCCTTTACAGCAAGCTAAGGATCACCACCCTGCTGAACCTCTTGCAGTGGAAGTTTTCATGACTGACCCATGATGGCTAAAACACATAAATGCATATTTAAAAACACAGATATTACAAATAACATTGTTAAAATAATAAATAGTAAACCGATAATATGATAAAACTCTAAGTTATACATATAAGCAAATAAATATACAGAGTAAACACAAAGAAATATAAAAAATATATCTCACAAATATAATGATTATTGTACGTTAGCATTAAAAAGAAATAACCGCATGTGTGACAATTAAAAACAAACATGTATAAAATTTCAAATTTTATACATGTGTTTACTCTGTATATTTATTTGCTTATATGTATAACTTAGAGTTTTATCATATTATCGGTTTACTATTTATTATTTTAGTATGTTTGATCGTTATTATGCAACTTTTTATTGTTTTATTTATATTTATGCTTTTAGTTAGCTGTGTTCACTTATCATTTTACTTTGTTTGTTCCTTCTATTGGCTGTACTTCATTTTATTTGCTATATTGGCGTGTTTTATTTTCGTTTTTATTCATTCTCTGGTTTCCTTATTAACAATGTTATTTGTAATATCTGTGTTTTTAAATATGCATTTATGTGTTTTAGCCATCATTTGCCCCTGAGGAAGGTGGCTACGAAACACGGCCAGTGTCGGGCCGGTGGCTGATGTGGATTTAAGAAATAAAATATTTGACTCCACGTCTTTTCATCGCATTCCACGTTTCTTACTGGGATCCTTGGTGCACGTGGATTCGTGCTTTTTTGGTTGGTCGTTATGGTCTGTGCCCCCTCCAGCAGTCAGCAGGAAATGACCTCACATGCAGACACCACCCTTGAAGGAGGAAGTGGTTGGCTTGTGGTAATCATGTATGACGGAGCACAAATTTGGTGTGCTCAAGAGTAGCAGGGATTTGAGCTAGAATGTGCTTCAAGACCCTGCACCATGCCCTCAACTATGGCAGAATCCGAGCGGCATCGGGGAGGAGGAAGCAGGGTCTGAAAAGGGCACGAAAAGAAAGAGGTGAGAGCTGCTGGGATGGGCGAGGGCGAGGGGAAGAGAAGGGAACATGCTGGAGACCTGGTGTGGGAGTGGGGACAGGGCTGGGCACATGAAGTGTGGATTAGGGAGGGAACCTCAGATTCTGGACACGGGAGGAGGGGAAACCTGGGCGCGAGTAGGGTAGGAAAGGAGATATTCTGGGCAATGAGAGTAGGAAAGTGAAAGGGCAACACTGGGCACAAGGGGAGGAGGGGTTAGGGCCTTGAACCATCCTTGAAGGGGGAAGGAGGGTGCAAGCTGCATGGCTAAAGGCTCACCTAGGGCATCGAGATGCCCTTGGGCCAGTCCTGCTGATCTTTTCTCCCAACCAACTAATTGCCCAACCACTGGGGTTCACTGAAAGAGATACATAGTTACTGATAACTGTGACAATTCTATTTGCTTTGTGTAGTGATGCTGAGAGCTAAACTATCGGTAGTTTAACTACTGGCAGGGTCTCCCAAGATGGACAGGTCTCAGCTGAGGTGCCAGACCAAGACAAACCACTCATCTGGGCAACAGCAGAATGGGATAGTGTTGACGGTGGAGGATCACATTTCTGTGACAACGGCAACAACACCAAACTTAAACTGCGCGGAAGAAAGGCCTGGCAATCTACTTCTGTATCTTGCTATGAAAACCCAGTGGATAGTTAAAACAAAACAAATTGTGCTGTAGTGCTGGAAGATGAAACCCCCAGGTCAGAAGGCACTCAACTAGCTACTGGGGAAGAGCTGAAGACTTTTCAGAGTAAAGCCAGCATTTATGATGTGGTTGGATCAAAGCCCTCGGGACGTCTGACTGCTGATGTAGCTGCGCATGAAATGAGAGTCAGAAGCTGTAAAGATGTCTTACACATTGGAACATGGAACGTACGAAGCATGAACCAAGGGAAGTTGGAGGTGGTCAAGAATGAAATGGAACGTGTACAACTTGATCTGTTGGGTGTCAGCGAACTGAAATGGACTGGCATTGGGCACTTTGCATCAGATGATCATATGGTCTACTATGCTGGAAATGAAAGACAAAGAAGAAATGGTGTTGCATTTATAATAAAGAAGAAACTTGCAAGAACTGTAATGAAATACAATGCAGTCAGTGAACGCTTAATCTCTATTCATCTACGAGGAATGCCTATCAACACAACTATAATTCAAGCATATGCCCCAACAGCTGCAGAAGAGAATGAAATTGAAGAGTTCTATGAACAAGTACAAGCTGAAATTGACAGAACATGCAAACAAGATATCCTGATAGTCATGGGTGACTGGAACGCAAAAGTTGGCAACAAAGAAGAAGACAAAGTAGTTGGAAAATATGGACTTGGCAACAGAAATGAAGCTGGAGAAAGACTGATAGATTTCTGCAAGATCAACGATCTATTCATCTCAAACACCTTCTTCCAGCAACACAAGCGGCAACTGTACACATGGACTTCACCCAATGGATTGTATAAAAATCAAATAGACTATATCTGTAGAAGTCAACGATGGAAAAGCTCTATAACATCAACAAAGACAAAACCTGGAGCTGACTGTGGTACAGATCATCAACTATTAGTATGCAAACTTAAGCTAAAGTTGAAAAAGAGCAAACCACTCATGAATGCAGCAAAATATGACCTTGAGAATATACCACTGGAATTTAAAGACTGCCTGCAAAATCAATTTGCTGCTTTAGATACAAATGATAGAGCTCCAGAAGAGTTATGGAATAACATCAAGAAGGTTGTGTTGGAAGAAAGCCAGAAGTCTCTACAAAAGGTGAAAAAGAAAAAATGGCCAAAACGGATGACGGAAGAAACTCTGAAAATTGCCCAGAAACGCAGAGAAGCTAAAGCCAGAGGAGAAAGAAAGACAATCACAGAACTCAACAGAGATTTCCAACGTGCAGCAAGACAGGACAAGGAAAAGTACTACAATGACGCATGCAAGAAAATAGAAGCAGAAACTATTAAAGGAAGAACAAGATCGGCTTTCCTAAAGCTACGAGAGTTAAAGAAAATGTTCCAGCCTCGAATTGGAATGTTACAAGATGCTCAAGGTTCTATGTTGAATGATGCTGAGAAGATCAAGAAAAGATGGAAGGAATATACAGAGTTTTTATATGATAAAGATCAAGTGGACCAACAGCCGTTTCAACCTGTACCTTATGATCGGGAACCATTGGTGATGAAAGAAGAAGTTGAAGCAGCATTGAAAGCCTTATCAAAGAACAAAGCACCAGGCATTGATAGCATTCTCATAGAAGTATTACAGCAATCTGATGCAGCTGTTACCGTACTTACAAGGCTCTGCCAAGAAATATGGAAGACAGCATCATGGCCAACTGACTGGAAAAGATCTGTGTTTATACCAATACTAAATAAAGGTGATCCAACTGATTGTGGAAATTATCGCACAATCGCTCTGATCCCACATGCCAGCAAGATTCTACTGAAGATTATTCAAAAGAGACTACAAGCATACCTGGAACAAGAACTACCTGAAGTGCAAGCAGGGTTCAGGAAAGGGCGAGGAACGAGAGACATCATTGCAGATGTGAGATGGATCCTTGAAAAGACTAAAGAATACCAAAAGGATATCTATTTGTGCTTTATCAACTATAGCAAAGCTTTTGACTGGGTAAACCATGAGACACTCTGGGCCACATTAAGAAGCATGGTTATACCAGAACACCTGATCGTACTCCTGCACAATCTGTACATTGATCAAGAAGCAACAGTTCGAACGGAACAAGGAGAAACAGAATGGTTTAAAATAAGCAAAGGTGTAAGACAAGGCTGCATACTTTCCCCCTACCTGTTTAATTTATATGCAGAACAAATCACCAGAGAAGCAGGATTGTATGAAGACAACAGAGGTGTGAAGATTGGTGGAAGACTCATCAACAACCTTCGCTATGCTGATGATACCACATTACTGGCTGAAAGTGAAGATGATCTGAAACATTTGCTTCTCACAATCAAAGAACATAGTCTCAAAATGGGCCTGCACCTTAATGTAAAGAAGATAAAGATCATGACAACTGGCATAATCAACAGGTTCATCGTTGAAGGAGAAGAAATTGAAATCGTGAACAACTTTAACCTACTTGGATCAACTATCAATAAAGAAGCAACAAGCAGTCAAGAAATCAGACGACGCATTGCTCTTGGCAGAATGGCTATGAAAGACCTAGATAAGATTCTTGAGAGCAGAGATGTCTCTCTCCATACAAAGATTCGACTTGTTCAAGCCATGGTATTTTCAAAACATCATATGGATGTGAAAGTTGGACAGTGAAAAAGATAGATAGGAAGAAAATTGATGCCTTTGAATTATGGTGCTGGCGGCAAATACTGTGTATACCATGGACTGCCCGAAGAACAAACCAGTCGGTACTAGAGGAGATCAAACCTAAGCTTTCTTTAGAAGTTCAGATGACAAGACTTCGACTTTCATACTTTGGACACATCATGCGGAGAGAGAGATCATTAGAGAAAGACATCATGCTTGGCAAGATAGAAGGTCAACGCAAAAGAGGAAGGCCAGCAATGAGATGGATCGATACAATAACAGCAGCTACAGGTACCAGTCTGTCAACAATGAGCCGCCTGACTGAAGACCGAACACAATTTAGGATAGCTATCCAGAGGGTCGCCATGAGTCGACTCCGACTCCGACTTGACGGCACTTAACAACAACAACCCTCTCTTCAATATGTAAACTGGGGGTGTTACCCAGTGGTGGGATCCTAACTGACGAGCAACCGGTTTGGTCCCAGCCTTCCCACATGCATGACGGCTGGGTTGCTCCACCTCGCATGGAGGCGTTGTAGTAGCCGTATGCTTGGGCCGCTGCCCTCCACAGAGGTGCTGCAACTGTGGCCTGATCCCCCACCTGACAATGTTTTGACAGCATTGGGGGCTTCTCCCGATGCCGCAATCCCCTGATGCCATCCAATATTGTCAGGCACGGGGATTCCTGGCACTGCAGTGCCGGCTTTTCAATGCCATGTTCGGCCCGGTTTGGCAAAAATGGGCCGCAGCAGGAATCTATTCGCACAAACCAGGCCAAACCAGCCCAATCCCACCACTGCCATTACCCTACTTTACCTGGATGTTCTGAGTACCACAGGTGGCTGAGTTACCTCAGGTAAGCCACCAATGGAAACTCCCAGGTTAGAGAATTTTTTTTCTCCATGCACTTTACAACTTCTTGAACTTTAAATTCAAATCAGAACTTACCAAAGGGGTGAGAACTCTCGCACAAGAAACCACTTGAACAATTTAACTTTTGCAAAAATTTCAAATTTTAATTAAAAAAAAAACAGCATCAATTCAATTTTTATAAACAATAACAATATTTATAAATGTCAAATATTTTTCTGTGAACAATTCCTACAATGCTTCTGTTCAACAGTGGTACAACATTGTTTCTTGCAAAAACAGGCAAGTATTAGTTAACCAGTTTAAAGCTTGAGATTTCTTTACTCTTTGGTAGAAGTAAAGTTAAGTTCTAACACTGTTTTTAATCTGTAACTCTGCAGGTGAATGAGTATTATCATTCAGGTAAAGACACCTTTGTTTCAAAAAAAAATGCAACCACTAGTGCACCAGTGTTTTGCAAAAAAAAAAAAAAAAGTCATTGTAGTGTGTCTGTCACTTATCTCTAATCTTCCTAGGTCTTGCTGCTTTCTTGATGTTCAGAGCGTTAGGATCAGCGATGTCCAGCTGTAGTCAGGATACTTACTCCCTATCTTAAAAAAAAATTTAATAAAAGAAGCTACCTGCCTAGCTGTGTGCGCAGTAACTAGAAACTGTTCCTATTTCTGTTACTTGTGAGACTTGCTTTTCCCAAAAACAAATCAGATTCTCTCCCACAAAACTCTTTGTGCCAAAATCAGTTTATTTTTAGGTATGTGCCAGAGTCCATCCTTACAACTGTCAATCAGTCCAGGAAAACTATACCAATCTAAACACTGTACAGATACCACACACTATACGCAAGGTAAAAATGAATACCAGTAATAGAACATTCACTTACCTAGCCCCCACACTATGGAATAAACTCCCTGACATACCCGGTTCTCAATGTAAATAGTTTGAGCTTGATTCCTATGCTACCTTTGCTATGTACATAGTTCTAAAAATGTTATATGTAACTGTTGTCCTTGCAGAGTTAAATGTTAAAATGTAAACCGATCCTGATCACTGGAAGGAGCGGTATAAAAATGTAACCAAATAAATAAATAAATATACCAATTGCCAATAAACTGAATTCTTTAAATAAGACAATGTTTTTTTCCTTTCTCAGTGGACAAGCACGAATGAAGTCCTCATGTATGGGAGATGTCACCGACAGAGCCCCGTGTGGGAACGCTCCCCAGCTTCTATTGGAAGCTTTTGGGAGGCTCCACCATGCCTGCGTGCCTGTCTTCCTGCCTGCTGCAGTGCCATCTTCTCCAGTCTTTGTTTTCCAGCAGCCCGGCCAGGCCTCTGGTCACAATCGAGCCGTTTGATTTTGCCATGGCTATCTTCCCAGACATGTCCTGGAAACAGGCCAGTGAGTTCAAGAAATGCACCACAATGTGCCTGAACCATCTTGGTCACCGACAAGCACAATTGGTGCCTCCTGTGTCTGGGTCCTAATCACCAGCCCTCTTATTGTAATTTGTGCTTGCAGATGACACGTAGAAGCCTGAAGGGTAGAGAGAAGCAGAGAAAATCCCTCTTTGGTCAGGAGGTCTGATTCAGCATCTTTGTAATTGACATCGGCCTCAGTGGTTTCCATTGGTTCCACCAAAGATGCATCGACATCGGACATCGAGAGGTTCCTGGGCTCAATCCGAGCCGAGGGCCATAGTGCGCTGGAGCATCGGCCTTCAGTCGGTCTCCACATGGAATCGAAGAAGATCTCGACTTCATCGACATTGAAGGGGGGGAGACCCTTCTGAGCAGGGTTGGCCCTATAGTTGTTCCAAAATGTTGGAGCCCTAGGCGAACCTCAAGCTTTACACCCCCTCTGGCTGTCAAAATCTATGTTTTAGCTTTGAATGGCCTGCTTTTGCTGCTCTCCAGAGGTTGCTGCCCTAGGTGATCACCTAGTTTGCCTAGTGCTTGGGCCGGCCCTGCTTCCGAGCACCGGATGAAGCCCCATGTGCGTAGGCATCGGAGTCCTTCCTGATGCGATGTTGAGAGTGATGGCCACAAACGGCCTATCAAGATACCCCAGAGAGAGGAATTGACCTCCATAGTCTTGGAGGAGCACCGACTCTCTCTTGATGACGGAGGCTGTGTTGATACCCTATGGAGATGCTGGAGACATTGGTCAGGCTGCACAAGCCACCAAGGCCTTTGGATTCAGCAGACATTTATTTTATTTATTTATTTATATTCTCTTATACCGCGCTATTCTGCATCAGTGCGGTTTACATTGAACAAACTGAAATTACATTGAACAGGGCATTATAACTTGGAGATAACTATTTTACAGGGAACATGGGCTATGGAGGGTTAAGTGGCTTGCCCAAGACCACAAGGAGCACCTGTGGGACTAGAAACCCCAGTCCTTCTGGCCCAAGGTTGCTGTCCTCTAGTGGGATTTGAACCCCCGACCTTCCGGCCTGAAGTACCTTGCCCCAACCACTAGGCCACTCCTCCACTCCATGGAGAACGCCTTCAGGTGCTCGAGGCTCGCATCGTATCAATGCTAGAAAAAACAACTGGCTGGTCCTTTGGTGCCCAAAGCATCATCATAGACTGTTGTGCAGCCAGTCATCGAAACGCATGCCCTGCCTGCAGAAGCATAGACATCAGGGCATCAAAAAGATCTGGCTCCCAGCGGGACCATCTCTCTCTCGAGTGTATCTGGTTCAGATGTCACAACGAAGCTCTGAAAGCACTCTATGTATCATTGATCCAGTTGATGCTCCTAATCTCCTCGAGACCAGAAGGAGCGCCGGGCTGTCTCAGAAGTACTTTGACTTCCTCTTGGAGTCGGACTCTGATGGCTGGCTTAGCGATGTGGAATTGGAGAACCTGTCAGAGACCAGGTCCCTTGAGCTTTTCTCAGATCCCTCCCCTCTGCATGAATGGCAGAAGCCTCCTCCAGAGAACATGTCCTTCCAGGACTTTGTGAAGGATATGGCCTCTGAAGACGGAGGATGAGCCCAGGTGGAGGAGTTGTAGATCCTCCAGTAGTCCTCAGCTCCTAAAGAAGCAATGATGGTGATGGTGCACTATATCCTACAAAGGCTGCAAATGAGGATGTGAGAGAACCCCCCTCACTGTGCCTTCGGTCAGTAGAAGGTTGGACTTGTACCGGGTTCAGAAAGCCCCGGCCTTCAAGAAGCCTCAGCTTCTGCACCACTCCTTAGTGGTTGAGCTTGCCCTTAAGAGGATTAGGAGCACCAAGATTCATTCCTTGATGCTCCCAGGTAGGGAGGTTTGGACATTGGACTCCTTTAGCAGAAAGTGCTTCCAGAGCTTCATGCTCGTGGCTAGAGTACTCTTACCTGCTTACATGAGCATGTTCTTGAAGGACGTCTTGTGTGATCTTGCCAACTTGTTCCCATTCCTCCCTCCGGAGAATCTGGAGCATTTTCATACCCTGGTGGGCCATAGCAAAGAATGCTCAAAGTTCCTGGTCAGAGCTACGTATGACACCTTTGAGATGGTCTCTAGAGTGGGAGCTGTGGATATTGGAGCCTGCCACCTCACCTGGCTTCAGATTTCTGACTTGGAGTGGTCAGTGCAGAATAAGCTAGCGGATGTGCCGTGCTGGGGAGAGAACTTCTTCAGAGAGCAGGTGGAGTAAAAGGCTGGTGTCAAAGAGATACAGCGCAGCACATCACCCTTACCAGGCTTTCAAGACGCATGTTCGATCCCTATCACAAAGTATCAGGGGGGGACCAGAAGGCAGCCTACTATCCACATAAGCACACTTACTTTTATGGTCCTCAAGCCTCCCAGCAAAAGTCACAGGCTCCTCGCCCGCAACATCAGGAGAAACCCCAAAAGGCTCAGTCTGCCCCACAACCCAAGCCGGGGATAGGGTTTTGACCGGTTCCTTCTAAGAATAGCCAATCTACCGGTGACTGCAGAGGAGAAACCTCCGGTGGGGGGGACAGCTCACTCTCTTTGTCCACAGGTGGTCTATCATCACTTCAGATGTGTGGGTGCTACAAATAGGTCAAAGTGGCTACATGTTGCACTTGCCTAACTGTTGCCTCATTGCCCCTTAAGGGCGTTTCCCCTGAACCCTCTGCATCTAAACCTTCTTTAGGGGAAATCTTCACCTTCCTGGCCTATCTTGCTATTGAGCCCCTTTCTCAGGAACAGATTGGACAGGGATTTTACTCCGGGTACTTTCTGGTCCCCAAGAATATGGGAGGTTTTAGCCCATTCTAGACCTCAGAGACCTCAACACCTTCCTGGTGCGAGAAGAATTCCAAGATGGTCTCGCTAGGGACTCTGCTTCCTTATCTTCAGAAAGATGCCTGACTATGCTCCTTGGATTTAAAGGACGCGCATATTCATGTACCGATCCATCTCACCCACTGAAAATATCTCCGATTCGTCGTGGGAGCACAGCGCTTTTAGTATAGAGTGTTACCTTTCAGACTGGCCTTGGCACCCCGAGTCTTCACAAAGTGCCTCACAGTGGTAGCAGCCTACCTCAGAACTCTAGGAGTTTTTGTCTTCCCTTACTTCAATGACTGGTTCATAAAAAGCACCACTCCGGACGGAGCCCGGCATTCAAAATAGCTGACCAATCGGGTGCTAGAGCTGTTAGGTTGCATTGTCAATTACCCAAAGTCCTGCTTTCAACCTACCCAAGGACTGGAGTTTATAGGAGCTCTCCTTGACATGACTCAGGCAAAAGCCTTTCTCCTGCTGGACCAATGGCCTTGGTCTGCGATACCCAGCAGAGTCAGCAGGCGACGGCTTGTGGGATGCTAACAATGCTCAGCCACATGGCCTCTACAGTGCATGTCGTACCATGGCTCGTCTGTCAATGAGACCATACCCTTTGTCCAGTCCCTGCACTGGTGGTTGGATCCTCAGAATCTCCTCAGGGGCTTCCCTTTTCAGCAGGTGCCACCACAGAAGACACTGGACTAAAAATGTCTCAAAGCTGGTTTGGGGGGAGGGGTGCATCTGGATGGCCTCCACATTCAAAGTGTCTGGTCTAAACAGGAGAGCCTGCACTAGATCAATTTTGAATGCCCTCAGTGCTTTCCGGGATTGCCTGACCAACCAGATTGTTCTAATTCAGATAGACAATCGGGTAGCGATGTACTGCGTAAACAAGCAAGGGGGCACGGGGTTGTATCTCCTGTGCTGGAAGGTGGTCCAGTTGTTTAAGCTTGCCATCACTTACAGTATGGAGTTAAGGGCCACTTATCTGACAGGGAAGCATAATATCCTGACTGACCAGCTGAGCCGTGTCCTCCAGCTGCACAAGTGGACTCCGGACAGGGCTGTTATGGCCCAGATCTTTTGGAAGCGGGGTCCCCCCCCCCCTCAATAGATCTGTTCGCCACTCAGCATAATGCCCAAGTGACTCAGTTCTGCTCCAGGGTCACCTTGTGCAGCAGGCTGGCTCCGGGTGCTTTCCTCCTGCACTGGGGGGAAAGCCTGCTATACATGTATCCTCCCATACCTCTTATACCGAAGACCCTGTTGAAGCTCCAGATAGATAGGGGGTCAGTGATCCTCATCACGCTGTTTTGGCCCAGGCAGTCGTGGTTTCCCCTTCTGTTTCAACTCTCCCAGTGGGAGCCTCTATGGTTGGACTCTGCCCTGGACTTTATCTCACAGGAGGACAAGAGGATGCTGCATCCCAACATCAGATCCTTGGCCCTCACTGCATGGATGTTGAGAGACTAGTCCTATCAGAGCTTAACCTGCCTGACGGTGTAACGGATGTTCTGCTGGCCTCTAGGAGGGCTTCAACAAGAAGGTCTTATACTTTCAAATGGAAGAGATTTGCTTCCTGGTGCACAGAACAGGTGCTGGCTCCTTTTACTTGTTCCATTGACAGGCTCCTTGAGTACCTCTTACACCTCTCGGAGTCATGTCTCAAGTCTAACTCTGTCAGGGTCCATCTCAGTGCGTTTGGGGCCAACCACTGCGGTGTGGAGGGAAAGTCCACATTGACTCAGCCTTTGGTGGTTCACTTCATGTGAGACTTGCTCCTCTCAAGACCTCCCTTCAAGCCTCAGGCAGTGGCTTGGACCTCAATGTGGTTCTGGTACAGCTCATCTTGAGCCGCTCAACTCCTGTTCTTTGAAGTTCTTGACCTGGAAGGTCTTGTTCCCGGTGGCTGTTACCTCAGCACGCCGTGTTAGTTAGCTCCAGGTTCTAGTGGCTCATCCACTGTAAAACCGGGTTTCATCATAATAGAGTGGTCCTTTCCACTCATTCTTGATTCCTTCCAAAGGTGATATTGGTTTTTCATCTTAATCAGTCCGTCATTCTGCCGACTTTCTTTCCGAGGCCTCACGCCTGTAGAGGGTAAGCGGCCTGGACATGCTGGACTGCAAGCAAGTCTTGGCCTTCTACCTGTCCATCCAGCTGTTTGTCTCTTTTGACCTTAGCAAGCTAGGTGCTGCAGTTTCCAAAACAAACAAACACACACTTTCAATTTGGCTGGCAAACTGCATCTCTTTCACTTATGCCCAGGCTGGTCTGAGTCTTGATATTCATGTCACAGCTCACAATATCAGAGCCATGGCTGTGTCAGTGGCCAACTTGCACCCAGTCTTCATGGAAGAGATCTGCAGAGCTGCAACATGGTATTCTGTCCACATATTCACATCTCACTACTGTCTGGATGGGGATTCTCAACATGACAGCAATGTCAACCAATCTGTACTCCAGTATTTGTTTGGGGATTAGAATCCAACTCCATCCCCCCCCCCCAGGTCCTACTGTCCATCCAGGCTACCAAAAGCAAATTAACCCCCTCAACCCCCCCCCCACAAAAGTCAAACCTCAGAGCATGAATGTTCATGAATGACACTGTATAGTTAAGAAGCTGAATCAGATGAGTTCCCTTTTGGGGACTACCGATGCTGTACATAGTTTATTCTCCAGTTCTTGTTCACTTGCCACTGTTGGGTTTTCAGTCTCCTCGGTTTTTGATAGCCTGTAGCTTGGGAGTCCCATATGTGAGGACTTCATTCCTGCTTGTCCACAGAAAAAAGGTAGTTACTCACCTGTAGCAAGTGTTCTCCATAGACAGCAGGAATAAGTCCTCACAACTCCCCCATCTCCCTGAGGAGTTGTCTTCTGCTACAACTTTATCATCATACAGGAGAAGATGGTACCACAGCAGGTGGGAAGACAGATGTGCAGGCATGGTGGAGCCTCCCAAAAACTTCCAATAGAAGCTGGGGAGCATTCCCGCATGGTGCTCCATCAGTGGTGTCACCCATATGTGAAGACTTATTCCTGCTGTATATAGAGAACACCTGCTACAGGTGAGTAACTACCTCTTCTTCAAAAACATGTTCAGTTCTTCACTCTTCCAAATATATTCTTTTCTCCACTGAAACAGATAGCTGTAGCAGGATTAAACAATTCCTGTAAGCAGTACTCCATTTTAAAACAGCTCACTTTCAGGGTTTTTCTCACTACACAGAGTTTTATACCTTCAGCCTTACTTTTCCTTCACTGCTTAAAGGACTCCATCGCTATAGAACACATTACACATCGTTAAACTTTTAATCAAAACAGTGCTCAAAATTAAACTCACTCTTCAATAAATCACTTCAAATTCTCACTCTCAAATAAATCACTTCAAAATCCTCCTTCAACTTGGATTTAAAACTGCTTGAATGAGTTACAGAGCTTCTTCAGTATTATTTCTGTCACCAAGGAAAATGTTTCCACATTTAACCTTGAATTTTCTCTCCGGATTTTGTGCAAGCTTCTTACACACTTCTCCTGTAAATAATTCTCAATTAGTTACAGTTCTGATATAATCAATTAAATCATTTTCCATACAGACACATACTCTATGGCATTTCTTTGTCCATCAGTCTTCTTTCCCAACCAGCAACTGAGTTTCCTGCATGTGGATTCTATCCTCTCTGTACAAGTGTTCTTACATCCAGCTTTGTCCATAAATAGACCCTTACTACCTTCATTTCAGTGCTTTAAATGCCCCTAGCAGTAAAGTAATTTTATAGGTCATTTTCTTTAAAGTTTGCTTAGTATCTATTTTATTTACTTAATTGGATCATGCTTTTTATCTCCTTATCTTCTGTGAGCTCTCCCCCTCTTTGCCCCAAGCTCAGCTGCTTCCTCCATCAGTCCTGCTTTGTGAATCAACTCCTTCAACACTGTACTGAAAACTTCAGTCTGATTCCCTATACATTCGTATACACATATGCCCACACATATTCCTTCAGAATCAGTAAAGATTTATTTGGCATGTTTCCTTATTTGAGATTTTACTGACTCTCTTCATTTATTTTTAAATGTGGCTGTCAACAGGTACTTTTAACTTTTTTTCTCTGCCATTACAAATATTAATATTCTCTTGAGATACTTCTTTTTTAGTTGTATTTTCAAATATATATAACAATTGTTATCACTCTAAAAGCTATTAGCTCTCCTTGACTATTTATTTTATACTAAAGGTTAAACCTAGTGCTCCCTTTCGCCTATCATCTTCAGCATATCCATTGTATTATTCTACTTACACATCATCTGTCTTCTACTCTAGATGAGGTCTATGACATCTGCAACAGGAAACAGTGAGTTCCTAAGAGGAAGACTGGACTGGAAATTATCCTGTCAATTATCCTTCTTAACACGGCTTCAGAGAAGCCCATGGGGTTGACACCCTCCTCACAACCCTCTTTAACAACCTAGTCATAGGCCTTGACAATGTCCATCAAGGATTTATTCTTATCTTTCTGGACATTGCAGCCGCCTTTGATTCAGTTAAACATGATACTCGCCTTCAAGAAAAGGGCATTCAAGGCCTAGCTCTATCCTGGTGCAAATCATATTTAAGTAATAGATGGCAACAAGTCCGAACAGGCTCAGCGACATCAGAACCATTTCCCCTGATGCAAGGGTGTACCTTAAGGGTCATCCCTATCTGCATTAATGTTTAACATCTATATGCAGCCCATTTGCGCATTGATCCGTTCCTTCAACATCCAATGTCTAGCCTATGCGGATGACATCCTGATGTATGCTCCTTTCAAGATTCACCAGCCAGACTTCGCACCAATAGTAAGATGCTTTGAAGCTGTAGCGAACTGGCTCCTCACACAAAACCTACGTATAAACCACAACAAAACAGACGTCCTGTTCGTCACAAGGAGCTCAAGTTTCAAACCACCATCTTCACTACAAGTCAACATGATGGAACTTAAGGCACAATCCACAATCCGATATCTAGGTATTACGCTAGATCAGCGGCTTGACATGTCAGCGCACATTAAGAACTCCACCAAAGCAATATACCATAAAGTCCGATCACTTCGACATCTCCGCCCATTACTTGACTTCTCCGATTATCGATCAATCTTCCAAGCCTTGGTAATCCCACATCTAGACTTTGCCAATATCATCCTCCACGGGCTCCCACAATCAACACTGAACCCTCTCCGTCTGGTCATGAACTCAGCTGCGAGAGTTCTCATAGGAGGATCACGTTCCGACCACATAATGCCGGTCTTGAAGAGCCTACACTGGTTACCTCTACAGGCCAGAACTCTCTATAAAGCTCTAGTCAAGGCCTCAAGGACCCAACCCCTCTCGCCCATCAGTAATCTTATACATGTCACTCCAGCTAATAGAACCAGGAGGCCCTCTTCTTTGAACACCACTGATCTTCCAAGATTGTTGACGAAATGCTCTAAAACAACAGCCTGCAGAGCATTCTCCCTTTTCGCACTCAGAGCCTGGAATGCCCTCCCACCTGAAATCAGAGCCATCACAAACTTAACGTCATTCAGGAAAGCTCTTAAATACCACCTGTTTCTAATATATTATTCGGAATATACACCCAGTGAGCACTGCTCCCGAGGTGACTCCATTTCTTTGACCCCTTCAGAAAACGGTTAATCGACATGACCCTATGCTCACCATGCCCTGTCTTTACCCCTTTTGATACTCAGTGCTTGCATTCGTAATGTATTTACTACAACCATGTAATTAATTATCATACCTTGAATATAGTTCCCCCAGTTATCTCCATGTTAGTTTACCCTGTTCATTGTAAAAAACTAATGTTGCCTTTACATTGTGTTTGTTTTTTGTTCATATGTACACCGCACTGATTAAAAGAGCGCGGTATATAAGAAATGAAAATAAATAAATAAATAATAAATCTAAGCCCCAGAGTTGGTTGTGTTAGCATCCTAGCCAGACCTTAAGGACCCCCCCCCCCGTTGCAATCTATTGTTTAGCTTTGAACACCTGCTCTTGGCTGCCCCCCAAAAGCTGCCACCCTAGTCAACCGCTTCGTTTGCCTTGTATATAAAAGTCAAACCAGCCCTGTATATAAAAGTCAAACCAGCCCTGTATATAAAAGTTAAACCAGCATTTTTGGGGGGCATAAATCTTAAGGTCTGCCTAGGGCACCAACACCCTGAACCAACCCTGGGGCTGGACCTGGATGGAAGAGGTTGGCATATGCTTAGAGGAACTGGCGATGATGTTTTTGTACAGGTTGGGAGATGTTATGTTGGGGCAGCCAAGCTCTTGTTTTTGTGAGGGGCCAAATGACTTTGTGTTGGAACCATAGAGACCCTCTTTTGACCTTTTTTCTTTCTCTCACCTTCCTTCCTTATAACTCAGGGCTTCCAGTTCTAGGTATTTATTGTTGGAAATTTAGAAGTTTATTTTTGAGGCAATTAGGTGCTGCTTTCTTGAGGATGGAAAAACAGGGATTTATTAGTGTATTCATAGTGCAAAAATAAGCTTTAAAAACGGACTTTAAATTCCATGTTTCAGCAAACATAGCAATTTATAAGCTTATTTTCCTCCACTAGCACAAACGTTCATGTCACATAATGTGGTATGATATTTCTTTATTTTAAATCAAAACACATTTCTATATAACTTACAGTGCTCTTTAACAAACACATTTCTCAACACTGGCAGAGTACAGTCGTAGAATATAAAATTTCTCTTTCTGTGATCATTTCATGCAGTTCCTAGGGCTCAGTGAGGTATTCTAGGGATCGCTTATTACTTGTATGCTAGCTGACCAAATAGTTTGATTTTCTTTGCAGGAGAAAACCAAAGGCAGCCCCAAAGAGGCCATTTTTTGGGGGAGGGATGTTGGTTTTAACAAAAAAAAAAATTATCTTTCGGGGGTATTTTATCTGGGTTTTTTGGTTAGAATCAAAATCTTGAAGCTTTACCTATACTATAGTTTCACTCCCAAAACTATAGCGAGAATTGGTGTGATGCATTTTGCATCACATTAGGTTCATCCCTCCACCAAGGGGTACATATAAAAATTTTCCAAAATTTGGAAATAGTTGCTATCTAAAAGGTTGATAATCACTGCATTAGTTCATAACAATAACAATCCTCTTTAAGCAGGCAAGTCATAGCTCTTGACTTCCAGGTTTTGTGCATCTTGAAGGAGTGGTAATGCTATTTAAACAGAGGACACAGCCATTATCTCCTAAGCAAGTTAAAGATATCGTCCTTACGTATGGTTTTACAATGTTGGCGCTCCATATATAAGGAACATGGTTCAGTCTCTCATAAGGGTTAATCCCTTTCTCTTTTTTAGTTGTTAGTTCAGTTTAGTTGCACACATGCACTAGAAGTTCTAATTTTCTCCAGCGAGTTTCCTAAAAGCTAAGGGGCATGTTTACTAAAGATTTCAACATCAGTTAATAAAAGTTAACAAGTCTGATGTAGAAGGTGAAATTAGGACTTACCTGCTAATTGGATTTCCTTGAGTTCCATCCAGTCCAGTCCCATACTTGTGGGTAGTCACACCCTACCAACAGCTTGGAGACTGAGCATGTCAATGCTGATATCACCCCTCATAGGCAGTTGCCATCCTATCCAGGCCCCAGCATACTATTGACAAAGCAGACTCACCTGAACAAAACTAAGTAACAAACTTTGCCAATTTACTAACAACCACCCCAAACAAGGTAGACAACAACATCCCACCCTGTGGAGCACAAAGGACCCTCTGAAAGGTCAGGTCAAGCGACCACAAATACCATGTATTACTGAGAAGCTCCTCTGGGCCGCTTCCATTTGGATAAGGTTGTACCCCGTTATTTATCCTGCCAATGTGCAGTTAAAAGTCAAGGCCTGTCCTCTCAATCCACACTGACAACCAATGTGTCTTTTAATGCCGGGATCACGCCATTGGCAGATAGTATAAAGTCATGGGAGGGTTCCAGGACTGGAATGGACTGGAGGGAACGCAAGGAAATCCAATTAGCAGGTAAGTCCTAATTTCACCTTCCTTATCCGTCCCTCCAGTCCAGTCCCGTACCTGTGGGATGTACCATAGCAGTATTAACCCTAGGAGGAACCTGCGAGCCCGGCCTGAATCACTGCTGCACTGAATCTCACATCCCTATTCGCCTACGCATCCAGGTGATAATGATGCACAAAAGTATGTATGGATGCCCAGGTAGTCGCCCTGCAGATGTCCACCAGCGGGACCAGACTAGCCTCTGCCCATGAGGCAGTCTGTACTCTAGTGGAATGAGCCTGTAGCGCTTTGGGCAAAACTCAACAGCATGAAAGATAAGTTCAGGAAATAGCCTCCTTCACCCAACGTGAAATAGACACCTTGGAGGCTGCCTTTCCTTTGTATGGCCCCTCAAAGAGCACAAACAAATGGACTGACTTTCAAAATGGAGCTGTGCGTTTAAGATAGTGCTTGAGCAACCAGAGGACATCCAGAAGACACAGCTGATCATTTTCCGCCTCCGCTCTTGACCCGGAAAATACCGGAATTGAGAAGTTGAAGTTGGAAGGCTAAGACAACCTTAGGCAGGGAAGGAAGGCACTGGACTTAAAACAACCTTTTCTTTGGATATTGTAAGGAAAAACTTGCAGTATGAAAGTACCTGTTGTTGTTAAGTGCCGTCGAGTCTGAGTCGACTCATGGTGACCCTCTGGATAGCTATCCTAAATTGTGTTCGGTCTTCAGTCAGGCGGCTCATTGTTGACAGACTGGTACCCGTAGCTGCTGTTATTGTATCGATCCATCTCATTGCTGGCCTTCCTCTTTTGCATTGACCTTCTATCTTGCCAAGCATGATGTCTTTCTCTAATGATCTCTCTCTTCGCATGATGTGTCCAAAGTATGAAAGTCGAAGTCTTGTCATCTGAGCTTCTAAAGAAAGCTTAGGTTTGATCGCCTCTAGTACCGACTGGTTTGTTCTTCGAGCAGTCCATGGTATACACAGTATTCGCCGCCAGCACCATAATTCAAAGGCATCAATTTTCTTCCTGTCTGTCTTTTTCACTGTCCAGCTTTCACATCCATATGATGTTATTGAAAATACCATGGCTTGAACAAGTCGAATCTTTGTATGGAGAGAGACATCTCTGCTCTTGAGAATCATATCTAGGTCTTTCATAGCCATTCTACCAAGAGCAATGCGTCATTTGATTTCTTGACTGCTTGTTGCTTCTTTATTGATAGTTGATCCAAGTAGGCTAAAGTTGTTCACAATTTCAATTTCTTCTCCTTCAACGATGAACCTGTTGATTATGCCAGTTGTCATGATCTTTATCTTCTTTACATTAAGGTGCAGGCCCATTTTGAGACTATGTTCTTTGATTGTGAGAAGCAAATGTTTCAGATCATCTTCACTTTCAGCCAGTAATGTAGTATCATCAGCATAGCGAAGGTTGTTGAGTCTTCCACCAATCTTCATACAATCCTGCTTCTCTGGTGATTTGTTCTGCATATAAATGAAACAGGTAGGGGGAAAGTATGCAGCCTTGTCTTACACCTTTGCTTATTTTAAACCATTCTGTTTCTCCTTGTTCCGTTCGAACTGTTGCTTCTTGATCAATGTACAGATTGCGCAAGAGAACGATCAGGTGTTCTGGTATACCCATGCTTCTTAATGTGGCCCAGAGTTTCTCATGGTTTACACAGTCAAAAGCCTTGCTATAGTCGATAAAGTACAAATAGATATCCTTTTGGTATTCTTTAGTCTTTTCAAGGATTCATCTCACATCCACAGTGATGTCTCTCGTTCCTCGCCCTTTCCTGAACCCTGCTTGCACTTCAGGTAGTTCTTGTTCCAGGTATGGTTGTAGTCTCTTTTGAATAATCTTCAGTAGAATCTTGCTGGCATGTGGGATCAGAGCGATTGTGCGATAATTTCCACAGTCAGTTGGATCACCTTTCTTTAGTATTGGTATAAACACAGATCTTTTCCAGTCAGTTGGCCATGATGTTGTCTTCCATATTTCTTGGCAGAGCCTTGTAAGTATGGTAACAGTTGCATCAGATTGCTGCAATACTTCTATAGGAATGCTATCAATGCCTGGTGCTTTGTTCTTTGATAAGGCTTTCAATGCTGCTTCAACTTCTTCTTTCATCACCAATGGTTCCCGATCATAAGGTACAGGTTGAAACGGCTGTTGGTCCACTTGATCTTTATCATATAAAAACTCTGTATATTCCTTCCACCTTTTCTTGATCTTCTCAGCATCATTCAACATAGAACCTTGAGCATCTTGTAACATTCCAATTTGAGGCTGGAACTTTTTCTTTAACTCTTGTAGCTTCAGGAAAGCCGATCTTGTTCTTCCTCTAATAGTTTCTGCTTCTATTTCCTTGCAAGTGTCATTGTAGTACTTTTCCTTGTCCTGTCTTGCTGCACGTTTGAAATCTCTGTTGAATTCTGCGATTGTCTTTCTTTCTCCTCTGGCTTTAGCTTCTCTGCATTTCTGGGCAATTTTCAGAGTTTCTTCCGTCATCCATTTTGGCCGTTTTTGCTTTTTCACCTTTTGTAGAGACTTCTCACTTTCTTCCAACACAACCTTCTTAATGTCATTCCATAACTCTTCCGGAGCTCTGTCATTTGTATCTAAAGCAGCAAATCAATTTTGCAGGCAGTCTTTAAATTCCAGAGGTATATTCTCAAGGTCATATTTTGCTGCATTCATGAGTGGTTGGCTCTTTTTCAACTTTAGCATGAGTTTGCATACTAGTAGTTGATGATCTGTACCACAGTCAGCTCCAGGTTTTGTCTTTGTTGATGTTATAGAGCTTTTCCATCGTTGACTTCCACAGATGTAGTCAATTTGATTTTTATACAATCCATTGGGTGAAGTCCATGTGTACAGTCGCTGCTTGTGTTGCTGGAAGAAGGTGTTTGAGATGAATAGATCATTGGTCTTGCAGAATTCTATCAGTCTTTCTCCAGCTTTATTTCTGTTGCCAAGTCCATATTTTCCAACTACTTTGTCTTCTTCTTTGTTGCCAACCTTTGCGTTCCAATCACCCATGACTATCAGGATATCCTGTTTGCATGTTCTGTCAATTTCAGCTTGTACTTGTTCATAGAATTCTTCAATTTCATTCTCTTTTGCAGCTGTTGTTGGGGCATATACTTGAATTATAGTTGTGTTGATAGGCAATCCTCGTAGACGAATAGAGATTAGGCGTTCGCTGACTGCATTGTATTTCATTACAGTTCTTGCAAGTTTCTTTTTTATTATAAATGCAACACCATTTCTTCTTTGTCTTTCATTTCCAGCATAGTAGACCATGTGATCATCTGATGCAAAGTGCCCGATGCCAGTCCATTTCAGTTTGCTGACACCCAACAGATCAAGTTGTACACGTTCCATTTCATTCTTGACCACCTCCAACTTCCCTTGGTTCATGCTTCGTACGTTCCATGTTCCAATGTGTAAGACATCTTTACAGCTTCTGACTCTCATTTCATGAGCAGCTACATCAGCAGTCAGACTTCCCGAGGGCTTTGATCCAACCACATCATAAATGCTGGCTTTACTCTGAAATGTCTTCAGCTCTTCCCCAGTAGCTAGTTGAGTGCCTTCCAACCTGGGGGTCTCATCTTCCAGCACCATAGCACAATTTGTTTTGTTGTAACTATCCACTGGGTTTTCATGGCAAGATACAGAAGTAGATTGCCGGGCCTTTCTTCTGCGCAGTTTAAGTTTGGTGGTGTTGCTGTTGTCACAAAAATGTGATCCTCCGCCGTCAACACTCCCATTCTGCTGCTGCCCAGATGGGTGGTTTGTCTTGGTCTGGCACCTCAGTTGAGACCTGTCCATCTTGGGAGACCCTGCCAGTAGTTAAACTACTGATAGTTTAGCTCTCAGCATCACTGATGCACACAAGCCCTCACAGCACGACAAGCTGAAAACCAAGTGAGGGACGAAAGTACCTGCAGCTCCAAAATCCTGCGAGCGGAACAGATTGTCTTTTTGGTGGCAGTTTTCATTGTCAGATCCTTCAAGGAGCAACTTCTGATTGGCTTGAAGGGTGCTTCTACTAATGCTGCCAATACCAAGTTGAGATCCCAAGGAGGGCACTACTGACCGAATCTGTGGCTGAAGCTGCTTTACCATCCGGAGGAAAAACGCACTATGTCTGGATAAGTAGCCAAGGAGACTCCCTGAACCTTTCCCCAGTAGCACCTGTACTCAGAGAGCTACATTACTACTACTACTATTCAGCACTTGTAAAGTGCCACGCACGCAGCGCTGCACAGCTGACCTACAAGAGGTAGACAACATACAAGAGACAGTCCCTGCCCGTCAGAATCAAGCTCATCGGAGCTTACAATCTAGTTAGAACAAAACATAAGTTAGAACAGTATAGAGCATTAGTCAGTTCTGCGCAAGGTAGAGCATTAGTCAGTTCTGTGCAAGGTACGGTTTGGTCAGTAGTTTGGTCATAAATGATGACGGGGGTTAGGGTAAGATGAGGAAGGAGTCAGGATCTGAATGCAACAGTGAAGAGGTGGGTCTTCATTCTGGATTTGAAGAGGGCCAAGGAGGATGCCTGGCGCACAGACGCAGGTAGGCTGTTCCAGGCGTAAGGTGCAGCAAGGTGAAAGGAGCGCAGTCGGGAGTTCGCAATGTGTGTAAAAGGCATTAAGAGAAGTAATTTGTTAGTGGAGCGCAGGTTTTGAGAGGGGATGTAGGGAGGGATAACAGATAAGAGGTAGTGAGGGGCCATAGAGTGGATGCACTTATAGGTTAGCAGGAGAAGCTTGAATTGGATGTGGAATTGGACAGGAAGCCAGTGAAGCGACCTGAGGAGTAACGTGCGCATGGCGAGGTTGGCAGAAGATTAGTCGAGTGGCGTGATTTTGTATAGATTGGAAGGGGAGGTGGTGGCTTGCGGAAAGACCAGCGAGGAGTAGGTTGCAGTAATCAATGCGAGAGGACATTAAGGAGTGGATAAGCGTTTTGGTAGTGTGTTCAGAGAGGAAGGGGCAGATTTTGCTGATGATGTAGAGAAAGAAGCAGCAGATCTTAGCTACAAGCTGGATATGAGCAGAAAAGGAGAGAGAGGTGTCAAAGATAACCCCCAGATTGCGGGCCGAAGGAACAGGAAGGATAGTAGATCCATCCACATGGATTGAGAGAGGGGGAAGTTGGGGGGAGGAGTTAGGTGGAAAGACAAGGAGCTCAGTCTTGGCCATGTTCAATTTTAATCGGCGATGAAACATCCAGGCAGCAATGTCCGAAAGACAGGCAGAGATCTTGGACTGGGTTGCCGGAGAAATATCAGGTGTAGAGAGGTAGATTTGGGAGTCATCAGCATAGAGATGGTATTGAAAGCCATGGGAGGAGATGAGCGCGCCAAGGCCTAGGGTATAGAGAGAGAAGAGGAGGGGGCCCAAGATAGATCCCTGGGGTACTCCTACATGGAGTGGGGTAGGGGAGTAGGAGGAGCCACCAGAGCATACACTGAATGAGCGATGGGAGAGGTAGGAGGAGAATCAGGATAGTAAGGCATCCCTGAAGCCAAGAGAGGAGAGGGTGATGAGGAGAAGGTCATGGTCAACAGTGTCAACGGCAGCAGAAAGGTCAAGAAGGATGAGGGTAGAGTAGAGTCCCTTGGATTTAGCCAGGAACAGGTCGTTAGTGACTTTAGTGAGTGCCGTTTCAGTGGAATGTAGGGGAAAGAAGCCGGATTGAAATGGGTCCAGGAGGGCCTAGGAGGTGAGGAAGTCGAGGCAGCAACGGTGGACTGCTCGTTCTAATAGTTTGGATATGAAAGGAAGGAGGGAGATGGGTCGATAGTTAGAAGGGCATGTGGGATCAAGTGAGGGTTTCTTGAGGAGGGGTGTGACAACAGCGTGTTTGAAGTCAGCGGGGACAGTTGCAGTGGAGAGTGAAAGGTTTAGGATATGAGTGATGGAGGGGACAATGGTGAGGGAGATGGAATGTAGGAGATGGGTGGGGATAGGGTCTGAAGAACAGGTGGTGGGTTTGGAAGAGGAAAGGAGTGTGGTTTCTTCGTCAGACATCGAAGGGAAGGAGGAGAGGGTGGCAGGGGGAGTATGGATGGGGGAGGAGAAATGGGGAGGAGGGGAGGTAGATGAGGGGGTAGGGAATTGGAGGGCAATTTTGAGGATTTTGTCGTGGAAGTAGCCGGCTAGGGTTTGGGCAGAAAGGGAGGGCGGGCTTGGGGGCGGAGGGACCTTGAGGAGAGAATTGAGGGTGTTAGAGACGGTGAGCATTAAAGGCAAGGGAATTAGTCAGATGGATGTAGTAGTCTTGTTTGGCAAGTGCTAAGGCTGACTGGAAGGAGCCAAGCATGAATTTGAAGTGTAGAAGGTTTTCTGGGGAGCAGGATTTGGACCAGGCTCGTTCGGCAGAACGGGCACAGATGCGTAAGTAACAGATTGTGGGTGAAAGCCAGGGTTGGGGAGTAGATCATTTAACAGGACGTGGGGTGGAAGGGGAAAGAGTGTCAAGGGCTGAGGATAGTGCAGTATTGTATGAGGATAATGCCTCGTCGACGGACTTGGATGATAAAATGGAGGAAAGAGATGGAGAAATGATGGAGGAGAGAGTCAGGGGATCAATATTATGACGATTTCTAAATAGGTTGGAGGAGACAGGACGAGGTTGGGGTGGCGGGAGTTGAAGAGTAAAAGTTAAGAGGTGATGGTCAGATAAGGGAAGGAATGATTTGCGGAAGTTTGAGGGAGAGGAATTGGAGAAGAGTATTAGGTCAAGGCAGTGGCCGTGTAGGTGTGTGGGGGCAGTGGAGCAAAGTTGGAGGTCAAACGAGGCAGTAAGAGTGAGGAACTTTGAGGCATGGGGGTCGGAGGGGTTGTCGACGTGAATGTTGAAATCGCCAAGCTACATGCGAGTCCCTTCTCAAACCTGGACTGCAGGAATGCTAACACCTCTGGGACCGACACCACCAGGGCTGACAGTGACATTCCTCACACCAGCCCTTGAAAACGTGCCACACACGACAGACTGGTCGAGCGTTTCCGGACCTTCAAAAGGTACCAATTACTGGGGCCATATAGTCCCGCTTTCTCAGCCATGCCCACTCAAGAGCCAGGCTGTAAGCAAGAACTGTTCCACCTGGGACATCTGGACCGGGCCCTGTGACAGGAGATCGCTCCAGGTCGGAAGGCGCCAAGGCTGATCCACTGCTAGTCGTACAAGGTCCATGTACCACAGCCAGAGTGATGAGGATCACCAGACCACGATGCGCCTCTATCCGTTGCACCACTCAACCTATGAGTGCCCACGGGGGAAATACATACAACCACCCCTCCTGGGACCAACGGTGTACCAAGGCATCAAGGCCTTCCGACATGCACTCCCTTCGTCTGCTGAAGAACCGTGCTGCCTTTGCCGAATCGAAGATGGCCATCATATCCATGACTGGCTCGCCCCAGCGTTGAACCAGCTGAGCAAACATTTCCGCACTGAGGGTCCACTCGGCTGGGTTGATGTGAACATGGCTGAGGTAGTCAGCTGCCACGTTCTCTTTCCCAGAAACATGTGCCGCCGATAGGGCTTGCAGGTTGCTCTCCACCCAGGCTGACAGCGGAGCCACTTCACTTTCCAGCTGAGCACTGCTTGTGTTGTCCTGTAGTGGCATTGTCGGAAAACACTCAGACTGGCTTGCCTTGCCTTGCAGGAAACCGTGAAACTCCTGCAGAGCCTGGAACACCACGTGCATCTCTAACCGGTTGATGGGCCAAGCTGCTCTCCTCCATTGACCAACACCCCTTTGCAATCTGCACCTCACAATGTGCTCCCCAGCCGGAGAGACTGGCATCTATCATTAATATCTCCAATCGCAGGGTTTCCAGGGACATCCCCGCTGAGAAACCTGTCCCACTGGAGCCACCACTGCAATTCTATCCTGATGGCTTTCAGGCAAGGGAGCAGCCTCGTCAGTGGATGTCGCTGCACTAATTGGTGGAGGAGAGCCCTCTGCAGTGGCCTCATGTGCGCTCGGGCCCAAGGCACAAGCTCAATGGACACCGCCATCAAATCCAGCACTTGCAGGTAATGCCATGCCGTCAGAACCTATATGCAGAGAAACTGGTGCACCTGCCTCTGAAGGGTGTGAATCCTGTCCTCTGGCAGGGAGACCAGATTCTTGGCTGTTTGGAAACGCGTCCCTAAGTATATCAAATCCTGCGACAGCTGTAGCCGGCTCTTGGGAAAGTTGACCACCCAACCGAGCTCCTCCAAGCAGGCAATGACCCTCGCCGTGGTTCTTTCACTCTCTTCTTTGCTTTTTGCCCTAACCAATCAGTTGTCCAGAAAAGGATGTACCAACACTCCTTCCTGATGCAATGCGGCTGCCACGATAATCATTACCTCTATGAAAGTCCATGGAGCAGTGGCCAGGCCGAAGGGTAAGGCCTGAAACTGAAAGTGCCCCATTGGAACCACGAACCTTAGGAACTGCTTCTGATCGGAGTGAATTGGAATATGCAAGTAGGCTTCGGTCAAATCGAGCGACGTGAGAAACTCTTCTTGTCAGATGGCCATAATAACAGATCTTAAGAGTTTCCATGTGAAACTGGGGTACCTTGAGACAACTATTTATTCCCTTAAGGTCCAAGATGGGTTGGAAGAAACCCTCCTTTTTTGGAACTACAAAGTAGATTGAGTATTGACCCAATCCACACTAATTGGGTGGAACGGGCACTATCACCTGTAAGGCCTGGAGATATGCCAGAGTGTCTGAACCACTCGAAACTTGTGCTTGGATTTGCAGGGAGAATGAACAAAGGCTTCCTGGAGGGGCTGCGTCAACTCAAGGGTATACCTCTCGCGAATGATCTGCAAGACCAACTGATCTGTGGTAATGCGGTCTAGGTGGAGTAAAAATCCCATAGTCGTCCTCCTACAGGTATCAACCCCACCGGGACCCTTTGATCTCATTGCGGTTTCTTAGCTGCGGCTGAGTAAGGCGCATAGAAACCTCTGCTGGATCCTCAGAAATCTTGAAAGGGCGGTCCGTGGGCAGGAAATTGCTCTCTCTGATTTGGCACAAAATGCAGAGCGAAATATGAGAAAATCTCGTGAAGGAGCTCGCACTGGTCCCATGGACCAAAGAGGCCTTTGCTTGTCTTCAGAGAAATGGCCTCCCTTAGTCTCTCCCAAGTCCATTGCCAACTTGTCCAGAGCCTCCCCAAACAACAGTTTACACTTGAATGGAAGCTTACTCAAACGTGACTTGCTGAAGACATCTGAGGACCAATTTCAGAGCCACAAATAGCATCGTGCCACCACCAAGGCCATACTATTAGACAAGCCTGTAATCAGATCTTAGAAGACATCTGCCAAGTATGCCGCTCTGGACTCTAACTTCGATGTCTCTAGAGGCGCACCACCTTTCGTACAGCTTCCAAAATTCCTTGCGTCCATTGCAAACATGCCCGGGCCACAAAGGCCCCACAGATGGGCGCTTGTAAGGTTAATGTGTTGATATCAAATGCCTGCTTATGCAATGTCTCCAATCCTTGAGGGCTGAACCCCCCCTCCACTGAGATCTTCTTTGTGACCGCCGAGCACCACATTCACTTTAGGTGAGCAGAGAAGCTCCTTCTCTGAATCTGGTAAGAGGTACAGCCGTGTCATTGAGCGCGTGCCCCTAAGAGCAGCCTTGGGCACCTCCAATTCATCTTGGATCATTTGCTTGATCACACGGTGGAGTGGGAACACTGTGAATATAAGATATGCCATACTGGGTCAGACCAAGGTCCATCAAGCCCAGTATTCTGTTTCCAACAGTGGCCAATCTAGGTCATATGTACCTAGCAGTTTCCCCAAGGGACACAGGTTCCACAATGCTTGTATTGGTTCAAGCACTGATATCCTGGGTCCCTTCTTAATAATGGGTTATGTACCTTTCCTCCAGGAACTTGTCCAAACCTTTTTTAAACCCAGCTACATTAACAGCCTTTACTACATCCTCTGGTAGCAAATTCCAGAGTTTGATTACACGCTGAGTGAAAAAATATTTTCTTTTATTAGTCTTAAATAGTTTACCCTGTAGCTTCATTGCATGTCCCCTAGTCTTTCTATATTCTGATAAGGTAAACAATTGATCTACGTTTACCCGTTCCACTCCGTTCATTAATTTATAGACTTCTATCATATCTCCCTTCAGCCGTCTCTTTTCCAGGTTAAAGAGCCCTAACCTTTTTAGCCTTTCTTCATAGGAGTATCCTTCCATCCCCTTTACCATTTTGGTGGCTCTTCTCTGAACCTTTTCTAAAATCGCTATATCTTTTTTAAGATACGGCGACCAGAATTGCACACAATATTCAAGGTGCGGTCTCACCATGGAACGATATAGAGGCATTATAATATCTTTTGTTTTATTTTCCATTCCTTTCCTTATCATACCTAGCATTCTATTTGCTCTCTTGGCCGCCGCTGCACACTGGGCCGAAGGTTTTAAGATGGTATTCACAATGACGCCTAAATCTTTTTCCTGGGTGGTGGTTCCTAATGTGGAACCTTGCATCGTGTAAGCATAGTTTGGGTTGTTCTTCCCTAGGTGCATAACCTTGCACTTGTCCACATTAAATTTCATCTGCCATTTTGATGCCCAGTCTTCCAATTTATCAAGATCCTCTTGCAATTTTCCACAATCCTCTTGGGTTTTAACAACTTTAAATAGTTTTGTGTCATCTGCAAATTTGATAACCTCACTCGTTATTCCACTTTCCAGGTCATTTATGAATATGTTAAAAAGCAGCGGACCCAGCACAGATCCCTGGGGTACCCCACTATTCACCTTTCTCCATTGGGAAAACTGGCCATTTAGCCCTACCCTCTGCTTTCTATCTTTTAACCAGTTCCTGATCCACAATAGTACACTGCCTCCTATCCCATGACTCTTTAGTTTTGCCAAAAGTCTCTCATGAGGGACCTTGTCAAAGGCTTTCTGAAAGTCCAGATACACAATATCAACCGACTCACCTTTGTCCACCTAATTATTCACTCCTTCAAAAAAACATAACAGATTAGTAAGACAAGATCTTCCTTGTCTAAAGCCATGTTGGCTGTCTCCCATTAGGTCATGACTATCTACATGCTGAGTAATTTTATTCTTTATGATGGTTTCTACCATTTTTCCCGGTACTGATGTCAGGCTCACCGGTCTGTAGTTTCCCGGATCACCCCTGGAACCTTTTTTAAAAATTGGTGTAACATTGGCGATCCTCCAATCTTCAGGTATTAGAGATGATTTTAATGATAGTTCACAGATTACTAATAGCAGGTCTGCAATCTCGTATTTCAGTTCTTTCAACACCCTTGGATGTATACCATCCGGCCCAGGTGATTTGCTACTCTTCAGTTTATCTAATAGTTGTAATACATCTTCCCGATGTATCGATATTTCCTTCAATTCTTCCGCACCTTTAAATACCACTTCAGTAATGGGTAACATCCCTACATCTTCCTCAGTAAAGACTGAAGCAAAGAATTCATTCAGTTTCTCCGCTATCGCCTTGTCGCCTCTTAGTGCTCCTTTAACCCCTTTATCATCTAATGGACCAACTGACTCTTTCACAGGTTTTTTGCTACGAATGTATTTGAAAAGGTCTTGTCTTCGCGTTTTTGCTTCCGCAGCAAGCTGCTTCTCAAATTCTCCCTTTGCCTGCCTTATCAATGCCTTGCATTTGACTTGCCAGTGCTTGTGCTGTTTCCAGGTTTTGTCGTTTGGCTCTTTTTTCCATTTCCTGTGAGTGGCTTGCGGACTGCCTGGAACAACGAGTGCTCTAGCAGCTCATCCTCCAGTGGTGCTTCTGACATATTGAGGGTGGTGGGCGAATGGAATATCAAGGCTGCCAATTCCTTCTGAAGGAAGACTCGAACAATCCTTGCCTAGTCTTCCTGCAGGATCTCTCCTTCTTTGAGCTCAGCAGACTTCTCTCCCATGTCCACCCCCGCTTCCAATCTCCTTCCTCCTCCAAGATAAAGGATTCTGTCTCGTCCCGAAGTTCCCTCTCCGGCTCGGGCTAGGCTCTCCCTCAGCCCTCTGTTATTACTCCTTAGAGAATCCCCTCTTCCAAATCCTCTCCAAGGGTCCCTGCAGGATATCCTCCCCTCACTGCTTCATGCAATACGCCTTATACATGAGCAGTACGAACTCCAAGGAAAACCTATGGGCTAGTTCCTCAGCTGTATTCCTAGACATTGAGGATGTTGGGGACTGCACCCCCCCCGCACCTCCAAAAGGGGCGGGGATTTCTGCCCTATCAGGGAGTGCTACCCACCCGGCCTCTCCCATGGGCGCGTATCGCTCACCTGATTGTTGAGAAGGCCCCTAAGCCCCCCATGAGGGAATCTTCTTATCATTCTTATCTCCCCGGGCTCCTAGGTGATCTTCTACAGACCAGGACTCTGCTTGGCAGCCACGGGAAAACCCAGCTGCTGAGATAGAGCCCCTTCATCAGCCAACACGTGGCTTTGTTGAGCATACTGGTGTCAAGGCCACCCCCACTGTGGAAGCCACTACCTAGGCATCTGCTTGTTATGCCTCCTTTAAAATTCTCTTCCTTTTTTTCCTGTTTTTCTTTTTCAGTGCCTTTAAGCAAGCAATTGGTTCCAAAGGAGCCAAATAAATCAACAAAATGTGGTGTAGAGACAATCTCTGCATCCGATTCCAAACTGCCCCCCTGAGATAAGTGACTCTAAAATGGCGCTGTTTCCCGTGTTGTACAGCTGCTCCCGCCTCCCCGTGAGCTACCCTGACTCAGACCGCCATGCTCATTGATCTACCACAGTGAGGTGAAGAAAAAAATACCCAAAATAAAGCAAAGCAAAGCAAATCAAAACCACAGCACTGGGGGAAAAAAACCCCTCATGGTTGACCAATTTTGGAGATCTCCCACCACACGCTCTGCCCTTGTCTGCCGGCGTAAGCATTGACGAGAATCCTCTGAGATGTGAATGACAGGCCTTTTCTGGAGGAAGTCCTTATCCCTTGCTAGGTTTGGGAATCACTGCTTTCAGGAGATCACTGCCCCGGTTCCTTCAGAGGGCAGCTCTTGCTCCGTTTGCCTGTCCCTGGCACTTTTCATTCTCTTATGCTGTTTCTTTTTCTGTAAACTTTGGCCTTTAGGCAGGGCTGTTACTAAGAGTAATCTCCCTCCTAAAAGGTAATATCTCCAGGATTGGAAAAATTAATTGCTGTTAAAGAGTCCCTCAGTGAGTCCTCCCTGGAGGGTCACACCTCTCCAGCTGCATGGAGACTGAGTATACTGGGGATGAATAGGATGGCAACTGCCTATGAGGGGTGATGTCATCAGTATTGACATGCTCAGTCACCAAGCTGCTGGTGGGGTGTACACAGGGACAGGTACGGTACGGGATGGGACAGGACTGGACTGGTAAGGAAAGCCAATTTTAGAGTTGTGTGCTTAAAGCCATGTGCCCAGGTTTCTAGCACGAGAACAGTACAGAGGTTGTGTGCCTCTATGCAGCAAGCAAATGGTATGCAAATGAGGTAGGTGTGGAAAGTCTGCCCTAAACAGACAGGAACATGTTCATAGGCATCTGCGTTACCAGCGCCTAGATCCTGTCTACATAAAGGCACTTGCACATATGTGCTGGAATTCTATGTGGTGCGCATCTCTGCGCAGAAGTTTTACTCTGAACAATATTGGTGGCTTTGAACCCTGATATTATTCTGAGCAATATTCCGAGCAGAATGACTGCTGTCATGTACCACATATGATTCCATCATATGCACATATGGTCGGTGCAGCACTAATCCCTAATTTTTATTTTCAGAACTTATTTCAGCAAAGCCCAAAAAATGCTATGGGAGTTGTCTGCTCATGAGACAGACAAATTCTTTCTCGGCACTGAGCGCAGACCCCTTAATGCCTACTTGGGCAGAATCTTGATCATTATCCAATTGGAATACATATACATGGGCTATGGAACAGTACTGCTGCTGGTTTCAGTGCAGTGATTATACTCACGCCAATCTCTTTTCTGCAGTGCACTGTGATGTCTACACATACAAAGTACACACAGATGCCACGCTACCTATGCGGACTGTGTGCTGATGTTTACGCACTGGCCCTAAATAGTAATTACACTTACCTGGTAATTGTAGTTCCTTGAGTGACGACAGTTTAGTCCTCCACCTCTGGGTAGTGCACCTCCTCCTGCAGCTTGGAGACTGGACCAATCAAAACTTGTCCTTACTAGAAGTAGCTTGCTGGAACTCCTCCTCAGCCCCAGTGAACTATTGACAAAGCAGACTCAACAGAGCAACAAATAAGTAGCTAACCTCTTAGAACTAATTCAACATCTTAGCTAAATATGACCTTTCTCCAAAACTGGAAAGGATGAAATTTCCCTCAAGAAAGGCTCCCCCCTCCTGCCAAGCCACAGCCAGCCAGCGAGAGAAGAAACCTCCCCAACAGAGTAAGCGCAAGAACTGACTGAAATCGAGACACCACTCACCTGTAATATCGCCTCTCAGGACTTAACGCGTGCCACGCCCATTAATAACCCCAAGGGCGGGAATGAGGACTAAACTGTCGTCACTCAAGGAACTACAATTACCAGGTAAGTGTAATTACTATTTCCTTATCGTTCCTCCAGTTTAATCCTCCACCTCTGGGATGTAGCAGAGCAGCATTAACGGGAGGGAGCCTGCCAGCCCGCACGCAACAGCGCTGAACCAAAACAGGCATCCCTCGCCGCCAGCACATCCAGGCGATAGTGTTTACTGAAAGTATGCAGCGAAGACCACGTCGCTGCTTTACAAATTTCCACCGGCAGAACTAGGCTGTGCTCCGCCCAGGACGCCACCTGCGCCCTAGTAGAATGCGCCCTCAGCCCTACCGGAGCTGGGTGCCCCTGTAACATATAAGCAGAGACAATCGCCTCTTTAATCCATCTGGAAATAGATGTTTTTGCCGCAGCTCCACCTTTCCTGGAACCTCCAAACAGAACAAACAAGCGATCCGACTTGCGGAAGGACTCAGTGACCGCCAAATATCGATGCAAAACTCTCTTAATGTCTAAGCGACTAAGACCCCAGTCAGACGACTGCTCCTCTGCCGCCCGCAAGACGGGCAGCGACACCGTCTGACTCACATGAAAGGGCGAAGCCACTTTGGGCAGAAAGGAGGACACCCGCCTGAGAACCACTTTCTGGGAAGAGAAGCATAAAAAGGGTTCCCTACACGATAGTGCCTGTAGCTCCGAAATACACCTAGCCAAACAAATAGCTACCAAAAATACCGCCTTAGGAGTTAGATCTTTCATTGAAGCTTGAGACAAGGGCTCAAAGGGGGCCCTAACAAGCGCCCGTAACACCAAGTTGAGATCCCACAGTGGAACAGAAATCCGACGTGCCGGACAGAGCTTGGAAACGGCCTTAAGAAACCGCATGACGTCGATGTGCGCTCCCAGAGCTACGCCTTGCACTTTACCTCTGTAACAGGCTAAGGCCGCCAACTGCACTCTTAAAGAACTAGCGGCCAGCCCCTTATCGAAACCATCTTGCAAAAAATCCAGTACTACTGGAATAGATGCCGTGGTCACGTGGATCTGATGTCTCGAACACCAGTCCTGGAAGATCCACCAGACGCGCACGTAAGCAAGCGAAGTTGAACGTTTACGCGCCTGAAGCAAGGTCGCTACCACCGACTTGGAATAACCCTTCTTTCTTAGCCGTGCCCTTTCAATGGCCAAGCCATAAGCGAGAACCTCTCCACTCGAGGCATCAGAAGCGGCCCCTGTATTAGCATATCTTGGGACAACGGGAGGTGCCACGGAGCACCGTCTAACAACCTCACGAGATCGGCATACCACGGGCACCTGGGCCAATCCGGCGCTATCAACAGCATCCTCCCCCGGTGCGCCTCGATGCGCTGAATCACTCGGCCAATGAGCGTCCACGGGGGAAACACGTAGAGAAGACCTATTGATGGCCAGGGACGCAGAAGAGCGTCGATCCCCTCTGACATGGGTTCTCGTCTTCTGCTGAAGAACCGATTCACCTTTGCCGATTGAAAAGTGGCCATGTGATCCATGACTGGGGTTTCCCATCGAAGAACTAGCTGCTCGAAAACTGTGGGATGCAGCTCCCATTCCCCTGCGTCCACTTGAACTCTGGTGACCAAATCCGCCTTCACATTGTCTTTTCCGGAGATGTGCGCCAGCGATATCGCCTGCAACCGCGGCTCTATCCAGGAGAATAGCATCCGGGACTCCTCCTCCAAGGCTGCGCTCCCGGTACCGCCCTGTCGATTTATGTAAGCCATGGTCGCTGCATTGTCGGAGAGGATGCGCACCGCGCGGTGCGTTACTTGAGCTTCGGAGCTTTGAAGAGCCAGAAACACCGCTCTCAACTCTAAACGGTTGATTGACCAGCCGCTCTCCTCTGGAGACCAAAGATCCTGAGCAAAGTCTACTCCGCAATGCGCTCCCCAGCCCTCCAGGCTGGCATCCGTCAAGAGTGGGATCCACTGCGTCTGCTCCAAAGGCATCCCCGCTCGTAAGCATTCCAGACGCATCCACCACTGTAGATCCCTCCGGACCTGCAGTGGGCAAGGGAGACGTTTGCTCAATGCATCGGACTGATTGGACCAGCGGCGAAGCAAGGCCCGCTGCAGCGACCTCATGTGAAACCTGGCCCAAGGAACTACCTCCAACGTCGCCGCCATAGTTCCCAGCACTTGGAGATATTTCCACGCCGAAGGAGCTGCGAGATTCCGGAAGGTGCGCACCAGATTGCGAAGAGCCAGGGCCCTCCGCTCCCTCAGGAATACTGAGCCCTTCTGAGTATCGAACTGCACTCCCAAGTACTCCAGAACTTGAGTTGGGGATAGATGGCTCTTGACAGGATTGACCACCCAGCCTAACGACTGGAGGAGAGCTACAACCTTTTCCGTGGCCTTCACACTCTCGGCCCGGGACTTCACTCGAATCAACCAATCGTCTAGATACGGATGAACTAACACTCCTTCTTGCCGCAGCGCCGCTGCCACCACCACCATTATTTTGGTGAACACCCACGGCACTGTCGTCAATCCGAAGGGAAGGACCTGGAACTGGTAATGTCCCCAGGGTAGCACAAAACGTAGAAACCTCTGATGGGATTTTCTGATGGGAATATGGAGCTAGGCCTCTGAAAGATCGAGAGACGTCAAGAACTCCCCTTGTCGCACCGCCACAATAACAGAGCGAAGCGTTTCCATCCGAAAATGCAGCACTCTGAGACAGCGATTTACCCCTTTGAGGTCCAGAATGGGCCGAAGGGAACCATCCTCCTTTGGCAACATGAAATAAATGGAATAACGACCCATGCCATATTCCGCTGCCGGGATGGGAACAACCGCTCCCAACAGCAGAAGACGGTCTAACGTCTGCCTCACCTAGAGCGCTTTCTGAAGACCTCTGCAGGGGGAAAGCACAAACGAGTCCAAGACCGGCCTCGCGAGATCTAAGGCGTATCCGTCATGGATGATCTCCAAGATCCACTGATCGGACGTTATATGGGTCCAGGCAGAAATAAAACCTCGAAGCCGACCTCCTATCGGTTGATTTTCTGTCCGGACCCGACGCCCTTCATTGCGACTTCCAAGACGCTGCGGAAGCCACCCCTGCAAATCCTCTACTTGCACCCCGGAACCCCCGAAAACCCTGGGTTCTAGATGCAAATTGTTCTCTTTGGGAGCCTGCAAAGCGGGGCGACCGAAACCTCCGAAAATCTCTAAACTGCACCCGAAAGGCCACTGCAGGTTTTCCGCGCTTAGGCTTATCCTCTGGCAGTCTGCCACCTTTAGATTCTCCCAAATCCTTAACTAACTTATCCAGATCTTCACCAAACAACAGTCTTCCCTTAAAAGGAAGCTTGCCGAGCCGAGACTTGGAAGATCCGTCAGCCGCCCAATTTTTAAGCCAGAGGGATCTTCGCGCCACTACTAAAGAAGCCATACTATTGTACAAAGCTCTGATAAGATCGTAGTGCACATCGGCCAGATAAGCCGAACCGGATTCGAAACGCTGTAGCTCACGCACCTCGTCAATCTCCAACGACGCAGATTGTCTGAGGTGCTGGACCCAGCGAAGACAGGCTCTTGGCAAGCCCCACAGATGGAGGCCTGTAAGGCAACCGCATCCGCCTCAAAGGACTGCTTTAAGAGCCCATCCATCTTCCTATTTGGCGCCTCCTTCAAAGCAGCACTGCCTTTCACCGGTATTGTGGTCTTCTTAGTGACCGCCGAGACCGCAGCATCAACCTTCGGAGAACGGAATTTCTCCTTGTCCCGTATCCGCCAGGGGATATAGCTTATTCATGATCCGTATTCCCTTAAGACCGGATTCAGGACAATCCCACTCATGCTGAATCATCTGATCTATGACCTTGTGGATAGGAAAACCCACTTGCGTCTGAACAGCTTGAATAATGGGATTCGCGCCATCCTCTTCCACGACCGGTTGCTCCGCAGCTAGCCTAAGTGTCTGAAGAGCCTCTGTAATCAGGGCCGGCAACTCTTCCTTTTGAAACACTCGTCTGATCCTCGCCTGATCCTCAGGCTCAAGAATCTCCCCTTCCTCTAAATCATCCATTTCCGTGTCCAAATCAAACTCATCCTCCTCTCCCTCCTGCCAGTCTGCCTCAGTCAGGAAAGGATCAGTATGCCGCGGCCTCTTATTTATTTTATTTAACAGTATTTTTAAACCGCCTTATCTTATTAATCAAGGTGGTATCACAGCAAACAATCGGGTAAAGTGAGTGTGTTAATCATGCAGTGAGGGTGCAATTTAGTTGAGTGTGTGTTGTATCGTGTGCTAGATTGGGGTGAGCTATGTACAAGGTGTGGCGTGTTGCGTGCTAGAATGGTTTGAGCTATGTACAGTGTGGGCTATATATAGTGGTGCTGTAAAACATTATCTGTACAGACGGCAATATGTGCTGTTATACATTCTCTTAGGTTATGTGATGTGTCCATAGTGTTCTATGAACAGCATGGTTTTTAGCTGTTTTCTAAAGTCTTTGAGGTCTGTAGTTGTCCTCAAGTCGTCTGGTAGTTTGTTCCATATAGTTGGAGCAGCCATGGAGAGAGCTCTGTCTGTTGTGTCCTTGCGTGTGTGTTTGAATTCACCTGGGGTGCTGACTCGGTTTAGCGCTTTAGGCGCTAAGTGCATGCGCTCCGACATCCCGGAGCGCGCAGCCGAGGAAGAGAGGCTGGGATCCGAAACCCAGTCCCTGCCGCCTGCGACAAAATGCCTGATGCATCAATAAAACAAATTCTGGAGAAAAATCCTCCATCTGTAAAGCCACGCCCAGATCCGTCGGAGCACCAGAAATTGCTTCTGGAGAGGAAACTGAATGGCCTGTTACGGCCATGTCCCCCTCAGCTCCCGTGGGAGCTCCTTGTGAAGTGGGAGCCATGGAACTTTCCAATTGCTGTTCCATATTGACCGAAACTGATGCACAGTGTTGGCAGACACCTGTTTCAGCACTAGTGCTCTTACGAGTGCCACAGATGATACACTGGGAACTTGAAGCCATGGACCCCGAAACTAAGAGGGAGGCTAAAATCCCTGGGCTCTGAGTAACTAGCGGGCTTCAGGCAAGGACCAAACTATCCGAAAGAAAGAATCCTGTCCTGCCCAGGACCTGTAACCTGAGGTTATTGCAAAATGTAGCTATTTATTAAAAACTTCTTTTCCTTTTTTTTTTTTTTTTTTTTTTTTTTTTACGTGCTGCTACCGACAGACTAGAATCCCCAAGGCAGAAGCACCTCCTGAGTCCCTCTCAGACTCTTAAGAGCCCGAAAGTAAAGCAAAGACAAAGTGCTCAAAAAGGAAAGAAAAACAAACCCCAAATCAAAGAACTTAAAGAAATTAAAGAAACTAAAGAAATACCTTGAAAGAGGGACCCAGGCCATGGCCCGGATGAAACCGCCGCTCCGGAGCCCGATATAGAGACAGCGTGCTTTAACAATGCTGACAGTACCGCGGGCACAAAATGGCCACGGCTCCCCACAGAAGATTTTGGCGTGCTGAAAAGAAGCGGCCCTGCAGCCCGAACGGACACAGAACCCCGTTGACAGGCAGGCAGGCACTCCTGAATCACTCTCCTCCCCAAGGCAAAGCACAGCGGGAAAGACAAAAGCAGCCGCGCGGTTTAAAACTGGCCAGCCAGTTCCGTCCCCGAACAAGGAGACCGGAGCCTGAGGCTAACCCCGACAACGCTGCTAAAACTGAACAGGTACTTGGCCTAGTGTTGTGCTGCACAAGGAGCTCTGCCCCAAGACGTCCTGGGACAGAGATCCTTAAATCAGAAAGATAGAGCTTAACCGGGCTGTGGCTAGACAGGGGAGGGAAGCCTCCAAGGACCTCACCCTGCTCTGTTAATATTATCTTCTGCTTTTTTTTTTCTTTAAAGTGATATCCCCTATAAATTTTAGTAATTCCTAGCCTCTAGAAACCATAGCCAATGAGAGAAGTTAATAATTCAGATCAAGAAAACTTCAGCTAACTATACTGCTCCTTATCTGTTTCTCCAGTGAGCCCAGCACCTAGGCTCACTACATCCTCCTGCTGCATGAAGACTGGACACACTGGGGCTGAGGAGGAGTTCCAGCAAGCTACTTCTAGTAAGGACAAGTTTTGATTGGTCCAGTCTCCAAGCTACAGGAGTTGGTGCACTACCCAGAGGTGGAGGACTGAACTGGAGGAATGATAAGGAACGTTCATTAAGCACCCAGCCCTTTCATTTCTAGGGATGGAGTGGCAACCAACATGCATTAACTTACTAACGCAGGTGGAGTGCACTGGAGAAGTAGCCTAATGATTAGAGCACTGGCTTGGGGCCCAAGAGACCAGGGTTCCTTTCCCATTAGCATTCCTTGTGGCCTTGGCCAAGTCACTTAATCCTCCATAGATAACTTTGATTTTTCTGATGTAATGTCCCTCTGTAATATATATTACCAAGTTTAAGTTACAATTTAAACTGTTTTGATTGAAATGATAAAGCGGTATAAAAATAACCTGTTAAATAAATAAAATAAACATACCCCTTAGTGGTAGGAGTAGGGTGCTGATAAACAGGGACAACAGGGTCTCAAACCCACTTCATCCACTGATAGTTTTACAATATTTGCTATATCGTTCTTTGTTTACTAAGAGCAGAGTGGTTTACAAATTGAAGGAATCCAAGAATAAGAATACTAAAAAGGACAAGGTCAATAGAAAAGAAAGAGACAGAACACAAAAGTAGCACGTGCAGACCTGCCTTGGCAAAGTTGCTGGCTCATCTCTGCTCCAAATGCTTTGTTGAATAAATAAGTTTTTAATAGAATTTTAAATTGTTTGAAGTTGGACTGAAGATGGAAGGCTATTCCAGAGAGAGGGGGCAGTGAAGAAGAATGCAAATCTTATTGATTCAAGTCTGGCTGTAGCAGGGGATGGTATGACTAGGTGATTTCCATGTAGTGAATGTAAGTCGGGGGGGGGGGCATAAAGGGATATAAGAACTGAAAGGTATGAGAGGGCTTCATTGTAGATGATCTTATGAGTCAAGATGAGGATTTTATAACTAATGCGAGAAAGAACCGGCAGCCAATGATGTTGGATGAATGGGGGAGAGGGGGACGGTGGTTATGTGATCACATTTCTTAACATGAGAAAGAATACAGAACTGTGTTTTGGATTTTCTTTCATTGATAAGTGGGGGAGGAGGGGGGGTCACATGATGCAGCCAGCTCAGTAGCACGCATTCACTGAGCTCTGAGGCTTCCCACCTCAAAAAAGGTTGAAAATCTAACAAAATACCTCTCTGAATGCACTCAAAATATTAGATGCCGCTCTGACAAATCTCATGCGAAGGTGGAGTTGATTAAAAGAGCTCATAACCTCCAAAATGGCACCGAAAGACCGAATGAAGACGAAAGAGACTGGGGGGAGAGAGGCAGTCGAAATATGCAGTTGTCTCCCTTGTTTGGGGACGTTAAGCTAAGCTAAAATTTATTTAGTCTAAGTTTAGATGTTTGTTAGAGCTACTTATTTGTTGCTCCTTTGAGTCTGCTTTGTTAATAGTTCACTGGGGCTGATGGGAGAGACCAGCAGGATATATTTATAGAAACCTATGAGCATTCAGGCAACATCCCCTACCCAAACAGAAATGCTACTAACTCTGGATGAAGACGAAAGAGACTAAAATGGCTGGCCTGGCACCAGCGAGAGACCATGCCGAATGGAAGCCTGGTGAAGGAACTAAACACACACCCATCCTATCCACACACACAAGTCTATCATACCACGTTATTAAATACCTTCATGTTAAATGTTACCTCAATTGTACTGTCTAAATGCTGTTAAGTATCTGTACTATCTAAATGTTTACATGTACCCTAATGTTAAATGTAACCCTCCAATTGTTATGTGACGTGACCTTGATTGAATAAAAAGGTGGCATGCAAATCTGTCTAAATAAATATCCAGTGATCTCACACATCTGACATACCTAGTCTCCATGCTGCAGGAGGAGGTACACTACCCAGTGGTGAAGGACTGAGCTGGAGTTCCGACACATGCCACAGGGAGGCAAAAGGTCTTCTACTGGAATTTTTAATTCTGACACATCGGGTCATCCATACAGCAAATCCACTCTATTTGGCTAATCTCATTTCCCTTCATACTCCTTATTGTCAACTTCGTTCATTGCATGTTAACCGGCTGTCCTTACCTTCCCCCTCCCAGGCTCACTTAGAACAGACTCGGCACGTTGCCTTCTTCTTTTTCAGCCCTGCACTCTAGAGCGCCCTACCTTCTTCCCTTTGTCTGGAGCCCTCATACCCACAGTTCAAAAAGTTGTTAAAAACTCACTTGTTTCAACAGGCCTTTGACCTCCCCTGTGACACCCCGACCTAAGTATTGTTCTCTTTTGCTTACTCTGCTGGTATACTACTGCTTCTACTTCTGTCCTATATTATTGTGGCATTCTTTTCATTTTTCTATAGCGTAGACATGTTTATTGTAAACCGCTCTAATGTCTCGACAAGGGCGGTATATAAAGTGTAGAAATAAAGATAATTAGTAGGTAAGTCTAATTTCTCTTTACTTTGCATCTCCACCAGTACGCTATTTATCAAGATTCAATTTGAGTCCTGAAAATCTACCATACTAGTGACATTCCTGTAATAGCACTTCCAAGGACGCACAAGGATCCCCCAGGCAAACTAACATGTTGTCTGCAAATGTTGATAACTGAAAATTATCCCCCCCCATACTCCCTGTATTTCCAGGTGTGCGCAGATGTGCTCTAACAGTGGTTCCAGCTGCTGTACAAACAAGAGAAGAGAGAGGGGGCACCCCTGTCTTGTGCCTCTTTCTAAGGGAAAAGCAGAGATCTGCACCCCATTGACCAGAATCGACTCACATGGACGTATGTACAGAAGTCGGATCATATCAACATAATATCTCTTGATGCCCATTTTGTCTAGCATCATGTACATATAATCCCATTTCACTTTGTCAAATGCCTTTTCAGCGTCAAAACTAGTAAGTTGTGTAGGGGGTTCCTGCTGAAGGCTCACCCATTGCGTTGCCAAAATCTTCCTCACATTTTGTGCAATATTCCAACCCTGCATCGACCCCATTATTTTAATATCCACATTTAATAAAGAAATAGGCTTATAAAATCCAGGTGCCATCGGTTCTTTGCCCGGCTTCGGTATTACTGTGATGTGCTTTGTTGGACTTGTGAGAAATCCTTTCTGTGGATTAAGTCCGAATACTAGGGGTATCGCTGTCTTATCTTGCACTATTTGATGGATTTCCCCTTGGTATCCATCTGGATTAGGAGCTTGGCATGTTCGTAGTCCACGAATACACCATTGAACTTCTTGTGCCATTAAAGGAGCATTTAGCGTTTCCTCCTGATCACTCTCTAAGTGGAGCAGTACAGTCTTCTGCAGGTAAGCCTGGACTTGTTCAAGATCACAAGATTCACCATACAGTCCTTGATAATATTCCTGAAAGGCTCCTCTACTCCCTGCTAGGTAGTCTGTAGCTGTCCTGCCTTATCCCGAATGGCCCAAATTGAGTGTGGCCCATCTCTTGTCTTAATCAAGGACAAGAGAAGTTTCCCCATTTTGTTTCATACCTATATAGTCAATACTTATAATAGAACAAAGATTTGTGTGCTCCCCTATGCAGAAGATCATTAAGTTCCGTCTGAATGGCTAACATGATCAGTCGAGATGCTTGTGTAGGATGTGCCGCAAACCAGCACCATGCTACACGCAGGTCTATCTCCAGGTGGATCATACGCTTACCTTGTTCTCCTTTGCCCCACAGTATCCCATGATGTGTCTACAGAGGACCACCATGGCTGCCTCCCAAGAGAGTGCCAGGTTATCTTTGTGTATCACGTTATACTTTTCATAGTCTGCCCACTGGTTTCTCAAGTACAGCTGAAATTCTGGGTCCCCCACATTGTGGTGGGAATCTCCATTGACTCCCTCCCCATCCTATGTCCACCTATATGAATGCATGGTCTGATATTACTATGGGGCCTACATGTGCCCGACACACTTTTTCCATCATGTCTTCTGCTACCAGGAAATAGTTTATATGACAGCCTGATCCGTGCCTGAGATACTGTATGTAGGTATAATCCTGTCAGACAGGTGCTATATATACCATGTGTCTACCAGATCGTATCCCTCACACAGACCATGAATCCGCTTAGTCCACTGTCCATCTCCTCCCCCACCTTGAGAAGAGCGATCTAACGTCTCATCAAGGATACAATTGAAATCCCATCCCCCACCACAAGAATAAGGCAGGCCGAGTCCAGTAATACACTGTGTGATGTCCCGATTAACAGCCAGCTTCATAGATATGTGGGGTGTAGACCGTACCTAGGGACAACAGCCATCCCTGTAAATCCCCCTATATAAAAAGATAATGTCCCTGGGGGTCCGCTATAATTGTGCTCACTTGTCAGAGTCACTTGTTTTCCTACTAGGACGGCTACTCTCGAGGAGACTCTATAGACTTCTCCTACCCACCAGCATTTGAGCTTACTGTGTTCAGTGTCTGTCATGTGGGTCTCCTGTAAGAGCGCCACATCTACATGATGATCCCTTAAGTATCTCACTAGTTTGTGGCGCTTTACAGGGTTGCCAATTCTGCGCACATTCCAAGAGGCTATTGGGATCAGAGTGTACAATTTGCTTGCCCAGAATATCTGCATATCTGAGAGCCCTTCCAGCCTAGGACTCCCACATTCTGCCTCCTTTCTCTCCCCTGGCCACCAGCACAGATCAGGAACCCATACCCTTAACCCTTCCCCTCCCGTGATCATCCCTCCACCATCACCCTTCCCTTCTTCCCAGTGTGCTCCATCTGGAGCCCTCCACATGGGTAGTGACACATTGAGGCTCCCCACCCCGTATCCATCTATCATTCCTTCCCCTATCTTCCCTATATACCGCTTATCCCCCACCCCCAGACGTTCACTCCCCCAACTGTCATCCATACATTCTTATCAATACATTCTCGCCCCCCATTCTTAACCCGCACTCTCCAAGCCTCTATAGCTTTGCTTGTCATCAGAGGCCATCCAGCACATCTATACTACCATACGCCCCGCACATATCTATCCACAAAGCCCTACCAGGTCTTGTGTGGTCCCTTTTCACATTCCATTTCAATGTCAAAGTCAAGTCTAATTTAAATTACAATTACAGGTTCAATTTCAACACATCCCTCATTTTCCCGGATGCCCCCCTCTATCACTACCCACCATATGAATCCTGGTGCAGACATCCCACGTGTGGTTTCCATTTAAAACACTATTGACACTGTGTAGGATTTGTCATTGTCTTATCAGGGAACCCCATATTCCCAGTTCTTGTGACATATCAGGCTGTATGCACCCCACAGATAACACTTTATAGAGGAAAGAAAGATGGGAAGACATCTCCCCCACTGCATCTACAACATCTGTAGGGGTCTACATAAGGTGTATTACTACAGTGTTCAATGTTAGATAGCAAATTTATAATTGTTCTACCATACTTATATAGCGTCGCACAAAACATTGTATACTAATAACTCATTATAACAGCTCAACATAAAACATTTCCCTCATCTGAGTGGGCCAGGCACCTACGGTCACCTGTTGACATCTGGCCCAGCAGTGGGACCATAGCTTTCAGTATTACTAGGCCTGGGGGTTATAGCCACTGCGTGGGGGCCACTAGCGGCACAGGGCCCACCAGTACGCTCCAGGAAATGGCCCATATATGGGCAGTTAGAGAACATGAGTTGGGCCCTGCTGCTGGGCTTAGTAGGGTGCACCCTGATTCCCTGCCCTGTGGGGCCTCCAAACGTGCCTCAGCATTGGGCTGGTCCTTAGGATCTGCAAAAGGCCCATGGGACCAAATTAATGTTTGCCAGTTCTTTGTCCTCTAGTGGACTGTCCTATATGTCTGTCCAACACCTTAGATGTATTGCAGTCTGATACGTGTGAATAGGATGCGTCCATTGGTAACTCCTTCAGTGCGTGTCTTGAGCGTCTGGGAGTGTGTTCAAATATGCAGCCGCAGCTTCCGGTGATTCAAAGAATGTGGCTCGCCCCTGCACTAGGACATGCAATCGGGTAGGATACAGTAGAGAAAACTTCATCCCTTTCTGAATAAGCCGGCTTCATACACTAGCAAAGTCTTTGCAGCATTTGGTCACTGCAGGGGCATAATCTTGAGAAAGCAAGATCTTGCGGTCATTCTGTTCCCATCCCCGCTTCTCCTGGGCTGCCTGTAGGACCCCATCTCCTTGTGTAGGTAATTATGAAAACAGGTAATGGGCACCTGGGGCTGATTCTCCCCTTTGTGCCTGGGGCCTAGGCGGTGAGTGCATTCTATTAACATTTTATCCTACAGCTCCTCGAGATGTAGCTTAGTGCGGAGCCAGGTGTTCAAAAAGCCCTGCAGCTCACTGTCATTGACAGATCCGCTATGCCCACCAGTCTGAGGTTCTTCTTCTACCTCTATTTTCTAGATCCTCGAGCTTAGCCCCATGTTGAGCGAGCTGTTCTTCCATCTTTTTATTGGTGCTTACTTGTGCTGGCGATGTATCCTCCAGATTCAAGACCCTCTGCTCTGGGTCACACAGTCTGTCTTGAAATTCTGCCATGTACTGTGCTATTTGGGCCATATAATCTGCTAGATCCTGGAGCCTGCTATCCAGTGCCTTTACCACTGCAGCTGCTACTTCCTTCACCAGGCTTCCATTCGTCATGGTCTCTCGCAGGCTCGCTGGTGCCAGGCCAGCCATTTTAGTCTCTTTCGTCTTCATACGGAGGTAGTAGCATTTCTGTTTGGGTAGGGGATGTTGCCTGAATGTTCATAGGTTTCTATAAATATATCCTGCTGGTCTCTCCCATCAGCCCCAGTGAACTATTAACAAAGCAGACTCAAAGGAGCAACAAATAAGTAACTCTAACAAACATCTTAACTTAGACTAAATAAATTTTAGCTTAGCTTAGCTTAACTTAGCTTAACGTCCCCAAACAAGGGAGACGACTGCATCTTTAAACTGCCTCTCTCTCCCCCCCCCGGACCTTCGTATAAATACCGCCGAGGAGGGCTAACGACTGTTGGGGTTCGAAAGCACTTCCTGCCGATATTGAACCCAAATCCCCCCCCCCTCCCCCCGACAATACTGCTTACTAAAACAACTCTTCTCGGGTGGGAATCAGGACTGAGCTGGAGTTCCTCAAGGAACATCAATTAGCAGGTAATTTTAATTTCTCTTTCCTTATCGTTCCTCCAGCTCAGTCCTTCACCACTGGGATGTAGCAGAGCAGTAATTATTGGGAGGGACCTGTCCATCCGGACCGCAAAACCGCTGATCTGAAACGGGCATCGTTAGTTGCCTGCACGTCCAGGCGATAGTGCTTACTGAAAGTATGGAGAGAGGACCAGGTGGCCACTCTGCAAATCTCCACTGGCAGGACCAAGATATGCTCCACCCAAGACACCGCTTGTGCCCTAGTAGAAGGAGCCCAAAGCCCCACGGGCACCTGACACTTGCAAAATATATGCTGACGCTATAGCTTCTTGGACCCATCTGGCTATAGAGGCCTTGGCAGCTTTTTCCCCTTTTCATGGACCACCAAAGAGAATGAACAAACAGTCCGACTTCTGGAAAGTCTCTGAAACCTTTAAGTAGTGACGAAGCGTCCTCTTAATGTCCAAGCGACTCAGGCTACGGTCTGAAGTGTTCTCATCGGCTTCTAATACTGGCAAGGAAACCAACTGGTTCATGTGAAATGGTGAAACTACTTTGGGCAAAAAGGACGGCACTGGCCTCAACACCACCTTTTCCCTGGAAAATGACAAGAATGGCTCATGGCAAGATAAAGCCTGCAACTTTGAAATTTGGCGAGCCAAACAAATAGACACCAAGAACACTGTTTTCAAAGTTAAATCTTTGACCGAAGCCTGCTGTAAAGGCTCGAAGGGTTCCCTAGTCAATGCCCCAAGCACTAAGTTGAGGTCCCACGGAGGAACCACCATTCTGCGAGAAGGACGCAACCTAGAGACCGCTTTTAAAAACTGTATGATGTCGACGTGAGAACCCAAGGCAACCCCTTGGATTTTACCTCGATAGCAAGCTAGGGCTGCCAACTGGACCCTCAGGGAACTGGCCGCTAGGCCTTTATCAAAGCCATCTTGCAAGAAACTCAAGATCTTTGGGACAGAAACTGTGGCCGCGCGGATTTGCCACCGTGAACACTAGTCTTTGAATATATGCCAAACTCGCACATAGGCTAGGGATGTTGACCTTTTCCTGGCTTTAAGCAAGGTTGCAATCACCACTGTCGAATACCCTTTCTTTCTTAACCTCACCCTTTCAATGGCCAAGCCGTAAGTGAGAATCGATCCACCTGAGGCATGCGAAGGGGACCCTGAGTTAACAGGTTAGGCTTTGCTGGTAGTCACCAGGGATCCCTGTCGAGGAGCCGCACTAGATCGGCATACCACGGGCGTCTTGGCCAATCTGGCGCTACCAAGAGAACTCTCCCCTGTGGGCACTCATAGGAAGAGTGGTGTAACGCATTGGGGGAAACACACAGAGGAGGCCGGATGTTGGCCATTGTTGCATCAGGGCATCGATACCTTCCGACATTCTCTCCCGCCTTCTGCTGTAGAAGCGACTTGCCTTGGACAAGCGAAAGGTTGCCATGAGATCCATAATCGGAGGACCCCCACCTGAAGACTATCTGCGCAAACACTTCCGGATGAAGTTCACATTCTCCAGCATCCACCCAGACCCTGCTGAGAAAATCCACCATCATGTTCTCTGTTCCTGCTATATGTGCTGCAGCAATCGCCTGTAGCCGTGGCTCCACCCAAGCAAACAGCGCCTCTGCTTTCTCCTCCATGGTGGCACTTCCTGTGCCCCCGTTGACTGAGGTAAGCTACTGTTGGAGTTGTCGGACAATACCTGCACTGCTCGACTGTTCACTGCGGACTCGAATGCTTGAAGTAACGACCGATGCCTGCGGCACCGGCACCACTGTGCCTAACTGTAGGAGACGATCTAGAGTTTGATTGCAGATGGATGTTCTCTGCTGTCCTCTGCATGGGGACAGAACAAAAGAGTCCCGAATTGGACGCGTAAGTTCTAGAGCATAACCTTTGCGTATTACCTCCAACACCCTGTTCCTCTAGTGAGTCTAGCACCTAGGCTCACTATGTCGTCCTGCTGCATGGAGACTGGGGACACTGGGGCTGATGGGAGAGACCAGCAGAATATATCCAGTGATGTCACAAATCTGACATGCCCAGTCTCCATGCTGCAGGAGGGGGTACACTACTCAGTGGTGAAGGACTGAGCTGGAGGAATGATAAGGAACTCGCAAGAACCTTTTCTGTTGAAGTGGATAATGGGCAGTTTTAAATATCTGGGCTTTCAGCTACCAGGAGATCCCCCCACAACTTTATGACTTCAATATCCCTGAACCTGAGATTTACCACTGTTGTTAAGTGGACAGCTTAGTCTATACAAAATAACCTTTCCCTCCCGCCCCCCCCCCCCTCTGAGGTGGTCCGTATAATTACACACAAAGATCTAAGGTGAATGGATCAGCACTTAGGGATGTTCCTCTGGAAGGGGAGGCGAGCGCACATCAAACTGGAGGCGCTGCGGAGACCCTGGAAGGAGGGGGGGGCATGGGATTCTTGGATTTGTGGCAATACAATTTGGCATGTGTAGGATGACGTTTACAGGATTGGATCTACGATATGTCTGACTAAATCCTGCTAGACATGGAAAGGGCCTTGGTGGCTCCACTCTCACTCCGATACGTGTTACATTAAACGCCAGCACGGAATAAAAATCTCTTGGGGGTGGAATGATGCTGTCCTCTGTTTGCAACAAATTGCAGTGGTCCTACTGCTATACCCTGTACCTTCCCCTATGTGGAAATGCTGACTTTTTGCCAGGCTTGACAGGGTGAGTGGGCATTCCTTCAATGGGCACAGTCAGAGATCGATGGAATTGACCATTTAGTGAATGAGGAAGGGCAGGTATACCATTCTCAGCAGTACGAGACAGATTTGATATGAAAGAGATAGATCAGTTTCCATACATGCAATCATGGAGCTACATTAAAAGCCTACCTCCGTGGCACCTTGGGGGGGAGGGGGGTACCTTTTATTCCAAAGTAGTTGTGGTCCTGATGGCCAGACCGGGGGGGGGGACACAAAGATCTCTGAGCCTTGGCAGACACAGAGGCTCCGATAACACTTGCAGTGCTGGCAGACAAATGAAACAAAGAATTAGCTACACAGGTAACCGGGATGGATCTGCAAGAGGCCCTGACCCAGACTCTGTAATTCAGTGTTAATGCTAACCTGAGAGAAATGTAATATTGAGACTTTATTTTGCTCCACATCATGCACACAGAGCTGGGATGGCAGCATCCCCGGATTGTCTGTGGTGCAGCGCTGATCGCGCCACCTTAGGCCATATGTTTTGGACATGTCTGCTAGTAGTGTGCTTCTGTGGGCGAGTCCAAAATTTTCTAAATTTATTTATTTAACTGTATTTATATCCCGCTTTTCACCGGGTCAAAGCGGTGAAAAGGATCTTTTGGAGGGAATCCCTATTTGTCCCCCCAGATGGCAGTGCTAGATTGTAGAGACTGTGACGGAGAATGGTGGGACGTTGAGAACAAATGGATATACCTTTCCCTACTATTAGAATGTAAAAGCATTTTGAGGGCATAGAGAAGATGATAGCAAGCGGCCCGTCGGTAGGAAACTGGAGAGTTACTATTCACTGGTTGCCACTTCTGAAAAGAGAGCAGGGAAGGTGTAAAAGGACGGGACTCCTTTTTGATGATTTGGGACTATACATCCACATACTGTCCCCCACGGGTTTGGAGCTATGTGCTGAATCATTGCTCTGGATGGGAGGTATGATGGAATTGGCTGATTGTCTGGGGATCGAGGCAGAGGATGAGAGGCAGGGGGGAGGGGGGAGAGTCTGTGTGAGCCAAAGATAAAAACAGAGATTGAGGGTTTTTTTCTTCTTCTTTCTTTGTTTCTTTCTGAGCTACCAGCTCGGCTGCTGAACGGCACTGTGGGCGAAATTGGGAAGAGGAGATTATTGGTCTTGTGTGATACTTCCGTGAGTATGAAAGAGTAAAACATGATCCAGGAGTAAAACTCTGTGAAATATGGGGTGGAGGGCAAAAGTAGATAAAACTGAAAATATAGAATGGAAATCTGATAATTGCACAGATTGTCACGGCTGTTGTTTGAACACATGTTCTTTTGTTTGCTGTTACTATTATGCTGTGCAATATTTAAATGTTGGTAACTTAATAAAAACGATTTGAACATAATTGATAAGTGGGAAGACTGGCATATGTGACATTAGAGTAGCCCAAATGGGCTATTATGATACTTAGGAGAATGGAAGCCTGTGCAACAGGATTGAGAAAAGGGTGTAAAGCTTGGAAGCGGTGCAGTGCTGCAAAAGCAGATTTAGTAAACTGAGTGCTGGGTGACTTGTGTGGACAATGAAAGATCAGAGTCTATAAAGATGCCTAAGCATAGGCATCAGAAAGGGTGGGCCATGTGGGTGCTGGCACAACCAAAAGTGCAGCATGGCAGGCAGCAAGCTGCCCACAGGGATCCCAGTTAATGTTAACCCTTCCTGTTCTGCCAATGTGAGATCAGATTCCTGAGGGCAGAGCTTTGGTTGCTCCACCTCCCCAAGAAAAAGGCCTTCCACTGCCCCTGTACCTAAGTGCTTAAGTTCGGGGGGGGGGGGGGGAGGAGAAGAAAGGTGTTAAGGACTGGGTCTAATCATGGGGTACAGGATCCCTCAACACCCCAAATGCCTGCGGACTTTTATAGATGTAATCAGGAAGTGACCTTCTTAAGGCAAATGTTGCTATCTGAGGTTGAGGAATAGATTTTATTGGAGCAAGAAGGAGGATGGCATCAGCGAATGTGTAACAAACCTTTTACCTAAGGGCTGAATAAGGGTAGCTAAGAGGCTGAAGAAGACATTAAACAGCAGAGGTGATGATGGTCTTTGTGAGCTGGAGCAATGCACAACCGCATTCGATTATACTGTAAGCCCTCGGGGGCAGGAACCTACCGCCAGTAACTGCGTGCTTCCAGTCGGAAGAATCAGGAAGCAGATGAGCCTGTCTGGCTGGTTGCTATGACAACGCAACCGTTCATCCAAGTCCTAACCATGGCACGAACTGAGTCAGTCCTGACTCCTGGCGACCCAGTAGCTCCTGGGGTTTATTGGCAGTGTCACCGGAAGTAGATTGCCAGGCCTTTCTTCCGAGGCACTGGAGGGTTAAGTGACTTGCCCAAGGTCACGAGGAGCGCTTGTGGGAATCGAACCCTGGTTGCTTGGTTACTAAGCCAGTGTTCTAACCACTAGGCTACTCCTCCACAACCACCACAGGCCTAATAAAGAAGAATTTCCAAGCACATCTTGACCAACTACCCAGCAGGAGGCTCTCTTTGGCACGATGCACGTATTACGCCAAGCATTAGCGGTAAATTTGAGAGATTAAGATCATAACCCACATGCCCTGACTTAGAAGAGAAGATCACGACTGCCATGGTATGCGCGAAACTAGCCCGCGCGAACGGGGCGTGGCTTTCCGTCAGAGTGAGGCTTGGAACGCATAGGCTGCTGGTCTCACGTCACGCCGAGCACCGCCTCTCGATCAGCTGCTGTTTTGCAGGTTCCGGTGACAGGGCGGCTAGGCCGAGCCCGGAAGAACGGGGAGAAGAAGGGGCCCGCCATGCCGAGCCCAGCCCGAGAGGGGGAAACTAGGACCAGTAAGGCACAGGAGTTAACTAAGGCTCGGAGTCGAGCCCAGTGCACTCGCCTTGGGCTGCTGCCGCCGTCTACCAAACCAGTCTTCCAATAAGTGACTTCAGTCTTTTTCCTTCCCTGTCCCCCAGCGTGCTGCGCGTAGGACTTGCTGGCCATGGAAGGCTCGGGAGAGAGGAGGCCCTGGGGGAAGCTGAGCCGCCTGGGGGGTGCAGAGGCTGAGCCCGAGGTGGTCCTCAGGAAAAGGGAGTGCACCATCGGGAGGAGGAAAGGTGAGGGAGAAACACGCTACTTCAGCTTTCTGCCGTGCCTTGCCCTAACGCTCAAAGGCCACATGGACCAAGTGTCTCAGTTTGGTCTGGCTCTTAAATTTTAAGGCTGCTCTCCAGTATCTCTCCCTTTTATCTAATTAATAAAGGATTCATCACTTACACCAGGCTCAGACAATTATGCAGAAAAGTCTGGGTATTGTAATAGGTTATTTTTAGAATACTACTGGTATTCAGCACAAGGAAGCTTTGCAAAGTTCTTGGGCTACCAAACCATGTTTAGAATTACAACGTGTCAATTTGGATTTATATACTGCTAATTCATATGCTAGAGCAATACAATGCCAATTATTTCACAAAACACATCTGAATCAAGCTAAGGGGTTATCAATTTACAGTCTTAAGTCCATTTTATATTTTGCTGTATATTGCTTGAAGTCTTCAGACTAGAGCAACTTAAAATTGACCAATAAAAGAAATATGAATTTACAACTGAAGTGCAAACAGAAACTGGCAGTCTGCTGTGTTCCTTTGAGGTATCTTGGTTTGGAATAGCTGCTGTCATTTTCTAGGTTTGTTTTGGCAATTAATTGTGGGGCACCAAATCCCTGTGAATGGGGTATTTAATTCTTTTAGTTGATGTTCTCAAAAGACCCCACCAATACAGATTGAGGGTTTTATATAGCCCTTCTGGCAAAGGAAGGAAAACAAAATCCAAGTACTATTTTTCTGGGTTTGCGATCATGCCCTTCACTATTCTGGTGAACGATTTGTGCAGTGATAAAATCGTGCTGTCAAACAAATGTAAATATAAAACAATAGGTTCTCTGGGAGATTAGATTGAAAAGCCAAGTTAAGTATGTGGTGAGATGCATTTGTGACTAGTCCGTCACAGTTTTCAAGAAAAAGGAACATCAGGCCTGATACACAAGGCATCTAATCTTCCTTTTGTTAAGCCTGTTCACCTGAGGTGAGAGCAAGTGGATACTTCAGGTAGGTATGTACAGGAGAGGGTATTGGGCATTCTAGTTCTGTTACTTATGTTGAGAGCATTGTTGTAATGCAATATTTCATCAATTTTTTACACAATATCCTTTTGCTCTGACTTCTGAATTACATGTTATCCTTTGGATAATAAGGGCTCTTAGTGTCTAGTGTATGTGGGGAGAAGAACTATGGTGGCCTGGGTGTTCACATTTAAAAAATGATAGTGGATACTCCTTGTTTTGCCACATTGACCACCAAGTAATGTGGGTGTGAGCAGTCAAATTAAAAAAAAATCAGTAAAACAGCAGAACTAATCCTCCTCCTAAAGGGGCACAATTAATGGAAAAGTTAAAAGTTTGCGTCAGTGTTGAAACCACATACAGAATGTGGCACTAGAGTTCAGCTTTTGCTCAAAACCAGTAGTCAACACAGACCCCAAAAATGCATTAATCACATTTTCTGTAGTAAAAACCATTGCTTCCTCTGCAGACATATTCCAAAATGCCTCAAGGTCAGCAAGTTTGATTTCAGACTAAATCCAAACTACATATTTTGTTGCTGTTTGACTTACACTATTTATCATGATTTTAATGCTATTTTGTCAGCTGCTGGGCTGTTTTTAATTATTTGATATTGTAACTAGCTCTGAGTGCATTTTTGAAGAAAGGTGGGAAATACATTAGAATAGTTGAAAAAGCTTACACTCGGTGGAGGGAGAGATGCTGTGCCTGCTTGTTCTTTCTGAAGCCAGCAGCCGTTATTCTCTGACGAGTTGCACCTGACCCAGTCTCTCCTTGTAGATCCTGGGACAGTTTCTTTTAAGTCTTGTTAAATCCCCTGTAATTGAAATAAAAAGAAAACCTAAAATCTAATTTTTAAGTCTTTATTTAGACAAGGCTCTACATTATTGCAGCATAGATAGAAAGTACATATTTCACAAACAGAGAATGTGTTGATAAAGAACTCCTAACTTCTTTCAACATAGCATTTCAAAACAAATATTACTGGTTTCCGAGTATTTTATACTCGGTTGCTGTTTCAAAAGTGCAAAACAATTAAAAAAAATAAATCTGTAACTGCATTAGCAGTCTTCCATGCAATTAGCTATAGTACTTCATTCAATATTATTGAGCTTACTTATGCCATCCAAGCATCCACACCTTCGTATTATTGAGACGGTCAGGGAAGGAAACCAAATCTTGTCACATGTGTATAGTTTCTCAGTATCACTTATGGCATTACCTAGCCAGCCATTCAGGGGCAGTGGAATACCTTTTTGATTGGATGGGCCAAACAAACCAATCTCCAGCCCTGCCCCCATGGTCTCTATTACTGATGCTGTGTTGTGCAAAATATTGTTGGGGCCATGGCCTCTTTGGCCCACCCCTTTCTGCTGCCTGTGAGCCATTTACTAATCGGGGGAGGGTGTACATGAGGATACCAGTGGAAATTTTGCAGCTGAAAACAATGCTTACTTTTGGAATTACTTAGTAATTTACTGACTCAAGAAATCTGATTTCTAGTTGTTAGTCTAGTTCTGTATTTCATGGCCATACCACCTTCCAATATATTTTACATTTTATAGTGCTTTGAATTGGGATTATAGCCTCATGAATAGTAATGGGCTCTTATGAACATGTTTGAATGACTAGTTCTTTAGTATTTAGGGTGTATGCTCTGCCAGTACTAATTCATATGCTCTCTCCCCAGGCTGTGACTTGTCCTTGCCTGGCAATAAGCTGGTGTCTGGAGATCACTGTAAGATTATAGTGGATGAAGTTTCTGGTCAAGTGTCACTGGAAGATACCAGGTGAGAGTAAAACATGCTGCAGACACAGTTTGCCGCCTTAGTCTGAATGTGTAGAAATAGAGGGAGAGGGGCTTTTAACTGATCTAATTTAGCACACCTGTGACTTTCAACAGCTAGTTGGTTGTATTGAATTAGTCCATTTAAAAGAGCTTGGCTACAGCTTATTTGACCTGGATTTCTACAGTGGTAAGGTGGCAGATTTCATATATTAGGTCCACCAAACAAGAACAGACTGCCACGTGAGCAGCAGAAAAAAACAGTCCAGAAGCGTGGCAGTAGAGGGGCCAAATAATTTTATTAATCCTAATACAGGGGAAACTGCCAGAAAACCTGACACAGGCCGCGTTTCGTATACACCTTCATCAGGGGTATTATGGCTCACTACAATCATAAATAAACACATTAATACTTAAAAAAAACACATTTTAAATAAAACAAACCACTTAAAATAATAAGAATCAAACTAGATAAAATTAATTATAAGATTAAAAACCACATGATTAAATATAAAGAAGCCAACAATAAATAAATGTTCAAACATAAATAATTATATAATTATATGAATAAGAACGAATCATTTTGCCAACATAAAGCTTATTACAACGGCACTGGATAACATAAATAACGTGGGACGTGTCGCAATTTTGAGAAATCCTCAATAAAAAAATTTTGTTGAGTAATGGGATGGGTGAAAAAATTCCATACTGGTAATTCATGTAAGCAAACGGAACAATGTCCACATTGAAAATGCCGTTTATACTTGGATAACAATTTCCGTTCTGTAAGTACCGAAGGCACTAACACATTGCGAAGATTATGCCCCAGTTCTGTAACCGATGAACTCTCCTCCCTCCACATGATCTCCCATAAATAGTGAGGAGAGTTCATCGGTTACAGAACTGGGCATTTTGCCTGTGATAAACGTGAATACTGTTCTCATACTATCAGTGGAAAAGAATGGTTAGTTCCAAAAGTGGACTTTGTACATGTCTCCAAGTGGCACACCACATGTTCCACTTCCTTTGTGGTATATATTTTGATTTGCCCTTGCAGTGGGTTTTGCATTGTGAGGACTACACAAATGATACGTAGGTGTCTTCAAGAACATGCATCTAGGATTTGAAATAAAGTTTTGATGGCTCCTATTGTTCAACATGGTTTGGATTGACAGCATTCCTTTTTAGATTTTTATTGGAGGATTTTGGATTATGTTCCACAGAATCCACGAAGAGGCGATAGGAAGCAACGCCTTCAATTCCTTGAACAGTCTTGGATTTTCAGGCTGTCCTCATTAGCGCCAAGGGGTTTAAATCAGGAATTGGAATGGGCTAATTTACTGTGACGTAGCTTGGTTAGATTGGGTGATCTATTTAATCATTGGTCTGGAGATCAGGTGGCTAAAAAGTTTTGACTGAGTTGATGGTGGCGTCCAAGAAATGTATGGGGGCCATGTGCATTCGCAGCAGTTTAGAGCGTTGAAACGGGGCACGAAGAAAGATAATCTGTCCTAAACGCAGTACTGTTCGTTTCTGACTGCGGACATTGGGTAACAGGGAAGTAAAGAGGATCTTCTCATTAATAACGGAGCTGCTGAATCAATCAGATAAGTACAGAAAATATTTAGAATTTGTTGTCAGATCGAGATATCAGCACTGCTGTGGTCTTTTAAGATAGACTCGAAGGTTTGGCTATATAAAAGAGTGTAGAGGTACAAATTGGTGTGCTTTGTCTCGCATAAATTGGTTCTATAGGAGTGAACTGTGTTTTGATAAAAAGGGAAGTTACGCTCCGAGAGGGTTTTTTCCCCCCATGGCAAAAACTTCAGACAAAAACATTCTTTAGACTCAGGTTATCTAATTACACTCTAGGTTTTGGTTGGAAGGAAAGGCCGGCAGTCTATTTTCAATTATACATTGACAGAAAACCCAGAGGCTGCTGGGTCGCTAGGAGTCAGCACTGATTGACAGCACTTTAAAAAAATGGTTTTGACCTTTTCAATTACCATGACATAGTTTGCATATAACTGAAGAGTAACAACAGACTGTCAGGTTTGATGATCCATGAATCTTGTTAAGTCATATTGGGTACAAAACACATTTATTCTTCAGCTTACTTCTTTCTTCTTTGGTGTTTATATACATGCTATGAACATGTTGCTTTTTCATCATCCCTCCAGTCCAGACATGTGAGTTATGCTCTATTACAAACAGATGGAGAACCACTGGTTTTGATAATGTCACCCTATAAAGGATCTGTACAGATCTACTGCCACCAGCATATCTCAGTCTCTAGCGGATGGTGATGAGCTTATGTGCAGATCTGGACTCCACTGTAGGACTTAGCGTTAAAAAAAGAAAAGGAGAGAGGAGATAACTGCTGCTCTACAGAGGAGACCCAGTGTTGAGCAAAGCACTTTTGGGGCTTAAGGGTGCAAAACCTGGTGGTCTGGGTCCCTCCCCCTCATTTCCCCACTTCACACCAGGAGTATGCCTTGGTCTTTGGGGGTACTCCAATCCTTCTCCCCATCTTCTGGGAGAGGGCTGGGAAGGGCAAACTAGCAGCGGCAGCCAGCCCTTTAAGAGCTTGTTAAAATAAATAAAAAGCCCAGAGGAGAGACTGCTCTGATTTTCTTGGCTGCAGAGAGCACTGGCAGAGTATTGGATGATGTTTGTTAGTTTTATTGCAACCCAACTAAACAGTTGGATCACATAAAAGGACATACATTAACCAACACCAACAAAACAATTATGTAACATGAAATGTAGGAACATCCGTCAGGTCAGGGGACAAGAAACCCCTTTGAATGTACGGACTTCTCCCTTTAATCTTTTTTATTATTACTCATGCAACAGTCTTAATAATGTTAAAAACAAATCGGACCCTCAAAGCAACAGTGCTAAGGACATTAATTCTTGACAACTTGATAAATCAAAATGAACTTAGCTGGCAATTGGGTCCTATTGATCATTTCATGAGGAGATGATCCCGATGATTCTGAACGAAAAAATCTCCTCTTGTGCAACAGTTCTTCACCAAGAAACATTCTTCAAAACATTCTTGAAAACACCATAACCCAGCGCTGTTTCGAATCCTCCGACCCTGCTTCAGATGGTATTTAAGAATCTTCTTTTATCAAAGGAATTCTCCTTGTTTGTTTTACCAAAAATAACTGTTGCTTATTCAGAGAATGTCCTTCCTGAAAATGGTGTCTGACGTCAGCCAGGGCAGTCAGCTGTTTTATACCCAATGCAAGTACTTACAATGAACAATCCATCAGCATTAGGTGGGTAAAATACTCCACCAATCCAGTTCTTGATTAAGACCATTTGGGGTAACTGATTTCAATAAAAAAATCCAGCGGCGTTCCAAGATTTGTAAAGCTTGCTCCTGATCTCCCCCACGGGGGCCATCAGGTACATGATCTAATATGCACCAAGACAAATCAATGAATGCATGATTAATTTGAAGGCAATGAACTTCCAAGGGAGCTGTAAGCGTCTTTGTGTGTATCCGGGATTTGTGCTCTGATAGACGTTTTTTTATTGGACGTATCGTGCAACCTATATAATGAAGTCCACAAGGGCATGTTAAAACATATACCACAAAGGATGAAGAGCAATCAGTATGCCATTTTAACTGAAATATCCGTCCAGTGGTAATGTGCGTCCATGTAGTACCAGTTTGTGATTGTAAACAATATTGGCAATGTAAGGACAGACATGAGAAATGTCCCACATCCATCCGTGGTTGCCCTTGAGATTCAACATCCACCATAGAGTGTACCACTAAATCCCTAATATTAGCACCCCTCTGATAAGCAATCATGAGATCCTGTTGAAAACTAGGGCAAAGTTGCAAAACATGCCAATATTTATGTAAAATGGCCACTACTTGTGAAGATCCAATCATATATGGTAAAACTCCAACTATTTTCTTATCAGTTTCTTATCAGTTTTGTTAGTTTTGTTTGTACAGATCAGCGATTTGGCAATTTATTTTTTGTTTTGTTAGTTTTATTGTGCTTGATATACTGCACCTTCACAAATGCAGCAGGACGGTGTATAATTAAAATAACAATTTTTAAGAAACAGAAAGGAATGCCATAATTAGATAGGAGAGACAACACAGTCACAGAGTAGTGTATCAGGAAAGAGCTAGGGAGGTGAACTAGGAGTCTGAGGATGGCAAGTCAAAGGCTATATGGAAAAGGTTTCAGTTGGCCAGGGCTTCCTTCCTGCTGTGAGGCGAGAGGGGCATGTTTAGAGGACTGAGTGTGTGACCATGGCTTGTGATGCCATCGGGATGTGCAGCTTGTGGGAGCTGCCACGGGCAGCTGTCAGCTGTGGGGTTTTGCCATGGCTGCATGTCGGAGGGCTGTGCTACTGAGGATCTTCTCAGGGGGCAGCAGCATAGCAATTTGGTGGTCCAGGGGTGCCTGAGCAGTGATTTGGAACAACGTTCCATTTCCTGCAGCCACAAGGGGCTGTAGTTTTGGTGGGAAACACGGCCAAGTCTCTGGCAGCGAGAGCAGAGTCAACAAAGCCCTTGGGTGACCCGATTGCTACTCTTAGTGACCGGGAAAGGCATCTGAGGTTGGCAGTTTACCCTGGAGAGTTGACTGAGGTACAGGGTGTTCCCTTTTCTCTGGAATTCATTTTGGTGTTGCATCAGGCTTACTACATGAAGCAGGGCCTGATGCAAAGCTCTCCTTTTGGTGTAGTGGACAAGGGCAGAGGGGAAATCCCAAAGCCTTGAGTTAAGGAGCTGGAAGAGTGGTTGGCCAAGTGGTGGAGAGTGGTTGAAGAATCGTGGGATCAGGTTTCTTTGTGCTGAGGGGGGGGGGTATGAGGATCTGCTGGAAGGGCCGTCAAGGTGCTGGGATCCCTCTTGGGAGGAGCTGGAGGATGGCAAGCTTCTCTCCCTCACCCCTGGGGAGGGTTTTTTAATGTGAGGAATTAGCAGCTCTTCTCCCATTTGTTGTCTGCTCTGAACATTGTGGTATATTCCCCAGAAAATGGGAAATCTTTGGAGGATCCCTTGTTGCTGGGAATTTGTAAGCCCTTGAACTGTCTGCTACATAGTGCCATTTAAAGACCTGATTTCAGTGGAATGGGAGGTCCCGGAGGCTGGATTACAGGTATCCTCCAAGGGGCCAGTCCTTTCAAGGAGGTTGTTGTGGAGGATGGAACTATTCAGCTGGAGCTCCAGGAGCCTCCAAGAAGTCCAAATGAGAAGTTGCGGGCCCGGGTGGAGTTGGTTCCAGTGAGATTGTCTCATGACCTTTTACTCCATCCGGGTCTGGATTACCTCCAACCAGTGGGTCCTAGAGGTGGTTTATGAAGGTTATGCACTGGAGTTGGTGCGGCTCCTCTGGCGCCTTTATGCTGTCCTCCTGCAAGGCTCCTACAAAGGCAGTAGCTGAGATGCTTGAGCGGCTACTTCCACGAGGTGGTGGTTGAGGGTCCTCTGGAAGAGCGCCGACTTGGTCTGTATTTAATTTTATTTTGTGGTTTCCAAAAAGAAAGGGAGTTTTCGGTCCATTCTGGATCTGAAGCATTGCATCTGGGCCCTGAGGGTACTGCATTGTTGCATGGAGATGTTGTGGTCTGTCATCATGATGGTGCGGAAAAGAGTATGACTTCTCTGGATCTTTCAGAGGTTTATCTTCACATTTCCATCCAGCAAGTCCATAAACATTACCTCTACTTCACTCTTCTGATGAGACATTTTCAGTTTCGGGTTTTGCCGTTTGGTCTCACCATGGCACTTCGGACCTCCACGAAGATCATGGTGGTTGTGGTGTCCGCTCTCTAGTTCGAGGGGATGTTAGTGCATCCCTACTTGGATGACTGGCTAATCAGAGCGAAGTTAGCACAGGAGAGTCAAGCGGTGACAGAGTGGTGTCATGTCTCCAATGGTTAGATTGGGTTGTCAATTTTTCCAAGAGTCATATGCAGCCTACTCAAGATCTAGTCTACCTGGAGGCTCGTTTCAACACCAAGACCTGATTGTTCTTTCTACCCCCAGATCGGATCCAGAAGGTACAGGATCAGGTGCGGAAGTTCTGCAAGCTACAATCTCCTCTAACATGGACTACCTGCAGCTGTTGGGGTCCATGCTGGTGACACTGGATCTAGTTCAGTGGGCCAGAGCGCACATGCAGCCTCTCTAGAGAATATTATTATTATCTTGATGGTCCTCTCAGTGGTATTTCTTCTGGTGGAGATTACAGTGCCTGGAGGAGTCAAGAGTGAGTCTGCTGTGGTGGCTGGACCCTGCCATGCTGGTTGTGGGGATGTCCCTAGATCCTCTGGATTGGGTGTTGGTGACAACAGAAGCCAGCCTGATCGGTTGTGGGGCGCACTGCCAGCATTAGGTGACTGAGGCACTGGTCTCTGGAAGAACAGGGCTGGTCCATAAATCACCTGGAGATGTGAGGAGTGTTCTTGATGCTACAGGTCTTTTGTCCCGTTGTTCAGCACAAGGTGGTGAAGGCTTTTTCAGACAATGCAACTATGGTAGCTTACATCAATTGGCAAGGGGGCACCAGAAGTGTGGTGTTGGCAACGGAGGTGGGCCCTCTGTTTCCGTGGGCAGAAACTCATCTCCTGGCTCTGTCGGCAGCTCACGTAGTTGGAAAAGGACAATCTGCAGGCCAACTTTCTCAGTCTGTATTGGTTGGATCCAGGGAGTGGTCTCTCTGACTGTGTTTCAACAGATAGTGTGTCATTGGGGAAGACCAGTTATGGATCTGATAGTGGTGTGAGCAATGCCAGGGTGGAACATTTCTTCAGCTGCTGGTGAGAGAGGATATTGGAGAGCCTGGATGCTCTAGCTCAAAGCTGGCAAAGCGATAGTATCATGCATGTGTTCCCTCCCTTACTACTGTTAGGCCGGGTGCTCCAGAGAGTAGAGTCCCATTGAGGGCTGGTGATCTTGGTGGCACCGGATCAGCCTTGGAGGCCCTGGTATGCAGATCTGGTTTGGTTGAAGGTGGAAGAGCCATGGTGGCTTCCAGTGATAGTCTGCTTTTGCAAGGTCCCATTCTCATGCTGGACATGAGTCGATTCTTGGTTCTTGAGAGGGCTAGACTGAGGAAAAGAGGTTACTCCCCTCAGGTCATTTCGACCCTACTTCAGGCTAGGAAGCGTTCAACTTCTTTGGTATATGTTCGTGTCTGGTGAGTGTTTGAGAATTGGTGTGAGGAGAGGGCCTTTGTGTTCTCTTCATCGCTTCTAGATGTCCAGCTGTTTCTTTAGACATGTTTGGACAAGGGTCTTTCTTTAGGTTCCTTGTGTGCTCAAGTGGCAGCCTTAGCCTGCTTTAGAGGTCAATTTCAAGGCTTCTCATCCGGATGTGATACTTTTTTTTTGAGAGGCGTGTAACATGTTGGCCACCAGTGTGGTGACCTGTGCCATTGTTGAACTTGAATCTGGTTCTGTCAGCACTGGGGGAGCCTCCGTTTGAGTCTCTGTGACAGGCTTTCCTAAAGGATCTTATTCTGAAGGCTGTGGTTTGTTTGTTTTTTTTTGGTGGCCATTTTCTTGGCATAGTCGCTGCAATTCTTGTCAAGTAGAGAACCTTTCTTGTAGATCTCTAAGGAGAAAGTTGTCATTTGGTTCCTTCCTTCCGTGATTTCAGTGTTTCATGTTAATCAAACTGTCACCTTGCCTGTATTCTCTGCTCCGGGAGTAGATTCGGAGTTTCAGTAGCTTCGGCTGTTGGACATTTGGCAAGTCCTTCAAAAGAATAGTCAGTAGACCCTGGATTTCAGGAAATAGGATCACCTCTTTGTCCTTTATGGGGGACCCCACAAAGGAGAAGCGGCATCAAAGATGTCGGGAGCACGCTGGCTGAAAGAGGCTGTTGCTTCCGCCTATTTTCTTAAGCGTTGCTCTGTTTCAGAGGGTTTGCGGACCCACTCCACTAGAGCTCAGATGGCTTTGTGGGCGGAGTTGGGGCTGCTGCTTCCAGTGGATATCTGTAAGGTGGCGACCTGGTTGTCACTTCATTTATTTGTGTGCCATTACCGCCTTATTTAACAGGTTTTATATACCACTTTATCATTTCAGTCAAAGCGGTTTACATTGTAACTTAAACTTAGTAATATACATTAAACAGGGATATTGATTACTTGGATTTTTCTGAGGCAATGGATGGTTAAGTGATTTGCCCAAGGCCACAAGATGTTTTAGTGGGAATTGAGCCCTGGTTTCTTGGTTCCCAAGTCAGTGCTCTAACCATTAAACTACTCCTCCACTCCATATTCTGGAGTCTGGATATTCAGATGCAAGGTGTTGTGCAGTTCAGTGCACAAGTGTTGTAGGCCGGGCGCATGTGTCCCTCCTATGGTTAAGTACTACTTTGGCACATCCCTTGCATCTGGACTGGAGGGACAATGAGGAAGGTGAAATTAGGTCTTGCCTACTAATTTTCTTTCCTTGAGTCCCTCCAGTTCAGTCCAGAACCCACTCTGTCAGTTCTTTGCAAGCCTGGACATGTAAGGTTTTGGAATGCACAGTAGCGCCTGTCTGGTGCTTTGGTCTCTGTTGCTCCCTGGGTCCTGCTGGGGAGCATTAAGATTTTCAGAATCAGAGAGAGTATTCTGTTTTCAGTTCTGTATGGAGCAGTATCTCTCCTGTTCTGAGTTGTTCCTCCAAATAGTTATTGGTTGATCTAGTTCATATATAGGCTGATGTTATAGTGGAGTGTGCTTGGTTATTCAAAATACTGGTGGCAGTAGGTCTATACAGATCTCTTTATAGGGTGACGACATCAATACCAGTGGTTCTCGGTCTCTATCTGTTGGTGACAGGGCATAACCCACATGATTGGACTGGAGGGACTCAAGTAAAGAAAATTAGCAGGTAAGGCTTAACTTCACCTTCTCTTAGATTGTACAGCTATATAAAAGGATTATATGACCAGTAGAATATAATTCCTGATTAGCTGCTGTTCAGATTATCCATATTGTAATGGTAACTACTCTGACATAATAATCAGATCCTAAATCCCCAACAATATCTCTGAATTTCCTAGTATTTACTGTATTTCCTGGATTATAAGTCATGTTTTTTTACATTGGGAAGTGATGGCGTGACCTATACAACAGAGCAACCTATCTAATTTACGCGATGGACTACACCCCTTGAACTGCATAATATATACTCATACCTGCGCAGTTGACTGTCTTTCTCCATGGGCCCTCTGCTCTTGTAAGCAGACCCTCCATTCAGCAAACTGGTACGTACTCGGACTATACTTGTGTTTGTGAGAAACTAGCTCAACTTAAAGTAGACAAAGCGATGGGACCAGATGGGATACACCCTAGAATACTGAGGGAACTTGGGGACGTTCTAGCAACTTCACTGACTGACCTTTTCAATGCCTCATTGGAGTTGGGAGTGGTGCCAAAGGACTGGAGAGAGGCTCATGTGGTGCCTTTACACAAAAGCAGAAGTAAGGATGTGGTTGAAAACTACAGGCCGGTTAGTTTAACTTCGGTGGTGAGTAAATTATTGGAAACGCTGCTGAAAGAGAAAATAGTGAGGTTTCTGGAGTCCAGCAGATTATAGGATCCGAGGCAGCATGGATTCACCAGAGGCATGCCTTGTCAGACAAATCTGATTGATTTTCTTTGACTGGGTGCCCAGGGAGTTGGACCGAGGGAGAGCTCTAGATGTGGTGTATTTAGATTTCAGTAAAGCCTTTGACACTATTCCTCACAGGCGACTTATAAACAAACTGAGCACCCTAGGGATGGACCCTAAAGTTACTGCTTGGGTTAGAAATTGGTTGGGTGGGAGGCGACAAAGAGTAGAAATAAATGGAGCTCACTCTGAGGAGAACGATGTTACCAGTGGTGTGCCCCAGGGATCTGTCCTTGGTCCAATTCTTTTTAACATCTTTGTTAGTGATATAGCAGAAGAGCTGTCAGATAAGGTTTGCCTCTTTGCGGATGATACCAAAATCTGCAATAGAGTAGACACCCAGGAAGGTGTAGATAACATGAGGAGGGATCTAGCTAAGCTTGAAGAATGGTCGCGAATTTGGCAGATGGGATTTAATGTTAAAAAATGTAAGGTCATGCATTTGGGCTGCAGCAATCCAAGGGAGCAATATAGTATAGGGGGTGATGTACTTTTGTCCACTAAAGAAGAGCGGGACCTAGGTGTGGTTGATTTAATTAGCGGAGGAGGGATAGTAAGGAAATCCACAGTACTACTTTTTAACTTTCGAAAGGGAGACTATGATAAAATGAGTAAAATAGTTAAGAAAAAACTAAAAGGAGCAGTTGCAAAGGTTAAAGACTTAAATCAAGCTTGGGTGTTGAAAAATACTATCTTGGAAGCCCAGACCAGCTGTACTCCACGCTTTAAGAAAAGTGGAAGGAAGTCCAAAAAACTGCCAGCATGGTTTAAAGGTGAGGTCAGAGAGGCTGTTGCCATAAAAGCATCTTTCAGGAAATGGAAAAAAGAGCCAAACAATGAAACCTGGAAACAGCACAAGCACTGGCAGGTCAAATGCAAGGCATTGATAAAGAAGGCAAAGGGAGAATTTGAGAAGAAGCTTGCTGCGGAAGCAAAAACACGAAATAAAGATTTTTTTCAAGTACATTCGTAGCAAAAAAACCTGTGAGAGAGTCAGTTGGACCATTAGATGATAGAGGAGTTAAAGGGGCACCAAGAGGCGACAAGGCGATAGCGGAGAGACTGAATGAATTTTTTGCTTCGGTCTTTACTGAGGAAGATGTAGGGATGTTACCCATGACTGAAGTGGTATTTAAAGGTGCGGAAGAATTAAAAGAAATATCGATACATCAGGAAGATGTATTACAACTATTAGATAAACTGAAGAATAGCAAATCACCTGGGCCGGATGGTATACATCCAAGGGTGTTGAAAGAACTGAAATATGAGATTGCAGACCTGCTATTACTAATCTGTGAACTATCATTAAAATCATCTCTAATACCTGAAGATTGGCGGATCGCCAAATAACACCAATTTTTCAAAAAGGGTTCAAGGAGTGATCCGGGAAACTACAGACCGGTGAGCCTCACGTCAGTACCGGGAAAAATGGTAGAAACCATCATAAAGAATAAAATTACTCAGCATGTAGATAGTCATGGCCTAATGGGAGACAGCCAACATGGCTTTAGACAGGGAAGATCTTGTCTTACTAATCTGTTATGTTTTTTTGAAAGTGTGAATAAACAGGTGGACAAAGGTGAGTAGGTTGATATAGTGTATCTGGACTTTCAGAAAGCCTTTGACAAGGTCCCTCATCAGAGACTTTTGGCAAAACTAAAGAGTCATAGGATAGGAGGCAGTGTACTACTGTGGATCAGGAACTGGTTAAAAGAAAGCAGAGGGTTGGGCTAAATGGCCTATTTTCCCAATGGAGAAAGGTGAATAGTGGTGTACCCCAGGGATCTGTGCTGGGTCCTCTGCTTTTTGACATATTCATAAATGACCTGGAAAGTGGAATAACGAGTGAGGTTATCAAATTTGCAGATGACACAAAACTATTTAAAGTTGTTAAAACCCAAGAGGATTGTGGAAAATTGCAAGAGGATCTTGATAAATTGGAAGACTGGGCATCAAAATTGCAGATGAAATTTAATGTGGACAAGTGCAAAGTTATGCACCTAGGGAAGAACAACCCAAACTATGGTTACACAATGCAAGGTTCCACATTAGGAACCACCACCCAGGAAAAGGATTTAGGGGTCATTGTGGATAACATGTTAAAACCCTCGGCCCAGTGTGCAGCGGCAGCCAAGAGAGCAAATAGAATGCTAGGTATCATAAGGAAAGGAATGGAAAATAAAACAAAAGATATTATAATGCCTCTATACCGTTCCATGGTGAGACCGCACGTTGAATATTGTGTGCAATTCTGGTCGCCGTATCTTAAAAAGGATATAGCGTTATTAGAAAAGGTTCAGAGAAGAGCCACCAAAATGGTAAAGGGGATGGAAGGATACTCCTATGAAGAAAGGCTAAAAAGGTTAGGGCTCTTTAACCTGGAAAAGAGACGGCTGAGGGGAGATATGATAGAAGTCTATAAATGAATGAACGGAGTGGAACAGGTAAATGTAGATCGATTGTTTACGTTATCAGAATATAGAAAGACTAGGGGACATGCAATGAAGCTACAGGGTAAACTATTTAAGACTAATAAAAGAAAATATTTTTTCACTCAACGTGTAATCAAACTCTGGAATTTGTTACCGGAGGATGTAGTAAAGGTTGTTAGTGTAGCTGGGTTTAAAAAAGGTTTGGACAAGTTCCTGGAGGAAAGGTCCATAAACCATTATTAAGAAGGGACCCAGGATATCAATGCTTGACCCAGTACAAGCATTGGAGAACCTGTGTCTTTTGGGGAGACTGCTAGGTACGTATGACCTAGATTGGCCACTGTTGGAAACAGGATACTGGGCTTGATGGACCTTGGTCTGACCCAGTATGGCATATCTTATGTTCTTATGTCTGATGATCTTAAAGTAGCTAAACAGGTAGAAAAGGCGACGGCAAAAGCTAGAAGGATGCTTGGGTGCATACGGAGAGGAATGGCTAGCAGAAAAAAAGGAGGTGATAATGCCTTTCTATAAGTCTTTGGTGCAACCTCATTTGGAGTATAGTGTGCAATTCTGGAAGACTGCACCTTCAAAAGGATGTGAACAGGATGGAGTCGGTGCAGAAGGTGGCTACTAAAATGATTAGTGGTCTTCATTATAAAGCATATGAGGACAGACTGAAGGATCTTAATATGTACACCTTAGAGGAAAGGCAGGATAGAGGTGATATGATTGAGATGTTTAAATACCTCCGTCGCATAAATGTTTAGGGAGAGAGCCTCTTTCAATTGAAAGCAAGTTCTGCTATTAGGGGACATGGGATGAGGGTGAAAGGAGAGATTCAGGAGTGATATGCGGAAATATTTCTTTACGGAAAGAGTAGTGGATCCATGGAATAGTCTCCCAGTGGAGGTGGTAGAGATGAGGACGGTAACTGAATTCAAAAAAGCATGGGACCAACACAGAGGATCTCTAAAGGAAAAAAGGGGACTGTTGTAGTTGTTGATATGGAAGGACAGAATAGATAGGCCATGTGGTCTTTTTATGTCATCATATTTCTATGTTTCTATACTTGCAAATAGCATGCCAAATAGCATACCGGACAAATTTTCAGTTACAACACAAATGTTTGTAACCCCATAGAAAATGGTGACATCAAAGGCGTGGAACTGATACAGCTGTGTTGCATCTCCTATGGGAAAACTGGATGTGCCACAGAAAATAGTTTCATGCCACTTTTGCAGAAGTAACCGGGTAGGTTGTGACAGCATTGTGGGGGGTGTGAGTGATAAAATAATCAAATCAGGTTTTGTGAAGGCTGCGTTACTAAAGAGCCCCAATAACCGTGAAGATGAAGACACAGAAGAAAGCGGTAGCGAACATGAACCGGCACTTGAAATTGCAGAACTGTTTCACAGTGACACCGAAGATGAGGACTCCAATGACTTTCCCAAAAGTGATACAGAACAAATCTGATGTGGAATGTGCTGCTGTGTTATGCACTTTATTCAAGAGTTATTGTAAAGTGAAAGTGAAACAATAAATTAGGTTTTTAAAAAAAAAAAAAAAAAAAGCAATGTTGTCTTGCACTTTATTTTTTGTACCGGCGACTTATACTATGATTTTACCAGCGAAAACGCCAAATTTGGCCTCTGTGACTTATGCACAGGGGTGACTTATAATCCAGGAAATACAGTAATACTCGGGGGTAGGGGGGGTGGAAAATAGCAACAGATGTGCCCTGCTATGGTGATGTGGGGAGGAGGAGAACTAGTTTCATTTCATTTAATGCTTTATATGTCCTGTCATCTCTCCACAGCACCAATGGAACGGTTATTAATAAACTGAAGATGGTGAAAAGGCAGAAGTGCCCCTTACAGACTGGAGATGTGATCTACATTGTTTACAGGAAGAATGAACCAGAGCACAGTAAGGGAGATGGGTATTAATGTCAAGTCTGAGAGAACTCGACTCTGGTCATTGTTGGTTCCATATGACGTTCCGTAGACAGTGTTGGTTTGGTCGTGTTTGCTCCACAGGTTATGCCTTCTGCATTTTTTACAGGTGATGCCTGTAGGTACTATACCCCTAGCACATGGCAATATGTAAAAACTTGGGGATATGTTTACTGATCCCACACAGAAGAAAGGGAGGGATTTTGATGAAACAAGTGCAATTCCATCTGCAGCTTCTGGAAACTCTGGGTTAGGGGGTGAAGGTAGATCCTCTTCCCTGTAGACTGGCCATGTTTACTTATTCTCCTTTGGAGAGGAAAGGAGTCGCCCTTCTTTATTACTCCCCTCAGGGTGGCTGATGCACTCTTTATCATGCTGAATAGCAGACTCCAATTGTCCTTTCAGGATTTGTGTTTCCTTGCACCATTCTTCCAGCTTGCATGTAGGGACGTTTCATTTATTCATACTGGCCTCGGTTCTGCCAAAGATGGTGTGAATAAATGTGTATTGCAGGCTCCAGGCAGTATGTCCCTGGAGTTGGCTGGATTATCTGCCCTGCAGCAAGAGAGATGTGGCGTTTCTATGAAGTTATTGAGGCAGGAAGTGGAATCACAGAGGAAGTAACAGGTCTCCATGAAACATTAGAAAGGACCCCTTAGGGCTGTGGGGTTGTGTTTTTTTGAAGGAAGACTGAGTTATACACTTGGCTTATTAGTGATTTTGACCAGTTTGAAATATACAGTAGATGTGATTTTAATATCCTTTGCATTTTATAAAATCATGAATGGGGTGAAATGGTGGTTTTAACCTTTCAAACACTAAAACAAGAGGAAACGCCATGAAAATGACAACAGGCAGACTGAAAACAAATAGCAGACAATATTTTTCATGGAACACATGATGAAGCTTTGGACTCTGTTGCTGGAGGATGTATTAACGTGACTTAACATAGCATGGCTCAAGAGGTTTGGACAAGTTCATGGAGGAAAGGTTTTTATAAAGACTTTTAGCCGGGTTGAGTGGGGAAAGCCATCTCTTATCCTTGGAAATAAGCAATGAGAATTTTGATTTATGTGCTTTGGACCCAGACTGGCCACTGTCAGGATCCTGAACTCAATGGAACTTGGTCTGACTAGGTATAGCTTTTCTTATGATGATTTTTATTTTAAAATATTCATATTCCTCCAATCCAAAGCTTGCTCTCGGCAAAATCATAAGATATGTTATACATCAGGGGACACTGTATTGTGTTTGATATATTTCCTTCTATATCACAGGCACCGAGACATGTCCTGTGCTATATACAGGCAGTCTGCCGCCACGTTAAATGTCTGAGATCCAACCAGGGGAGTGAAGAAGTATGAATCTGACTGGAAATGCTCAGTGTCTTTCTGTTCTTTGCAGATATTGCTTATCTTTATAATGCACTGATGAAGGAACAGGCAACATTGAAAGAAACAGTTGGTGAGTGAGACAGAAGGAAGTTTATTACTTTATTCTCTAAGTTCTTACGGTGATTCACAAACATATTAGCAAAGATGAGTTTATTTTCCTGACCAGGATTTTCTTCCTGCTTAATTTGAACCATCCTCTTCTATTAATGATGCTATGATTTACCATTTACAACTGCCCAGCAATTTTTCCTGATTTTTAAAGCCCTCTTTCTTTACAATGGTAACTCGTTGGCCAGAGGCTCCCTCCAGAACATGATTGGTACATGTGGATTCTGGCCATTAGGTGTCGCTGTAGAGTAGTGGCTGGAATTTCTTCCCTATGGTCTGTGCATACCCCACCTTAGATGGTGAGCAAAAGCCAAGCTCCCTATCCTGTAGAATCTTATATAGGATGTTAGAAAGGTATTGTGTTAATTTCCAAATTGCAGAAAAGGAAAGTGATTGGTTCCTGCTCTCACCAATCTGTGTGCTTATAATATTCACGTTGAAAACTGAAAATAGTCCCACTTGCAATTTTTATAATCTCCAAGCCATGAAATTCGGCTTCCAGTTCGTCTCTCCAGTCCAGATAAGTGGGTTGTGCTCATCTACCAGTAGGTGGAGACTGAGAACACAACATAAAGTATAAGTAGTCTGTGCTGCTGACAATAAGCCAGTATTTCTCGGTCTCCAGCAGTCTGTAGCCTGCTGGTTTTGGACTGACGGCAGTGTTTGCTTGTCCAGAGTACAGAACCCAGTGGTGCTGGGTCCCTCCCCCTTCTTCCCCAGCCGCTTCCTTCCGGTGTGCTCCTTCTGTCCTCTTCCCCAAAAAAAGGAAAAAAAAAGCAGGAGCAGGCAGTGTGATAGACTGGTCGCTGAGACAGCAGGATCTCTGGGGGAGAGCAGCCACTGGGTAAATCCAGGGAGCCACAGTTTGGCACAGGGGAGAGTCTGCAGGACACGGGGTCATGAATCGCAGTCAGTGCGTTGCATGCGGCAGCCGCAGAGCACAGCTTTGAGGTTGATCTTTGCTGTGGCTGCCTCTGGGAAAATGCAGTTGTCATGGATTGCCTCAGAGGAGACCCAGAAGGGCCAGAACTTTGCGGGGCAGGCATTAGGGAGCAAGATAGTGCTCCCAGGGATAGCGGTGGGCCTGTGATTTTCATGTGAACCGCCACCATTTTGAATGCATCGGCTGCTGTAGTTTTAGAGGGAACAGAGCTGTCTCTGCTGCAACCCATGACTGAGTTTTCTCCTGGGATGTCAGTTAAGTTGTCAGGGGGAGAGTGTGAGGGCCAGGGGCTCTCCCTTCTTCCCATAGTTTGTCGTCCTGCTCCACCAGGCCTTTGTCATGAAGCTTGGGTAAGGGTCCCCAATCTCCAACAAGTCTCCTTTGAGTAGGGGGCTGGGGTCTTTGGCAGTGGCTAAGCACCTGTGTTGCAACAGATTGGAAGTGGAGCTAGGCTTGGTGGGGTAGTTTGGAATCTATGGACCCCTTGGAGGGGATGGCAGACCTCCTGAAAGAGCACTCTCCAGAGGGCATGGAGAACGGAGAGCTCCCAGTGGGGGATGATCTGACAGCAGTGCAGACTTTTCACTGGGATGAGCTACCCTATCTTATTTAGGAGTTCCTGGCAGTTTTGCGAATCGCGGAAGAGCCTAGATCGGCGTCTGCGGATTCCTCAGATGATCTGCTGATGGAGGCATCCGCAAACCCCCATAGGGCTTTGAAGGCAGTGATTGCGGAGGAGTGGAACACTTTTGATGCAGGCTTCAGCATTGGGCAGAGCATGACATTGTTATACCCGATTTCCCTTGAGGCAGGGAGAAGTTGCGCTTGCCTCAAATAGATGCACTGGTGGCGATGGTTATGTGTAAGACCACCATCCTGGTGGAGGATGGTCGACCCTGAAGGACACGCAGGACAGGTGGATTGAAGCTTTGCTGAAGCAGGCTTTTGATGTGTCAGGGCTTATGTGGCTAGATCCTGTCTCCGGTGGTCGCAAAAGATCCCTGAGGAGATAGGGGCAGATCTCTCTGGCCAGTCAGAAGCCACTAGGCTAGAGTCTGGGTTGGTCTTTTTGGCAGATCTACTCTGATTTGCTTCGGGCATCAGCCAAAAGTATGACCATGGTGGTCTCAGTGTGCTGGTTGTTATGGTTGCACAATCAGTTGGCAGATGTAGCCTCTAAGGTGTGGCTTAGCAAGCTCCTCTTTGCAAGGAAGTTGCTGTTTGGGGAAGACTTGGAAAAACTGGTCAAGGATTTGGGAAACTCCAAGGTGCTGGAAGAAAACCCAAAGGGGCCAGCAGAGGGGTTCCCTTAAGGGGCCATGCTTGGGATTCTTGCAGGTTTCATCCTACCCAGACAGTGAATCTGCAGAGATCCCGTTTCTGCAGCAGGACCTGCCCATTCGTGGGGGCTCCCCTAGAGGCCAAGAAGGGAGTTCTCAGGGCCATCAAGTCTTCCCATTGAAGATGTGGGGGCTCTAGCAGGGATCGAGCCTGTAGGTTGTTGCCTGCAACGGTTCTTTCCTGCTTGTGCCCAGATTACCTTGGGTGCCTGGGTGCTGGAGATGATCAGAGACGTGATTATTGCCTCTAGTTTGCCAGGTTCCTCCTGGATGCCTTCATGATCTTCCGGCAAGGCTCAGGCTGTGAAAGAGACACTTGAGCACTTGTTGTGGCTAGAGGTGGTTCTACCAGTCCCTCCAGGCTACTGGAGCTCCAGTCAGTATTCCATCTATCTTGTGGTGCCCAAGAAAGAGGGGTCGATGTCCTCCTGTCGATCTGAAAGGGGTCAACATAGCCCTGAAGGTCCCGTGCTTTCGCATGGAGACCTTGCGCTCAGTCATAGTGATGGTGCATCAGGTAGATTTTCTGACCTCCCTGAATTTGACCAAAGCTTACTGTACATATTCCATTCCACCCCAATCACCAGCGCTTTGTGCAATTCGCGGTGCTGAGGGAACATTTTCAGCTTCAGGACTTACCCTTCAGTCTACCACTACTAGTATTAAACATTTGTATAGCGCTACAAGATGTATGCAGCACTGCACAGACAGATGTAACAAACCGTCCCTGCTCATCAGAGCTTACAGTCTAGTCAAGACGACAACACAATAGTTGTAGACACAAGATACATCTAGGGGGAATGGTAAGGAAACACAAAGGAGATCAGGTGAGTCAGAATCCAAAAGCAGCAGCAAAGAGGTGAGTTTTCAGCCTGGATTTGAAAAGGGCCAGAGGTACAGACTCAGGTAGTTTGTTCCAGGCATAAGGAGCAGCAAGGTGAAAGGACAAAGTCTGGAGTTAGCAATAGAAGAGAAGGGCACAGATAGAAGCAATTTGCCAGAAGAGTGGAGTTTCCGGGTAGGGGTGTAGGGACATAGAAGAAAGGTAGTGAGGAGCTGCAGAGTAAATGCACTTACAGGTCAGCAGGAGAAGTTTAAACTGGATGCAGAAACAGGGAGCCAAAGAAGTGACTTGAGAAGAGAGGGGCAATATGAGCAAGACGAGGCTGGCGGAAGATTAGCCGTACAGCGGAGTATTGAACAGTGGTCTAGCCATTGCGCCTCGGGTGTTCACCAAGGTCATGGTGGTAGTGGCAATGGACTTGCGCAAGCAAGGGGTCCTCATCCATCTGTACTTGGACAATTGGATGATTCAGGCCAAGTCGTTCCAGGCGAGTCTTGAGGTGACAGCGCTAGTGATCAGGCACCTTGAGGATTTAGGCTGCGTAATCAACTTGGCCAAGAGCAGGCTGGAGCCTTCAGTCCTTTGGAGTATGTGGAGATTTGGTTTGACGTCCACAAGGGCCTGTTTTGTGTTGTGTTCTTTTTTTTTTTTTCTCCCAGAGGGCAGGTTTTCGAAGTTGCAGGCCCAGGTGCGGGAGTTGGTGTGGGACTACCTTCAGTTGCTGGGTTCTAAGGTGGCCACGTTGGAGCTGGTGCCTTGGGCATGGTTACACATGCTGGCATTCAGATGGACTTGCCATCGTGGTGGTCTCCTCAGTTGCAGTCCATGAAAGTTCACCTTCCACTCTGGGCGGTGGCTGGAACAAGTTTGAGGTGGCGGCTGAATTCAGAGAGGCTTGCAGCAGGGATGCCTCTCAAATCCCCGGACTGGGTGGTGGTGACCACAGATGCCAGCCTGTTTGTGGGGTGGACATTGTCAGTCCAAGGTGGCTCAGGGCAGATGGAACCAGGAGGAGAATAGTTGGCTGATCAGTCACTTGGAGACACGGGCAGTGCATCTGGTTTTGGAGGTGTTCCTTCCACTGTGGAGTTGCAGGGCAGTATGAGTGCTGTCAGAGTGGGCCACGATAGTGGCATAAATCATTTGGCAGGGCAGCACTCGGAGCTCGATGGTAGCGGCAGAGACTATTCTGTTGCTGCAGTGGGCAGAGGTCCACTTGCTGGCACTCTTGGCAGTTCATGCTGCAGGAAGCAGAATGTCCAGGTGGATTGCTTGAGTTGCAACTCTGGATCCTGAGGAGTGGGCTCTGTCGGAGTCAACACTCCAATGGATTGTGGATCGCTAGGGACGGTCGGCGATGGACTTTATGTCTGGAGAACATCAAGGTCGATCATTTCTTCAGTTGCCGCAGGGACTGGATACCCTGGATAGGCCTTGGCTGAGTGCAGATCTGCTCTGTATGATTCCTCTGTGACCACTGATCGGTCTGGTCTGGCAATGAATAGAGCCCTATCAGGGGTAAGTGGTGCTGATTGCGCTGGGCTGGCTTTGATGTCCTTTGTATGTAGATCTGGTGTGACTGCTGATAGTGGAGCCGTTCTTCCTGCCAGTGGATGTGGACCTGCTTACTCAGGGGCCAGTGCAGATGCGGGTTGGTTCTCAACTTACTGTTTGGCTTTTGAGAGGGCTCGGCTGAGGTGCAGAGGCTATTCATTTCAGGTCATTGATACCTTGCTGCAGTCTTGCAGGCAGTCAACATTATTGGCCTATGTGCGGATCTGGTGCATTTTTGAAGTTTGGTGTGGCATTGATTCCTGATATTCTGGCTTTTCTGTAAGCTGACTTGGATAAGGGTTTGGCTTTGGACTCATTGAGGGTCCATGTGGCGGCTTCGGCATGTTTCTAGGGTCTGGTTCAGGGTTAAGCCCTGACGACCTTGGGGATGTGATCGTTTCCTTTGAGGCGTTAAGCATCTTCATCTCCCTTGTCAGTCTGTGATTTCCTCATGGGAACTTAGTTTGATGCTCTTGATTTTGGGGGTGCCTCCCTTTGAGCCGCTTAGGGGAGTCACATTGAAGAACTTGACTTTGAAGGTAGTGTTTCTGGTGGCAGTTTTGTTCAGTCAATAGTTTTGGTGCTACAGGTTTTGTCTTTGTAAGGGGCCTTACCTGTGTTTTTTTCTAAGGAGGAGGTGGCTGTTCATCCGGTGCCTGCCTTTTTTTGCTGAAGGTGCTGTCCAGTTTTCATCTCAGTCAGTCTCCTTGTCTATCTTTTCTGGGTCGCGGTATTGTGATGAGCCCTGTCTTCTGCTTAAGCTGGATGTCCGCAGGTCCCTCAAGCGGTATTTGAAGGTGACTCAGTCCTTTCGGTGTTCCAAGAGACTCTTATCTTGTTTGGCGGTCCTTGGAAAGCCAACGTGGCTTCTAAGGCTTCTATGTCCCATTGGATTCAGGAGGCTATTGTGTCCGCATATCTGTTTAAGGGACACCCGGCGTCCTCAGACTTGCAGGCCCACTCCATGTGGCCTTGGGTAGAGTTTGGTCTGGTTTCCCCTCAGGATATTTGTAAGGCAGCGATGTGGTCCTCTCTTCATTCTTTTGTGCGACATTACCATCTGGATGTGCAGGCCCATCAGGATATAGCCTTTGGGGCCAGTGTGTTGCAGGCCAGTGTCTCGGTTCCCACCCATCATTAGTACTGCTTTGCTATGTTCCACTTGTCACTGGACTGGAAGGTGAAATTAGACCTTGCTAATTTTCTTTAAATCCTGATAATTTTCTTTCCCGGAGTCCCTCCAGTCCAGGACCCATTTGAAATGTCTCGCATTTTCTCTTGCAGAATTAGATTCAAGCAGGTGCGTTCGGGACGTGCATGTTAGTTTTCAAGGATGTCTGCTTGGTTGTCCTCTGTTCTGAGTTTTTGTGTTTTCTGTTCAGTTTTTTTGCCAGCTTTACAAAAAGAAAAGAGGGGGGGGGAGAGAATAGTGAGGACTCCCCCTTGTATGCGAGTGATTTCTTTTTGACTGACTCCTTTTTGGCTGGTCTGGAAGAGTTGGATGGGTGGTTCCTCTTGTTGCTTGTTTCTAGTTGAGGACATGGCTGTCAGAATTAGGGCTGGCTCCGTGTTTGCTTTGTGAAGTTCATACTGGCTGTTATCCATGGCACAGGTTACTTATAGCATACTTCCCATATTGTCCTGCTAGACTAGTCCAGGTAAGTGGGTTGTGTTCTCCTACCAGCAGATTGATGGAGACGAAGAACTAATGAAAAGCCTCGTTTGTTGCTGAGCTTGATAAAGTCCAGCTTATAAAATTGTATTTGTTACAAGTTGACTTCATTCTGTGGACAGAGGATTATGGTGTTCCAGGTGTGGCTAGGGTCACCCAATTGAGGCATAAAAGTTTCCTGCCGTTAAAACCCCATGCGATTGTGTTGGCAGCTTCTTTCTTTTTAAGATTTCCATGCAAATGTTTGGTGAGGCTGCAGGGAATCGATGTTTTTACAGACCCTCTGCAGTTTGAAGAATTTGTGATAGGCAGGGAAGGGTCGGGCTCCAGTGCTGGCAGTTAGTCTATCTTTTTGAAGTTTTGTTACCTTATTGTTATGTGGTATTGGATTTTGAGCTTGTGAGTGTGTGAATTTTTATCCTGTGGTATGGTGTGACTACCTTCTCTCCTTGACTAGGTCTAAGGGTTCAGTATTTGTTAAAACTAATTTCCTTACTTATGGATGTTTCTGCATCTGATTGTTTCCTTTTTTGTTTATATTGGAAAAGTGAAATTAAAAAAAACAAAACAAAAAAAACCTTGTGACCGACCACTTTGAGGGTAACTCTCACACTTGTGTGCGACGTGGGAGGCTCCACTAGACTCTGGTCTTTTTGGTAGCCATAGGAGGAAGGAAAATTGGTTCAGCTCCATGGCTTATCATAAGAGCCTGTTGAACAGCCAGAAATTGGAAGGATCTGGAAGAGTGCAGAAGCCTTGCACAACCTTGACTTTCCCTCCCTCCCTCCCTCCCTTTGTTCCTCCCCCCCCCCCCCCCCACTCTCCCGAAGATTGCAGGAGGCTCTCGGAGGGATCTGCTTGCCAGCCACCTTACACTGGCTTTGCAGTACTGCATTTAACAGTATCAGGGGAACAGAGCTGAGCCCGACATGGATTCTCTGCCTGGGAATCTCAGGGGGTGAGTAGCAAGGCTTGACATCGTCATTGTCCTTGTTGGGGGCTCCCAATTCCGTCTGTGTGGGATGCAATTTAAGGTAGACCGCTGACGACCATTAGTACGGTGTAATGGTTAACCGCAGTTTTCTGCATGCACTAGTAGCATTTTCTCCTATTTTGCGCCTGGAGATCACACGTGTTCCTACCATAGCACCTGTAACGTGCATTGTAGTAAAAGCACAGTTAACACGTGCATTTAGGATGCTGCTGCCTTAGCGTTCTCTGTGATAACTTCCTTACTCTTTTATGTTGTCTTCCAGGAATCATTTTGGCCTATGGCAAGCGTGCTGCCTGGACTCTGCTCTTCTAGCATGGCAACTCCTGAATTGTCCCTGGAGGGATTGTCCCCCCCCCCCCTTTTCTATGTCAGAGGATGCAGTTAGTCAGGCCTTGCCTGCCTAAGGGCAAGTGGTAGCGGATGGTGCTGTGGGTAAGGATAAGCAGCTGGCTGGAGGTTCCGGTGACTGTACTATGTGCTGTTCCCCGACCTCTAAGGGATTGATGGCAACTATGTCCTCTTGTGTAGGAGGATTCATTTCTGTGGGGAGAGCTTCGAGTCTGGATTGTTCTCCCCCAGAATTCTTTGCCCTTCTACAATAGGCCTGCTTGTTTTGGTGTGGAAATTCAGACCTGCAGCCTCTGTGTCCCCCCAAGTGCAGTCTGGTGAGGGGCAGGCTGTGAGTGGAAGCCCTGTTTGATTTCCTACGGCTAGGAGTTCCCAGCAGAAGGTGCCCCCCTGGAGATGGGGATTAGCTGGGATCTGTCTGAGATTTGGACTGTGGCTTTGATTCAGATGTCCTGATGTGGATGAAGAAGTACTCTCCCCTTCGAAGAATTGTGATGAGATTGATGTTATCTGCCTGTTCCAGAAGGAGGAACTGGAGGTGTTGATTCCCAGGGTTTTATCCACCTTGAGCTTGGTGAATGCTCCCAGGCATGGAGCAAGAACCAAAGATGCATCCACTCCTGCAAGGGGTGTAGAAGTTCACTTTTGTCTTACCATTCCAGGAGGTGCTCAAGGGCCTGTTCCAGTCAGAGAGTGATGCCCCGTCTCCCCGGCTAAGAGTGTGTGAGAAGATGCACACTCTCCCAGAGGAGGAGCTATGTGTTGTATGGTTTGATATTTCCAAGGTGGGTACGCAGGTCATGTCTGTTACCATTCGGGCCACCATTCCTTTGGAAGGCGGATTGGACTTAAAGGGTGCTCTGGACTGAAAGATGGATTTGTGTTGAAGAACCAGTTCGCTGCGGCGACTGCTATTCTTCAGTTGCAGTATTTGCAGGCCTGATGTTTTCAGCCATGCTCCAGTGGATTTAGTCTATCTCTAGAAGATTCTTCCCCCTCTTTTGGGGTCTGCTACGCTTTTCTTTCTGATGCCGTGTATGGCCTGGTACGTCTAGTGGCTAGGGATTGTGCTCTATGGACGGTGACATGGCATTGACTTGGCTCTGACATGGGGCAACAGACTCATCTTCCAAAGCTTGGTTGCCCACCTGGCCTTAGAGGGATGCTGCTTTTGGGTCTGATTTGGAGAAGCTGGTGAAGCACCTGCGTGAGATGACATCTTACCACCTTCCAGATGACAGATCCAAGGGGCCAGTGAAGTGGGCAGGAGTCCTTTTTCAGTCAGCCTTCACCCGCTCCTTGCGGGTGCCCTGGTTAGACTCCCAGGGGTCTCAGGACTCCCATCACTGCCATCCTGGAAAGCCTTTCTTCCCTTCTGCCTATGGATTTCAGGTTCATTCTCAGTACTTTCATGGAGTGCTTGGGTCCAGAGACCTAGTCCCATCCAGAGGAGGACCCTCCCAGGCTCCACAATGACAGTTTGGGGGCCTTTTCCCTAGTTCCTCTGGTTGGGGGCAGGCTTCACCTCTTTCTTTAGTAATGGGTCTGGGTCACTAAGGATCACTGGGTGCTAGTCCCCATTCAGTAAGGCAATGTCCTGGAATGCATTTGTGGGGCTGTGAATAGCAGGGCCGCTGTGCGTATCCTCTTTGACAGATGCATATCTCCTAAAGGCAGTGATGCCTATTTCCCTGGATAATTAGGGCACGAGCTGGTATTCCCTTTGTTTCGTGATATTCACATGAAAGGAACATTCCAGCCCATTTTGGACCTCGTGTATCTATGAACGCTTGCGCGTCTGCGTTTCTTCCTGGAAACTTTACAATCCATGATTCAGGCAGTGCACTGAGGGGAGTTCTGGCATCTCTGGATTTGGCCGAGGCATATTTTCATAACCCAATCCAGGGATCAGCAAAGTATCTGTTTAGCCATGCTTGGCTCTCACTTAAAGTTTGCTGCCCTCCCATTTGGACTCTTCACTGTCCCAAAGACATTCTTCATGGTCATGGTGGTGGTGGCTGTGGTGCTATGATGCCAAGAGATTTGTGTGCACTCATATCTGGATTACTGACTCATCTGAACTCATTCTCTTTCAGAGGTGTCTCAGGTAGCTTCCTGAGTGGTGTCCTTTCTGATGAGCCTCAGCTGGGTGATCTCATGGTGAAAGAACAATTTGTTGCATTCCAAGTCCCCAGAGTTCCTGGGAGCATTTTTTGATACTAGTGTGCAGTGTCTTCCTGCCAAAAAAAAAGTCAAAGGCTTTTGGCTTGCATAGTGCTGTTCTGTTTGTAGTAGGCTCTCAGAGTTGGTATTATCTTCCACTCTTCGTATTGATAGCAGCAACAGTCAAGATGGTGCCATGGGTTCATGCTCTTTTGTGGCCGCTCCAGCAGTTCTTGCTGACTTGGTGGGTCCCTAAGTTCTCAACCGTTCAAGCTCAGGCTCCTGCTCCCAACGATGGTGATGGCCAGCTTGCGGTGGTGGCAGCAGCCCAGCCTTCTAAGGAAGGGTGTACTGCTGGACCGATTGCTCATGGACCCTTTTGTCAACAGATGTCAGTCTCTGTTTGGGGAGCCCATTGCCAATGGCAAATGGCCAAGGCCCATTGGAATCACAGGGAAGCAGTGTGGTTCATCAACTGCTTTCTGGCGAGGGCCATTAGGTTGGCTCTTCTGCATTTCCAGCCCCCAGTCAAGGGCTGGGTGGTTTGAGTATTCTCAGACAATGCTACGGTGGTAGCTTATGTCCATCGGCAAGGCAGCACAAGGTGTGCCAGGGTAGTCCTGGAGATGGCTCTTCTGTTTGCCTGGCCTCCTTTGTTGGCTCTGCACATTGCCAGGGTGACTACTGTGGAAACATATTTTCTCAGCTGGCACTCTGGTTCCAGGAGAGTGGGATTGTCAGGAGATGTTTCCATTGTTTCTGTGCCACTGGGGTCGCCCTGAGAGGGATCTGATGGCGACCCACTCCAGTGCCAAAGTGTGCAGCTTCAGTCTCTGCATGGAGACAGGGACTGAGGGCGTCAGCACCCTGGCTCAACCTTTGACCAAGTCGACACCCTCTGTATGTGTTTCCTCCGTGGCTCCTGGTGAGGCATGTGATTCGGCATATGGAGCACCATCTGAGAAGGATTATTCTGCTGGTACCGGATTGACGGACTAGAGTGTGATTTGGAGATCTGATGCAGCTCCTGCAAGTGCCACCTCTCCATTTGCCTCTATCTCGGGGCCTATTGCAGGCCGCTTGTCCTGGAGAACCCGGCTCCCTTCTCGCTTACGATTCGGCTCCTGTGTACGGGCTACTCTCCGGCGGTGATTTTCCACTCCACTCAGAGTCCAGAGGTGGTCTACCAACAGAGCATGAGTTTGGAACTGGCTGGTTAGAGGGTTTGCATGTCCATTCTATCCGAGTGCAAGTGTCCTCATGGGCAGGGCAGAGCAGAGCTAAATAGTCCCTGCAGACATTTGTTGGGCGGCAATGTGGTCATCACTTTCCACTTTTGTCAAGCATTACTGCTTGGATGTCCACACGCAGGCGTACATGGCATTTGGCTCAAGGGTTTTGCAAGCTGCTGTCTTCTTCCTGCCCAGTGGAGTCATAGCTTTGGTATGTCCCACTGGTCTAGCAGGATGATTATGAAAGGTGACATTTTACTTACCAGTTAATGTCTTTTCCTTGAGTCTGGCTAGATCAGTCCAGGGCCCACCCCTGAAATAATTTGCTCTGTTCTTCTGTTATGGTATCTTGAGTCCGCTAAGATTTTTACATTTGCCTCCGCAGATTCATCTTCTACGGACAGCTTTCTGTTTGTTTCCCTGTACATAGTTCTCTACTGTTGATTATTCATTGTTGCCCATGATTGAGGTTATATGAAGCTTGCTATGTTTCTCCCATATGCTTTGCGACGAATACCGAAGAGACCTCTGGTAGCTGAGGCAAATATAGGCATGGGAGTGATGTCATTGAAACCTGGGCTTTTCGTTGGTTCTGTGTCTCCACCAATCTGCTGGTAGGAGAACACCACCTACTTGTCTGGACTGGTCTAGTAGGATTCAAGGTAAGGACATTAACTGGTAAGTGAAATTTCACCTTAAGTTATGTTTAGTCACCACCTGCTGATAGACAAGAGCATAACCCACTTTTCTGGACTGGTCTTGTAGGACTCCAGGAAAGGAAAATAGCAGGTAATGTGCTTGTTGCCAAGTTATATTAAGACATAACAAATCTATACATATAACTATACAAGAAACAAATGTTGACATGTTTATGCCAGATTAATAAAACTGTTAAAATTATTTATTTATTAGTGCTTATTTACTGCTTTTCGTGATTCAAAGCGGTTTACAGAGAACTCTAGGATTGAACATTACGTTAAACAAAAAATATATGTAACATCTTAACAGGGAGTGAAAGGGGAAAGAGATGAATTAACTTAAATCAGCAACAGCTGATTTAAGTAATAACTATGTACAGGGAACTCAGCATACCTGTATATATAAATTAGTTACAATGGACTTGAAAGTATCTTGAAAAGTGTGAGGACTGTAGTCTTACATGTAGAATTGTAATTAGGTGACTGGTTCACCAAAGTGCTCCTTGAATAGGAATGTTTTTAGCAGTTTACGGAAAGATTTAGGATCCTTAGTGTTTCTTATGACTGAAGAACATAAGATATGCCATACTGGGTCAGACCAATTTCCATCAAGCCCAGTATCCTGTTTGCAACAGTGGCCAATCTAGGTCATACGTACCTAGCAGTTTGCCCAAAAGACACAGATTCCACAATGCTTGTATTGGGTCAAGCATTAATATCCTGGGTCCCTTCTTAATAATGGTTTATGGACCTTTCCTCCAGGAACTTGTCCAAACCTTTTTTAAACCCAGCTATACTAACAGCCTTTACTACATCCTCCAGTAACACATTCCAGAGTTTGATTACACGTTGAGTGAAAAAATATTTTCTTAGTCTTAAATAGTTTATCCTGTAGCTTCATTGCATGTCCCCTAGTCTTTCTGTATTTTGATAACGTAAACAATCGATCTACGTTTACCTGTTCCACTCCGTTCATTAATTTATAGACTTCTATCATATCTCCCCTCAGCCGTCTCTTTTCCAGGTTAAAGAGCCCTAACCTTTTCAGCCTTTATTCATAGGAATATCCTTACATCCCCTTTACCATTTTGGTGGCTCTTCTCTGAACCTTTTCTAATAATGCTATATTCTTTTTAAGATACGGCGACCAGAATTGAACACAATATTTAAGATGTGGTCTCACCATGGAACAATATAGAGGCATTATAATATCCTTTGTTTTATTTTCCATTCCTTTCCTTATGATACCTAGCATTCTATTTGCTCTCTTGGCCGCCGCTGCACACTGGGCTGAGGGTTTTAACATGTTATCCACAATGACGCCTAACTCCTTTTCCTGGGTGGTGGTGGTGGTTCCTACGAGTGGAACCTTGCATCGTGTAACCATAGTTTGGGTTGTTCTTCCCTATGTGCATAACTTTGCACTTGTCCACATTAAATTTCATCTGCCATTTTGATGCCCAGTCTTCCAATTTATCAAGGTCCTCTTGCAATTTTCCACAATCCTCTTGGGTTTTAACAACTTTAAATAGTTTTGTGTCATCTGCAAATTTGATCACCTCACTCGTTATTCCCTTTTCCAGGTCATTTATGAATATGTCAAAAAGCAGCGGACCCAACACAGATCCCTGGGGTACACCACTATTCACCTTTCTCCATTGGGAAAATTGGCCATTGAGTCCTATCCTCTGCTTTCTATCTTTTAACCAGTTCCTGATCCACAATAGTACACTGCCTCCTATCCCATGACTCTTTAGCCAAAAGTCTCTTATGAGGGACCTTGTCAAAGGCTTTCCGAAAGTCCAAATACAGTATATCAACCGACTCACCTTTGTCTGCCTGTTTATTCACACCTTCCAAAAAACATAACAGATTAGCAAGACAAGATCTTCCTTGTCTAAAGCCATGTTGGCTGTCTCCCATTAAGCCATGACTATCTACATGTTCAGCAGTTTTGTTCCTTATGATGGTTTCTACCATTTTTCCTGGTACTGATGTCAGGCTCACCGGTCTGTAGTTTCCCGGATCACCCCTGGAACCCTTTTTAAAAATTGGTGTTAAGTTCGCCATTCTCCAATCTTCAGGTATTACAGATGATTTTAATGATAGTTCACAGATTACTAATAGCAGGTCTGCAATCTCATATTTCAGTTCTTTCAACACCCTTGGGTGTATGTCATCCAGCCCAGGTGATTTGCTACTCTTCAGTTTATCTAATAGTTGTAATACATCTTCCCGATGTATCGATATTTCCTTCAATTCTTCCACACCTTTAAATACCACTTCAGTCATGGATAACATCCCTACGTCTTCCTCAGTAAAGACTGAAGCAAAGAATTCATTCAGTCTCTCCGCTATCGCCTTGTCGCCTCTTAGTGCCCCTTTAGCCCCTCTATCATCTAATGGACCAGCTAACTCTCTCACAGGTTTTTTGCTACAAATGTACTTGAAAAAGTCTTTATTACGTGTTTTTGCTTCCACAGCAAGCTTCTTCTCAAATTCTCTCTTTGTCTGCCTTATCAGTGCCTTGCATTTAACTTGCCAGTGCTTGTGCTGTTTCCAGGTTTCGTCGTTTGGCTCTTTTTTCCATTTCCTGAAAGATGCATTTTTTGGCAACAGCCTCTCTGACCTCACCTTTAAACCATGCTGGCAGTTTTTGGGACTTCCTTCCACTTTTCTTTAAGCGTGGAATACAGCTGGTCTGGGCTTCCAAGATAGTATTTTTCAACAACACCCAAGCTTGATGTAAGTCTTTAACCTTTGCAACTGCTCCTTTTAGTTTTTTCTTAACTATTTTCCTCATTTTATCATAGTCTCCCTTTCAAAAGTTAAAAGGTAGTACTGTGGCTTTCTTTACTATCCCTCCTCCACTAATTAAATTAAACGCTATCATGCTATGATCACTATTGCCAAGTGGCCCCAACGCCCTTATCTCTTTGACCAGATCTGGTGTTCCACTAAGGACTAGGTCCAATATGGCTTCCCCTCTGGTCGGTTCATGAACCAGCTGCTCCACGAAGCAGTTATTTATTTCATCTGGGAACTTTATCTCCCTAGCATGTCCTGCCGTGACACTGACCCAGTCGATACAGGGGCAATTGAAATCACCCATTGTTACTGTGCTGTAACTTTTGTTAGCTTCCTTGATTTCTTTCAGCATTTCATCATCCATTCATTCTGGCCAGGCGGTCGATAGTACACCCCCACTGCCATCGCCTTCCCCTTTTTACATGGAATTTCAATCCATAGAGATTCTACAGCAAATTTTGTTTCCTGCACAACTTTAATCCTTTCTGACTCAATGCCCTCTTTAACATAGAGCACAACTCCTCCACCAATTTGATCAGCTCTATCATTATGATATAGTTTGTACCCAGGTATCACAGTGTCCCACTGGTTGTCCTCCTTCCACCATGTCTCTGATATTCCAATCATATCTAACCTCTCATTTAGTGCTATATATTCTAACTCTCCCATCTTATTTTTTAGACTTCTAGCATTTGCATACAAGCATTATAGAGACTTTATTTTATTCATATTAATTTGGCTATTGGTAGACATGGGTAATTTGGGACCTTTAAACTCTGTCTGCTCCATACTCGAGGGCATTTGGGCTACTTTTACTCTTTTTTTTTGGAACCTCTCTGCTTTTGGTAGTATCCATCAAGGATACATTCTTCCGAACCATGCGCTCTTGTGAGACTGTCAGCTTTCCCCTATTATCTAGTTTAAAAGCTGTTCTGTCTCCTTTTTAAAGGTTAATGCCAGCAGCCTGGTTCCATCCCAGTTAAGGTGAAGCCCCATCCCTTCGGAAGAGCCCCTCCTTTCCCAAGAATGTGTTCCCTAGTTCCTAACAAATCCAAAACCCTCATCCTTGCACCATTGTCTCATCCACGCATTGAGACTCTGGAGCTCTGCCTGCCTTTTGGGCCCTGCGCGTGGAACGGGAAGCATTTCAGAGAATGCTACCCTGGAAGTTCTGGATTTCAACTTCCTACCTAAAAGCCTAAATTTAGCCTCCAGAACCTCCCTACCACATTTTCCTATGTCATTGGTACCAACATGTACCAAGACAGCAGACTCCTCCCCAGCGCTATCTAAGACCTTATCTAGGTGGCGCGTGAGGTCCGCTACCTTCGCACCAGGCAGGCATGTTACCAGGCGATCCTCACGTCCGCTAGCCACCCAGCTATCTACATGCCTAATGATTGAATCACCAACTATAACAGCTGTTCTAACCCTTCCCTCATGGGCACATGGCCTTAGAGAAACGTCCTCGGTGCGAGAGGGTTTTACATCACCTGGAGGACAGGTCCTAGTTACAGGATCACTTTCTGCCACACCGGGGTGATGCTCTCCTGTCAAGTGACCTCTCTCCTCCATGGCAACAGGGATGCTGCCAGACTGGAGGTGGGACTTCAGGACTATATCCCTGTAGGTCTCGTCTTTGTACCCCTCTGTCTTATGTATTCCAAGTCTGATACTCTAGCCTCTAGAGAATGGACTTGTTCCCTGAGAGCAAAGAGCTCCTTGCACCTTGTGCACATGTAAGACCTCTCACCAGCTGGGAGAAAATCATACATGTGACACTCAGTGCAAAAGACTGAAGGAAGTGAGTTCCATAATAGAGGGGTTAAAGGGAGAAGGCTCTCTTGGATGTAGTTGCGTTGCAGTTTTTGTTTGGTTATTGATTTTATATCTTTGTAAACAGCTTTGATTAACACTAGAAGCCCCAAAGTGCGTCAATTGACTCAAATGCATCTTCAAAGTTGTATACCAGCGCCACTGCTAGAACCATGTCAGTCATGTTCCATGACTTTGTTAGCAAGGTCAAGATCAAATATGTGCATCGAAAATTAATGACAGATGCACCACCTAGCGGGAAAATGAATTTATATCTAGAAGCCCCAAAGTACGTCAATTGATGCACTCAGTTGTCTTGGATGCGTCAATTGACGTACTTTGGGGCTTCTAGGTATAAATTCATGTTCCCGCTAGGTGGCGCATCTCAGTTACTGTTTACAGTTTTACTCCGACATTACAAACAATAAACACACACGATAACGTCATGTAATGACATCACATACTGCAGGTATTTAACAAATAAGTAACTTCACATTAATTAAACGCAGTCGTCGTGATAATGCGTCAATTGACGCACTTTGGGGTTTCTAGGTAAAATCCTTTTGGGGCTTCTAGTGTTAAAGGATAAGGCGGTATATAAAATCTGTTATATAATAAAAGTTCTGTCAGTTCTGTGCTATGTGCACAGAATTCTGTTTAGAATGCCTTTCAAAAAAGGGGCACACAAGTCTTGGGGTATGATGTAAAATTCCAAAAAGGTGATATTAGACCACTTTTTATCATCATCAGGCCATGCCTATTTAGTTTTCCAAAAAGGTGACTGTTGCCTCTGCCTTCCGTATATAATAAATCTCATGTTTTCCTGTTTAATGTTCCAGAAACTATTGTTGGAAGTTCCTGTCATGTGACCAGAGATACTTCAGGTACAGGAGGAGCTGATCATCAAAGCCAAGTTTCATTATCAGTGTCTTATGAGGAGGTGCAGCCGTCCACGTCTATGTCTGATGTTGTCAGTGAGCCCACTGCTGCTATATGGCCTGCTTATTCTGCGCTGGGTAAGAATTATCTGAACTCCTACAGGGAGAAAAATAGCAGGGATCCAATGGAATTGAAATGGTCATTATCAAACCCTTCCTGTAGCAGAGTCCCAGATATCAGACAACTTCGTTGGTAAACAAGAGGATTTTATTCAACTAGTAATGAAAGGCACATCTATTATTTGCAGAACATTCCCAGCGCAAGCAAAATCCCTGGCATCGTCTTCTCATGCTGTACAGACTGTTTACATTACCTTTTGCATCAGCGGGCTCGATGCAGAAACCCTGCACTACAGCCCAACTCTAAAGCTCTAGTGTAGCATTTGCTAATGCCAAGTTTAGCACAGACGTTTTGCTCAGCGATGCTTTAAGCAAATGGCATGCAAATGAGCTGTGCCCAAAATGTCTGTGCTAAGCAGGAAGACCAAGCTGTGCACGTGGGTCTGTGTTAGCAGCACCTATATCCTTTATAAAAAAAAAACAAAAACAATTTGCCACTTGCGCTTGTGCTGGAATGCTATGTGGCATGTAACAGCAATATTATTCTGCTCAGAATAGTGTCGGTGTTCATAAACACACATTATTCTGCGCAGAATAATGATGTTGTGCACCATTGTTCCAGCACACTTCCCCTGCTGTAGGTTTGTGTGCGTTTTGTTTTTTTTTCCAGTAAACTCTTCAGCAAAGTCAGAAAAAAAACAAAAGGGTCTGTGTCCTCACCAGCAACTGCCGCAGACCTATGAGCTAACCCTTAACACCTTCTCAGACTTGGCATTTTAAAATCCTGGCTCTTTTGTGCACTTTTCTGTATCTGTGCTGCATGGGCGATTGCTTCGTTAACATCTGTTTAACAGTTTGCATCTGTTAAATGGATCTGAATGCTCTGTGCCCTGCCAGTAGTGCAGGCATCACATTGGTTATGCTTGCATTAAATCCCTTAATGTTGTGCCCGCACTAGTGCAGAAAATTATGCATGAACGCTGCACTATTGCCTGCACTAACAGTGGTGCACTTTTCTGCATCGTGCCCAAATGATTGGTAATGCATGCTAATTTGTATTGGTTGCATAACCTGTTTCCCAGTGGGACTTCTGCCACCCTATCCTACTGTGAAAATCTGAGCCCCCAGTTTAATTCCGTTACATGAACTCTTAGTCTCGGGGCGCTGTTTTGCTTGCCAGTTCTTTGATTTTCTGTAGGTTTTTGCCCTTTAGAGAAAGCTGTGGGCAGTATGAGCTAGCTGATTCTTTTCTCACATTGCTTCTCCCCCCAGTCTCGCTGTATCTGAATCTCCTAATGGGTTGCTCTCTCCCTTCCCTCTCCTCCTTCAGGAGCTAATGGTGCAGCAGCCTCAGGACCACCTTCAGATTGTGTACCTTCAGAAAGGGCTGAGATTTCCCCTTCCATCACATCAATAGCACGAGAACTGGAGGCAGATTTGGAGCCCAAAAGAAAGAGACTGAAAGGAGGTTAGACTTTCCCAACTCTGCATTGGATATTTGCTGCTGCCTGAACTTGACTAAGTGACGGGGGAATTGCTTATCCTATGGCATAATGTGAAATTGTACAGGGAAATAGGAGCCTAAATTCTCTTGTTTGTTCTTTTGGGTATTCTGCAGTTGCTGCTTTGGCTACTGCTCCACAAGGAAATATCAGCTTTGTTGAGTAGTCCATAGCCATTATGATGGCAGCTTTGAACTCCTTAGATCAAGCAGAATATAAATTCCAAAATTAAATTAAATTGGCAACCTGGATCAAGTGTCCTGTTCCCCCAGCCTGCTGAGTTTCACTTGTGCATTCTAGAGGGTACCCATTTGAAATGGATAAGGGGGACTTTGTATTATTTGGTCAGAGGGCAGCCTGACAGATGCCTGCTTCTATGAGTTACTTTTCAGGACATTTCCTATGATCTTGGCTTGGGGAAGGGAGGGGGGTCAAGAACAGGATAAAACCAGTGCTGATGGGTGATGGGTCTGAAGAGCCTTGAGTAAAAGTCTCCTGCTGTGATAGTGTTCAGCAGGTGCCCCTTAACCCATCAAGTGACGGGCCATTCCCTTCATTTTTCCAGCATCTGCCTTTTGGGAAGTAAAGTGAGTGGATAATTGGGTGAAAGGGTGCGAACATTGTCTCCCACTCATTCTCTCCCTCTTTGCTTTCCTCTTGTCCTTTCATTCTTCCTTCTGTCTAGCAGCCCTGGACCACAGACACCCTGGAACTGCAGCCCCAGGAGCCAAAAGCACCTGCACACACTCCAGGTCCTGTAGCCCTAGAGCAGGGAGGCCAACACACACCTCAGCTCTGTCACTAAGAATAGGAGCACTACCCCCCTCCCACCCCTGCCCATAGTGGTGATGCCCAGCCTGTAACAGGTACATGGGGCTACTCCTCGCACCTATACTTGGGCCTGCGGTTGTTGCCACTTTCCTTGTAGAGGGAAGGAGGAGGGCTTGGAGCAGTGGGAAATCTCTGCAGGGAGGCACCGGAAAGGAAGTGCCACTGAGACTAAGGATGGACAGCTCACAGTCTGCTGGCTAAACCCCAAGCTGCAGAAGGGAAGGAGGATGGAGCGCATGGGCAAAAAACAAAACTGAGAATTGTTCTGCCGTTAGGGTATGATCTAAGATGGGAGCAGCATGGAGGGTCAAAACGTCTTGTTCTAAAAGGCTGCATCTGGCCCTCAAGGTGTAGTCTGGAAACCTTGGCATACAGTAAACTGCAGTAAAAATAAAAAAGAAGTTCTTAGAAACTCATGGGGTACTATTTAGATTGTGGTGGTCAGTGTTTTGTTTTTGTGTGTGTGTTTTTTTTTCTTTTGCTAAACATCAACTTCTGTGGGCAAATGAATTGAGATACTGAGCCTCTGCTGCTGAATATTCAGATTGTGGTCACTTGCTGGCTAGAACTTGGGACGGCTTTTTTACTGTCCTAAGTTATCTGGCTAACAGTGCTTGAAAATTGCAGCTATCAGAATAAATCATGTCTCCACCCTGGCTCTGTCCCCAGATCACCCCAGCACTATCCAGAGAGTGCCAGGGCAGCCTGTAATGATATTCATTGTCCAACTAGCGCCACAGAATATCTCTCTCAGCAGCCTTTATCCAGGTAAATGCTCCAGTCCAGTCCACACCAACCAGCAGGTGGAGACTGATTAAAACACTCTCTCAGCTCATTATAAATAGTCTGTGCCCCTGACCTGAGGCAGTCTCCTGCAACTAGTGAGCATAGTCTATAGACAGCAGTAGGCCTTGGTTTGGCTGGGGTGCAGAACCTGGAGGATCTGGGTGCCTGTCCTCTCTCCCACGAGCCCCCTCTGTAGAGCTCCCTCCTTCCCCCTCTCCAACTTTTGAGAGTGGGCCGGAGGTGGAGGTGCCTGTGCCTGCCCTTTCTGCTCTTTGTCAGCCTTGCAATAAAGAGAGACAATTTAAAAAAAAAAAAAAGTTGTTTGGGATAGGCAGAGCACAGAGGGCACACTCGTTGCATCCCAGGGGCCGGTAGATCACCCGGGGCAGCCTGGTAGGTCCACAGAGGCCCTGGTGGCAGTACTTTGTTTTTGTCTGGGGGAGCTGCAGCATGCACAGAGGACCACAAGGATTGCGGTTGGTGCATGCTGTGCAACAGTCGCTGGGCACAGCAATCTGAGATGGGGTTGTGCCATGGTTGCCAGAAGACTGGCAATTTAGCTGAAAAATATTTCAGGGAGGCCTGGGAGGTGGATAGGCAGGATGAGGCTGACGTGCTTGACGGCATGGTGACCTTGGGAGTTGGCAGCAGGTCCACAGTTTCAGCGGGAACCACTGTCATCTTGGAAGACTATCTCCGGCCCATCAGGAGTAGCCTTGGGCCTCTGGACCTGCAATCCTCAGTGGATTTATCAGTGACTGTGGTCCCCAGGAGGTCACCTGCGGAAACTGTGCTGGTGCTATTGCTTTGTCTAGGCTAGACCTGCATACTGCAGGAATTGTCAGGTGGCTTGTACGTCCTAGGCCAGGTTTTAGTCCCCTGAAGAAGGCTTCGGCTGAAACACGGGTCCGGCAGACCCTGTTATCAATAAAGCTTTTTCCTCCAGTGGCATGGCTCTCCTCCTTTGTGCTGCACATATCCCTTCAGGCCATGATTATTGAGGAGTGGGGCGCAGTATGTCCAACTGGAGTGGAGGAGTGGCCTAGTGGTTGGGCCAAGGTACTTCAGGCCAGAAGGTCGGGGGTTCAAATCCCACTAGAGGACAGCAACCTTGGGCCGGAAGGACGGGTTTCTAGTCCCACAGGTGCTCCTTGTGGTCTTGGGCAAGCCACTTAACCCTCCATAGCCCATGTTCCCTGTAAAATAGTTATCTCCAAGTTATAATGCCCTGTTCAATGTAATTTCAGTTTGTTCAATGTAAACCGCACTGATGCAGAATAGCGTGGTATATAAGAGAATGTAAATAAATAAGTAAACTGTACCTTATTTCTGTGGGAGAGAAGGAAAAGCTGCCTCTTCCTAAGGTGGTTGCTCTGGTGACAGCTGTCACTTGAAAGACAACCATCCCACTGGAGGGCGGTACAGCCCTTAAGGACCCACAGGACTAGTGCCTGGAGGCACTGCTTAAGCAGGCCTTTGAGCTGTTCATGCTAGAATTACAGGGGACTATCTGCAGGGCCTATGTGGCTTGGGCCTGTTTCCACTGGTTGCAGAAACTGCAGGAGGAGGTGGGCTTGGGTTCTGGCTAGGAGGCTCATCTGGAGTCCGGTATTGTCTCTACAACCTCTTGCAGGTCTCTTCCAAGAGTATGGCCACAGTGGTAGCCACTTGACGACCCCTGTTACGCAACTGGTCAGCAGACATAGCTTTGAAGACAAGACTCTGTAAGCTCCCTTTTAAGGACAGACTGCTCTTTGGGGAGGACCTTGAGAAGCTGGTGAAATCCTTGGGAGAATCAAAGTTGTGCCCCACTTGCCGGAAGACAAGCCCAGGGTGGGTAGAAGTGGCCCGCTGCAGGGCCGTGGTAAAGACTTTGGGGATTTTGTCCTTCTCAGGCGGTCAACCCACAGAGAACCCACTCTCTTCAGCGGGGCTATTCATTTCGAAGAGGGGCCTGAGGAGGTTGTGGATTTGCCTCCACCACTTCAGGTGCTCTCAAGCCCTCGCATAGAGGGTTTGGGGGCCCTGGTGGGGCTGCAGCTGGTGGGCAGTTGCCTCCGGAGCCTCCTTCGTGCCTTGGTCTTGGCGATCATTCGTGAGGGCTGTGCCCTCAAATTGGCCTGCCCCTTGGCAGATCTATTCATGTTCTCCCCCTGCGGTTCAGCACAAACTTCGAGTGGTGGAGGAGACGCTCGAGTGATTACTGCAGCTCAGAATGGTGTTTCTAGTGCCTCAGGTTGACTGGGGCTCTGGCAAGTATTCCATCTACTTCATGGTGCCAAAAAAGGAAGGGTCCTGATAGCCTATTCTGGAGCTGAAGGCCGTCAACTGGACACTGCATGTCCCGTACTTCCACATGGAGTCTTGCGGTCGGTGATCGTGGTGGTGTGTAGGAGCGAGTTTCTTACCTCCTTGGACCTCATGGAGGCTTACCTGCAAATCTCAGTGCGATTGGAACACCAGTATTTCCTTCACTTTGCAGTACCAAGCGGGCAGTTCACGTTTCAAGCACGGCTCTTTGGCTTGGCCATAGCCCCTCGAGTCTTCATGAAGGTCATGGTGGTGGTGGCGGCAGCGGTGCATCTTCATAAGCAGAGGGTCCTGGTACACCTGTACCTGGATGACTGTTTGATTTGGGGAAAATCCTTTAAGGAAAGTCAGCAGGCAACAGATGCTGTGATGCACTCTCTGCAGGTGGTCAATTGTGCCAAGAATCACCTGCAGCCATTGCAGACCTTGGAATATCTGGTGGCCTGCTTCGACACAGCTAGAGGCCTGGTTCTGGGCTCAATGGCAGCCGCTTTGGAGCTGGTGCCTTGGGCCCATGTGCACATGAGGGCGCTGCAAGCTCATCTGCTCACCCTCTGTTCACCTCTATTGTGCTCCATGGAGGTCCATCTCCTGTTTGGAAGAGCACAGGCGAGCTTGGGTTGGTGGCTAGAGCCAGCGAACCTGAGAGCCCAGGATGCCCCGAAGACTCCAGAGTGGGTGGTGGTCACCATTGAATCACGTCTGTCAGGCTGGGGCGGGAACTGCCTGACTCAGGTGGCACAGGGTCTCTGGTCGACTGAGGAAGGGTAGTGGCCTGTCAACTGCTTGGAGACCTGGGCAGTGCGGCTGCCCCTAGAAGGCCTCTGGTGCAGGGCAGGGCCATGCAGGTCTTGTCGGAGAATGCCACTACAGTGGCTTACGTTAATTGCCAAGGGGGTACATGGAGTTCCCTGGTGGCACTGGAGGCAATTCCGCTCCTGCAATGGGCAGAGACTCATTTGACTGTGCTCTCTGCAGCCCAAGTGGTGGGTATGACAAATGTTCAGGTGGAATACCTGAGTCAATACACCCAGGATCCAGGGGAGTGTTTCCAGTCCCTGGTCGACCGCTGGGGGATTCCAGAAATGGACTTTATGGCGCAGATAGAGAATGCCAAAGTGCACAGTTTTTACAGTCACCGAAAGTCCCCGATGTCCAAAGGGCTCAATGCCCTGGTACAGCTTTGGCCTCAAGCAGAGCTGCTGTATGTTTTTTTGCCCTGGCCCCTGATTGGGCAGGTGTGCAACGCATCAAGGCACACCGGAGGAGAGCGCTGCTGATAGCACCCAACTGGCCTCGCCAATCTTGGTGTGCAGACCTGGTGTGACTCTTAGTGGAGATGCTGATTTGGCTTCTGACACAGCCGGACCTGCTGACCCAGGGGCTGGTGTGCATTCTGGTGCTGGATTGATTCTAGCTTATGGCTTAGCTCATGAAGGGGTTTGGCTGAGGTGCTGTGGCTATTCGGCATCCGTAATTGAAACTCTGTTGTGGGTGCATCAGCGCTCCACCACCTTAGCCTATGTGCGTGTGTGTTTATTTATTTATTGAAAGGTTTTATATACCGCCTTTCAGGAAAATCAAAGCAGTTTGCAAATAACTAATAAAGAACCGTTACATCTTAACAAATTTCAACAGGTTACAGCATAGAACGATGAGTATAAATTAGGAAGTTTGCAACTGATCAGTGCAATGAAACAATGGCGACTCTTTGAGGCCTGGTGTGAAGAGCATGACACCTGGCCACCTGGGGCACCCTTGTCGGCTGTCTTGGTGTTTTTGCAGGTAGGACTGGAGAAGGGCCCGGCATTGGGGCTCATTGTGAGTCCAAATGGCAGCCTTGTCTTTCTTTGGTAGCCGGGTGCAGGGAGCATCCCTGGCCTCCCACCCTGATGTGCTTTGTTTTCTGCAAGGAGTCAAGAATTTGTGACCACCTAGCTGGCCATTGGTTCCAGCCTAGGACCTTAACCTGGTGGTGTCCGCCCTGAGCGGCCCACCCTTTGAGCCCCTTCGGGAGGCCTCAGTAAAGGATTTGACCCTGAAGGCCGTCTTCCTGTTGGCTATCTGTTCTGCCTGTAGAATTTCGGAGTTGCAGGCTCTGTCTTATAAGGAGCCCTGTTTGGTCTTTTCCAAGGAAAAGGTGGTTTTGCATCTGGTTCCTTCCTTTCTACCTAAGGTAGTATCAGGTTTTCATCTCAATCAGGTGGTGGTGCTGCTGTCTTTCTTGGGGCAGCAAGATACACAGAAGACTATTCTCCTAAGCAAGCTGGATATCTGCAGGGTGCTTAAGTGGTACCTGGTGGGTAACAGTCGTTTTGACCGTCCAAGCGGCTTTTTGTCATTTTCGGTGGACCCCGAAAGTGGGAAGCGGTCTCTAAAGCCTCCATTGCCTATTGGATTAGGGAGGCAATTGAGTCCACCTATTTGAAGGGGCGGCAGGCACCCATGGGCCTGAGGGGCCTATTTGACAAGGGCTCAGACTACCTCCCGGGCACAGGTGGGAAGGATCCTTCCCTGGGCATCTGTAGGGGGGCAACTTGGACTTCCCTGCATTCCTTTGTGCGGCACTACCACCTGGATTTGCAGATGTGACAGGATGCCCGGTTTGGGACGACGGTGTTGTGAGTTCGGTTTTCGGTTCCCGCTCAGCGTTGCTCTCTGCTATGTCTCACTTGACTGGATTGGAGGGACGCCCTGGAAGGTGAAATTGGACCTCGCCTTCTAATTTTTTTTCCTGTAGTCCCTCCAGTCCAATCCAGGACCCACCCTGATGTCAGTCTTCTTAAGGTGCTAAGCGTGGCTCCAGAAGTTTCCATTGTGAGCACACGTTCATGGTGTTTCTCTTGTGGCTTTTAGCTTGTTATCTTAAGAAAAGGAAAACCCAGTGGAATGTGTAAGTTGCAGCACTGCGATTAATTTGTCTCCTCATTGTTATGAGTCTAGCCTGCTCTAGTGCAGCAGTGTTTGAGCAAGACATCCTCTTGGTGGGCATATCCCACGCATGAGGTCTCCTTTTGGGGGCGGGAAACTTGCACTGGGCAGACATTGGGGTTTGGGACTCGGTTCCTCTGGTCTCTTCTTGGTGAGTGTCAAATATCTCTAATGAGCACAGTTCTTAAAGGGATCGCAAACATCAAGCAAGGCTTCATACTCGTATTCATAGACATAATATCTGCATTTGATTCAATAATACACCCCATTCTCCTGGACAGATTGATGGAGATAGGAATAAGCGACACCCCTGTTGACATGGTTTCGCTCTTATCTATCTGAGAGAAGTACACAAGTCGAGATTAAAAACAACATATCGGGACCTTTCCCACTACATCAAGGACTTCCTCAAGGCTCGGCATTATCCGTCCTCCTTTTCAACATATACATACAGCCAGTCTGCAAAATTAGAGAAAAACACAGAGCAAGGGTGTAAAAGGTCACTGGTACCGATTTATTGAATATAACCCCAACGCGTTTCGGTGGAATGCCTTCTTCAGGGGACACACATAAAAGGGCACAGTATATTTCTTGTAGTCTTTAAAAAGACTCCATGTAGAAGAACTGAGAAATAAAGCCAGCTGAAATTATGCAGTATTTTGTGCTCCAGGAACGTGAGCATGATTGCAGAGACTCGTGGCTCAGAGTTGTGCTCTGGTCGGCATACTTGGATTTCGTGCTAATCCGGGTCCCGGAAATAATGCAATTTTTTGCTCCAAGAGCAACAGCGTGATTGCAGAGGCTCGCAGCTCAGAGTATTAGGCTGATCAGAGCATTACTCTGAGCTGCGAGCCTCCGCAATCACGCTGTTGCTCTTGGAGCAAAAAATTGCATTATTTCCGGAACCCGGATTAGCACGAAAGACTACAAGAAATATACTGTACCCTTTTATGTGTGCCCCTGAAGAAGGCATTCCGCCGAAACGCGTTGGGGTTATATTCAGTAAATCAGTACCAGTGACCTTTTACACCCTTGCTCTTTGTGTTTTTCTGTGCTTTTACTGCGAGGGCCCTGTTTTGCTCTCCTGTGTTCCCAGTCTGCAAAATTATACAGGAACACAACATACAATACCACCTATATGCGGATGACCTGATGATATACTCTACACTTGGCACCAGGAATCCAGACTATTCTACAATCTCCTCTTGCATGACAGCAGTAACAGAATGTGTCCAACAAAAAAGCACAAATCCACGTGCAACGAACAAATCCAGTCAGAAATGTGGATAGCACAGGAAGAAACCTTTTATTGAACCACTTTCAGCCAATCGGCCCGACACAGGCCGTGTTTCGCTATGTCTTCATCAGGGGCTTAACTTGGCTAGAAACATAACATATAACATATAAAAACATATAAATATTAAACCATATAAATTACTTTTTAAAAAAATATAATATAACTTAAAAGTAAACATTTAAGTTATATTATATTTTTTTAAAAAGTAATTTATATGGTTTAATATTTGGTTTTATATTTTATATGTTATGTTTTTAGCCAAGTTAAGCCCCTGATGAAGACTTAGCGAAACACAGCCTGTGTCGAGCAGTAACAGAATGGTCAGCACAGTGCAACCTAACAATTAATTACAATATATTTGAAGCCCTCATAATCACAAGAGGCACCTCATTTAACCCTCTGCATAACCCACCTACTAATTGGAAACGGACCAATTCCAGTGAAGAATGAAGTAAAATACCTAAGAGTTCATCCAGATCAAAGGCTCAATTTCCAATCACACATCAACAAAACAACCTTCAAAGCATACTACAAAATGAAGAACCTGCAGAACTTACGACCCATACTTGACCAGAACCACTTCCGCACTGTATGCCAGGCAGTAATCACCCCAAAGTTAGATTACATCTTAGAGCAACTTCAGACATTGCTGACTTCAGAAAGCTTCTAAAAACGTACCTATTTACTGAACACTTCGACACACCATAGAGAAAACACAACCATAACAATAAAATCTCCAACAAATAGCCCCTTCCATAACAAGTTGCCACACAAAACAATGTACTAAGCCACTGTAAATAGTTATAAGAATGTTGCAAGAGTATGACAGATGCTAAATGTAAATAGTTGATGTACTGTTCCATGTAAAACATTGTTCTGTTTCACTGTACACTGCTTTGATAAATCTGAAAAGCGGTATATAAAAAATGTTAAATACTGTTTCGGGTCAGGGGCACAGGCTATTTCTACTGAGCTGAGAGTATTTCTCAGTCTCCACCTGCTGGTTGGTGAGCATAACCCACTTGTCCAGACTGCACTGGAAGGACTACAGGAAAGAAAACGAGTAGGTGAGGTCTAATTTCACCTTGAATATCAGGTCCTAAGTGTGGCTTGCAAGTGGTATTGTTCACGTTGTAATAGTATGTAACAGAAGCCAAGCTGCCATGATCATTTATTTACAGAAGTAATTTAGTGCTCACTGGCAATTCCTCCCTTTTTTTTTTTTTTTTTACTGGCTATATCCTCACTTAAACTTTAAGCCCTTCCTTCCCTTGCCTGTGTTTGTCTATTTGCTGATGGCTTTGGTTTTTGTTCTGCAGATGGGCAGACCACATCCAGTAATCTCGCATCATTGCCTGCTCCCAGCAAAAACAGTGTCCTAGAGGAAGCAAAGCCTACGGACATCAAACCGGACAAAATGGAAGAAACGCTGACCTGCATCATCTGTCAGGAGCTGCTGCATGACTGTGTGAGGTAGACGGTGTTACATCAGTGCTGCTGTTTTATTCTTCACATCTTGCTTTTGCCTTCTCCTTGGTGCTATAGTCATTTTTTTGGTAAAGTTCTCGTCGGTAGTGCAGGCGTCTCTTTGGGATTTACCGGCGGATGCCGCAGACCAGTCCATCCTTCAGTACGATATCGCTGTAGCTGTGGTGGGTGCGTGTGCCGCTGCATAACTGCTGCTCTTCTCTGCTTGCAGTTTGCAGCCGTGCATGCACACGTTCTGTGCTGCCTGCTACTCCGGTTGGATGGAACGATCTTCACTCTGTCCAACCTGCCGCTGTCCAGTCGAGCGCATCTGTAAAAATCACATCCTAAACAATTTGGTGGAAGCTTATCTTCTCCAGCATCCAAGTAAGTAGTGAGAGATTTCCTTTAGCAGGGAATCCTGTCGATAAGAAGCCTTGATATAAAGGGCAGAAGATGCCACTCTCGTGCTCATGGCTGACTTATCTACAGGTTCTTTTCTATGGTCATTTTTTATTTGTTTCTCAGATCACTTGGGTGCCTAAGATGATCAAAATGAGCTATTGCTGATAATCATGTAAAATCTAAGGTCAGAAAATATTTTTGCTATTTCAGAGGGTTTTCTGACCCAGCAATGCCGTCCAGTTTCTTCCAGCTCGGTTGCAACCATGGCTGGTCTGCCACTGTTCAGTTTTTCATTTGAAACGACCTGATGAAATTTTCCCCTGTTCTGTTCTCCTTCCTTCCTCCCCCACCATACCAGTCTGTCCATTAAAGCAATGGCACAGGCCTCCATCAAGAACCCTACAATCACGTGTTCTGAATCTGGCCCTTAGGCACCCCTGAGCAGTCACCATAACCAACTCCCCCTCAGCTCTCCGAGGGCTGTGAACACTACTAGCCAACCAGAAGAGTGAAAGACCTTCGGCTTGGCAATCCACAGAAGAGCCATCTGAGCCACTGACTGGCTTATTTTCCAGTACAGATACTTGGCTTATCATTTGCTTTGATGTTTTTCTGGAGCTGGCCATCAATTGCAGCCATTGTATCGAGCATAAGGTACTGCACTTCTCCAGTCATGCTCAACATAGCTTCGCCTTGGGCCGACTAAATTAGTCACTGGCTTAATACCATAGAATGATAATGTTTTACCAACATTTCTATATGTAAAACTACTGTAAAACTGCACAAGCTATACAGAAGTAAGCATACTGAAAGATGGCAGCTACTCTTACATGACCTGCATCTAGGTCTTCCTGGGGGCAATCGATAAACTACTTGTGTGCGTACATAAAGTGCCTGTGCACATTAATACCTGCCTCCGTGCGGTTGTAATTTGATCAAGAGCATTGTGCGGGAGGGGGATGATACTGGGAGCCTGTTTTATGAAGGCAAATAGGCACTTTTGTTACTTTTAAGAAAATAATCATAAAACAAGTGTATCTAGATGCTATTAGGGGGTAATTGCCTGGCAGGGTACCTAGCGTCTACAGGTATGAAAAGGTAAGGAATTTCACCAGTGCACAGCATATCACGTATTTGCTTTTCAAACTGGGCACTTTTTTTTCAAAGTTGAAATAACCCAGAGGCCATTAAAAAAAAATAGTTCCCTTATTGCAAAAGTCAGTCTGCACTTCATAACTGATGTACAAAAGCTCCATAGGTGATAAAAGGGGGGAACGACACATGTCCTGTGGTCCACATGAAATGGTGTCTGCTGACCATGTTGTTCACCTGTAGATAAGGGCCGGAGTGAGGAGGATGTCCGCAGCATGGATGCCCGAAATAAGATCACGCAGGACATGCTGCAACCCAAAGTGCGCCGCTCTTTCTCGGATGAAGAAGGAAGCTCCGAGGAGCTGCTGGAACTGTCTGATGTAGACAGCGAATCTTCTGATATTGGGTAACATTTTTCATCCATATAAAAGCATCAGTGCTGGTGGAATCTGTGGCCAGCATAGAATACAAAATGTTGCTAAAACCCAGCCTGTTAAGAGATCTGGTGTGTGTAATCTGTTCGGAAATGTTTCCTGTTTGCTCAGAGCAGTAGCTACCATAGTAGTAGGATCTGCTAAGATAATTTTTCTTTCCTGACATCTAACTGTTGCATTAAAGATGGCTTCTGTAAAGGTAAATTCTCAGTTTCTGCAACAGAAGTACTGAAATGGAGCTGCCCTTTAAACCCTCGTTTCAGTGTGTTGAAACACCTCTGCAAAACATTGTGTGCAGTCTGCTGCTTCGCAGCGTTACTGATCTCTGACCTTACTGATCTGGATCCCCTGGAATGATAGAGGCCCAGAAAGCTAACAGATGTGTTCTATGTTCATTTAAAATAACAAGGAAGCTTAAATACAGACCCTGCATCTGATTTGGATGCAAAAGCAGTGGAATTGCAGAGGAAGTAGCCTGGCTTTCAGATGCCTTGTGTCGCACTCTCATTCCTGTCATCCTATTTAATGGAATTCGCTTCAAAAGACGGTATAGGAAATCTTAAACGTAAAATCTCAGGACCCCTCGGTAATGTGGTCTGCATGTGGAATGAATAGTAGAATTTATATCGTGTCTCTGATCACGCTCTCCCTCTTGAAAATAACATTTATTTTTATTTACTAATACTTAAACTATCCTTCCGGTTCAAGAAGTCACTCAAAGTATTCTCGTAATTTGCTAAGTTAGGGAAATCTGTAGCTGTGAGGTGCATGCACACTTTTGTACCTTGTAGATAATATTTTATTTTTTTGGGCTATTGTAATATTTCCTGATGTGTTTTGTTTTTTGATGTCGTTTTCTTGTGATTTTTGTAGCAGTAGTATTTTAAGTTTCTTGTTTGGATATTTTATGCCCTTTGTTGTCTCTTTGCATTAAGAGCAGTACATTAAATGGTTGCGTACATTTGCACCTGACACATCTGCAGGTAGCCAACTGGAGGTAAATGATGTATGTGGTTTCAAAAAATCAGTCATGTTTTCTTTCCCAGTTTAAAGAGACCCCCAGATAAGTCTGTGTTTAAAGCTCATGCGTATTTGGAGGAAGGAAGGGGCGGCAGGTCTCGAGCAGGACAAAGGATATAGTTAAATATGTATGTATTTGACTAAATCCCTTTGAAAATGATCCTCCCCATGGATATCAAGTCTTATGTCTCAAGAATTTTTAAGTTGAGACATGAGAATTTTCTTTCCATCTGAACAGTGGGAAAACATGTGTCGGATTATCTTCAGGATAAGGGGCCTGTTTTAAACTCCTAATGAACTGATTTTCTGTCTTGTAGTCAGTCTTACATACTGTGCAGGCAGTGTCCAAGATCCAGGAGACCAGCTGTGCAGCCCCTGCTCTGTGCAGGTTCGGAGAGCAGCCCTGGAGTCCATGCTCCAGGTGACGTGCCCTCCACCTCATCGGATGATCCCGCAGGTACATTGCTCTGTTCTGGGGGTAGAGGGAGATGTTTTGGCTGGCCATTTAACCTGCTTCTTTGGGCTTCCAGTTAAGGCAGAATCAGCTTTTCTTGGGTTCCAGCACCCTGAGCTTTTGTTTGTAACTTCTTGGGGGGAATCTCCTATTTTTTTTTATTTATTTTTTTTTTATAGCCTCATATGCATACTCCTAAGCTAATCATTGCATTGACCTTCTATCCCAAGAGAGAGAGTGCAGCTCCCTCAAGTACCTGGTATACATTCACCTCTAGTCTGGCCAGATGATGCCATTGTACAATGTCTGAGGCTCTGCCCCAGTGCTGTGAAAACTGCCCTTCATCTCTAGCCTTACCCACCCCCAAAGCAGCAGAAATCCAATCCAGGTCTTCCGCATGACCTCACTTAACTCTGCTGCTGAACCACTGTGTTGTCTCGAGACGATGCGCTGTCACTAAAGTGAGGAAGTTCAGAGTACAGTGAATGCTGAGCTCTCTGAACATCTCTCAAGTTTATATCTATAGACAGGTGTAATTTGTGCTGCCTTTTTTTGTTCCAGTAAAAAATACATTTTAACGTATAGTGCTGTCAATGCGACTATTAACACTTGACTCTTCAATCCAGGCATCCAAGAATACATGTGCCGGTCTCAAGGGAGTCACGTGATTTGCACATGCTGCTTCCAGCCAATGCCAGACCGGAGAGCAGAACGGGAGCAGAGCCCACAAATTGCCCCCCAGCAATGTGAGCAAAAACTATTACTGGTTTGGATAACTGAAATCACATTGACCTGAAGTAGTCACTGGCCACTGTTAGTTAATAAAGGTCATCTGGCTTTCTCTTGTAATGGAAGGGCCTCACAAATTGCAGCAGCAAGAACCGCGGAGCGGAAAAGTGCAATGGTAGATGTATGTAAGAGGCATCCACGCTCCCCCTTCTTGGGCCCGATCTTAAAAGCCATTAGTGTGGTTAGCAGATCTGATAACCGCATTAATGGTGGCGATCGGGATATTCAGTGGCACTAACTGCATTAGTGCCACTCGGGACTGGCCCAAGAGTTTATGCCGCCTAGGCTAGCCCTCCGTGCCTAAGGCGCTGCCACCCCCCTCGGCATCCATCTGCCCATCAGGAGATTTAGCCACCGCTTCAGCACCGTGGCGGGCTTTAAAGCACCCGTGTGTGCTCAAGGTCTGCCGCTCCTGCCCCCTCCGACATAACTTCCTCTTGGAGGGGGCAGGAGTGGCAGGCCATGATGCAGGTGTGTGTCATGTGTTAATGCGTGCCGTGGTGGCTAATCTGCTGCCACTTCAATGGGAGGATCGGCATGTTTTGGTTTTGCTGTCATTTGAAAGCCTGTCGTGCACACCAGGCACCAGAGATGCACCACCAGGAGTCTTCTGATGTATTCATGTATGAAGCAGGTTGAGGTGGTGTTGGGATTGGGAAGTATCTCGGTGAAGTCAAATGATATTCTTAGGTCCAGGACAGTGTTAATGAAACGTTTCAAGCTGTGGGACAGGCCTTTAAGTGCTGACTGTTCCCCTGAGCTCGAGCGCTGCTCTTGCAGAAAGACTCTTGAACTATGTTTGTTCTGTGTTCACAGGCACTGCGTGTTTACAGCCCTTCTGCCACATGTACTGGGGCTGCGCTCGAATGGGCTGTTTCGGCTGCCTGGCACCATTTTGTGGTATGGAAGATGAGTCTTTCCTAACCTCTTTCTGCTGTTTTACCAAGTTCATTCAGCGGGTTTACCTTCTCATCTTTGATCCTTTTCTTTAGATGTGGGGAAATCTTTCCCAACCAGTTTCTTTTTCAGTTGGTGCCCTGAACCTATTGGCTAAATGGCTCGGTACATACCTTGCATCACCGAAGTATCCTCTGTGGGTTTGTCGAAGATTAGAGGAACAAATTTAAACAATCAAATCGACTAAAACATTTCTCCTCTTTTTTTTCGTTGCAGAGTTGCATCTTGGGGAAAAATGTTTAGATGGTGTTCTAAACGAGAACAGCTATGAGTCTGATATTCTAAAGGTAGTGTCTCTAGAAGCGTCTTGCTGGAGCTGTCCACCCTCAGGATTGCTGTAAACCTTGCCTTCCCTGACCCTTGGTTCTCTTCAGCCAATCCCGGACTATATGTTTTCTTTTGCCTTCCATATATTTCTTCTGTTTTTAAATATTTTTAAAATAAATTGTAGGTTATTTGATCGTAGTCGTGCTCCTGTTTCAACAAATGTCTCCCAGTGATCTTCAGCCATTTGTCCTTTCAAAATTACTTGTTGCTGTTTTTCAAAATAAATCATTATTGAATGAAAATGTAACCAGTTAATAGCAAAGTGTTTCTCCAGAATACGTGCAGATCAGGCCATAATAAAAGGTCAGAGGTTTGATCAGTAAGAGTGGTAGATCACAGCAAAGTACTCCGATCTGAAGTGGATTAAGAGGGAAGGGAAATGGATCCTGCCCCGTGGCTCTGAACCCTCCAGAAGGAAAAGGTTTTCTGCCCTATGGCGCGCTCAGCTAACGATGAGACGGGAGAGCAGGGATGCTAAAGCCCTTGAAGCTTTTATCTGGCTGCGATGTTTCCTAATCCTTTTCTGCTTTGGTTTCAGAATTACCTGGCAACCAGGGGTCTTACATGGAAAGACATGCTAAATGAAAGCCTCTTAGCTCTTCAGAGTGGCGTGTTCATGCTTTCAGGTGGGACATTTGTACCTGTAAATTTTTTTTCATTGCATCTTCACTGCCTTCATGGTTACTTGCTTTTAGCTAGAGATGTTGGAAGATTCGCTTGTATTATTGTCATGTCCATTTGCAAAGGGTCTCTGTTTGCACACATCATTATTTGGGCTTCGCCTCCTCTTTTCCCCCTCCTTCCCCCCCCCCAGTCATATTTCCTGGATGCAGGACCAAGCTCTTAAAACTTTAACTCAGGCTAGTAGAATCTGAAACAAAACTGTCTGGCAGACTCAAAACAAAACTCCTTTTGGGTGGGGGGCGGGAGAATCTATAAAGTGAAATTAGACTTACCTGCTAATTTTCTTTCCTACAGTTCAGTCCAGACTCCTGGGTTGTGTCTGTTTTCCAGCAGATGGAGGCTGAGCATTTTAGCTATTGGTGATGTCACAGTATAAGGAGCGGGTGCTCCTCCCACCAAGCCAGTATGCCAATGTCAAAGCAGAACCTAAGAATCAATACCCGCCCACCGCCAACTATGCACAATTACATTGTCAAAATTCCCATGGTGACCTAGTGCAGTCCAAGCAGACCAAGGCTACACATGAGATCTCCTGCCTCCAGAACCAAATCCTTCGGCAGAGTATCCCCTCCTCCATCCCAACTGGAGGATAAAGCGTGGTCCGTTATATGCTAACCATCTTAACCAGACTTGCCAACATACTGAGAAAGGCGGGTTCTGGAAACTCAAACTAAAAACACAATAATGCTGCTTTGCTTGAATATGTGGGTAAGTATTTATTTAGATCATTATTTTCATTTCTTATATACCGCGCTCTTTTATCATTTCTTAAATGCTGAAGTGTTGAAAATTTGATCATATTTGCGTGATACTACCCACTACTTATTAAAGCTGCATCAAATGACGGAAGTTGCTAAAGTACGTTACTTAGTTACTTTAGATGTTAACGCCTTGTACACTTCGATTCCTCAAGGCGAGGCACTACAAGTATATTTGGGAATAGGGGTCAGCATCCACATATTGTACCTACAGAACATTTGGTACAGTTAGCAGCGATTTGTTTTAAAGAAGAATTATTTTGTCTATGGGGATAAATATTGTCTATGGGGATAAATATTATCAGCAAATTTCAGGCAGCGCGATGGGTGCTTCTTTTACTCCATCTTTGGCTAATTTGGAAATGTTCGAAGAAAAATGGATTCGTTTACATCAGTGTATATGCAGATTTTATTTTATGCTGGTGGAGATTTATTGATGAGTGGCTCTTTAGAATGTTTACAGGAGTATTGCTTTTTTAAATTCTTGTAAGTCTGAGCTTCAATTTGATATGACTTATGATCTTTCAACTATAACGTTTTTGGATGTGTTAGTTAAAAAGACTGCTGAAGATTTTCAAATGACTCTGTATGTGAAACCTACAAATCGCAATTCTGTTACATTATGATAGTTACCATCCATATCCTTTGAAAGACAGTTTACCATGTTCTCAGTTGTTGCGATGTAGAAGAATCTGTTTCACTAATCAGGAGTACTTTAAACAAGCCAACATTATAGCAAAGAAGTTTAAACAGGGCGGGGGTATCCACAGGCGATTGTGCGTAAAGCCTTGAAAGAGCAAGATCTAATCATCATGAATGGTTACTTTAGTCCAAAATTACTTCTGTGAATAAATCAGTTGAGAAGGTTACCTGTGTAATGCAACATTCCAAATTGTCTGCCCAATTAACATCGATACTTTATAAATGTTGGACTGCGTTTTAAAGCTCATCCATCGTTATCTAAATTGCGACCTAGGGTAGCTTTTAGTAGAGGAAGAAATTTATGAGATTTATTGTTTCCAGCTGTGAATCGGCAATTATCCTTAGAGAATTCAGTGGGACATCGAAAGTGTAGAAAGTGCTCCTTTTGTGTATTGATGGTTGAAAGATCATCATTTACAGTGAAAGGGAGAACGTATCAACTATGCATGAATTTCATGTATTTCGAGATATGTAGTGTATATGCTGCGTTGTCCATGTCAGTTACTGTATATAGGTAAAACTACCCGCCAACTTCGAGTGCGACTGAATATAAATATTGTTTGGCTAAAGAAAAAGAAGACGTCCCCTTAGTAGCTCATTTTTTTGAGCCATCGTCTTTTTTTTTTTTTTAAGACGTTCACTGTTTAGTGATCGATCATGTTATTGAGACTAATAGGGGAGGAGATTGAGGCAAAATATTGCTACAAAAGGAACAGCAATGGATATATCGTCTTGATTCCTTGGAACCCAATGGACTTAATAATAAGATTGAATGGAATGTCTTTATGTAATTGTTTATTGATAAGATCTACTTAATATTAGGGGGTGAAGGGATAAAATGAAAGGGAGGAATGGTTAGTTGTCATCCAATGAGAAAAGGGTTGGCTTGTGACATAAATTTAGTGGGTGGGTTTTTGTCTCATTGATTGGTGGATAGGCCCTCATTTTAAAATGATCACTTGTGAGTGTGAAAGAAGAATAGTTATCCCGTTGAGGTTGCTGAGAATCGCTGCCCCTGATGAAATTGTTTTTCGGTGAAACAAGGACCTTTTTGGGCTAGCTTTTTCTGAAAATTTGAGAAGGACCTTTGCTGCATGGAAAGTTGAGTGTGATATGGATGGATTAGCAGTGAATAACGTGGAAGAAATTTTGACATATGGCGTTTACATTTTAGGTGTGACTAGAGAGACCAGCCTTGTTGGCGTTTTGCTGTGTTCTCCCAAAAGTAGAATCTATGGGAAAAGCCTTGTATTGTTTCTATGATTAATTAAAAGTATTATTTTGTATTTGAATTTGATTATGATGATAGGCTAGAGATGCCAAGCTTAACTACTCGACTTTTAAAAAATTTTAAGTAAGTAAATAAAAATACAGAGGAAGTTTTTTAGATCATTGATGGTATCTATACTTTCCCCTGTAGGCAGGTGACTGCCGATTAGAGGGAGAAATCATTTATTTATTTAAATATTTAAACAGGTTTTATATCCCGCTTTTTCCTTCAATCAAAGCGGTCACACTACAATACAATACAGGTTATACAGAGATCTTCTCCTCTGTTATTAGTCTATAGTAATAGGTCCTTTTTCATAGATTATTTTATTTGAAAGTATGTGTTGTATCCAAGGTACTTTTTTGTGTTTTCAGTTTGAGATGAAAAGGCAACCACCTTGAGCAAAAAGGATGGCACCATACGCAAAACCATGCGGTCTCTTGCTAGCAGTAGGTAAGGCTCCCTACAGGACAGAGCCTTTAGCTCCGAAATTCTCTGAGCTGAACAAATGGCCACCAGAAAAACTACCTTCAGGGTGGTAAGGTCCTTAAGGGACGTAACTGCCAGAGGTTCAAACGGCGCTTCCAAGAGAGCCCCGAAAACCAGATTGAGATCCCAAGTGGGAACACAGGGCCGCATGGGCAGCCAAAGAAGCTTGACTTCCCAGAGAAACCAAACGACATCTGGGTGAGCTGCCAAGGAGACCCCCTGGATGCTCCCTCTGTAACACACCAGTGCCACAGTCTGCACCTTTAGAGAGTTCAGCGTTAGTCTTTCTGCAGGATGATTTTGAAAAGGGACTAAGACATTTGGGATAAAAGCCTTGAAGGCTTGCCGATGCAGGATGATTTTGAAAAGGGACTAAGACATTTGGGATAAAAGCCTTGAAGGCTTGCCGATGCAGGATGATTTTGAAAAGGGACTAAGACATTTGGGATAAAAGCCTTGAAGGCTTGCCGATGCAGGATGATTTTGAAAAGGGACTAAGACATTTGGGATAAAAGCCTTGAAGGCTTGCCGATGCCTCATTTCATACCAAGCCTCAAAGACCCTCCAGACACAAACATAAGCCAAGGATGTAGACCACCATCTCACTTTCAACAATGTGGCAATCACCGGTGCCACATAACCTCTACACCTCAAGGCTGCCCTCTCAACAGCCAAGCCGTAAGCAAGAATCGATCCACCTGAGGCATCAGGATTGGACCCTGGGACAACAGATCTGGGCGTACCGGCAACTGCCATGGCTTGTCCATCACCAGCCTCACTAGGTCCGCATACCACGGCTGCCGAGGCCAGTCCAGAGCTATCAAGATCACCAGATCTGCATGGGTCTCTATATACTGAATCAGATGTCCTATGAGGAGGACATAAAGCAGACCCTCCACCAGCCAGCTTTGAACCAGCACTTTGAGGCCTTTGGACATGCGCTCTCTGCGCCTGCTGAAGAAGAGCTCCACTTAGGCATTTTCCTCCGATGCCTTGAGATCCAGGATCGGTGTGCCCCGACGTAGTCATTTGCATGAACACCTCGTCTGCCAAGGACCACTGCCCTTGGTCCATCTGATGTCTACTTAGGAAGTCGGCCTGCAGGTTGTCCTTTCCTGCCACATGAGCTGCTGACAGCTGTGCGAGGTTGGCCTCTGTCCACTGAAGAAACAGGGCAATCTCCTCTGCCAGAATGGTGCTGCCTGTTCCTCCTTGTCAATTGATGTAGGCCACTGTGGAGGCATTGTCCGATAACTCTCTTATGGCTTGGGGCTGGATCAATTCCTGAAACGCCAGGAGAGCCCAACCTCATGGTTCACTTCTCCAGTCTGTTGATGGACCAGTGTCTGGTCGGGTGCCCAGCTGCCCTGGGCAATCTGCCCCCTCAGTGTGTTCCCTCAGCCGGAGAGACTGGCATCTGTTTTGACCAATGTCCATTCCAGCAGCCCTAATGGCATGCCCCTGGTGATGTGCGAAGTAGACAACCACCATACCAGACTGGCATGCACCTTCAGCGGGTACAGAAGTTGACAAGAGTGTGTCGCTGAGGTGACCAATGGGAAAGAGGTACCCTCGGCAGTGGATGTATGAGCCCTTGCCCACAGAACCAGATCCAGAATCAAAGCCATGGACTCCAGGATCTGCAGGTAGGGTCACACCGACTGCGACCACTGTCACAAGAATTGGTGTATTTGATGCTGAATTTTCCGGCACCTCTCATTCGGCAGGAATACCATCCCCTGCACCATGTCAACCTGAGCCCTCAGGTACAGAAGGCTCTGGGAGGGTGTTAAGTGGCTTTTATTTTTATTTATTTAACAGTTTTTTTATACAGTTTTATCATTCAGTCACTGGCCCCATTTACTACTGTAATACAGAAGCACAGGCAGAGCCTATGGAAGTAGAAAGAAAGGTGGATTTTACCTTTAAAAATGACAGTCAGCCAACACATACAGCTCAGGGTCTGCACAAGAGAAGCAAGCAGAGAGGGAGCAGTTGAGTTGACACACCCAAGCTCTGACATAGCAGCAAGCTTGGAGTTTAATTACTCTCACCTGCTTAAAAAAGCCGAGCCAAGCTTCAGAGAAAAAGATAAACGCTGCTCAGTAGCTCCAGGAAGGGAGGAGAAGGAGGCAGAGAAGGAGGGAAACAGAAGGCCTGGCAGAGAGCAAAGAGGCGGAAGGAGTGGCAGAGAAAGAAGCAGTGGCCAAGAAGGAGAGACTGCACACTGAGAGCTTCAGAGAAGTGGAAAGGCTCAGAGACTTCAGAAGGTTGGAGACTCTGTGAAGAACCTGGTTGTAGTTCGGGAAGTGAGACTAACCGAGCAGAAGGAGAGAAGGCACAGCCAGTTACTAGGAACCTGCCTACACTGAGAGAATTGGGAGCCCTTCAGATCTCACTGCCGGAGGAAAAGTCTCAAGGTCTATACAGGTGGGAACCTAACACTAAACCAGGGAAGTCAAGAGGCTCCGCTCGTGCTAAGGAGCTAGGGCAGTGCTTTAGGCAGGAATTGAATGCAGAAAGGTATAAAGCATTGCCTAGCAGCTGGAGAGAACTAGGGGAGAGCCAAGGAAGAATCCCCACAGCCAAAAACCTTACAAAACCTCACCATCTAGAACGGTACCCGAGGGAAACGCCCCAGTTCTTAGAGAGGTTATTCCCAGCCTAGCAGTAACAGTTTGAAACAAAGCTCAGTAAGCCCTGAGGTTGAGGAGATGCAATGGGAATTTAATTCTGCTGACTCAGAAGAAATTCCAATGGATTGTACGCTCTGTCTTGCAGACGACATTAAATCTCTTCGCTAAAGATTTGGGTGAATGAGCTGAGATAAAGCAGAGGAAAGGAATCTTCTTCTTTGAGGAAAAAGAAGCTGTTTTGATTTACTACTTCGTTGTAGAGAAAAATACCTTGCACGTTTTGGAAGCCAGGAGTATGAAAATACAGCTATTTTGTTTCTGTAAATAACCTTCAAGCAAAGCTCCTGTAAAGAGTACAGTTTGTTCTGCACTAAGTCTGGGAAGGGGAATAAATTTTCTTGTCAATTTTTGCCTAACACTTGACTCACGGCTATCCTTTTATCAGAGGACTAAAAACTACCACTCCCATAAGGCATAGCGGGAGTAAAAGCTATAGTCATTTTCTGCATAAAGGACATCATGGCAGCCCAAACTCTCTGACCCCTAGGCGGAGGGCTGGGGGGCGTATGACTACCCAACCCAGACTTCTGAGCAGTTTGCAGACCCACCGTATGACCATTAAGTTCTCGTGGTGCTATTTTGCCCGAATGAGCCAGTCGTCCAGGTAGGGGTGCACCTAGTATCCCTTCGCTCCTCAACTGGGCTGTGACCACAACCATAATCTTGGTGAAGGTTCGTGGCGCCGTGGCGAGCCCAAATGGAAGCGCATGAAACTGTAAATGCTCCTTGGGCACTGCAAAGTGTAGAAAACGTTGATGCTCTGCCCGAATTAGGACATGCAGATAGGCCTCTGTTAGATCCAGAGAGGAGAGGAACTCACCCTGATGCACTGCTACAATTACAGACCGCAAGGTTTCTATCTGAAAATGAGGGACGCACAATGTTCGATTGACATACTTGCGATTGAGAATGGGCTGAAAGGAACCCTCCTTCTTGGGTACCACAAAGTAGATCAAGTAACGCCCCTGTCCCTGCTGGTCCTGCAGAACAGGCACGACTGCTCGCAACTGGAGCAAGCGAGTGAGTGTTTTGGAGACTGCCTGTGCCTTCCTTAGTGCCCGACAGGGTAACATCAGGAAAACATCCACGAGAGGGAATGCAAACTCCAGAGCATAGCCCTCGCGAATGACCTCCAGCACCCAACGGTCAGAGGTAAGGTGGACTCAGGGCAGGTGAAACTTCCGCAGGCATCCACCGAATGATACAGGCACTGCCTGAGCCCTCCTTATCTCATTGGGACAACTTTGATGCCGCACCAGCAAAGGCAACCCTTCCACCCCCGAAAGGAATGTTCCCTAGCCTGATAGGCAGGCTTCTGATAAGGCGCAAATCTCGTATCCCGGGACCTATGGAAAATCCAAGAACGCCCCTTCCCCGAGGACGCCGCTGGTTTCTGGGTCTTGGGTTTGTCCTCTGGCAAATGAACAAGCTTATACTCCCCTAAATCCTTGACCAACTTCTCTAGAGCCTTCACGAATAGAAGCTTGCCCTGAAAGAGCAGCCTACTGAGGTGCTGCTTGGACGAGACATCTGTGGACCATCTCCGTAGCCATTGCCAACACCGGGCGGCCATGACCAAGCCCACCCCCTTCGCTGATGCCCGCAGCAGGTCATAGAAGACATCTGCCAGGTAAGTGACCCCGGAGTCTAGCCTAGTTGACTCTGGGAGAGTTGCGATAAGACTGGTCTCCTCACCTGACAGGCCTTGATTCGAGCGCATGCATTCCCACACAATGTAGGTGCCGCAGACCGAAGCCTACAAAACCAACGCGTTAACCTTGAAGGCTTGCTTCAAGAGCACATCTAACTTCTTATCCTGGGGGTCCTTAAGCGTGGCACCCCCTTCCAACAGAATGGTGGTCTGCTTCGTGACCACCGACACCAGGGAATCCATTCTTGGCAATTGAAAACACTCCAGTTTTCCCAGCAGGGATTGGATAGAGGCATTGCATTTATTTATTTATTTACATTCTCTTATATACCGCGCTATTCTGCATCAGTGCGGTTTACATTGAACAAACTGAAAATACATTGAACAGGGCATTATAACTTGGAGATAACTATTTTTACAGGGAACATGGGCTATGGAGGGTTAAGTGGCTTGCCCAAGACCACAAGGAGCACCTGTGGGACTAGAAACCCCAGTCCTTCAGGCCCAAGGTTGCTGTCCTCTAGTGGGATTTGAACCCCTTACCTTCCGGCCTGAAGTACCTTGCCCCAACCACTAGGCCACTCCTCCACTGCATGGCCCTTGTGCTGCACAAGCCGACTTCAGGAGAGTTCCACTCAAATTCAATCACCTACTTAAGGGCTCGGTGCAAAGGAAAGGTGGATTCCGAAGTAAGGATCCCCTGTACCAACGGGTCCTCCAAAGGAGGTTCCACCACTGGAGTGTCCACAGAGAGATTTAGTGCAGCTAAAGAATCCATAATCAGACACACTAGTTCTTCCTTGCAGAAGACTCTTACTATACTGGGGTCCTCCGCTGGTAGGGAGTCCTCCCAAAGGCCCCCGGGCCCTTCCTCTGCTCCCAGGCTTGTGAAACCCTCTAAGGGGTCCTCAGAGAGTGCTCTGACCCCTAGCTCCAACACAGGAAACTTTGGCCGCCAAGGCAGTCCTGAGGCTGCTGCTCTTTGCGCCTCTCTGATTGCCATCTCCCTGATGCCTGAGGCTCCATCAGGCCCTGTTAAATACAGTAAGCCTGATGAAGCAGCAGGACGAAGTCTGGCAAGAACGGGACCATGGAAGTGTAGTCCAGCATCAAAACTCCTTGCTCTGCCTGCCTGTGCAGCAAAGGCATCTGATCTACGTGCCCCGACGACGCTCTGGAGGTCGAGGAAATATCTGCTGCTGAAGCTGACAAGATGACCACAGTTCCTGCCAAAAGCATGGGAGCCACGGTCAGCACAGCTGCAGAATTTGGGAGCCCCTGCGGGCTCTGAATGCGGAGAAAATCCCTCCCATGACGGTGCTTCCTGAAATGATGTCATAAGAACATAAGATATGCCATACTGGGTCAGACCAAGGTCCATCAAGCCCAGTATTCTGTTTCCAGCAGTGGCCAAACTAGGTCATATGTACCTAGCAGTTTCCCCACAGGCCCAGCAGAGGCCGACTGAAGAGAGATGACTCTGCCTACTCGTACATCCCATACATATACTGCCTTGCCAGCTGGCATCCCACAGAGGGAAAAAACTCTGTGTGCTGCCCCACTGAGACAAATACCCCCAGAAGCGAAGGCCTCTCCTGCGTACCAACTATTAAGAAGTAACTACTCCCCGCCAAATCACAAAGGAGCTCCTCTGGATGCAGCAGCAAGCCCGACAGCCTCTAACCCACGAAAGGGTGCCGAGGCTGTAGGCAGCAGGTCTGTTCGCAGCTAGAGTGGAAGGAAGAAAGCCCCCCCCCTCCTCCCAGGGCCCTATTGCTGACCAAATGGCATCTGTCCCCTGGGGCAGACCTAGTTACCACTTTAGCTGCCCTAATACTAGTCACTTGTACTACAACCCTTTGGCACAGGAATAACTGTCAAGGTTTGCTGTCTTTGTTTGGAGTGTTTTTTTAAATTTTTCGTTTCTTCCCTCACTGCAGCCTCAGGAACCCACAATTAAGCCCAGGCTACCGAGGGTTCTGTCCCATCTGCTGGAGACTAAGGATGCTGGCTTGATGGGAGGATTAGCCCACTCCTTATACTGTGACATCACCAAAAGCTAGAATACTTGGTCTCCATCTGCTGGAAAAAGGACATAACCCAGGAATCTGGACTGGATTGTAGGGGCGTCATGGACGTAAAACTTCAGATGATGGAATGCTATCTTGTTGGTTTGGAGAGTCTGTTCAGTCTAGTGTTTTTCCAAGGAGTCTCTTGATATTGTGTATTCAGTCTTCAACAAAACTCAAACTCAATCCCCAACTTCTCCAACCCTGGAGAAAGCTCACAAGTCTGGTAAGCTTTTGAGATCCCGGAGACAACAAGAGTAGGTGAAGTGGGAGCTCTTAGTGATGGAAATCTGCAAGAAAAGAACCTTTTTCTCTTGTCATAGACACCTTAAATTTAGGCTGATACTTTGAAAGGAACCAGACATAGTTTCTCTGAAAAGCTGATTTCTGTGTCCCGAGCGCTGCATCAAACCCAGTACTGCCTGTAGGAAACGCTCACTCTTACTAGGATGTAAAATAGCTGCAAGACTGCTTACGCAGGATCATGTAAAGTCTGTTGCAGAGCCAAGATTAGAACCCAGGCCCATCTTCTGCTCTGTTTTGCCATATGAATTTACCTCACTTTTACTTATGCCTCACTTTGAAGCAAATTATTAAATTCAATTAAAATAAAACATAGAATGGCTATTTTACAGTTCTGATTCTTTGAGTGTGTGTTGCATCTGTGAATTTACTTCAGTCCTTTCCAGTTGCATTCAGATACAGTAGGTATTTCCTTGTCCCTGGAGGGCTTACAATCTAAGTTTGTACCTGAGGTCCAAGGCCACAAGGAGCAGCTGTTGGATTTGAACCAAGTTTCCTTGGTTCCAGCCCACTGCTGTAGCCACTAGGCTGCTCCTGTGCTGTTTTATGATACGTATTTTGCTGCTGCTGTTTCTCTGCAGATTACAGAATTAGTGGGAGCACAGTCCTCTGTTACTGTTGTGGCCTCCGCAGCTTCCGAGAGCTCGCTTATCAGTACAGGCAAAATGTTCCTCCCTCTGAACTTCCAGGTAAATGCAAGCAGCTTAAAAAGGGAAGGTCTGCGACGTTCAGACATGGAGCGCTATTTCTTTCTATTAGAGCCAGTAGCAGGCATTTTAATTCTCACTTTCACAAAAGAATGCCTTTTCCCCTTTAATGATAACCTATAATTTCCTCAGAAAGACACCAACCTGCCTCTGTTACATCTTATGAACTCTAAAAGGCATGATGGAGTACTTTGGCAAGTGTTAGAAGTAAATCTGAGATCATACTCCACTGTGCTGGCTTAGGAGTGAGGTTCATGGTGGTCATGGTCTCTGCAAAACTAACGCATGGAGAGAAATTGTCCCTGGAAGCTCTCTTTGGCGTGATGCAAGAACTACGGCAAGCATTAGCAGTAAATTTGAGGGGTTGAGTTCATACTCCATGTACCCTGGCCTAGGAGTGAGGTTCCTCGCTGTCATGGTATGCGTAAAACTAGCACATTTGGAGACTACGCCCGCTTTTTACAGTGCAGGTTAATTATTTCTTAAATGCTGCATGCCTGGAAATTGAAATCTCTTTGAAATACTGAGAGATGTTTGGGACACCACTGGAAAGCTAGGAGCTCTATCTAGAAGTAGCATTTATGAGATGTATAGACCAAGGATCATTGCTTTATTTAAAAGAAATTTTACATAAGTGATGCCTGTACCTGCATTTAAAGGGTTAAGAGACAAGTTTAAAATTTCATATGCAAATAGGAAACCTGCTGCATTTAAACTTGCCCCATGCGCTTGGTTGATCTCTTGTAACTTGTATTTCTTGCAGTTGCCGTAACCGCCCGTCCAAACTGTTATTGGGGCCGTAACTGCCGGACTCAGGTCAAAGCACATCATGCCATGTGAGTTTCACACATCTCTTATTGAATTAAAGATCTTTGAGATGCTTTTAGGAGTTGGGTCCAGCCTTGTTGGAAGACCCTGGTGCAGCACAGGGACAGCAGAGAGGAGCCAGAGGGTCGTAGATGGCTTGAAGGAGGAGAGACGTTGAGCGGGGGACTTGTGAAAGAAGCTTTCCTTCAGCCATTTACTGTCTCTACAGACCTCTCTAGGTTTAAACTTTTAGTTTAAAGGATTCACAGCCGGCTTAGCAATCTGTAATATATTAATTCTTTTTCATCTGTAATGTTTTTTTCTTTGATTTAGGAAATTTAATCACATTTGTGAACAAACTCGTTTCAAGAACTGACTTTTGCACTCAGCTGGTCTGGACGTTACCGTGTAAAGCAACAGCAGCAGGGACTGTCCCGTGGACGTTCTCCCAAGTGCTCTCCTAGCCCGGAGAGTTGAATACCTCTATAGCAGGTGCTTCTCGTAAAGTCCCTTTAAGATCTTACTTTTACCAGTAACTTATCGAGCTTGCTCCCACCGTGGAGTGGATCATTGCCTCCATATGAATTTGCACGCTACGCTAGGATCCTTTTGTATGTGTGGAGCTTTACTCTGTCGCCTGGTTATAATAGAGTGTAACTCTTCCATGGGATTCACCCACCTCGCAGTCTGAGAGAGAATCCTGTGTATAATGCTACAACGCTTCCCCTGTGAGGAAGAGCATTGGACTTTTATAAGCCAGCTTGTCGGAAGAGAGACACTTTTCTTATCCTGAAGAGATGAATGTGTTGTCCTGCTCATGGTTTTCTGTGTAAAAGCTCCTCTGCAGTCCGCCTCATGGCTAAGGTTTGTAGCCCTAAGACAGCTTGTATCTCACCACTCTGTGTTCTAGTATTACAGATGTCGAGCCTTAAAGCCATAAGTGACTTTGTACTAAGCCATTAATATACTGTAAATCACTGAAGGAAAAAGACGAATCTTCAATATCTTCCATCATATTGTTACAAGAATTCATTGCCAGGTTTCCCTGGTGTTTATATTAAATTGTACAAAACGTCTTGGCAGAACCAGAGCATGAAGGAGGGTTTTGATGACAACAGAATTTCTAAAAGTTATCTCAGTATAATGGTTGTGCTTACAATCATCATGAACCTGATTATTCACTTGGGCAGGCTATGTGCCGCTATGGTGCATAGCTGTGCCCGCCGACCCTTAACCTCAGTTATTCAATGCTGGGGTCATATACAGCCCAGCATTGAATATCTGGGGATTTCCGGAAGCCACAGTAGCTATCTGGGCGGCAGCGGTATTGCAAGCTGCCTATTAACTCCTGTGCCTAAAAGATAGGTGAGAAAAACCCTTGCCTCCGCTCCTCCCCGGAACGCCTCCGATATGCCCGATGCTAAGTGGTTAAGCATCGGACACGTAAGGACCATAATCGAGGATATTCAGCAGCGCTGACTGCGTTGGTGCTGTTGAACATCCCTCTCGGCGGCAGTTACACAGTTACAGGCAGACGGCTTACAGGGCGGTTACACGGTTTACAGCCCTTCAAATATCAGGCCCCATCTGTTTAAAAAGAATGTACGGTTATGTGACCACTTCAACACTTTCAAATTGTTTTAATCTATTAGTTCTGTTGTGCTGTCAAAGCGGGTGGGGGGCAGGTGTGGAATATGATTTGAACTTGGGCTGCAGGGAAGGGCTAACAAATTCAAGAGCTAAATTCTTCATGGTTCATTTAGTCCCTAGCCCAGCTTCTCAGGAAGAAGGGAAATCCTGTGCCTGAAACATGCCTAGAAGGTTTGAAGAAATGTTTTATTCCTCTTGTAACTTGGGTAGTGGTCTGACGACTACTTGTGTGCAGAGAGAGAAACCATTTCCCCATGCCTGTCCTTCAGGGGCTGACCTTCCTGCACGTTTGGCTTGTTACTTTAATTGCACCACACCTAAACAAAATTTTGCACCCTCCCCCCCCCTTCATTTGTTTCTCATTTAATAAAGTATTTGGGCAATTTAAAAGAGGTGCCCTCAAAAAAAAAAAGGGCAGGTTAGGGTTATTTCTGCTTCATCCAAATCTTTAAGGTGCGTGAAAGCTTTGCATAGTTAGAAGGTTGAGGGTGTCTCTAACAGTATTGGATTCAGTGTTGGAGACCATTATTATGGAGAAACAGGATTTATAAACCAATGAAGAATGAAACCGGATGGGTGAATAATAAACCAAATGAAATAAAATATGTTCTTATTTTAAATGGCAATCTCTGTATTACCACTTATTCTCTCTGTAGTGCTACTAAGCAGTGCTGTATGATTTTTGTTTTTTTGGGCAGGGGTGGTTTGCATCCGGCTGCTCTGCTGTGTGTCGCACAACGGGTACGGATGCTTGCCCCACTACATGCGTGAAGAGTTCTGACTCTTGACACTGAAAGGTATTGCATGTTGGTGGATTGGTAATAAGGAGATATTTGGAGGCTGTACATGGTAGAGGCCTAGAGAGGAATGAAAACCAAATCAGTTACTGCATCTCAAAGCTAGAACAGTAGGGAGCTGCAGATTCCTGTGAGGTCTTTACAACATTCACGTCTCACGTGCATGAGGTGGGTTTGCAGGGTACTGTCATCCACTGATTCCATTCCTTTCTCTCGGGTCACTCCTTTTCTGTCATATCTAACTTGACCTCCTCATCCTTCTTTCCGTTGGAACGTGATGTGCTGCAGGGCTTTGTGTTGGCTCCACTATTGCTCAATGTCTCCCTTGCTCCCCTTGCCCTTCTCATTCAACAGTGTGGAGTCTCTGCATTCTACTGCACCTTCACACTGACCCTTTGCCCAGTCTAGCCTCTCTCAATGCCTGTCTTGCACAAATTGCTAATTGGATGAAGTCAAACCATCTCCTCCTTAACCCTGATAAGACCTCCCTGGATCCTAGCCCTTGTCCATCACTTTCCCAGAGGCTGCTAGATACCACTATCTCACTGGTGCCCTCTCTCCGCTACTTGGGGATTGTTCTGGATTCCTATTTAGAGCTGTTCGCCGGTCTTCTCGCTTCAGCCAATCCAGGCTTTTCACCCATTTCCCCTTCACTGACTACTTTACTCCTATCACTAATCATGACATGCTTGGACTACTGTAATGTTGTTCTCTCGGCCTCCCAAGTTATGAACTACAATGGTTGCAGTTCATTCAGAACACTGAAACAGAGAAACATGACAGCAGAAAAAGATCATATGGTCTATCCAGTCTGCCCTTCCATATCAACAACTATAGTCCCTTTAGAGATCTTCTGTGTTTGTCCCATGCTTTCTTGAATTCAGATACAGTTCTCGTCTCTACTACCTCCACTGGGAGACTTCCATGCATCTATCACTCTTTTTCTGCCTCTTTTTCACCTTCATCCTATGTGCCCTTGTTGCAGAGCTTTCTTTCAACTGAAAGAGACTGTGCATTTATACCACAAAGGTATTTAAACACCTCTGTCCATATCTCTCTCTCCTGCCTTTCCTCCAAAGTATATATATTGACATCTTTGTCTGTCCCCATATGCTTTATGACAGTCAATTGACCATTTTGGTAGCCACCCTCTGCAGAGACTCCATCCTGTTCATATTCTTTAGAAGGTGCGGTCTCCAGAACGATACTCCAGATGAGGTCTCACCAAAGACTTTTATATAGAGGCACTATTACCTCTCTTTTTTCTGCTGGCCATTCCTCTCCCTGTGCACCCAAACATCCTTCTGGCCTTTGCTGTTACCTTTTCTACCTGTTTAGCCACCTTAAGATCATCGGAAACAACCATCCTCAGGCCCCACTCCTCTTCTTTTATGGACAGAAATACTTCACCCCCTACACTGCACCGCTCCCTTGGATTTTTGCAGCCCAAATGCATGACCATGCATTTTTTTAGCATTAAAAGCTGCTAAATTCTTGACGATTCTTCAAGCTTAGCTACATCCCTCCTCATGTTATCTACTCCTTCCTGGGTGTCTACTCTTGCAGATTTTGGTATTATCTGCAGAGAGGTAAACTTTACCTTCAGTAATATCACTAACAAAAACGTTAATCTTACCAAGGACAGATCCTTGTGGCACACACCACTGGTTACATCCTTCTCCTCGGAGTGAGCTCCATTTACCTGTACCCTTTGTCACCTCCCACTCAACCAGTTTATAACCCAGTCAGTCACTTCAGGGCCTATTCCTAGGATGCTCAATGTATTTATAAATTGTCTGTGCGGAATGATGTCAAAGGCTTTACTAAAATCTAAGTGCAGCACAATCTAGGGCTCTCCCTTGGTCCATCTCTCTGGTAGCCCAGTCAAAGGAATTAATCAGATTTGTCTGACAAGACCTGCTAGTAGTAAAACCAAAATGCAGTGTGTGCCTTTGAGTTAATGCTTGCTCCTGGTGACCCAGCAACACCTGGGTTTTCTTGGAAAGGTATGGCCAAAGTGGATTGTAAGGCCTTTCTTCTGAGGCAGTGGAGGGTTAAGTGATTTGCCCAAGGTTACAAGGAGTGCCAGTGGGTATTGAACCCTGCTGTCTTGGTTACCAAGCCAGTGCTCTAACCACTAGGCTAGTCTTCCACTCCTGTGAAAGTACTTGTCCATGCTCTCCGCCTGGATCACGTAACCCCACTGCTGATTCAGTTCCACTGGCTCCCCATACTCTTCCGTATTCAATTTAAACTTTTTATCTGGTTCAGAAAACACTTCACACCAGTATTCCCTGATACCTTTCTGCCCTCATTTTGCACTCTGAACTCTCCACTCTATTCATGCTAATCAACTTCATCTCCCCTCTGCTCTCAGGCGAGACTAGAAGCTACCCATCACACAGCATTTTACTTTCTAGAACATTCGAGCACCTGACCTCAGATGAGAGCCATCTTATATGAAATGGAAATCGCAGTTCATGCGCTCCTCTTCCAGAAAGCCTTGCCGATCACCTGACCACTCGACTCTCTGCCTCTATATTCTGTTGTCTCTTCCTTCTTAAGTGTGAATGGTAAAGCCGCTTCTGTGAATTATGACGTTCCTTTTCTACTTCCTTTTTAATATGGCCTTATTGTAAACCGCCCTGCTGCTAATGTGATGACAGTATATCAAATTTTAATAAACATACCCTGAAACCTCTAGCAGACCAACTCCTTTTTTTTTCATTGCCTGTGTTGATTTGTATAGGTTTGGGAGGGGCGAGGGAAGTGTTGTATTGAAACAGCATTTTGGCCAGGTTTATAGATGTCGGAGAGTATTTCCTTAGGTTTTGGGGGAGAGGTTGTAACAGTGCTGCGCACACCCAAGACTTGTGAGGCAGTGAAAGTGTCCTGCAGAGAGAGAGCCCAGAACAGCCACGCTTCCTTGGACCTGAATTGGAGCGTTACCTTTGTTTTATTTTAAGTTTCTCTTATTTCCAGGCTATATTAGTCCTGTGCGCTCTTTCAGAAGCTCTAATATATTGACGGGAATGAAAGCAAAGCTCTCGGATAATGGGATTTTAAGGTTGTGTGAAAGCAATTTTACTGAAACCGGAAGGCAGGGTCATTTCTGGGATCCACAGGAGGAGCTGAACTCCTTTTTGGAGGAGACCCTTCCCAGGATAGCAGGGCGAAAGGCCTAGCCAGTCCCCACTTTTTCTTACGGCAGGGTCTTCATTCTCTGTAATGTAATCTATCTAATGCACAAGCGATTTTGAGACTTGGTTTTTTTATATTATAGTATAGTTATAGTTTAGGCATTTGATATACCGCCCTTTACTTACGCATCAGAGCAGTTTACATGTATATACTAACAGGTACTTTTTATTCCCTTGTCCCTGCAGGGCTCTCAATCTAAGTGTACCTGAGGCAATTATTTTCTTACTAAAATCCTACATTAGCTGAAATGGGGGAGTTATAATGAAACACTGCAGTAAGCGCAGTGGTTTACAGTGCCAGGTTCATAGGAGCTTTGATTGTGTGATGGAAACTGAACCCCATTTAATAAACGGAAGCCCGAGTGCTGCTCTCCTCTCATCTGGTCCTTCTCTCTTACCCTCTGTAGTCTAGAGCTGTGTGAACAAAGTCTAAATATGGTCATTTGAAACTTTCTTGTGTTGCTTCTGTACCCTCTGACGGACTGCGCCCCTGGAGCAGCAGCTTCAGCAGACACACGCCTGCTGAATCTTAGCTAGTAAACTGGCCAGCTAGCATGAAATGTTCCCGTCCACCTGGGGGCTCTGAACAACTGCTGCTTTTCCCCCTCCTGCTTGACCCTTACATTCACCACATCTTGTTGGGAGCAACAGAGGAGGGAGGGACAGACAGCAGCCACTCGGTGATGGTACTTGAAAGGCCTAAAGTTTATCCCAACATTCTCTTTCTGTCAACAGGGAAGGTGGGAAGGGAAGAAAGAGCGAGGGGAAAATACTTGCTCTATCGGACTGTTACTGAAAAGGTGTGAGCTAAATCCAAAATCTTTGCACTGTGAGTGCATCTTTGACATTCCAACCTCTTTGTTATTGGGGCAGTTTTGAAAAGGTTTTTATGGCTTTTGAAAATGAAGCCTTGAATCTGGGGGGGAACAGGCCTTGCGTTTCCAGTAGGGAGAAGAGGGTTGAAGTTAGGGTAGTGGTGGCATCGCCATGAATGATGGAAAAACTTGGAAAGTTTAATTTTTTTTCCTCAAACATTTGTTGACGTTCATACAGAGTTCACTCTCTTGTAAAGAACAAGCCTGTCCCAATGCCGTAGCAATCTGCCAACATTCTTCAAATTGTCACTGATACAAAACTGTAAAATAAGTTGGGAGGGGAGATCTCATTCTCCAGGAACAAGTAGGAAGTCGGCCTTCACATATTGGTGATGCTCCATGCTGGCTCTTTCTGCGTCGACATTTCCCCAGCTTTCAAAGAAACCTTTTGGGACATGCTACCACGCTTGTGTGGTCCCCTTCCCGCCTAAGGGTGCCGTCTTGCTCAGTCTCCTTTTATCCACAGAGCCCAACGGACATCTGTCCTGTTTCCCTGGAAAAATCCTTACTAATTATCCTTAAAAAAAAGTTAGGTTTAGCTGTTTTGGTAATGAGCTGACCGGTCGTGTGCTGATCAGCTCTGGGCTCCATACCCCGCCAGCAGCCTTAACTTTATAGCAAATCGCAACTGAATGCCCCCCATCCCAGCGCGGAGCAACAAGGAGAGTGGGCGGTCTGCTTTGGTGCCTTCTCCGAACAGCGTAGCGCCTCGGATGGCCGCGAAACCATCGCGAAGAGACAAGGCCCGTGCTCCGGATCCAAAGATGGCGGAGGGGGCCCCTCGGAGCCCGGGATCTGATGGTGATCAGGGCATGGTGGAAGATGTGAGCGCGGCGGTCGTGCGGGCCCTCGACGGTCGCTTCCGGGAGCTGGGAGATCAGCTCAATTCGGTGGCCCACAGCATCAGCGAGTTTACGGACCGCATGGAGCAGGCCGAAAATCGGATTTCAGGCCTGGAGGATGAACAACACTCCCTTGCAGCCCGGGTACAGGCTTTGGAGGCAACGGTGAAACAGCAAGGAGAGAAGCTGGACGACCTCGAAAATCGGGGCCGTAGGAAAAACCTCCGCTTTGTTGGGGTACCTGAAAATATTGCCGACGGCGCTCTCTCTGCTTACCTGCTGGCCTGGATGTCCAAGATCATGCCCGGGGAGCTGGAATCTACTATCGCGTTGGAGAGGGTACATCGGCTTGGCCCTAGGCGGGAGCAGGCCCGGCGGCCACGTGCAGTCATCGCCAGATTTTTAGATTACCGCCAGAAAGAGGCGATCCTGAGGGCAGCCCGCAGTCATCGGAGGCAGTCGGGAGATGGGGAACAGCTCCTGGTCTTCCAGGACTATTCTGCGCTGGTTAGCCAGCAGCGCAAGGCCTTTTCCCCCATTTGTGCGCAGTTGGCGGGCAAAGGGTTGCGCTTCTCGCTTCTCTACCCCGCCCGGCTGCGTGTGGAGTTCCAGGGGCGGGCGCACCTTTTGGGGACCCCTGCGGAGGCTGGCGCTTTCCTGGATCGTTTGGCTGGGGCGGCGGAGGCCGCTCCCTGATACCATGTGTCACCGTGTGACAGGATGGCAGCGAGCAGCAGCAGTTGGAGGCGAGGTCTTTCTACAGGAGTCCTTACGGCATGGCTGACATCGCTATGGAAGATGGCTCCGGGACCCGGATCGCGGGCTTGCCCTGTTTGAGACTTACTCCTCTGCCTTAAATTTATCTCACTGCCCGAACTGTTGAGAGGCTAGCTGAGAACAGGTATCAGAGACTGAAGATGTTGCCTCCCTATGTCTTATGTTATGCCTTACGGGGTACAAATTGGCTGTGGTTCTTTGAATTTTATATTTTGTGCTGTTTTCTGTTTTTTTTTGTTTCATTGGATAGACTTATTGTACTGGTTTTTGAGGGGGGGAGGGATAATGGGATCGCCACAGATGTTTTGCCTTTTCTTTTAGGCTGGGTGCTATATTTCCTGGGTACCGGGCCCGATGGGTCAGTGGGAGGCGGGGCCCTCGGGTTTTGCATCCATGCTCCCGCCCGGTGGCTGGTGCAGGCTCTAGGGTTTCTTGGCTTCCATGGGTTCCCACTTTTGGGATATATCTTAAGGGTTTTGCCATTTCCTGGCCTCCGGCTTATTGGAAGGTCACTGGGGGGGCGGGGGGTTGCCAAAGGCTCTCCCTTACATAATGCTATTTACACCCCACCCCTGCTGTCATTGGCATGGCTTCATACCGGGTATTTCTTTGCTCTTTGCCCGTTGTCTGCTGGGCCTGTGGGGAGCCCCAGGGGGTAGGCTGCGTGGGGGCTGTTGGGCATGGAGGGGGGGGGCTCCCTTGGTATAGTATTGGACTGCGCTGCAGAGTGTGGGGGGGAGGGGTGCGGATAGGAGTGGGGAGGACAGGTCCCGCCTCTCCCGAGATGGCAATTCTGCCCTGGGAGCGAGAAGGGGGGGAAGCTGTGGGGTGCTCCCAAGGAAGGTGTGAGGGGGGAGGGACCTAGTAGTAGTTTAAGAAATAGGGTTACGAATGTTTGTTGCTTGTTGGCATACATAGCGGGGCGGCTGGGGGGGTATGGGCCCGTTACCAGTAGGAGTCGACCGACCGGGTTAGACTGGCCGGTGGGTACAGGGTTAAGAGAGTGGGTAGAGAGGATAGGGGGGGTGGGGGGTGGGGAAGGGAGGATGGAGGTAGTCTTAGAGTATGGCTGTATGGGGTATGGGTAGGGGTCGGGGGGCTGGGGAGGGTTGGGGACTCTTTTCTGATTTTGGTGGGGGGGAAAGTGTTGTGAACTTGGGGGTCTGGGGAAGGACTGTGGGAGGGTATGTGACTGGTTTCGAGGGTTTGTCTGGGGTGTGCCGTGGATGTGAGTGTGTTTTGGAGTGGCTGTTGGCTATCTGGGTGGATGGTAACTGGGGGGGGACCCTAGGCTGGGGGGGTTCTCGCCACACTAAGAGGTTGAAAGTCTATAGAAGGCGACCTTCCTTGGTGAGGTACAATGACTAGTGGCTTGAAGATTGCTTCCTGGAATGTCTGCGGTATAGGTTCCCCAATAAAGAGATATAAAATCATGCAGCAGCTTCAACGCCAGAAGGTTGGGGTTGCAATGCTGCAAGAGACCCACCAGTCTGCAGTTGAGCATGCGAAGTTGGGCAATCGCTCCATAGCCCAGGTGTATGGAGCCCCTGCTGTTGGGAAGAAGCGTGGGGTGGCTGTACTCATAGCCAAGCACATGGGATGGGTGGAGGAGAAGGTTGAAATAGACCCTGACGGCCGGTATGTCCTGGTGAGGGGATTGCTTGAGGGTATCGGGGTTGTTTTAGGCTCTGTGTATGCGCCCAATGTATATGAAACCCGCTTTTATCGTACCCTAGAACGGTTACTGGCCACGGCCGATGGATATCAGGTAATAGTGGGTGGGGATTTCAACACTGTATTGAATGATAGTCTGGATCGGTCCGGGCAGGTAGAGGGTAGGGACAATAGGGGTCAATGGCGGCTGCTGGGGATCTGTGAAGCGCATCACCTTTTAGATATTTGGAGAGTCTTGCACCCCGGGGATAAGACGTACACTCACCTGTCTCGGGCCCATAGCACTTGGTCACGTATTGATTATTTTTTGATATCGGCCTCCTTGTTCAGTTGGGTGGTGGATGCGGCGGTTGGCCCCTCCATTATCTCTGACCACGCAATGATTACTCTGGTATTGCGAAATCGAACTCCGCTTGATCACCGGTTCTGGCGGTACCCCTTGGAGTTAAGGGGGGACGTCAAGTTTGCAGGGTTTCTTAAGGATCGGTGGAGAGACTATGAAGCTCTTAATGATAACCCGGGGATCTCTCCGACCCTTCTTTGGGAGGCGGGTAAGGCGGTCATGTGGGGGGAGATTATTAGTTACTATGGCTCCCGGCGAAAACGTCAGAACCACCGAATTCTTCTTCTGGAACGCGAATTGGGTAAAGCGCAGCGGAGGCTGGCGGCGGATCGATCAGCTGTGCATGGGCGCCAGGTGCGTGAAATCCAGCAGGAGTTGGAGATGCTCCTTCACCAACGGGCCCAAAAATCCTTGATGTAGTACAGATATAAGTTGTACCAGCACGGGAATCGGGCCAGGAAGAAGTTGTTGGCGCTGGTGCGGCCGGCGGGAGGCGGCCGCCACATAGGGGTGATTCGTCACCCGGACGGGTCTCTACGTAAAGACACTGCGGCGATCCAGCAGGTTTTCTCAGACTATTATCGGCAGCTTTATGCCCGTGAGGGGGACGGCGTGGCGGAGGGTAAGGACTTTCTGGGGGGTTGTGCTTTACCAAAGCTGACCGAGGAACAGGTGCAGGCCCTGAATATGCCTATCTCTTTGAAAGAGGTACAGGAGGGGATCCGGAATTTGAAAAATGGTCGCGCTCCCGGCCTGGATGGCTTGCGGGGGGAGTTCTATAAGACCTTGGGGAACGTTGTGGTGGCTCCTCTCGCGGGCTATTTTGAGGATTTGGTCCGTAGGGGTAGCTCCCCGTACGAGGCGAATAAAGCGCTGGTTACGGTTTTGCCTAAGCCGGGGAGGGACCCGTTGGCACCGGGTTCCTACAGACCCATTTCTCTCCTCAACGTTGATATTAAGATCCTTGTCAAAATTATGGCGGACAGGTTAGCACCTATTCTGCCGACTTTGATTCATAAAGATCAAGTGGGCTTCGTACGGGGATGCCATGCAGCTTACAGTTTGCAGCGGCTTCTGATATCTATGTGTGTGGGTAGAGCTGCCAAGATGAGGTCTATGCTTATTAGTTTCGACGCTGAGAAAGCATTTGACCGGGTCAACTGGGACTTTATGTATCAAGTCCTGGAGACGATGGGGTTCACGGGTTTCTATGTCCGGGTGGTTCGGCTTTTATACGCGGACCCGAAAGGGGCTATTTTGATAAATGGAGCTATGTCCGTTGAGTTTCCCATCCAGAAGGGGACTCGGCAGGGCTGCCCTTTGTCCCCTCTCCTGTTCATCTTGACTTTGGAGCCCCTGCTGTAGAAGATTCGGGTTCATCCCCAGTTTCGGGGTGTACAGGTGGGGGGGTCCGAGTTTCGTGTTGCAGCCTTTGCTGACGATCTCCTTGTGCATTTGGCTGACCCTCAGGCGGGACTCCTGCATTTACTACAGCTCTTTTGTGACTATGGGGTGCCTTCTGGGTTTCGTTTAAATCTGGACAAATCGGCAGCGATGTTGTTGGGTCCGGGGGATCCGCAGGGGTGGCAGGGGGATTTCCCTCTAAAGTGGGAGTCGAGGCACTTCAAATATCTGGGGGTGTTCATTCCTGTTGATCTAGATGAGCTTTACCAGCTGAATGTTGACAAACTACTGACCACCGTGGCCATCAGTGTTGACAAATGGCGGGACCTCCCATTGTCTCTTGGTGGTCGCATCGCCTTATATAAGATGACATTGTTTCCGCGGGTCTTGTATTTACTACAGACTCTTCCGTTGTTGTTGACACGGTCGGACTTGAGAAAGCTGGATGGTCTGTTAAACCGTCTGCTATGGAAAGGGTGGCGGCCTCGGGTGAGGGCGGAGATCTTGCGGCAGCCTTGGTCCTCGGGAGGTATGGGGCTACCCGATCTTCGCAAATATAATGTGGCCTGTCTGCTGCGGTTTGTCCGGGATTGGTTATGGGACCTGGAGGAGTATACCCCACGGGGGTTGCTACAGGAGGCGGTGAAACCCTTTCATTTGCGGTATCTCTTGCATGCTAAGACACTCTCCGGGCTGGATCGGGATCTTCGCGTCTTCATAGTGGATCCGGTCCGGGCGGGGTGGCGCCATTTTTGCTCTAGTCAGCAGCTTCAAGCCTCTCATTCGCCCTATCTCCCCATTAGGGGCAATGGTGATTTCCTGCCCGGGCTGGAGGGTAGCTTTTTCACACGCTGGGAACAGCTAGGGATAGTCAACTTGGAACATGTGGTATCGCCTGAGGGTACTGTGCTGACATTCCCTGAGCTTTGCCGGCACTATCCCCTAGAGGGGCGGGATGTTTTTCCTTATGTGCAGGTTCGGAGCTATCTCCGCACAGTACCCACTGCGGCCCTGAGGGGGGCGGTCAGTTCACAGCTCGAGGCGACCTGTTGGGGGGAGAGTTGGGGGCGAGAGTGGCTGGGTTACAGAAGCTCTTATGGGACTTGATACCGCCGATTGCTGTGGATGGCTTGGTGGAGGCCTGGACTAGGGAGCTGGGAGAGGAGGTGACGAGTGGAGGTTTGCTGGAAGGTCTGGCTGCTATTCCCAAGTTGTGTGTGTTGGTGTCCTTTAGGGACATGCAATACAAACTGTTGCGCCGGCTCTACTACGCCCCCGTGTGAGCGTGGAGGGCTGGGATCGCTGGGTCCCACTGTTGCCCCCGATGTGGGGAAGAGAGGGCTACGTTAGGGCATATGTTATGGAAATGTCCACGGGTTAAAGCCTTCTGGAAGCTGGTGCAGGCCTACCTAGCGGGATGTGTGGGTAGTTCGATATCCCTGACGGCGCTGAATGTGGTGCTGGATGTGTGGGAGCGTGATTGGGAGGCACAGATGGGGGCGAGAGGTATGGTCATGGATGCGCTTGGTGTTGGTGACAGCTAGGATGACTATTCTGTTCAGATGGATGGACGCTCGGGGGCCAACGTATGGGCTTTGGCGGGGACGCCTGCACAAGGTGTTGCTTATGGAGAGGCTCCGAGCGAGTGGGAACCCTGGGCGTTGGCAGAGGTTTCTGGTGAAGTGGGGGCCACATTTGAATTTTTTGCCTCGAAATGCCCGTAGTCGGATTCTGGGGGGCCATTGAGAGGAATCCACTCCGAATTGGTAGACGGTTCATTTGAATAGGTGTGCCTTTTTTTGGGGGGGGTAATTCCAGTCAAGGGGGGGGTTTGGGAGGGGTAGTTTACGTTAGGGGGTGGGGGGGGTGGGGGAGGGGGGTAGAGGGGGAGGCGAGGCTAGATGTGGGTCTATATGGGAGAGGAGGGATGGGCTCGGGCGAAGAGCACACTTCGAGCCTGCCCATTGCTGGACGTGGGTGTAGCTGGGGCTGTAGTTGGGGGGGGGTTGGGGGGGAAACGGGGGGGGCACTAGTTTAGGCTCTTTGCGGAAGGTGGGTGAGGGCTGTCACCCCTGCTTTAGGGCCAACCTGACCACAGCGGGTTTGGGGGTGAGCAATGATTTTGCGGATATTCTTGGGTATTTCTGTGGGCTTTGGGGGGGGCCTTTCTGACTTTCCTATGGTTTTGTTGCTGGAATGTACTTGCCGGGGTGGGCTTTCCGGTAAAATTGTTGTTTGATTTGATCTGGTTTAATGTTTTTACAGTATAATTGTGCAGTGTTTCAAGGTTGTTTTGGCATTGATGTTGTAATTTCAATAAACAAATTTGAACATAAAAAAAAGTTAGTTTCCCGGTTTGCGTACTGGTTCCTCTTCCTGCCTCGAGCCAGCACCAGCGTTCTTGGCTCCTTTTGTCCTTTTTAGATCGAGGCTTGCCTCAACTGGTGTTCACACCCTTTTTTGCCTGGGGTCATTGACCCCCGTTCAGGTGTCCCCCCACCATGTCCCCCGGTGGGTTTAAAAAAAGGACCGCTGCAGTCAAACCATGTCTGTCACCGACACTCATGACTGCTGCCTGGGCCCAGACCATGACTGCACCTCCTGCGACCTGTTCTCTAAGTTCCTCTCCTGGGCGGCCTATGACTACTTCAAGTCAGCGGCTTGAGTAGCAGCAGCTGGCATTGGTGCCCGGCGCCAAGCCTGGTTAGTCTTCTGACCTCAAGCAATGGATCCAAGACAAGCTGCTTGATGTCCCCTGCACTGGAGAGAACCTGTTCGGCAAGCCTATGTTCAGCAAGCCTATGGCCGACAAGGCAGCCAAGATTGAGGACAACATGGTGACTTGCCAGAAGCTCTCTAAAAAATCTCATCCTTTCCCCATAAGAAAACATCAGGGAAAAGACCCCTGTTCCCAAGGAAAAAGGGGCCACTTCAACATTGTCACCACTACCAGCCCTTCTCGGGCGAGCAGCAGGATTCTTGCCCTAAGAGACAAGGCTATGGAGCTCAGAAACCAAAGGCACAGAAGCCCTAGGCCCCAGCTCCTGCTCAACCCGTGGAGAGCTTTTGACTCAGAGCTCACAGGTCTCCTCAGGGACAAAACAATAGAGCCTGTACCCAAACATCTATGGGGAAAAGGCTTCTACTCCAGATACTTCCGTGTCCTAAAGAGAACTGGGGGCCTCAGGCCCATACTAGACTTGAGAAACTTAAACACATTTCTGGTGAGAGAGAAGTTCAAGATGCTCTCCCTTGGACACACTACTGCCTTACCTCCCCCAGGGAGATTGGCTATGCTCTTTAAACCTAAAGAATGCGTACATACACATCCTGATCCACTCTCCCAAAGGCAGTACCTATAGTTCATGGTAGGAGGAGAGCACTACCAGTACAGGGTGCTATCCTTCAGCCTGGCTGCCTCGCCAAGGGTCTTTACCAAATGTCTGGTGGTAGTAGCTGCCCACCTGTGCCTACAAGGGTCTTTCTTCTTCCCCTACCTAGATGACTGGCTAATCAGGGGTGATATGGCCTCAGAGGTCAGTCAGGCCGCAGAGCGTGCAATCGTCCTTCAGCACCTGGGGTTTGTCATAAACTACCCCAAATCCCACCTGTCTGCAGCCCAAAGCCTGGAGTTAATAGGTGCTCAGTTGGACACGTAACCATTCACAGCCATCCTCCCAAGAGAGGGCAGAACGCCTCAGGCAATTGGTAGAAGAGGTACTACGCCACTGGTCAGTGCTGGCTTGTCTCCTCCTCCGCCTGCTGAGCCATATGGCCTTAGACTGTCCATGTCATGCCCTCAGCTTGCTTGCACATGTGGTCTGCCCAGTGGTGCCTCTGTTCGCAGTGGACTCAAGCCACAGGCAAGCTATAGGACAGGGTCAGGGTTACCTGCCAGCTGGCGGAGTCCCTCAACTGGTGGAAAAACTTGTGCCACTTCCAGGTGGGAATGCCTTCCAGGCACCTGTGCCTCAGAGGACTCTGACCACAGATGCCGTTCCACTTCGTTCATTAATTTATAGACTTATTTATTTATTTATTTTATTTATTTATTTACATTCTCTTATATACCGCGCTATTCTGCATCAGTGCGGTTTACATTGAACAAACTGAAATTACATTGAACAGGGCATTATAACTTGGAGATAACTATTTTACAGGGAACATGGGCTATGGAGGGTTAAGTGGCTTGCCCAAGACCACAAGGAGCACCTGTGGGACTAGAAACCCCAGTCCTTCCGGCCCAAGGTTGCTGTCCTCTAGTGGGATTTGAACCCCCGACCTTCCGGCCTGAAGTACCTTGCCCCAACCACTAGGCCACTCCTCCACTCTGTACCTTTTCTAGGATATAGCGATTTTAGAAAAGGTACAGAGAAGAGCCACCAAAATGGTAAAGGGGATGGAAGGATACTCCTAATGAAGAAAGGCTAAAATAGTTAGGGCTCTTTAACCTGGAAAAGAGACGGCTGAGGGGAGATATGATAGAAGTCTATAAATTAATGAACGGAGTGGAACGGGTAAACGTAGATCGATTGTTTATCTTATCAGAATATAGAAAGACTAGGGGACATGCAATGAAGCTACAGGGTAAACTATTTAAGACTAATAAAAGAAAATATTTTTTCACTCAACGTGTAATCAAACTCTGGAATTTGTTACCGGAGGATGTAGTAAAGGCTGTTAGTGTAGCTGGGTTTAAAAAAGGTTTGGACAAGTTCCTGGAGGGGAAAGGTCCATAAACCATTATTAAGAAGTGACCGAAGATATCAATGCTTGAACCAATACAAGCATTGTGGAACTTGTGTCTCTTGGGGAAACTGCTAGGTACATATGACCTAGATTGGCCACTGTTGGAAACAGAATACTGGGCTTGATGGACCTTGGTCTGACCCAGTATGGCATATCTTATGTTCTTATGATGCCTTCTTCCTGGGTTGGGGTGTGCTTTGTGGAGACCCGCCGCACACAGGGCAGCTGGTCTCAGGAGGAGTCACTCTTAACAGATCAATGTTCTGGAGCTAAGGGCAGTCGTTTTGGCATTATGAGCATTTCGCCACCACCTGCAACACTGACCCTTACTGATCCAGATGGACAACCAGGTCACCATGTTTTATATCAACAAGCAGGGGGGCATGGGATCGTACTCACTCTGCCAGTAGGCAGTGATCCTCCTTTCCTTTGCTCAGCCTGTCCGCTAGGCCATTGTCTTGGGCCGGGAGGTACACCACTCACAAGAGCATGCTGCAGAGTCTTTCATCCACATGAGTGGCACTTGAACCCCAGGTTGATGGAACAGCTCTTCCATTTCTGGGGCAGGCCTATTCACCTCCCTGGACAACACACAGCTACCCTGCTTCTGCTCGTGTCAACCGCACCTGGAGAAAGTGGCGGCAGATGTCTTCTTGATCTCATGGTCCAAGGGCCTACTCTGTGTTCTCACTGACCACCCCCCTCCCTTCCCCCTCCCCCCCCTGTCACAAGGACCCTCTTCAAAGTCCAGAGCGAGAGGGCATCAGTTATACTGATTGCCCCCAGGTAGCCCAGACAGCTTTGGTTCCCTCGGTTGCTTTCCCTGTCAGTGGCACTCCCAGTCTCACTGGGCTGAGCTCTAGACCTCCTGTCCCAGGAGGAGGGCTCCCTCCCGCACCCCAATCTGGGGTCGCTAACGCTAACAGTGTGGCTTTTGAAAAAGTAGCGTTAGCCCCTTTCAATATTTCGGGAGAAGTCAAGGAGATCCTACTGGCCTCCCGAAAACCCTCCACCAGATGAGCTTATGCCTTTAAGTGGAGAAAGTTTGCTGCCTGTGTGTGGAAAGGGAGGAGAATCCCTTCTCCTGCCATGTGCGACTAGTACTGCAGTACCTACTGCACCTGTCACACACTGGGCTGAAATCTAACTCTGAGGGTACATCTGAGCACCATAGTCACTGACCACTACCCTTTTTAGGGGAAATCCCTCTCAAGCCAACCCCTGGTCTCCAGTTTCCTCCGGGGCCTGTTATCCAAGCCCCCTCTCTGGCGGCGGAGTGGGATCTCAATGTGATGCTCTCCCAGCTCACTAAACTGCCATTTGAGCCTCTGGCCACTTGCCATCTGCGGTATCTGTCTTGGAAAGTGGCCTTTTTGGTAGCCATCACATCCGCTCAAAGAGCGAGTGAACTCCAGGCCCTGGTAGTGGATCCACCATATACAAGGTTCTATAAGAACAGGGTAGTGCCCTGCACGCATGTCCCAAATTCCTCCCGAAGGTGGTGTCTCCTTTGCACCTCAACCAAGAAGTGGTTCTCCCCACCTTCTTACCGTGGCCTCACACTGGAAGGGAGGAACTAGTACTTCATACACTGGATTGCAAATGGCCCTGTCCTATTTACAGCGGACTCGGGCTAATTGCAAAGCTCATCAGCTTTTTGTGTCTTAGGACCCCAGCAGACTGGGGCTCCCCGTGACTAAGTAAACTCTATCCACTTGGGTTGCAGACTGTATTGCTCTTGCCTATGAGCGAGCTGGCCTCTCCCTCGAGCACCAGATCACAGTGCATTGTGTGAAGCCACAGCGGTGGCCAACCTCTGCTCAGTGCTGCTGATGGAGATCTGTAAGGCCGTCATGTGTTTTTCACTTTATATGTTTGCAGCTCACTACTGCCTGGAGAGCGAGTCCTGCGGGGACAGTGGCTTTGGCTAGGCAGTACTCCGTAATATTCTTAGGATGTAGACAACTCCTATCCGCTGACCCTTCTGTGTTCAGGCTACCAGAGTGATAGTGTTGCTGGACATAAGGACATACTGGGTCAGACCAAGGTCCATCAAGCCCAGTATCCTGTTTCCAACAGTGGCCAATCTAGGTCACAAGTACCTAGCAGTTTCCCCAAAAGACACAGATTCCACAATGCTTGTATTGGGGCAAGCAGTGACATCCTGGATCCCCTTTAATAATGGTTTATGGATCTTTCCTCCAGGAACTTGTCCAAACCTTGGTTTTAAACCCAGCTACACTAAGCTTTCATTACTGAAAACTGTCCTGTTTATTGAACACTATGTCTCGTTGAATAATTAATTCAGTTATTAAGAAAGACCAATCATATAGCAGTCTGTATCATAGCTCACATTGTATTATAGTACATAATGTATATAGAGCAATTTATTACAATGCAATACGCCCTAATTTATCAAAATATGTAATTTCCATTACTGCTTGTTTACACATTCACTGCTTTTGTATGTCTTGTTTGTTAAACCGCTTTGATTGCATGATAAGGCGGTATAGAAATACCATTAAATAAATAAATAAATTACATCCTCTGATAACAAATTCCAGAGTTTGACTACACGTTGAGAGAAAAAATATTTTCTCTTAGTCTTAAATAGGTTACCCTGTAGCTTCATTGCATGTCCCCTAGTCTTTCTATATTTTGATGGCATAAACAATCGTTCTACGTTTACCCGTTCCACTCCGTTCATCAATTTATAGACCTCTATCATATCTCCCCTCAGCCGTCTCTTTTCCAGGTTAAAGAGCCCTAACCTTTTTAGCTTCTCTTCATAGGAGTATTCTTCCATCCCCTTTACCATGTTGGTGGCTCTTCTCTGTACCTTTTCTAATAACGCTATATCCTTTTTTTTAAGATACAGCAACCAGAATTGCACACAAAAGTCTATAAATTAATGAGCGGAGTGGAACGGGTAAACGTAGATCGATTGTTTACCTTATCAGAATATAGAAAGACTAGGGGACATGCAATGAAGCTACAGGGTAAACTATTTAAGACTAATAAAAGAAAATATTTTTTCACTCAACGTATAATCAAACTCTGGAATTTGTTACCGGAGGATGTAGTAAAGGCTGTTAGTGTAGCTGGGTTTAAAAAAGGTTTGGACAAGTTCCTGGAGGAAAGGTCCATAAGCCATTATTAAGAAGGGACCCAGGATATCAATGCTTGAACCAATACAAGCATTGTGGAACCTGTGTCCCTTGGGGAAACTGCTAGGTACATATGACCTAGATTGGCCACTGTTGGAAACAGAATACTGGGCTTGATGGACCTTGGTCTGACCCAGTATGGCATATCTTATGTTCTTATATTCAAGGTGCAGTCGCACCATGGAATGATACAGAGGCATTATAATATCCTTTGTTTTATTTTCCATTCCTTTCCTTATGATACCTAGCATTCTATTTGCTCTCTTGGCAGCCGCTGCACCCTGAGCAAAGGGTTTCAACAGGTTATCTACGATGATGCCTAAATCTTTTTCCTGGGTAGTGGTTCCTAATGTGGAACCTTATATTGTGTAGCCATAGTTTGGGTTGTTTTTTCCTAGGTGCATAACTTTACACTTGTCCACATTAAATTTCATCTGCCATTTGGATGCCCAGTCTTCCAATTTATCAAGGTCCTCTTGCAATTTTTAACAATCCTCATGGGTTTTAACAACTTTGAATATTTTTGTCATCTGCAAATTTTATTACCTCACTCGTCGTTCCCATTTCCAGGTCATTTATGAATATGTTAAAAAGCAGCGGACCCAGCACAGATCCCTAGGGTACTCCACTATTCACCTTTCTCCATTGGGATGCTATTGTCTTGCAGAGTCTCTCAATGGGGACTCACTTTCTGCAACTCACAGCTACCTGATTGGTTGCTGTTGGTGCTGTCGTGGTTTGGTCCTTGGTAGCTTGGAGCTAGGGCATCCCATATGTGAGGACTGACTCCTGCTTGTTCCTAGAGAAAGCATGGTTACTTACCTGTAGCAGGTGTTCTGCAGGGACAGTAGGAATCAGTCTTCACAACCCTCCCTCCCTCCCCCGGGAGTTGTCCCTCTACCTTTTTATTTTACTACTGTCCTAGCTGTGTCACCTGACTGAGCAAGATGGCACCCTTGGGCCAGAAGGGGACTATACATGCATGTCCCAAAAGCTTTCTTTAAAAGCTCGGGAAATTCTCTGTGTGGGTTCTGTCTGCACAAATGTCACCCACATCTAAAGACTGATTCCTGCTGTTCCTGGAGAAACAGCTGTTACAGCCTGCATGAAAAGCGTAGCTACTCACCTGTAGGTGTTTCCATAGTAGTTGCACCACACGGAGACTGAGTGAGAAATCTTGTGCAAATGTTAGAAGTAACTTGGATTTTTTTATTTATTTATTATACTGTATATCATAGATTTGCTTTGTTAGCTGCCGCCTGATTACCTATAAACCGCTGTGAAAGTGTTTGGCTATCTGAGGCATAGCCAGCTAGAAATGCAACTCGTGAAGCAGAGGCACCCCCTCCCGGCTGTGCATGGGAAACCCCTGTGCTGACGTCTGTGCCCCCTCCTGACCATGCACAGGAAGCCGCTGTGTTAATGTCTTTGCCCCCCCCCCTCCCTGGCCATGCACAAGAAGCTCCTGTGCTGATGTCTGTGCCCCCCTCCCCGGCCATGCATAAGCAGCCCCTGTGCTGATGTCTGCGCCCCTTCCATATATGGGCCATAATGGCTATGGATGGGAGAAATCAGAGATGTATGCCACTGGCCCTATTCAACATTGATTTCCAAAACTACTTTGTATATAATTTTTTTCTGTTAAGGCACTAGGAGAACATAGGTTGCAGATTTAGTCATGGTAAGCAAGTGACTCCTGCTGTTAGAAATGCCAAGAACATTTAACTCCATGAGCACTGCATAAGATTAGTCATAGTTATAGGTTCTTGCTTGGATTGCAAGAGAGTTGAAAATAACTTTACAATTGACATTGAAAGCTCAATTCTGTATAAATGTACTGAGGATCTGTGCACAAGTGTCAAATTGTGCACCCTAGCATGCAACTGTTATCTTGAAATGGTGCAGGAATCATCGTGAGCAGAGGCTGAAGCACGGGGGGGGGGGGGGGGCACGGGGGGGGGAGGCGCGGGGCAAGGCAAAACTGCACATACGAAGAGGGGACTGTGGGAGGAAATTGCGCTTGCACCCAAGCTGTGGTATAGTGTCTTCATTTAAGAAGGACTGGTGAAGACTGGAACCCACCTTGTGAAGGACTTGGGAAAATGCAGTGTCCCTCCCTGTTTTGTCCCTCCCATACAGGTAACCAAGGAGAAAAGTCTAAGAACGGCACTGTTAACAGGAGTGGCGATGCTAAGTGACTATTCACTACAGGGGGAGAAAGAAGATCCCAAAGTACCAACAAATGCCATCAGCAACCAAAAGCTATAGAAATGGTCCCAATAGTAGTGGGCGGCAGTGGCCTAATTAAAAAGAATTTCTAAGTACAGACCGATATATTGTCCGTGCATGGTGTACATTATGAACTACAAAAGGAAATGTTGAGGTTGAGGTGAGCATGAGCAGTGAAGTTGAGAGAGACGGATAATCTCCAACATACCCTGACATAGGAGCGAGGCTCATTGCTGTCATGTTGTGTGCAGAATTACTCATTTGGTGACCTGAGAGAGATCTTGTCAGATCTATCTATCCTAAGGCATATGTGAAAGTAAAGCCAGGGCAAAGAAGTGCTGTGCAGTTTTCCCCCACTCGGTGGTCTCTCTCCAGCCCAGAGGTGCATTGAGGTTTGATTATTGTGAGAAATCTCAATGTGTTCACAGGATGCCTGCTGCAGTTTGTCTGTAGTTCAGGGCAGAGTTTTGAAAAGGGAGCATGCATGCTAAAGAGGTGACCTAGGTTGACTGCTGTCCATTGTAATTAGACTGGTTAGGCTCCTGAGAGACCTCAAGCCTCCAGTGTGACTGCAGTGATGAAAGCCAGGCGTAGCTGGAAATCTTGTCCAGGTACTGAGTTCAGAAGCAATACTGGTGTTCGTACCCACTGGGTAGCCCTGTGTTGATTGCTGGGTATCTGGCATTGTTCTTACTGTGTCATGGCTATTCCCCTGCCCTATGGCCAATCCATCACCAACTTGGCTTAGCTGTTCAGCCAGTACCAAAGGCAGCTGGTCATCGCCTTCCTCTGAAATACGAAACACTGGTTTTAAGGTTGCCAGTTCTGCAATAAGCTCTTTGGTTCCAGAGCTATTGGTAGAGCTACTTGCATAGGGCTTAGAAGCCTCCAGCATGTTGTCTGGACTAAGTTTTTGATTCTCTGGTTGGTGAGAACCTATCACTGTGCTCTGCCTGTTCATAGCATGATTACTATTGGTTAAAAATCCAAAGGAAGGGCTCCCAAAAAGTGACTGTTTTAGTTGACATGGGCTGAACCTATGATGAGAGAGCTGGCATACGTCATGGGTGGGTGATTCTGAAGAAGGGGCTGAACAGCTGGGCCTGTCGCTTTCTCCACTCAGATTCTTGGCATCCATGGAAGAGCCCTGCGATGAAATAAGGAAGCCAATGAGCGTGATGACAGCAAGATGAAAATCTTTGAGCTTTTGATATTTACCTAGTGCTATGGTGCAGAGACAAGAGCATTTGCCACCCCTCCCCCCCCCAACCCCAACACACACACCTGCACCTACTTCAGGCAGGAGCATTGGATGAAAGGTGTGGGAAGAACATTGCCAGATGTGCTATTCCCCCCACCCCTCACCCATGAGAGCATAGAAGGTGGCAGTCTGGAGAGGGTATAATAAGCCAAGGGAGTTTGGTGCTGTGGTTGCTACGTGGTGATAAGGAGAAAAAGGGACCATGGGGGCAGGATGACCTACTAGAGAACCGAAACTAGTGAGTTTGGTTACAACGGAGAGCTTTATTACTGAATGCTTCAAGGCAGAAGGCGCAGGTTGGAGCATGTAGAGGCCCTTTCTCCTCACTACTCACACTGTCCACCAGTTTGGTGAAGGGGCTGTTTGTGGTCCAGCTGCTGCACCTTGTTCTCTGCCGTTGAGGAAGGGGCGGAAGGAGATCGTGCAACGTTCGGACACTCCATGTCCTTTGTCTTGATGCGTCAGGGGCAAGTTTCTCATTCTTATCTCCAGCTGCCCCAGCAGGAGCCTTGTGATCTGTCAGCCATTTGGCAACCGAAGCTGGGCTTGTGCTGCTTCTCTTCAAGTTTTTTTCCTGTAACCCAAATAAACTATGATTTTGTGAAATGAAAACCTTTTTTTGCATAAATGTACTTTGAGATTGAAATAACCTGAATTTATTGTGTGCTAAGATGGCCCAAAGAAATGCTCAAATTTGTGACCAACAGCTACTGTTCTCTTGGCCTTCCATGGTTAGTATCATGATCTTTGCAGTTTTCTGGGTCATGCCATGTCTCGGTAAGTGAAATCAACATTTCAGCCATCATTCTGTGGCATTAATCACATGCATGGTCATTGTGGATATACTGGGAACATGATAACCTAGAACCATCTGTCCTCGTCTGCTATTAAGCAGAAAAATCTACTGTTCAAATAGTAGCCATTAGTGTGCTGTGTCTTGGTAAGTCTAACCATTTCATCCTGACGATGGCTGAAACATTGGTTCCACTTACCAAGACCCGGCACTAATAGCTACTATTTGAAGAGCAGATTTTCTCCTTGATAAGACAAAGGAGGACACAGGCTTCTAGATTACCATGTTCCCAGTATCTCCACGCTCACCATGTATGTGGTTAATGACTGGGTTTCCAATGGTGCAGATCAATAGCATATATATATTCATTGTGCCTGCCTTGAAAACCAGCCTGATGGTAGGGGGAAGGGCCTTGCTGTTATTGCAAGACTTTGACCCGGCAGCAGGAGGCACTGTGGCAAACATCCTGTCCGCCTCACTCTGACTTCGCCACTGGAGTGCAGGGTTGCTGGGCTGCTTGGTTGGAATTTACATGTTTGTAGCAGTCTCCTTAACCTACAGCCAATAAAGGTAGGGTCTTGATGGTGCCAAATTGTTTATTTAAGAACTTGCTATACCACTTCCCACTGTTAGTACCAAAGCGGTTTACATTATTAAAAATAAAGGCTAGGGCTGAGCTAAGTCGGTTGAGATACATATGAAAAGAATGCCAATCAAAAATAGTAAAGAAAAGAGACATAAAAGAGAAGAGATAATATGGTCAGGCTCTGGCCCCCTCCCAAACCTGAGAGCGCTTAAAAGGCTCTTTCTTTTTTTTGCAATTTAATTTTATTGATTTTTCAAAATAAACTTACAACCTTGTTCATATCATTATCAATATTTTCCCAAATGCATGCATTGCCATACCTTGCAATACCATACCTAACAATACCTGCTAACATTACCCTTTTAACTCATATATTTTAACATACATAGTTTCATATATAGTTTAGTTTAACATATATATTCTTCTCCAACCATTGCCTCTCCTGCATATAACCCCTTTCCTCTTTCACATCCTCCCCTCCGTCCGCCATATACTTTTTGTTGTAACTTTAACTTTAACCATCTTCACCCCAATAGTGATGATATAAACAGTACGACCGCTTACCCTGTGTGTATACAGATCATCTCTTAATTACTTAACCGATAACATATACACCTCCCTTGATCTCCCTCTTCTCATATACGTCTTCCATCTCCACCATAGTTTCTATCCCTCCCCCAACCCCCTGCCTCCCTCCCTATTCCACCATCCCCCTCCTCCTACCCCTCCCCCCAAGCCTTAACTCTTATTCACTCACCCTCTTGGCCCTCGACCACCCTCCCCTCCGTCTGCCTCCCTCACCTGCTCCACCCCCTCCACCTTTCATACCAATACCACACCTTTTTATGGTTCCCGACGTGATGCTTTCTGCATGTTTCCATCATACAACACCCCCAAATTTGTTCGTTTACCCACTACCTCCAGTATTGAAGGCACTTCAACATTCTTCCACCATCAAAATAGACACATATGTGCTACTATCATTCCATATCCCACAAAGGTTACCAAATCTCCCTCACACCCCCCCCCCCCAGGTCCCCTCATTAAGCACTACCATCTCTGGGGTTAACGTTATCTGCACTCCTGTGATATCCCCATATAACCTTCCCACTTTACCCCAATATTACTGCACCTTTGGACACCTCCATAAAATCCCCCTCTGCCCCACATTTCTTCCAGCATTCCCTTGAACTATCTAGAAATATGGTGCATAGCCTCACTGGTGTCCAGTACATCCTATATCTCAGCTTCAAACTATTTTCTAACATTGGGGTTCCCCTTGCTAATTTATATGCCTTCTCATATATGTCCACCCACCGACCCTCATCCCATTGACCCGGTAGATCCTCTTCCCATCTCTGCTGCCACCCCCCCTTCTCTTTCCCCTTCTGGAGAAACATTTTGTAAAGTTATGATATTACTTCCCTCTGTGACCATTGCTTTCCCATCATCTCTTCAAACGGTGTGAACCTACGTTTGAGATCTGATTTCACCTCTTTTTTTTTTTTAAATGCAAAAAGTACCACAATTTCACATATGCATAGTGATCCGTTCTATCCAACTTATATTCTTACTGAAGTTCCTCAAAAGTTCTGACCCCCCCCCCTTTTCCTCAGTAGTTGCCCCAACCTCTCCAACCCTTTACCTCTCCACCCCCTAAACACCTGTTCTGCCTCCCCCATCCCCTTGTCTCTCACCTCTCTAATAAAGGTATGTCTCAAGTACACTTTCCCTTCCATAAGATGACCCCTCCATTTCCTTCAAATCTGGAACATAAGTTCCCTGAAGGGATTATCCTTTCCCTTTATATCTCGCTACCCTCCTGGATCCCATATCCTCCCCGCCTTACCTTCCCCGCCCCCTGATTCTATTTGCACCCAATTCAATGTTTCTGCCCCCTCTCTCCACTCCAGAAGTGCCCTCAATTGTGCAGCTTCATAATACTTTACCAAGCATGGTACTCCCAAACCCCCTTCCGACCTCACTTGATACATAGTCCCTCTTGCCAACTTCAGCCTTTTCCCTTCCCATATAAATTGTATAATCAAATTCTGCAACTTCCCTATCTCCTTCTTAGTCACCTTACAGGCCAGAGACGTGAACAAAAACAACAATCTGGGTAAGATATTTATCTTCACCACCACTATCTGCCCCGTCCAGGACAATCTAATCATCCTCCACTTTGATAGATCTTTCCTGATATTTTCCCCTATCATCTGATAATTCCACTGTTTAATTTTCTCTAGGGGCTTCCCTAATTGTATCCCCAAATATCTAAACTGCTGGCGTACCCATTTAAAATTAAAATGCTCTTTCAATCGCTCCTCTAAACCCCCTTCAAGATTAAACCCCAATACATCGGTCTGTCTTGCATTTATTTTGTATCCTGCAACGCTACTAAACTCCTTTATAATTTTCATCAGTACTGGCAAAGTAGTTAATGGCTGCCCCAGAGTGAATATTACATCATCTGCGAACAGCGCTATTTTCTCCTCTCTTCCTCCCACTACCTCCTTTAACATCTGCTTCCCTCCTAACCATGTCTGCCAATGGCTCAATTGCCAGTGCAAATAACAGCGGTGATAATGGGCAGCCTTGCCATGTACCCCTCCCCAATGTAAACTGCTCTGAGTACCCTCCATTTACCCTAATCCTCGTGCACAGATGCGCATACAGAGCTTTTATCCAGGCTATATACTTGTCTCCATATCCCATCTGTTCCAACACTTGGAACATATACGGCCATTCCACTCAGTCAAACACCTTCTCGGCATCAACCGTAACAAAAACCGCCAGCTCCTCCGTTCTCTGGAGATGCCACTCAATGTTCAGCACTTTCCTGATGTTATCACTCCCTTGCCTCCCCTTGACAAACCCAGTTTGATCTCTATGTACTGCTATAGGCAAAATCCCTTGAATCCGGTTAGCCAGTATCTTAGCTAAAATCTTAGCATCTAAGTTAATTAACAAAATGGGTCTATAAGAGCCACACACCCCTTTATCCTTACCTGGTTTCAGTAGCACAGTGATACCCGCCTCCCCCATAGTTTGTGGAATCCCTTCCCCTTCTATCACCTTACTAAAAACCCTGGTCAGTATTGGCACAATGTGCTCCACCATCTTCCTATAGAATTGCGCCGTAAACCCATCCAATCCTGGGGATTTCCCCAATTTCAACGTCTTTACAGCCTCCCTCACTTCCCCCTTTTAATGTCCTCCCCTATTCTTTCTCTATCCTCTGGTGTTACTGTCCTCAACCCACACTCCTGTAAATAACTCTTTATCTCCCCTTGTCCTTTTTGTAACTCACTTTGATATAGCTTGCTATTATAATCTCAGAAAATCTGACATTTCTTTTGTGCGATGCACCATCCTCCCCTTATTATCCCTAATTCTATCAATATATGCTGCTTGCCTCTGGGCCCTCAATCTGCTTGCCAAGATCTTCCCTGCTTTATTTTCCCCTTCAAAATATTTTTGCTTTAAAACATTTAGTTTATACGCTATTTCCTGAGCCCTCAACCGACTTAGCTCAGCCCTAGCCTTTATCAATTTAGCCATAGTCCCAGCCTCGTTATTCCTCTGATGTTGAGCCTCCAGCTGCTGTATCTGCCTCAACAGTTCTCCTTCTACTTTCCTCTTCTCCCTCTTAAGTCGTGCTGCTATACTTATGAGCTTCCCCCTAATTACCGCCTTTAACCCCTCCCATACAATCTTCAATGGAGCCTCCCCTGTTTCATTATATACTAAGTACTCTCTGATAGCTTCCTTAACTACCCTCACATTTTCCTCCCCCTCCAGCAGAGAGTCATTTAGCTTCCAAAACTTTATTCTCTCCTCGTCCCTGCCCATGTCAAAAATCACCATTACTGGCGCATGATCTGTCCATGTAATTTCCCCTTGTTCCACATCTTTTACTCTTGAGGCCCATATCCCACCTCCCCATATCATATTTATTCTACTGTATGTTCCATGCACCTGAGAATAAAATGTATACTTACACTCCCCTGGATGCCTAAACCGCCACAGATCTAGCAATCCTAATCTCTCCTGCATCCTTCGCAAGCTTTGTCTGTCCTTCTTTCCTCTGCTTCTTTGCCCCCCACTATTATCCGACCTTGGATTCCAGGTCAAATTAAAATCCCCCTCACCACTAACTGGGTATCTCCCAGTTCTTCCAATTCTTTGGTTATATTATTGAATGCCTCCCCCTGCCCCTCATTTGGCCCATATACACTTATCACCCATCCCTCTCCTTCCGCCACTCTCAACTTCACCCCAACCCATCTCCCATCTTTCCCTCTCCTTTCCCCTACCACCAAATGTCTTACAGATTCCCCCACCAAAATTCGTACTCCGCCTTTCCGGGGATTGGCCCTCTGCCCCGCCAACACCACCTGCGGATACTGTTTTGAATGCAGCAAGTATTCCTGCCCCACCCTTAAATGTGTCTCCTGCACACACATAATATCCGTATCCATTCGCCTTCCTTCCCTTTCCAAAAGCCTACGTTTCTGCCACATTTGCAATCCTTTAACATTGATAGTAGTAACCACTAAGCCTTTAGAGTGTAGTCCCCCCCTTGTCTCTGTGCCCTCCCCCCTCCTACCTTCATCCTCATTACCCCCACCCTTCTTCCCTCCTTTACCCCCTCTTTGCCGCCTCTTCTGCTCTCTGCCTCCCCCCCCCCCATCCCTCCCCTCTCTTCCTCCCTCCTCCCCCAGGAGTATTTAGAGTCGTGCGTCCCTTACCTTCCCCACCTGCCTCCTCCCCCACTCCCTCCCACTTCCTCCCCTCTATCCCCAACCTTGTCTCCTCCCTTGTCTCCTATCTCCCCCCTCCCTGATTCCTAATAGGCAAACTCATCCACTACATATTCATTTTCAGTTCCACATTTATAACATTTTACATTCTTATACCTCTTATCCATAGACATAGTTCTACAATCAACCATTCTATCTCTATTCCCAAAGTGAACTTTCCCACCCTGCACACCCCATCCCTTAGACCAACTCCCCAACTTTTCAGTCTTTCATCTTTTTGTGCGGTCTTTACTCTCCTTGCTCCTCCCCTTCTTTGGATCCTGCTGTTCCTCAATAGCGGTACGCTTCTCTCCTCCAGTATCCTCTGCCTCTAGAACCGGTCCGCTGATCTCCTTTGCAGCTCTGATCCCTTCATCTTTTAACGCCGCTGTTGCCTCCTCAAGCGTCTGTACTCTCCAGGTTTTCCCATTTATTGTGAATGCCAGCCCAAATGGATGTAGCCATCGATATTTAATGTCTCTACTGTGCAAAGTCTGTGTGACCGGCTGCAAGACTCTCTGCCTCTGTAGAGGTCCAAGGGACAAATCCTCGTATATGGTTATTGAATATCCTTGCCAATTTATTGTCCCCAAGCTCTTTATTTTTCTGCAATCCTGTCTTTCATTTTATATCCAGTGAAACAAATGATATCTCGAGGTCTATTCATTCTGGCTACTTCCAATGCCATGGGCGCTCTATCCAACTCTATCTCCTCAGGATGTACTTCTTCCCCTCCTTTCCTGAGTATCTCTGAACATATCGCAGCCGCCACTTCCATGCTCTCTTGGAATTCCCTTTCCTCTGGGACCCTACGGATCCTCAGATTATTCCGATGTGATCTGTTCTCCAAATCATATTGCATATCCTGTTGCCATTTTCGACTTGCCTGAAAGTCCTGCTGCTGCTCCTTATTTTGCTGCTCCAAACTTTGCAATCGATTCTCATGGTCTCCTGCCATATGCGTCAGTTCCACTATATCTTCTTTCAAATTCCCTATGAGTTCCCTTAAAGAAGGAAGTACAAGCTGTTAAAATAGAATTATTTCCACGAACCACTCCTTTAACTCTACTTTGGTGATCTCTTGCAGAATTTCCTTTCCTTGCTCCTTAGCATGTCGGTGCGTAGGCCTTTCAGCAGGTTCACAATTTTTGGGGGTTTTTTCCAACGCATCATTCTCACTGGTGCCTGCCCCCCTCTGATACGCCTACTCTCTCAAATCCATAGTTTTCCTTCTCGTGGCTATTTTCAACTCCTAGCCTTTCCCCTCTCCAGTATCTTCTGCTTCTTCTCACTGTACTTTTAACTCTTTGTTTTTTTCCCCCCCTCAAACGCAACTCTGTGAAAGTCTTGCACAATGCCCAAGTCCCCAGGCTTTTTCAATGGAAACTCTGTTCCCTCCTCCTTTCCTACCCGTTGTATTCTGAGCAGGCTGTCACTCTTCCATCAGTGCCCTTCATTAAGTAATAGAGATTTCATGCGCTCCTTTTAGCTCTTGATCTTATTATTTCTACCTTTTCCCTGTACATCTCTTGTCAGTCTCCTCTGCCCTGTTTGCCTTCTTGTCAATCACTTCCTTCTGCTTGCCGGCTCACCATGCGGTCCTTGATTTTCTTTCCCCTGTTCATTGCCTCCTCTGCACACCTTCGATTTGCTCACTGCCAAGGATGCCTCTCACCTTTCTGCCAGACTGCAGATGCCTCCTCCTCTGCTGCCATCCACACTGCCTCTGCTGCTTTAATTCTCTGGTAAACTCAGGCACCGCTCTCAGCCTTTGTCACTGCTACAGCCCGATCATGTCCCGCTCTGCTCCGTTGGCATCCCTCCACTCAGGGTTCACGCTCTCCTGCAGCACTCCAGTGCCGTTTCAGCCTGTTTTGGGGTTTTTTCACAGGGGGATTCGCTAGTAATCGGCAGGGTCGGTCTGGAGTGATGTCTTCACACTGCCATTGGGTTCGCTGACGTCTCTTCTTCCAAAAGACTCTCTCAAAGAAGTGAGTCTTTTAATAACGCCTTGAATTTCTTGTGTGAAGTTTCCCCATGAATTTCCTGTGGAAGAGAATTCCAGAAGGAGGGAGCTAGAAAATAATTAGCTGTGTATTGCGATGCTTCCAGTTGGGTGATGGATCTGACAGTGGCCCAAGGGATATTCAAACACACAGAAATTTTCTTATAACCTTACTTCCCATCTTTACTTTTGAATAACTTTATCCTGTTTTCAGTAGCTCTGTGTTCAACAGGTTTAGACCTTTTGCTTAAAATTCACTTCACTTTATACAAGAGCAATAGCTTCATATTGGCTCATCTACTCTGCCTGCACAAAGTTAGGTTGTGTTTAACTTAGTTTGGGCCTTGCTAAGGTAATTTTTGGAAATGGAGCTGTGACAAAGGGTGTGAAGATATCTGCAATCAATGGGGTTTTTTGTTTTTAATTACCTTTACAATATTTCTATAAATTCTTTCACAGTAAGTTACCGCATATGTATAGATTACTAAACAAGTTCCTACTTTAATGCATTTTAAATTGTATTTTTTAGACCACAGCATGTGAAAAATCTACAAGTGCATTGAATCTACAATTACAATCTACTATAAATTGTAAAAATATTACAAGATTTTGCTCATTAGATTCATGTGTCTTCACCTTTAAGTACAGGAAAGCTAGCGTGATTCTGCTGTGTTAGCTTGAACCCCCTTCCAAGCAGCAGCAGTGGTCAGCAATCTACAGTGATCTCTGTTGCAGGATTAGGACAGATTCTACCCTCAGCCTAGAGCTGTAGGGGAGTTGGTACTGAAGAGAAGAAAATAAGGGACATGATGGTTGTGGCAGTGGAGATGCTGCTGCTGGGGCTAGTGGTTATAGGGCTACTGGTGGTGAAGATGCTGCTGCCGCCCCCCCGCAGGGCTGCTGCCGCCGCCTGGTACTAGTGACTGCAAGGTTGCTGGTGGTTGTGGCAGCTCTGTTGGTACATGTGCCTGCAGAATGCTCACATTGCATTGAGTCTCTTCAGCCCTGGGAGGGAGTTAAGCCAGTATTTCTCTTCTCATGCACTGCCCAGCCTAACAACATTGTAAATGATGGCAGCTAAATTAAAACAGCCTGTCCACTCTGTCAAGCAAGGTGGCTACAGATGTAACTGCTACTCCATGCAGTTTACCCCAGCTCTTTTTGCAAGCACAGTAGAATAATTGTATTGCTGGTTTGGACTGAACTGTGTTTCTGTGCAAGTTGCTCCAGTGTTAATATTGCAGTTCCCAAATCATCCAGTATGTACAATAGAACCACTGTGTGATTGGGGCATGTGAGCTGGGTGTTGCTCACAGCGGCAATGCTTCTCTCCCTACACTTGTCTTCCATTTCTGGTTTGTATCGCTATGCCATTGAAGCAGGAGCCAGTTTGCTCAAAATTATCTCCACTACTGCTCTTGGGAGTCATCCTAGAAACAGTACTTCCTGTGGGACATTAAGCACAGAATACTCACCTGCAGTCTGTAACTGGTAAAATTCAGCTCACTGGCCCTGTCCCCAGATAAAATAACAAAGACCTCATTGCTTGCAGAGGCTTTTGCTGCTGAGGGGGAGGGAGGCTCTTCCTTTTGTGTCTTGTGACAGGGTTCTTTGCCTTGTCCCCCTGTGCCATTTCCTAAAATAAGGGGAAAGAATAAAAGGGGTGCTGAGAGAGAACTTGCCTTTGGTCGCTGTACAGATTTCACTAGAGAATCGTTTTCTTTTCATCTAGCAAAAACCACTAAAGTGCTATAGCATACTGGAACTGCTGCTTTGGAAGGCATAGTGCTAAGAGGTGGTCTCTATATTGAAACAGCCTCGTCTATCTGACCATGGCTCCAAGGGCAGTTAACAGTGCTTTACAGGTAATGGATAAGATGTCCTGGCTGCTTTTCAACAACAGAGGAATATGGAGGTACTGCAGGACACGGTACCTTGTGTTTATTACTGGATCTGAATTTAAGGCAGGACTTCCTAAACCCCTCTGCTGTCTACAGTGAATATGCATGGAATAACTTTGCAAACTACAGCCGTGGAAGTCAGCGATGGAAAAGCTCTATAACATCAACAAAAACAAAACCTGGAACTGATGCTGGTACAGATCACCAACTACTAGTATGCAAACTGAAGGTAAAGTTGATAAAGAGCAAGCCACTCATGAATGTAGCAAAATATTTATTTAAACTTTCTTATATACCGCCTTTCAAGTAATCAAAGTGGGTTACAGAGAACTTGGGGGCAGCGTAGGGACTACATTATAACTTTGAAACTTTTACAGTAATTTATTCTTGATCTTGTATAATATGACCTTGAGCATATACCACTGGAATTTAGACTGCCTGCAAAATGCATTTGCCACTTTAGATACAAATGACAGAACTCCAGAAGAGTTATAGGATGATATCAAGAAGATTGTGTTGGAAGAAAGTGAGAAGTCTCTACAAAAGATGAAAAAAGCAAAAACAGCCAAAATGGATGACTGAAGAAACTCTGAAAATTGCCCAGAAATGCAGAGACGCTAAAGCCAGAGGAAAAAGAGAGTTGCTTGCAGAACTCAGAGATTTCCAACGTGCAACAAGACAAGGAGAAGTACTATAATGACGCATGCAAGGAAAAATAATCAGAACCTATTAGAGGAAGAACAAGCTTTCCTAAAACTGCAAGAATTAAAGAGAGTAATTCCAGCCTCGACTTGTAATGCTACAAGATGCTAAAGGATCCATGTTTCCTTTCTCGCGGCTCTGTTAATCCTGCTGGGGCTGATGGGAAATCCCCGGTGGGATTAACAGAGCCGTGAGAAAGGAAACTCTCGCGGCTCTGAAAGAAGCCCGTGTTCGGGGATTCAAAGCTAGCCTACGATGCAGGGAGGCTCTGCCGAGCAGGGGAGGCCCCGCGGCGGCACTCTTGATGCTGCTGCGGCAGAAGCAGCTGTTTTTTTTGTTTGTTTTTTTGCGCGGGGCCCCCTGAAACGTGGGGCCCTGTGCAAAAAACATTCTTGCTCAATGGACGGGCTGGCCCTGGGATCAGGAACTGGTTAAAAGATAGAAAGCAGAGGGTAGGGCTAAATGGCCAATTTTCCCAATGGAGAAAGGTGAATAGTGGTTTACCCCAGGGATCTGTGCTGGGTCTGCTGCTTTTTGACATATTCATAAATGACCTGGAAAGTGGAATAACGAGTGAGGTTATCAAATTTGCAGATGACACAAAATGATTTAAAGTTGTTAAAACCCAAGAGGATTGTGGAAAATTGCAAGAGGATCTTGATAAATTGGAAGACTGGGCATCAAAATGGCAGATGAAATTTAATGTGGACAAGTGCAAGGTTATGCACCTAGGGAAGAACAACCCAAACTATGGTTACATGATGCAAGGTTCCACATTAGGAACCACCACCCAGGAAAAAGATTTAGGCGTCATTGTGGATACTATGTTAAAACCCTAGGCCCAGTGTGCAGCGGTGGCCAAGAGAGCAAATAGAATGCTAGGTTTGATAAGGAAAGGAATGGAAAATAAAACAAAAGATATTATAATGCCTCTATATCGTTCCATGGTGAGACCGCACCTTGAATATTGTGTGCAATTCTGGTCGCCGTATCTTAAAAAGGATATAGTGATTTTAGAAAAGGTTCAGAGAAGAGCCACCAAAATGGTAAAGGGGATGGAAGGATACTCCTATGAAGAAAGGCTAAAAAGGTTGGGGCTCTTTAACCTAGAAAAGAGACGGTTGAGGGGAGATATGATAGAAGTCTATAAATTAATGAATGGAGTGGAACGGGTAAACGTAGATCGTGTTTACCTTATCAGAATATAGAAAGACTAGGGGACATGCAATGAATCTACAGGGTAAACTATTTAAGACTAATAAAAGAAAATATTTTTTCACTCAACGTGTAATCAAACTCTGGAATTTGTTACCGGAGGATGTAGTAAAGGCTGTTAGTGTAGCTGGGTTTAAAAAAGGTTTGGACAAGTGCCTGGAGGAAAGGTCCATAAACCATTATTAAGAAGGGACCCAGGATATCAATGCTTGACCCAGTACAAGCATTGTGGAACCTGTGTCCCTTGGGGAAACTGCTAGGTATGTATGACCTAGATTGGCCACTGTTGGAAACAGAATACTGGGCTTGATGGACCTTGGTCTGACCCAGTATGGCATATCTTATGTTCTTATTATGTTCTTATGTACTAGAGGAGATCAAACCTAAGCTTTCTTTATAAGCTCAGATGATAAAACTTTGACTTTTATACTTTGGACACTTCATGTGAAGAGCGTTAGAGAAAGATATAGTGCTTGGCAAGGTAGAAGGTCACTGCAAAAGAGGAAGGCCAGCAATGAGATGGATTGATACAGTAACAGCAGCTATGGGTGTCTCTCTATCAACAGGGAGCTGCCTGACTGAAGACTGAACACAGTTTAGGACAGCTATCCAGAGGGTCACCATGAGTCTACACCGACTTGACAGCACTTAACAATAACAGTAACCTTGCAATGCATGCAAAACGTATCTTTAATAATTTATTATGAATCTGGTGAAAACGCCATTGGCTGTGTGGTCACCAGCACAAGTTTGGGAAGCACTTATATGAAGGCCAGCATTCGGTTAAAGAAGGACAAAAGGCCAGGAGGAAAGCTACTACTACTAGTATTAATCATTTGTATAGCGCTACAAGGCGTACCAGAGAATGATGCAAGCAAGTGGGAGGAAGATCACTTTTCTATCTGACTCCATCATGCGCTCATGAAGAGACAGATCTAGCCCTAGGTTTACTCTGACTTGCATAGATTTTCTCAAGAAAGTCAGAAAATGATCCCTTTATGATTAAAGCCATGACTTGATCAGCCTCTTTGTAATGGCATGGAGCCAGGTCGATTGCTTATTGTTTACTTTCCATCGCTAAACCTTTCTGCTTTGGATTGGACTGGGAGATCAAAAAACAGAACTGGAGCGCCCTCCTGCTGAACCTGGAAGGCAGGCTTACCAGTAGCGTCTGGGCCCATAGAGCTTCTGTCGTCCTCACTCTCCCAGTTTGGCACCACAAGCTGCAACTCACTAATGTCGACGGCTGCATTCTGAATCCCATTCTGCAACTCAGAACATGCCCCAGTAAGCATCTGAGGAACATGACAGGAGAAAAACACACACACAGAACAAAGACGAGAATGCAGCTGCTGTACTCTACCTCCTGCTCGCTGAAGGCACTTGGCCGTCTGTTGGGCTGTATCTTCTGTCTAAGAGAAACAAAAAAATACTTTAGTGCTGTGAAATCCACTTTCCAATCCTTTCAAGGAAAGCTATACTGTGCAATATTTCCAAAGTGTATATGGCAAGCAGTAATAATGTGTGTTCATCAGTTGCTAAGAAGCCCTCCTCTTTGAAACCCTGTACTACAGTTTCCTGCCTCCAGGGCTGGCCCTAGAGTTGGGGCCCTAGACAAACCTCAAGCTTTACACCCCCTCTGGTAGTCAAAATCGATTATTTAGCTTTGAATGCCCTGCTTTTGCTGCTCTCCAGAAGTTGCTGCCCGAGGCAACTGCCTAGTGGTTGGGCTAGCTCTGCCTGCCTCTTCTAGCTTGTGAGAGAAGCTACGTGTAGGACAGAATTAGGAATTACCTCACCTTCAATGCAATCAAATTTGTTCATTTTATGGTGTGTGTGTGTGTCTCCGCCTCTATGACATCATATTCAAATATGGACAAATCAGATTGAGGAAATGTGGAGTAGTCTGTGACTCTTGCTAAGATTGTTTCTTCTATGGGTGTAAATTTCCTGAAACCTTGGGAAAGAAAAATGATATGCTAGTATGACTTCTGAAGAACCCAAGGTGCAGATGGGGAGAGAAATGAGACGACTGGTTTTCTCAGCGCAGGCTTTTGTATTTTGTGTCCTCATATGTCTGATTTTTGGCTTCTGTTGGTGTTCATGGGGTAGTTTTATTGTTGGTATGATGATGTACATATGTTCAGAACTGCCAAGTTGGCCAGGTCCGAATTTCCAGCATCCTCCACATCCTGATTCATTATGGGACCTGTAACATTGATTTCCATGGGTATTTATAATTGCATGTGTCTTACTGGAACCTATTTTGAATGTTTCACACAAACACAGAATAGAAAAATGAATAAAAAAACCGAAAAGTTGTAAATCGGGCAAATCTCCCTGAATAATTATTCTAGAAAGTCCCTTATATAGCTCTGTCTCTTTTATGGCTTATATAAAGGACTGGATTACAGGAAATGTCTTCATGCTACTCAAAAGGACATTATAGGAGAAATGTGTTCCTTAGATTATCCAGTCACTATTAGGAGTAAGTACAAGGAAACGTATTTCACAACACTGGCAATATCTCCGTTTTCAGGAAGAGAGAGGGAGAGACCTTCTGAAGCTTTGAATTTCTTCAGCGACAAGCGATCTCCACTACTCTATGACAATCTTCTTTCGTTTGTATCCAAAGGGACCCTCTGTCTCTTCTCCTGAGGTCAATAGTTTCTATTATAGGACCTCCCGTCAGTCAGTTTTTTTTAAAGAACATTTTCAGTGAGCTCTTTTTGAAAGTTAAATGGATTATCAACCTACAGCCACTATTTCAGTTAAGCACAGCTTCTTTTTAAATATTTAACATTTTTTTTGATGCACAATGATTAGCTATAAGTGATGGTGAATAGTGACATTAAGAGAACAGAAACCTGCTTGGCTGTATATCAGCACAAGATGTCATATGCCACAGCTGTAGTATAGTAGTTATAAAAGAGAACTAAGAATAGTCTCTCAACAAAATGCAATGTGTGCTCTCGAGTCAATGCTGACTCCTGGCGACCCAGTAGTTCCTGGGTTTTCTTGGCAGTAGATTGCCAGCTCTTTCTTCCGAGGCAATGGAGGGTTAAGTGACTTGCCAAGGCCACAAGAAGTGCTAGTGGGAATCGAGCCCTGTTGTCTTGGTTATCAAGCCAGTGCCCTAACCATTAGGCTATTCGTCCCATTTTCTGCATTACAGTTGCAGTTTGGCATGACTGCCTTTACCCAGCAGAGGTTAAAATCCTGCTGCCCTTCCTTCAGACTTGACTAGCTGAGTCCGGCCCCTATGAATGACTTCATGCACACCACCTGCCTTCAGAAGAATAAATGAAAACCTGTGGAGATTCTAGGTAAGACGATTATGAGGCTTGTCAAAACATGTTTTAGAACAATAGGTTTACCCAATGCTTCTGGGAAAGAAATTGCTATTTCTCCAGAACAGATTTGGATCCTTGACCAATGGCTGAATGTCAACTCTCCCTCACCTTAAAGTTCCTCATGGCTGGAGCTGTTAGAGGATGCTAAATTCATCTTTGTAGGGAGTAGTCTCCAGGGAACAGAATAACACTGACTAGTGCACTTGACTAATCAGTGTTATTCTGTTCCCTGGAGCAATCTCAGGCCGGAGGGACTGGGGTTTCTAGTCCTATAGGCACTCCTTGTGACCTTGGGCAAGCCACTTAACCCTCCATTGCCTCAGGTACACATCGATTGTGAGCCCTTTGGGGACAAGGGAATGTATCCAGTACCTGCTTATAGTGATTGTAAACCGCTCTGATACCCTTCAGCCTGGGCGGTATATCAAGAAATTGCATAAACATAAACATAATGGAGGAGTGTGGTAATCTTGTTATTATATATTACAATTATATTATATGCGAGACGCAGGTTTGCCAATTCCCTCTCCCAAAAAGTAATTTTTTGATCACTAGAAAGACTTACTAGCTTAAGATCTGAGAATGAGTGCTGAAGGTGAGATTTGAACCTGGATCTCTGTGATTTTGTCATTGTTCAGCCAGTGCAGCAGTAAATAGAATTTGCTGAGCTACATCCATAAGCTCCGGGGACAGCACCTGCTCTCACTGGATGTACAGTAGTATCGGAGAGGAGGGTTCTGCTTGCTTCCTTAGGGTTACTAGATTTTTAGAGATGAAATCTGGGAAACCTAAGCAGGGTTGGGCGGGGCAGGGAGTCCTCCCTCCTCTGGCATCTTTTCCCCATGTATTTTGAAATGGACCAGTCTACGTAACATTCAGTAATTTCAACAGTTTAAAACAAAACAAAACAGTAGTAACCCTTCTCGAATTATAAGCGCACATACATACATACATGCTTAAGCTTTGTTTTACAACAAGGTTCCTGAACTAGTTATAATGTAACTCGTGAAAACCCAAAACAGGGCTACAATTATAGTTAATTAAAGTATAAAGTCTAAATGATTACACGTACCCTAATGTTAAATGTAACCCTCCAATTGTGATGTGACGTGACCACCTTGATTGAAGGAAAAGGTGGCATACAAATCTGTCTAAATAAATAAATATAGTTTTGAGACCCTCAGAGTGGGCTAATGCGTCTACAAATACTATTTAACAGCCCATTGCACCATCATTAGCTCATTTACATGTTCTTTATTGAAAACAATTATTTTATACTTTTTCATTTTCTAGAAAAAACAATTTGAAATAAAAAATGCTACTTATCTGCCTGAAGAAAATCCTGACAGGAATTCATGTTTCAGCCCATAAACGACCTTGCTTCAGAGGTTACGCTTAAAAAAACAGAGCAGGTAACATCAAAATCAATCCCTGCACAGCGACCGCTATAACAATGCTTTCAAAGTTGCCAACTTCAAACAGGAAGTGACATCGGGCTACATATCAAAAGCAGAACCAATTAGCTAATCCAGATCAGAAGCAACACCATTTCAAACAAAGTGGACCATTCAATTTCTTGATTCAATCCCCAAGGTGACACTGATTGAAGGCAATAGATCCATTGCTGTTCACGTAGACTCAATAACTGTTCACGATTTCCACCCCTCCAATGTTCTAACACAGTGTCATTTACATGCCAGCGAAAGGATTTGCTATCATGTCCACACAATACAAAATGAGACACTAGAGGAACATTCAACACCCTAGTATTCAATCTGCTAAAATGTTCTGTCGGGCGTGTTTTAATTGGTCTCTTTGTGCGACCAACATATACTTTGGGGAAAGAACATAATAATGATATAAATTACATAACTGGATTTGCATGAAGTTGGTAATGGGCATAATAAATTGGGATAATGGATCAGTCCAAGAAGGGCCACACAAAGCACTGCTACACCATTGACACCGTGTGCAAACTCTATGGCCACAATCGCTCCCAATCTTACACAGGGGAAGTTTCAGCCAATCTGTAGTGTTCCTCCCATGGCGATATGCAATACGAGGGGGATCAACTGAATCCTGATGTCTAGTCAATACTCCCCAATGGGAATATATTAGCTGAGCAATCTTCCTAATACTATGCATATGAGGCAAAGCATGTCAGTGTTTGTCTTTATATTGTAAAAGATGCTCCCAACATCCATGCTTAGCTCTTCTAAGTGCACTCCAGATTACCTCATTAGTGTATCGCCCGCTGTAACAATCGTAGCCATAGATCTTTAGCTTTTTCCAAAAACTGATCCTTAGTGAAACACAGAACTGTCTCATGGGCAAGTTTCTTTTTAAACTCACAGGGTGGGAACTCTGAAACTGCAATAAATTATTACAATCTACAGACTTTCTATATAAAGTAGTTTGCAATTCTCCATTCCTTTTATACAGTAAATTAGCCCATCCAGAAATTCCATGCTAGTGTTAGAGTATTTTATAGTAAATTTCAAATGGTTATCAATGGAATTCATCCCCTCAGTGAAGTCGGCAAGCAATTGTGATGCACCTGACCACAAGAAAAGAAAATATCGTCTGGAACTCTACACCAAAAAAGAACATTGGCATAATATGATGACAGGTAAATATAAGTCTCCTCAAAATCAACCATAATCAATGTCGCCAAAGAAGGGGCCATCGAGGCACCTATAGCGATACCATGATGTTGAATTATACTAATCCCCTTCATAACAGAAATAATTACAAGTCAAAACCAAATGACAGTAAGTCCATTAAAAAATCAGTTGAAATGCAATGATCTGACTGAGATACCTGCAAAGGAAGACCAACCTCATTCATTGCCCGGTGAGGAATAATAGTATAAAATGAAATTACATCCGTGGTCACTAACGAGTGAATCCACCAGAGTAGTAAGTGTAGAAAACAAATGTAAAAAATGAGATGTATTTTGAATAAATGATGTCACTTTACTCACCATCAGATTTAAAAATACAGCAGCAAATTTTGCCAAAGGTTCTAATATAGTGCCACATAAGGACACAGTCAGGCATCCTGAAGGAGCAATATGTTTATGCACCTTAGGAAGCATGTAAATGTATGGCTTTTCTAGAAACTTCTCAAACAAAAAGTCACATTCTTTATTCAATATCCTACCCTTTAGTTTTACTTCAACAACTATCTCCTTTATTCATTTGGCGAGGTCATCAATAGGATTGCTATCCAATTTCCGATAATACCGAGTATCAGATATCTGATGAATCACCTCATAGTGATATTATGACCAGGTCTGTAGAACAATACTACCCCCTTTGTCAGCCCCTTGAATTACTACGTCAGACAAATCCTGTAGCTCATTCAGCACTCTCCATTCAACTCTTGTCAAATTTCATTAATGTGTCATTGAGGTAGTTTTCTCAAAGCCCTTCAAATCTTTCAACAGGAGAGATTGAAATGTGGCTACTGCAGGACAGTTACTGAATCTACGTGAACAGCAATGGCTCTATCGCCTTTAATCAGTGTCACTTCAGGGATTGAATCAAGAAATGGAGTGGTCCACTTTGCTTTGAAATGGTGTTGCCTCTGATCTGGATTAGCTAATTGGTTCTGCTTTTGATATATAGTCTGATGTCACTTCCTGTTTGATGTCACAACTTTGAAAGTATTGTTATAGCTTTGGTACAAAAGCGGTATATAGGAACTGTTAAATAAATAAAATAGCGGTCACTGTGGAGGGACTGATTTTGATGTTACTTGTTCTCTTTTTAAAGAGTAACCCCTGGAGCAAGGTCTGTTTAAGGGCCTGAAACATGAATTTATGTTGGGGTTTTCTTCAGGCAGATAAGTAACATTATTCATTTTAAATTGTTTTTTTGTTCTAGAAAATTAAAAATTATAAAAATAATTATTTCTAATAAAGCACATGTAAGTGAGACCGATGCTGCTGCCTTGGGCTTTTAGATAGTGTGTTTTTATACACATTAGCCCACTCCAAGGGCCTCAAAAATATATACTTTTTTGTGCTTGGTACTGTAGCCCTGTTTTGGGTTTTCATGAGTGACATAACTGTTTCAGGAGCCATGTTGTATTATATTTCTATTATCAGTTTGAAGGTTTCCTGGTTGAGATCGGGAATTTGTGGGTATTTTATAGGTATTTATTTTGTTGTTGTTGTTAAGTGCTGTCGAGTTGGTGTCGACTCATGGCGACCCTCTGGATAGTTGTCCTAAATTGTGTTCGGTCCAGTCTGGCGGCTCATTGTTGACAGACTGGTACCTGTAGCTGCTGTTATTGTATAGATCCATCTCATTGCTGGCCTTCCTCTTCTGCGTTGACCTTCTATCTTGCCAAGCATGATGTCTTTCTCTAATGATCTCTCTCTTCGCATGATGTGTCCAAAGTATGAAAGTTGAAGTCTTGTCATCTGAGCTTCTAAAGAAAGCTTAGGTTTGATCTCCTCTAGTACTGACTGGTTTGTTCTTCGGGCAGTCCATAGTATACGCAGTATTCGCCTCCAGTAGGTAAAAAAAAATTCCCTCTCTTTTCAGAAAAGAAGTAAATTTTACATCTTCTCCTATTAGGATTGAGAAAACTGCATCAGCGAGGTACACAGGACAAGCAAAGTCCCACTGCAATGAGAGAACAGGCGGTGGTTATAGTCCATGGAGTCAGAGGTGCTATTTCAAAATAGGGACATCTGGTAATATTATGTGTGCTCCTGCCTTCTGCTTCTCCTTAGGGAGTCCTCAGGTGCGATGGTTTTTCCCAAACCAAACCAGCATGAACAGGACATGCCAGCAGGTCCTATAAAGATGATAATGGGCTGCTTCTTGAAAGCAAACTAAAAGGATTTCACGCTAGGGCTTGTTGGACATCAGCAATTACAATTATCTGTTAGTTAATGAGTGACCTCGTTTATTCCTTAATGAAACAGTAAACAATAGAAACTTGGAGTCTCCCAGAAAGCATCGCTCTGGCTGAATGGCGTGGCCCCAGGCAGACCCTCCTGGCAGCTCTCATCTATGCCAGCCTCTTCCAGAGTTAGTCTGCCTTAAAGCGACGTAAGCTGGCAACGTTTCTCAAGCAGTACTAGGCCTGCGGGGGCCACTGCTGTCCTCCTCCCAGCATGCGCCAGGGTCTGTCCTGCACTGCTGCCTGCTACGATGTTTTGGTGTCTGGGCATGGTGGGATTTCTAGAGTCTTGTAATGACATATTAAACAAGATGTAAAACACTTATAATGTCGATTAATGTTACCGTTCCCATGGTTCTTGTTCCCTGTAAACTGCCTTGATTATGTGGATAAAGCGGTATAAAAAACAAGCAAATAAACAAACAAACAAGATCCATGTTCTCCACAAGTATAGGAAGAACTCTAAGGGACTTGTATCATGGGTTAGATTTGGCAAACAGATTACGAGAGAGCTCTGCTTTCTAATCAATGTGCATTAATTGGAGAAATCAGATGAGCAACTTTGTCCCTCAAACAGCCTGTACTAATCCTCTTTAGCAGTTTTTAATGGATTGTGCCTGTCTGGTATTTGCTGCCGTGAAAGTTGGGCGTCCTTTTCGGGATGTCACAGATCAGAAATGCCAGAGTTCATCAATGCAACAACCATGTCCTTTGTGCTTCAGACACAGCACTGACCACTGGCAGTCAAGCAACTCTTACGAAAGCTTATTCTGCCATCATAAGCACCCATGATAGTGGCAAGAGATTATAATCATTGTGCTTAACTCAGAGTTCCTTCTGCAGAGTGCAAAAATCACCTTGAAAAATGTATCTCAGGGATGTCATGTCCTCTGTAGCAGAGTTTGAGTATGTGCCACCCTGTGCATCTTGAATACAAACATCATAATGCTTCGTATTAACATCTTTAAGAGCCGTATCTTAACTTAGCGCTAAAATATTAGCTGCTACATTCCATGCATGCCTCAAGTTGGATTAGAATTTGGTGTCTGGCAGTATCACCACATGCATTTAGACATGTCCACACACTATGGAGGCTGACTGGTCTTTAGCAAAGACGCTTCACGTAGGGCAGTGAATGACTTCAAGAGCAGAGGAACACTACAGGCACATCTCTGCTTAACAGAAAGCAGCTGATGTGTCCAGTTTCTAGTTTAAACCAGAGCACAAATATTCCTCAGAGAAGTGCACTCTTATGACATATGCCATCGGCTTTTCTTTCCAGGGTAGTTGCTTTGCAATGAAAACACCAAAAGGCCAAAAAAAAAAAATCACTGCCTAAATATTTATGCTGCATTTCTATTGAAAAGACCTTTACCAGACTAATAGGGGAAGAACAGTATTTAGTATGCGGAGCCTGTCTGGAATATTGCAAAGAAAGGTGTTGCGGAGATCTGGGATTCCCAAGGTGCAGTTCAACAATTTCTCTGGACATGGGACAAGTTTAATATGGCAGTTCCACTTCTTTGGTCAGCCCAAATCAAGGACAAACTTCTTTATCATAAAAGTATGATAAAAATGCTAAAAGACTAAGAAAACGTGGCAGAAAGCTACAGAAAGGCTGCCCCTCCTATTGGGAGTCACAGGCCTGATTAAGAGGAATTTCCAGTTGCACCTTCACAAGTTGCCTATACATGTTACATCTTATGAACTCCAGCAAGAAGCTCTCTTTGGCATGATGCAAATACTATGGTGAGCATTAGTAGTAAATCCGAGAGACTGAGCTCCTACTCTACATACCCTGGCCTAGGAGTGAGGTTCATGACGGTCGTGGTCTGCACAAAACTAGCCCATGGGGAGAAATTGTCCCTGGAAGCTCTTTGGCGTGATGCAAGGACTACGGCAAGCATTAGCAGTAAATTTGAGGGGTTGAGTTCATACTCCATGCACCCTGGCCTAGGAGTGAGGTTCCTCGCTGTCATGGTATGCATAAAACTAGCACATTTGGAGACGCCGCCCCATTTTTACAGTGCAGGTTTATTTATTTTTAAGTGCTGCATGCCTGGAAATTGAAATCTCCACTGAACCATCAGTCCAGCCTTGCCTTTTGCCTTCTAATACAACTTTGAATGGGTCAGCAGCTACTGTGGGCCACTGAGATTCATGCCATCAGGCACAGGTCTTATTTCCATCTCTTTATGTAGATTTCTGATAAATGAGAGCAAGTAAATAAAATGTTCTTAACAGAAAGAAAACCCTGTGTTTGCGTCCTTTTCCCTCTGTCTTCCATCAAGAAAAAAAATCTTTAATCCAGAAAGTTACGGGCACAGTTACCCTGTAACGTAGCTCAACAAATCCGCATGCTTGGAAGAGGGTTATAGCAGAAAGTGGCTGTTATACCGAAATGAAATACTTCAAAATGTCATCTTATTTTCTCTTTACAATATAGCTAAAAGGGGTGACCCAGGGTGTGGTGGGGTAAAGAGATAAGGGAGAAAAAATATTGGAGGGAAGTAAATAAAAATAAGAGGAAGAAGAGAGAAGGAAAGGGGAGGGGCAGAAAAGTGCCTGGTTTGTTTCCTAATTTGTTCTTCAAGATAGAGGGATGCTTTCTACACAACACCATTTTATATTTGCACCAGGGCCATAAATACTGTAAAAGACTTCAGCTAGCGAATAACAAAAGATTATTATAGAGTGGGGGCAATTGCATGCTTTGATTAAATAACTTTAAATTTGCTCATGATGACCTTTAGAGAGTGAAACAACATGAGTATAAAAAAGAGGCAACTTCTCATGTAGGTGAGAAACCCACGATATTGTCCATCACACACACACACACCCCAACACTCCCCCCCACACACACCCCCTTCGCACGCCTGATTCTGCAAATGGGGAAACATGCCTTTGTGTTGCACTGTAACTTTTCAACGTGTGTTTTTTTTAACCTAGCTCTATAAATGGAACTGATGTACTTGTGTGAAGTTTGTACCGCAGTGGCGTTAGAGCGAAACGTCCATTATTGCAATACTTCATTCAAAGAAATAAAAATGCTGGCCTAGTGGCTCAGTGCCACACAGAAGGTCCCCAGTTCAGACCTCAAGATGGGTCTTCCACTCCCCCGGTCATCTGCGGCTGGAGCAGAGATCCTTGATCAGTCGATGGTGATCCCTAGCCATCATATTCAGAGACCACAACTACAGGATTTCGCAAGGAGCCCCAGCACATGGCCCCTAGCTCAGAAAATAATCCACAGGTGTTTGTGAATGAAGGCTCATTGTGTTAAATCTGAAGAGCAGAAGGGAACCAATGTGTAAAGAAACCCCCAATGAAATATACTGACTCTTTAAATAACTGCTCTTCCCAAACCCACAGCCTCCTCTGCAGAGTGCTACCCATGCTGGTTTACCTGCTTAAATCTGAGAGAGGCTGCTTTGAAATTACTGTTCCTCTAATTACAAAGTGGCATCTCATTTACACTAGTTATGGTCCTAATGGGTGGAATTTTCAGACTCCCTGGTAGGTCTTTCAGTACAAGCCTGCAAGGTCATATTCAAAGGGAATCTCCTTACACACTAGGGACACACACGTATGCACCAAAAAGCTCAAGCAGATAGTTGCCCCCTTTTTCTACATGCAAAAACCTTAAATAAAGCTTTAAACAGAGAAACATTCTTACCTGTACACCATACAAAATGTGATGAAAATTAAGGCAAAGATAATTGTTCCAGTAATTATTGCCAACATTACTATATTTTCCCTGTGCTTTTGTAACTCCATGGAGGTGACTTCTGTGTTGTTTTTATATTCGAAGAGCATAGCAAAACCCCGTCCTCGATCTGTGGTGGTGATGAGCTCCATAATAACCTCCACCAACCCTACTGAAGACCCAAAGACCATGGTCTTGTTTAAGGGTGAGTTTGTTCCACAAAAGCGTGAGGAAAAGGTGATAAGATCTGAAATGTACAAGACGTCATGAGGACACACATCTACTGGTAAGGGTGGAGAGGAGGAGCTGTCTCTTAAAAAAGCCATTACAGACTCTGTTACACCTTCACTTATGGTTGGCTGATGTACATACAAATCATAGTCATTGTTAGCTTTGCTCTCTCTCCCTCTCCTACCAGGAAGATGAACCATGTTTTTATTAATCATTTCTTGGCCTGTGTCTTGAGCATTGACTTGTCTTGGAGTGTCATAATTAGCAACAAGTGAAGCTTCAGCTGTAGACTGCAATTCATTGGACAGATCTTTGGCCAAGTCTTCTTGTGAAAACCATGTTTGTTCTTCAGTCTGTTTGGCTGTCTCCTGTATTTTGTTGTTGCTGAAGACTCCATTATGATGCCCTTCAACATTTTCAGAGCCTTGGCTGTGATTCTTCAATGTCTTCCAAGGTCCTGCATGAAGATGAAGTGGTGCTGTGGGCAAGTTCTGCTGAAAATCACTAAATGAACTCTCCTCTGGGACTGGCACATTCATATTAATCCTTTTTGAAAAGAAAGGAAAGCCATTAGTGGAGTCACTTGTGTTCTCAAAAACATCAAAGTCAAAGACCTCCATCAGAAGCTGGTATCCAGCAGGGATAACAAATTGCCAAACACAGTGAGTCCCTGGGTCATAGCTGTTTGGGAAACCTGGTGATAAAATGAGGCCCCTCTCCACGGCGTCCAGCACTGCTCCACAGGAAATATAAACCTGCAACACACAGAAAGTAGAGTAAACGTTTTCTTTATAAACATGGCTGTGAGGTCTGCTAGGATCACTCCTATTCAACACGGTTTAGTGTTCTTGAATTCAGATGAAAACAAGGCATCCCTTGTTCTCAAATACTAAAATTCTACTTCAATAGATTCATAATAGCATAGTAGATTTAGACAAAAAAAGGTCAGATGACCCATCCAGTCTGCCCAAGTGTTTCTGTCTGCAGTGGAAAGATGTATCCCAGCTGACAGCCATAATACATGGCCAGGGTCATGGGAAGAGAGGATAGCTGAGCATGCAAGATCTACGGAACGCCCCTCCCCGCCCTTGCCCAACCACATAGTCCCACAGTAATCCAAACAGTCACCAACAGCAATATGGCTGTTACATGAAAATCTGGTCTCCTAGGGCCCCATGACCTGCCCCTACCCCCCCCCCCTCCACTCACTGCACTGACCCAGTCACCAGCCTGCCAGACAGACATACAGCCATAGGAAAAAAAACAAGGATCGCATTCTGAAAACCAAACAAAACCGAATGCTTTTGCCTTGCTTTGTTTTTTATTTATCTCACGTCTTTTCATTAGTAGTTCTAGGTGAATGACATCAGGTATTTATTTGTTCCTGTAGGGATGAAGGGAACAACCCTAGGCAAGAAATAAATTAAGGTAGTTGAATAAAAAAGCTTCATCTTTCTATATTTGTATTGACCTTTATTGTTTCACTGTTTCGCAATGAAGAATCCTCTGTGCTTACCCAATGCCACCATCACGCACCTCAGAAGGGTGTTCCATGCAGCTCAGCATTGCTCCTCAATCCAGTTCCTTCAGATTACTGTGCTCTCTCAGGGGTGTGCACTCTGTTACACGTCTTAGCATCATTCATCAAAAGACAAACCTTTCCTTCTAACCCCTCTGCAACATTGCTTCAATTGTATTTTGGATAACTACGATGTGTTTGATTTTGTGGGCAGTATAAAATTAAACACTTCAGCATGTTTCTGTACTTCTCACGGCGATAGGCTTGCAAATTCACTGTAAATGATTTTTCCTAAAAGATTGCTGAATTCAGTACAGACTGTAATACCTCTTACTGAACCGGCGCTAGAATTATCCAGAGGTGATGATCAGGGCTGTATCAAGGGCTGTGCGAGCGGTGCAGCCGTACAGGGCACAAACATAGAAGGGGGCTTCCTGGAAGCTCAAAAAGAGTGAATTAATGCACATGACTGGTTGGAGAGGGGACACCAGATTCGTTAGTGCACAGGGTGTATTTTTAGCTTGGTATGGTCCTAGCGATGATGTACGTGAGCCTTTGAGCAGGGCCGACCACAGAATTGGCTGAAGGTGTTGATGACCTAGGCAAATCTTATGCCCCCTACCCCCCCCCCCCCTCCGGGCTATCAGAATCTATCCTTTAGCTTTGAATGCCCTGCTATTTGCTCCCCACCCAGAAGCTGCTGCCTTAGATAACCGCCTAGTTTGCCCAATGGCCCTGCTTTTGAGACTGCAGAGGGAAAGAGAGGCCTACCAAAAAGCTCTGCACCAAGAGCCTATGAGATTTTACTTAAGAAGATGTGATGAGAGCTGTTACCAGAGCATTCAGTGTGTGGAGCCCCCCAACATACTCCTGCTTCCGCTCCTCTCCTCCCATTCTCGGTCCCCATTTCCTCTCTCTCCCCTGCCTCTGACGGGGGGGGGGGGGGGGGGGAAAGCGCAGTGCTTCTTGGCTTTTTATCTGCTCCTGGTCTACATTTGCATTTCAGGCATTCTACCAGTGCTAAGGGGCTTTAAACCAGGGCTAGTGTAAGACATACTGAGGCCCAGAGCAGAAATTTGGGAGGGTGCCCCAAAATCCACCAACAGGTTATGCCTCTTTTAGTTTTAAGCAGGCTTGGGTCCCCCTGTGGCATGAAGGCTCAGGGCAATTGCCTTAACTATATCCCCCTCCCCCCAATACCAGGTCTGCTTTACACCCTACAATGCCCCTCTCGTCCATCCCTAGCTACAGCCCTGGATATGACAGAGATGTTCTAATACATCAGACAAAAAAACAAATTCTATTTCAGAGGAAAGAATGCTCTGGACCAAGAGATTGTGGTAAGATTCCCAGCACTGTCTCAGGGCAGCTATAAATACTGACGTCTACACTTTTTCTGCTGGATGTGCGTTCCTATTGTAAGATGGGAATATTGTAAATCCCCCCCTAAGCACTTCCTCTCGCTGCCTCCTGGATATCTAACTGCACCCCTATGTGTATAGATCCCCCTTCAAACATGCCAGGGTAGGTATAAATGCTGCTATCTACCCGTGGAGGTGCTTCTAAAATAATGCTCATAGTGTAAGAAATAGGAAGAGATGAGACTAGAAGGAGGTGGTGGGGGATGCGTAAGAGAGAGGAAAGTGAAGCGGAGGATAGATAAGGAAGCTGAAAGATGTGAGATATGTTAGGAAAGAGAAGCAAAGACAACAAGAATATCGGATCCCGCAGGCAGACAGGGGGGGAAGAAGGGTCTCGCTAGCAAATAGCATTCCACCGCCTAATTCAAGTTTAAGCAGAGGTTTTGCTCACCAATGCTGTATGCAAACAGCATGCAAATAAGCTGTGTACAAAAGGTGTGCACTAAACACGGAGAGCAAGCCATGCACATGTGCACAGGGGTCTGCATTAGCAACACCTATATTTGGTGCACTGAAAAAAACTGTTTGGCATTTCTGCACATGTGCTGGATTGCTATCTGGGTCATATAGCAATATTATTCTGCGCAGGATATGGATGTTTATGCACCGGATAGCATTCCCACAGAGTAGAGGAGTAGCCTAGTGGTTAGAGCAACTGCCTAGTACCTAGAAGATCAAGGGTTCAATTCCCACTGGCACTCCTTGTGACTTTGGGCAAGTCACTTTACCCTCCATTGCCTTGGAAGAAAAGGCTGGCAATCTACTTCCAGTGATACATTGCCAAGAAAACCCAGAGGCAGCTGGGTCACTATGAGTCAACACTGACTTGATGGCACTAAAATAAAAAAAAAGCATTCCCACACATGTGCATAACATTGATTCAGCACACCTTCCCTGTCCTTTTTTATTTCCACCACTTTCTTCGGCAAAGCCAGATAAACGTTGCAGGCACTGTACGCTGAAGATAGAGAACAAGTGGGCATAAACTCCTCACCAGCACTGACCGCAGACCTATGAGTTAACCCTTTACGCCACCTCAGCGCTTGCAATAAAATCCCAGCTTTGAGCTCAGTCTTGTGGTCTGTGCACGTCTCTGCCTCTGTGCTGCAAAGCTAATTGCTTCATGGACATGGATTTAAACGTGCTGCTGTCTGCTCGAGGCTGTCTCTGCATAAGCCTAGTGCTTGTTACTGCACTGGCCTCTTAGAGGGGACACCATAGCATGGAGCCCCTCACAGCCAACAGGAGTGCACATGCTCCAAACATTAGAGGGAACATTCTTTATTATTTATTTAACTCTGTTTTTAAACCGCCTTTCTAATAGTCAAGGCGGTTTAAAACAAACTCTGAACAATAGAACAACTCTCTGGGTACATGGTAAGTTTTACATAAAAGGATAAAAATATTCATACATTTGAAAAAGAACTGAAACTTAGTGACAAACTTGTTTGAATGGGTTTTATTTCCACAAAGTTTGGTTATTCAAAACTTTGTTTTCTTACAAAAGGAAAAATTCCTCAGAAAAAAACTCTCAGATGTGTGTTGTCTTTAATTTTATGCTAATTTTTTAAAGAAATTACAAAGGTAATTACAGGTTCCATGGGGGTACTGCTCTAGTATGGCCCCCTCCCACCACTGCAGGTTCCTTCTTGTCTGCCCCACTGTTGAGGGAGAGCTGAGTGATCTGGGAATGGGTGGAAAAGTGAGACAGATAATAGGAAGATAAGTGTTAGTTTTACTTTAATGAAGTAACTGATAGTAAAACTTTAACATGTTCGATATTGCAATGAGCATACTCATAGCTACAGCATTGCTAAATACCCTGCTGTCCTTGAATCCGCAGCTCTCTAGTGCTGCCACATCTTCCTGCCCCGAGACTTCAGCAGAGGTCAAGTGCTGCTCCCCGGAGGGTGGCAATAGGAGGGGGCCCTACTACTGGTAAGTTTGTTGGAGAATAGCGGTTTATGTAAATAGACTGCTGCAATATTTTTAATAAGACGAAGGCCTTGGGCATGATGCTTTCATTAAAATCACATCAGAATGTAAGAGTAAATGACTGGCTTCTGGTTACTCTCTCTCTTAAACCCCAGATTAATGTGAGCACCCGACATATTGACAAAATGACTGTGAAACTTAAAATAATGAATGTCTTTGAAGTGGTTGGGGCAGGCAGCCTGAACATGACCCAGAAAAGAAGGGTCAAACATTCTCCATTTGCAGCAGGAAGCTTCGCCCACCAGGGATCGCCGTCAGGGCTCCTCTTTCCTGAAACCGAGCACAGGATAGGATCAATGTTCCCTCTAATTTTCTGTAGGCTGTGTGCACATAAAATATCAGCTGTGCAGCTTTTGAAGGAAGGTTAAATTTTTGTGCGCCACATAACGACACTCGGAGTTATGTACTTTAAAATTTGACTACACGTCAGAATACAGTATTTACACCACATTGATTTTAATCAAATTAAATGAAAATAGACGATTACTAAATGAAGCAGGAAATTTCTAGTAATTACAATCACAACTTTTAAATGTTAAGACGTCTGTGTTTTCTATCAGAATCAGAACCGTAATTTTTGTACGCTCTGTTGTAAAGTATGTGCACTCGCTCGGTGAGGTGTGTATGCGCGCACACGTGCACAGCTTAGAGGGAACAGTGGGTAGGATGTGAGGGGGCAAAACACCAGCCCTGTGTGAACCTCCAAGCCATTTTCTTAACAGCTGTAGGAGGGCAGCGTTTGCTTTGCTGCAGGCATTGCATTAATCCAGGGCAGGGAAACAAGCTCGAGGCAGAAGACTGTAGTAAATTTCACAGCTAAATGCAAGTAATACAAATCTAGGGGTTGTCACAAGCAGAGCCCCATTCTCTCCCTCTACCTCAGTTACTGGATGCAGCAACTATAGGGAGACGTAAGAAGATCCAGAGAAATCTCAGGTCACAACGCCATTAGTTCAGACGTTTCTCAGCTGCAGGTGCCTGGCACTCTTTGAGAGCCACAAACTACTAGGGATGGAATCTTCCAGCATAAAACAGGACCTCCTGCCTCTGTAACACCAGGATGGACAACCGATGCCAGTGCTTCGGTGGTATCCACTGGTTTTAAAGAGAAGCCTCACTAGCTGTTGGTGCTGGTGGCACCAGTATTCTAATGGAGGTTCCCAGAACATCTATAAATATGCCAGCAGGAGGCTCCTGGAGCATAAAAAAAAGATTTCAATAAATCCATAAGCATGGAGACTTAAAGGGACCTCAAACAATCGGAGCTCTAAGTAAGCTGAACAGGACCTTCAGTATAACAGTCCTTTCGGCCGCCACTACATATGCTCTGAGATCTTGGAGCATATCTAGTGGTGGCCCTAAGGGCCTCTTTGGCTTACTTATAGCTCCAATTGTTTGAGGTCCCTTTAAGTCTCAAATGCTGTGATCTGGCTTACTTTGTGTCTTGTTGCTTTTTGGCCTAGATCTGTGTAGGTTTTGTAATTTTGCAGTTTGCATGGAGACGCAGGTGTAAGAAGAGTGTTAGATGTGAAATAAACTTGGCAAGAATCCATGGTTGGGAGATGTGTGCAGCTGTAGAGTATTGTACGCCACAGGAGGAAGTTAAAGATGCCATTGAACTGCATCAAAGTACTGAAACTCATGACAGAAGAGCCTTTTAGCACCATGATGGAAGAACAGGTTTGAAAATCCACCTGCAGGATTACTGAATTTTGATTTACCCATATGGCCTCCAGTGAGCCACTAGATCACTCTGTTAGTGCCATGGGCTCCAAAACTCTTTTACAGTAGACTACATTATACCATGTGTTCAACCATGGCGGAAGCTCCCTAAGAGAACGTCCAGAAGCAGAACATGTTCTGCCCCCAGCCTGTTTCCCCATCCTAGTGTCCTGCAAAGAGGAACCACAGTCACTGTCTGTTCTGCTGCATGTACCAAAAGAGCACGATAGAATCATAGCAATGCAGGGCAATGTCGAACTCTGCTGCTTAAGGGGACAAAATATCCAAGACGCCAAGAATCTAGGGCACTTATTGAATTCTAAGGAAAGTGATGGATTAATGCCAGAAGAAAAAGTTATGCTGTGGCTTCCCATCAAACTTTCTTTTTCTAATATTATTAAAATCTCAAAGAAGACCATCGGAAAGCCTCCAGTCTGTACCTAAGGCTCCTGAGTAACCAGATAGCGCCTTCATTGCTCATTAAAAGAGCTTAACATAATTGGGAGATCATTTTGGTCATGCTAAGTTTAGTTTACCTTTTCACTTACTAATACTGCCTTTCAGACACATCAAGGTGGCTTCCAATCTCAGTAACCAAGGGCTAAATTACAAAATTAACAAACAATAGTAACAGCAGAGACATGGCTCCAAATCATGAGAGGAACAGGGATGAGGAATGAGAGGAACAGGGTGGAGAAAAATCCCATCCATTCCTTATGTCATCCAGGACACATTCTTCCAGCAGGTGCACAAAGTGTGTTTTGTTTTATGGGGCGAAAATAAGAATTCATGCCATAGAACGGTTATTGAGAAACTGATTCTTCTCTTAGATTGAGTTGAAGCTTGAACCACAAGGTTTATCTTTACTGCAGTGCAGCCGGGGAAGGACATCCACAGTTTGTGTCTCTTTTCCTCTGCTCACTTCCTAGGTGAAACCTTTGGCTGTCCCTCTTTTTTACTGTCAAAATGAAGTGCTGGGGCCTGCTAAACTGACACAAATCTCAGCTCAATGAAAATCAAAGAGCTAATTTAAGTGCAGTGGTCTCTTAATCTGCTCCTAATCACTTCTTGCATCAATAGCTTTCAAAATCAAACATAATCATGCCCAGACATGGTTAATTGCTCCCCTAATTATAGCACCTAGCAAAGGGGAGGAGTTAGATTTAACGCAGCCTTGTATTGTTTGTTTCATACAAAACACCACAAACTTTCTGAACAAGCTAAAAGACATTGAACAGCGACCACCTGATGCTCTCCTGGTCACAGTGGATGTGGAATCACTATACAGCAACATTCCGCATGCAGATGGAATAAATGCCGGTGACAAATTCCTTAGGGCATCTCCCATGGACCACCAATATACCCCAGAAATTTACAAAATTGATAGAATTCATTCTAACTCACAACTACTTCAGCTTCAATAAGAGTATCTATCTAAAAATCATGGGCACGGCTATAGGTACAAGAATGGCCCCCCAATATGCCAACATGGCAGAACTGGAAGAGACATTTTGAAGGAATATCCAACTAAATCCTTCAAATATTACCGGTGCATCGATGACATCTTTATAATTTAGACTAAGGGAGAGGAGTCCCTCAAACAATTACACAATTCTTTTAACACATGCCATCCCACAATCAGATTCAAAATTGACTACTCCATAGAAAAAGTTCACTTCCTAGACACCACAATTTCCATCAACAATGTCAATATACAGACATCCATTTACAAGAAACCCACCGACAGATGCAGCCACCTTCGCAACTCTAGCTTTCACCTTGCACATACAAAATAGGCCATCATACACAGCCAAGCAACATGGTATCACCGCATAGGCTCTGACCCAAAAGACAAGGATAAACACCTACAAAATCTGCCTGAATCCTTCGGACCAAAAGGCTACAGTCCCCAAATCATCTCCAAGATGGTTGACACGTCACTCAAAACACCCAGAGACAACTTACTACAATTCAGAGAAAAGGCAGCCTCTAAGAGAGTCTCCCTTCCAGTGACGCACAACCCAGAGACAATTTACTACAATTCAGAGAAAAGGCAGCCTCTAAGAGAGTCTCCCTTCTAGTGACACACAACCCAGAAACAACTTACTACAATTCAGACAGCCTCTAAGAGAGTCTCCCTTCTAGTGACGCACAACCCAGAGACAACTTACTACAATTCAGAGAAAAGACAGCCTCTAAGAGAGTCTCCCTTCCAGTGACGCACAACCCAGAGACAACTTACTACAATTCAGAGAAAAGGCAGCCTCTAAGAGAGTCTCCCTTCCAGTGACGCACAAACCAGAGACAACTTACTACAATTCAGAGAAACGACAGCCTCTAAAAGAGTCTCCCTTCCAGTGACGCACAACCCAGAGACATCTTACTACAATTCAGAGAAACGACAGCCTCTAAAAGAGTCCCTTCTAGTGACGTAGAACCCAGAGACAACTTACTACAATTCAGAGAAAAGGCAGCCTCTAAGAGTCTCCCTTCTAGTGACGTACAACCCAGAGCTGGAAAAACAGAGAACAATCATAAAAGACTTACAATTGCTACTCCAGGAAGATGAATTACTGAGAGAGATATTTCCTGATGCCCCAATATTGGCTTTTCAGCAGCCACCCAATTTGAAACAAAAATTAGTGAGAAGCAGACTCCCAATAGGAGCCCAAAAAGATGAAAATGGCACAAATCCCTGCAATATGCCAAGCTGCACCATGGTATTCCACCGAACTGCGATCATCACTCCTCCACCTGCACAAGCTAGAGAGACGATTGCGCCAATCACGCTCCACCGAAGCACAGAATGCATATAGCCTACACCTAAAAAAGCACCAAGAAGCAATAATGGAGAGAAGGAAGCAATTCCATACGGACCTCCTGAAGCAATCGATGAGCAAGCCACACGACCTCTTCAATATAGTGAAGACACTGACAAGAGAACCAGCCCCAGACCAGCCATACATGCCGCAACCGCAGGTTTTTGCAGATTATCTCCAGTCAAAAATGCTCCAGACTGACAAGAGCACAAGTCCCACAAGCCACACTCCGTGACACAAACCGACCAACCCAACGCCACGGACCAAATTCACCACCATATCAAAGAGAGAGATTGAGGACACCATCGCCTCCATCAATACCACTACTGCACCAAATGACCCCTGTCCAGCGTTCTGGATAAGAGAACTACGCTGCGATCTCAGCCAGTTCCTGAATAAAATCATAGAGTAGTCATTCTCAACGGGAGCCTTCCCACAAAGGCTGAAGCATACCTCCATCAGGCCGCTGCTGAAAAACAACAAACTGGACCCTCTAAAAGTCGAGTCCTTTAGACCAATTTCAAGCATCCCACTTCTCGCCAAGATAATTGAAAAGGTAGTCCAACGCCAAATTCAACAACACATCGAGACTGATGCCCCTTTGGACCCATCTCAGCACGGATTCAGGGAGGTACATGGCATAGAAACCCTCCTCACCACCCTCTTCAACACCATAATCTTGGGAATTGACAACATTTGACATGGATTTGCTCTTATCTTCATGGATATCGCAGCGGCTTTTGACTCCGTAAGCCACGAGATACTCCTGGGACGTCTCGAGGAAAAGGGAATACAGGGCACAGCTCTAAGCTGGTGCAAATCCTACCTGTCCAACAGATGGCAGCACGTGAGAACTGGCACCACAACCTTGGAACCGTTCCTACAAAAACAAGGTGTGCCTCAGGGGTCCTCGCTATCGGCATTGATGTTTAACATATACATGCAACCCATCTGCGCCATTATCCGCTCATTTAACGTCTCCTGCCTGGTATACGCAGATGACATTCTGCTATACATGCCATTTGCAACAGACCAGCCAGACTTCTCCCCTCTAACAAGCTGCTTCGACGCAGTTGCTGACTGGCTCCATACGCAAAATCTCCGAATAAACCATAACAAAACAGATGTCTTCTTCATCACGAGGAACCAAGGATTCACCCCCCACCCTCCTTAATGGTGTAGAACGCCGAGCTGATAACCAAACCCACAATCCGATACCTAGGTGTGACCTTGGACCAATGGCTGGACATGAAAACCCACATAAGTAACACAGTCAAGACAATATACCATAAAATACGTACACTACGGCATCTACAACCTCTACTGGACCCCGATGACTTTTGAACAATCTATCAAGCCCTAGTAACCCCACACTTTGATTACGCCAATGCAATCCTATACAGACTCCCTCAAACATCACTGAACCCACTCCAGCTTGCAATCAATGCAGCCATTAGAGTTCTATACGGAGTCTCAAGAATGGACCACATTACACCAATCCTGAAGAAACTCCACTGGTTACCAATCAATGGCAGACTATGTTACAAGATCCTAGTAATGACCTTTTAAGCCATAAACAACCCTCCATCTCCATCTCCGAGCTAATCCACCTCACACCCCCGAACAGACTCAGAAGATCAACAGCTATCAATACATTGATAATTCCAAAAGAAACAACGAAGTGCACCCAGGTGACATCTAATAGGGCTTTCAGGCTCTATGCACCCAGATGTTGGAATGCCCTCCCCACACCCATCCGAGCAATCACCGACCTGGCCCAATTCAGGAAGGCACTGAAGCACCACCTATTCATACGGCACTACCCTGAGATCAGCCTCAAAGAGATCAACCTGCAAACCTAATCACCTTGACTCTCCCAATAGCGCACCCAACACACTGGAGGGCAACCAGCCCCACCGGTGCAACTCCAAGTAGACTTCAGGTGTATAGTAGATTTATTAGTGTAAATAATTTGTAGAAAGTTACCCCAGTTGTGTCCGAGTTACAGTCCCTGTTTACTGTAAATAAATGCAGCCCTGACTGCATTGTATAAGGTCCTGTTAAATGTACACCGCACTAATGTGAATAGCGCGGTATAGAAGAGATGTTAAATAAATAAAAATAAAATAAATGATAAAATACTTTGAATCAGACCATACAGGAACCAATAAGGACATTGGTTTCCTCTCGCATTGTAAGCAGTAAATATTTACAGCCTGATCTCCAACAGGACTCAACAAATACACGTACTTTCTGTCCCATTATAATAGCCTGGGCACCCTCCGATCACCATCCATCCCTTCCTCCTCCCCTCCTGTCCAGCTAATGCTGTATACATCCCTGTATATATATTTTAGTATCAACATCTGTTGCTCATACTGTTTTGACCTGAGGAAGAAGGTTTTACCTTCGAAAGCTAGTCTACGAATGTATGAAGTTAGTCCAATAAAGAGGTATCGCTTTATTTTCCTTTATATTGAACTATTATTGTTTGTCCCGCAATTTCAGTGCTCCTCCTGGCCTGAGGCAAGTCACTTGACCCCCTGGGGACAGGAAAATACCTGATTGTAATTGACCTTGTACTATTCCCCTCCGTTTGTGGTCTGTTGTCTGGAGCGATAAGGAATTTACTGTTCTGTTCCCATTCTGTCAGTAGTATATGTCTTGGTCTCACTTGGTTTTAATGTGTTTGTCTTGCCCATGATATGTTAACACTTTTACTCTTCTTTCGCAAACCGCCTTGATGTCAAGCTAGCAAAAGCAGTATATAAAATACCATAAGAAAGACAGAAGGCTTAACTGTAAAGCATTAGACCATTCTTCTAATTTTTGTAGTTCTGTGCAAATCTTCATCTCTGAGAATGGTTTGGACAGTTCAGAGCATTGTAGTATGTGTGTGTTTCAAATCTGATTGTAAACTGCCTTTAATGCTGTTGAATATGGCAGTATAGAATTGTTTTAAAATAAATAAGTAAAAAGGCAAACTTTTCCTTTTAACCCTTCAGCAATATCACCCACAAAGACATTGAACAGTATCGGTCCCCGGACCGATCCCTGAGGTACTCCACTATCCGCTCTCCTTTCTTCAGAGTGAATTCCGTTTACCACCACCCTCTGTCACCTGTCAGTCATCTAGTACTTGATCCAGTTCACCACCTAGGGACCTATCCCCAGGCTGCTCAGTTCATTAATAAGCCTCCTATGAGGAACAGTATCAAAGGTTTTGCTGAAATCTAAGAAGACCACATCCAAATGCCCTTGATCTAGTTCTCTGGTTACCCAGTCAAAGAAATCAGATTTGTTTGCACAATCTTCCTTTGGTAAAACTATGTTGCCTCTAATCTTGCATCCCATTGGATTCTAGAAAGATCACTATACTTTTCTTCAGCAGTGTTTTCATGACTTTTTCCACCACAGAGGCAAGGTTTACCGACCTGTAGTTTGCTACCTCTTCTCCGTTACCACCTTTCTGAAGAACCACATCAGCCCTTCTCCACTCCCATGAAACCTCCCCTGTCTCCAAGGATCTATTAAACACATCTTTTAAAGGTCCTGCCAGAACCACCCTGAGCTCCTTCAGTATCCTGGGATGTATCCCATCCGGTCCCATGGCCTTGTCCACTTTCACTTTTGCAAGTTGTTCGTAAACACTTTCTTCCATGAATGATGTGGCATCTACTCCGTTCCCATTAGTACTTTTGTCAGGATTTCCTTTCGTGAACACAGATGAGCTCATCATCCCTGTCGTAGAATGTAGGAGAGGACAGGCTAACGATTGTCAGTCATGCATGCAGGAATTTTCTCTAGCAATATTAGGATCCCTTCTCTTTCTGGCCAGCAGTGCTGTGTATCGAGCGTTATATGACAACATGTCCAAGCAGTTCATACATCTTCATATGGGATGACTAATGCGCACGTAACCCTGCTCACCGTCACCGAGTACAGCTCTCGCAGGCGTATTCAGCTCTGATTTCAGCGCAGTCTTACTAACCCCAGATGCCAGAAGTCAACCAAATACACCAAAGACATGCACAGGGTATGTTTTTGGACAGGTTTTCAGCATTAGGTTCCTAAAGATGCATTTCAGCATAGCCAACACTGTTAATCTTAAAGGTCACCCCCCCTAAATGTACAGACGACTTCCAGAGGGAACTTGTATTTTTTGTATGTATTTTCCTCTGTATACTTTGGAGGTTGTCCCAGGCCACGCCTTCTGCCCTTCTCCCGGACACAGCTCAGCCGGGGAGAGGAAGCTAAAGTTTGTGAATGTTATTTTTACCTTCAAAGGGTGTCTAGCACTGTATTCCCATACTCAAACAGAGAATGTCAGCAATGGAAAACTACTAAGAGTGACATTAAAGGAATGAAAGCCTAGTGAGCTGAATTAATATAATAGAAAGGGAAGGGAAGGGAAGGGTGTGAATGGAGGAATAGCCTAATGATAGAAGCAGTTGGCTGAGAACCAGCAAAGTCAGGGTTCAAATCCCACTACTGTTCCTTGTGAACTTGGGTAAATTACTTAACTCTTCATTGCCTAAGGTAGATTGAAAGCTCTCTGGGGATAAGAAAAGGTCTACTATACCAGTTGCCTTTTCTTTATGGAAGCAGAGGAGTAGACTAATGGTTATAGCAGCAGACTGTAATCTAGGAAAGCTAGGGTTGAGATCTCACTACCACCCCTTGTGCTCTTGGGTAAGTCACTTAACCCTCTATTGCTTCAGATTGTAAGCCCTCTGGCAACAGGAAAATAGCTGCTGCACCTGGATATAATTCACCTTGAACTTCTCAGAAGAGGCATGAGCTAAATCTAGTTCCCTTAAAAGATTGAATTAGTACAAGTTTGAAACCTGCACAGACTGAGGCTTCTGCTACATCTACTGATCATTTCCAAAGCTTTCAAAAACATTTCTCATTCAGATGACAATTTTTAGATGGGTTACCTTACCAAAGAGGGTAATTTTATAGAGGTTGCCTAGGTTAACACAGTTGTTCTGCTCGGAATAATATTGATGAAATGTTGTTCTGAAATTTTCTCCGTAAGAATGCATATCCTTATGTATAACAGCTGGCTGTAAATTCAGACTCTAGAAGATTAATGTTAAAATCCTAGAGTTTAAAATGCTTCTTTAGAAGTGTATGAAAGAGAAAAGGGGAAGAAGTGTGCAGGAGAATAGGGAGCCCATGGCCTGCAGTCTTTCACATTTTTTTTTAATTATCCTTTTCTTTCACTTTCTCTCTGGAAGTTCATGAATGAGACAGTTTATGTTTGCTCATAACTAAAGACAGGCAACGTGAATACACACAGCGGGGGACTGAAAGCCTCACAGCACACAGGCATCCCAAGGCTCAGACCACAAAAAGGTGAAAAAGAGAGTGTTCCGAGCTCTAGTGACCAACATAGAAAGAGAAATGATGTTGGCAGAAAAGGAGCATTTAGTCCTACCAGTTACAGGTCTTGTCTGATCTGTGCTCCTCTCCTTTCCTCAGCTACTAAAGTCCACAAAATGATAAAGGTGGGTTGTGGGGATACTCTGTGGCAAGGAGGTTGACTACAGTTCTTTCAGGGACCTTACTAGTGCTACTTTTCAGGATAACTGTTCAAGCAAACTAATCTGATTATTAGACCAAACCTAATAATGGATATCCTGCAAAGGTGATATATTATAAGAATTAAAACAAATATCAATAAACCAGAGAGATGTATTACTACTATTTGATAAACTAAAGAGTAGCAAATCACCTGGACCAGATGGTATACATCCAAAGGTGTTGAAATAATTTAAATATGAGATTGCAGAACTACTATTAGTAATCTGTGAACTATCATTAAAATCATCTGTAGTACCTGAAGATTGGAGGATGGCCAATGTAACAACAATTTTTTAAAGGGGTACCAGGAGTGATCAGGAAACTCCAGACCAGTGAGCCTGACATCAATACTGGGCAAAATGGCAGAAACCATTTAAAGAATAAAATTACTGAACATGTAGCTAGTCATGGTTTAATGGGAGAAAGTCAGCATGGCTTTAGCCAAGAAAGGTCTTGTCTTACTAATCTGTTATGTTTTTTTGAAGGTGTGAATAAACAGGTAGACAAAGATGAGTCAGTTGATATAGTGTATCTGGATTTTCAGAAAGCCTTTGACAAGGTCCCTCATGAAAGACTCCTGGTGAAATTAAAAAATCATGGGATAGGAGGACTGCGCAGTGTACTATTGTGGATCAGGAATTGGTTAAAAGATATAAAGCAGAGGGTAGGTCTAAATGGCCAATTTTCACATTGGAGAAAGGTGAATAGTGGAGTACCCCAGGGATCTGTGCTGGGCCTGCTGCTTTTTAACCTTTTCATATGGGAATAATGAGTGATGTGAACAAATCTGCAGATGATGCAAAATTATTCATTATTAAAACACAAGAGGACTGTGAAAAATTGCAAGAGGACCTTGATAAACTGGAAGACTGGACATCCAAATGGCAGATGAAATTTAATGTGGACAAGTGCAAAATTATGCACTTAGGAAAGAACAACCCAAACTATGGTTACACGATAAAAGGTTCCACATTAGGAACTACCACCCAGAAAAATGATTTAGGTGTCATTGTGGACAATATGTTGAAACCCTCCGCCCAATGTGTAGTGGCGGCCAAGAGAGCAAATAGAATGCTAGGAATCATAAGGAAGGAATGGAGAATAAAACAAAGGATATTATAATGCCTCTGTATCATTCCATGATGTGATCGCACCTTGAATATTGTGTGTAATTCTGGTCGCCATATCTTAAAAAAGGATATGGAAAAGGTACAGAGAAGAGCCATCAAAATGGTAAAGGGAATGGAAGGATACCCCTATATGGAGAGGCTTAAAAGGTAAGGCTCTTCAACTTGGAAAAGAGACGGCTGAGGGGAGATATTATAGAGGTCTATAAATTTATGAAGGTAGTGGAACAGGTAAATGAACATAAGAACATAAGATAAGAACATAAGATATGCCATACTGGGTCAGACCAAGGTCCATCAAGCCCAGTATTCTGTTTCCAACAGTGGCCAATCTAGGTCATATGTACCTAGCAGTTTCCCCAAGAGACACAAGTAGATCAGTTGTTTACTCCTTCAAAAAGTAGAAAGACTAGGGGACACTCGATGAAACTGAAATGTAGCCATTTAGGACTAATACGAGAAACTATTTTTTCACTCAACGAGTAATCAAACTCTGGAATTCGTTACCAGAGGATGTAGTAAAAGCTGTTAGTGTAGCTGGGTTTAAAAATGTTTGGACAAGTTCCTGGAGGAAAAGTCCATAAACCATAATTAAAGAGGACCAGAGAAATCCACTGTTTACCCCGGGATAAGCATTGTGGAATCTATGTGCTTTTTTGGGAATCTGACAGGTTCTTGTGACCTGGATTGACCATGGTTGGAAACGGGATACTGGGCTTGATGGACCTTGGTCTGACCTAGAATGGCATTTCTTATGTTCTTATTAGGAAAGCTGAACAAGCCAGATTACTTACACATTCTACAAATTCCATGCTAACAGAATACCCAATCTTGGTCTCACATACACACACACACACTACAAATAGATCCTTGCCAATAAGTGACCATAAAGTGAAAAGAGAAATATATAGACAAGAATTAAAACTAAAACCTCAGAAAGCCAGACACTGCACGCAGTGCAACACCAGAGAAACCGAAAGAAGTGTGTTTCCCCCTGTATTGCACAAAACCAAAGACAGTAGATGTCAGGAATGGCATTAAGAGAGCAGCAGGCAGGGCAATAGCCCCGGGCCCCCAAGCCAGAGGGGATCTTAGATCTGTCTGACTGGAAACGGCACGGCTTGCTAGTGGGCTTTAGGTCCCTTCTGAGGTTTTTGCCTTGGGCTAGGCCCCAGCCATGTCCAATACCAATCCAGACTCCTGGCAGATGTACTTTCCAAACACCAACATTTTCCAGTTACAAAATAGAAAATGAAATTATTTTTTTCTACCTTTATTGTAAGGTCATTTTATTTTTCTAATGGTGTTGGTCCCAATCTCTGTTTTTTGTATTGTACTGTCTCTTGTATTGTACTCTCTGTCTTAACTAGATTGTAAGCTCTACGAGCAGGGACTGTCTTCTACACGCATTTGGATAGGGCTGTGTACACCTTGTACTGCTTTATAAATGATTAATAGTAGTGGTCATTTTTTATCTTCCTCTTTCTTCTCTTAGCTCTCTTTTCATGGTCTCCCCTCCTTTTGCCATTTCTTCTCTCTCCTCCTGTCTTCACTTTCTCCCTTTTAAACACTGATCTCTTCTTTTCAGTTTTCTTCCATTTATTTTTCTGCTTCTCTATCCAGCTTTCACTCCTTTTTACCAACCACTCCTCAATTTCATCTTTTTTTGCTGTATCTAGTTATTGCTTTCCATCTCTTTCCCTCACCCCAACCCTCCCATTTCCCAGCTTTCTCTCCTTCCCCAACCTCTTATTTCCTAGTCTTTCACTAACTCTCCCCCTCTCTCCCCATGTCCATTATCAACCCCTCTCCCCGTCCTGCTTCCCTTCCTCCATGTCTACCATCTTCTCTCTGTCTCCCTATCCCCCATGTCCAACACCTCCCCGCTTTGTCCCTTCTCCCCCCCCCTATGTTCAGCATACCCCTTCTGTTCCTATCCCCCATATCCAGCTTACTCCTTCTGTCCCTATCCCCCCATGTGTAGCGTACCCCTTCTGTCCCTATCCCCCCATGTGTAGCGTACCCCCTCTGTCCCTATCCCCCCATGTGTAGCGTACCCCCTCTGCCCCTATCCCCCCATGGGTAGTGTACCCCCTCTGCCCCTATCCCCCCATGTGTAGCGTACCCCCTCTGTCCTTATCCCCCCATGTGTAGTGTACCCCCTCTGTCCCTATCCCCCCATGTGTAGCGTACCCCCTCTGCCCCTATCCCCCCATGTGTAGCGTACCCCCTCTGCCCCTATCCCCCATGTGTAGCGTACCCCCTCTGTCCTTATCCCCCCATGTGTAGCGTACCCCCTCTGTCCATATCCCCCCAGGGGTAGCGTACCCCCTCTGCCCCTATCCCCCCATGTGTAGCATACCCCCTCTGCCCCTATCCCCCCATGTGTAGCGTTTCCCCTCTGGCCCTATCCCCCCATGTGTAGCGTACCCCCTCTGTCCTTATCCCCCCATGTGTAGCGTACCCCCTCTGTCCCTTTTCTCCCATGTCCACCATCTCCCCATCTCACTCCACCTCATGTCCAGCTAACTCCCCCCTGCCTTTTGTCCCATCCCCGCTTTTCCTGTTCCAGTAGCGGCAGTGGTGGCAGCTCTCCTATAAAAAAAGAAAAGTGGGTCTTTGTGACTCTGCGCTTGGAAGGATGCTCTGGTTCTGCCCCCTCTGATGCGAGCAGATGTCAGAGGAGGAAGGGGCCAGACTAGCCTTGCAAGAGCAGAGTCAGAAAGACCTGGGGTTGTTAGTTTTATTGGAGGGCTGCCGCCGTTGCCACAGCCTGACCAGGAAAAGCAGCAGCAGAGCGAGGGTGGGGGCAGGCAGCACGGGGAGGGGGGCAGAGGCCGGTGGTCAATGGTTGGCAGAAAACCAGACCTTCATTGGTCAGTTTTACTGCCGGCCAGCAGCTCAAAAATGTCTGGCCTAAAAAAGGTCAGTTGGCAACCCTACCCCCAAACCATCCAAAAGGTGTCTTGCAGCAACTCTTTTAAGGGCCTGATTTACTGTTTTCCCATTTTCTATGGGAAAAGAAAGCTTAATAAATCAGGCACTTAACATGCTATTACACAGTACCAACAGAAGGCAGCAACCCTTCTCCTCCTCCCCCAAAACCCAACGAGTACATTGGCAGCAGCATGCTGGTGCCTCTTTAAAGCTACGCCAGAGGTGACTTCGCCAGAGGTGCTTCACATATCACCATGGCCTGATAATATGAAGCAAAAAAAGATCTCTCATAGACCTCCCCCCAGCCATCACCCAAGTCTCTCTCTCTTATTTATTTATGTATTTATTTGTCACATTTCTATACCACCCCTTCCAGAGATCAGGGGCGGTTTACAAGGAACTTAAGAAACAGGTACATGGAACACGAATAAAACGTTTTACAGGTAACTTGATTTGCGGGTAGGGTCAGTGGGTTGGAGGTTACAATTTTTTAGGAACTATGTACAACTTGGCTATATTCAGGAATTTTCATGCTCACGTTTGCTCTGCACTGCCCTTATCTTGGTTGGGTGAGCCGCCTCTGTGGTGCGTGTGTGTTTTCTGTTCCGTAGTGCATGGTAAAGAGGTGGGGTTTTAGGTGTTTTCTGAAATCTTTGAGGTCTTTTGTTGCGCGGATGTGTAGTGGGAGGGAGTTCCAGATGTTGAAGGCAGCATAGGAGAATGCTCTGGAGTTGGTGGTTTGTTTTGTTTTGCGGATGGAGGGTGGCTAAAAAGGTTAGGGCTCTTTAACCTGGAAAAGAGACGGCTGAGGGGAGATATGATAGAAGTCTATAAATTAATGAACGGAGTGGAACGGGTAAACGTAGATCGATTGTTTACCTTATCAGAATATAGAAAGACTAGGGGACATGCAATGAAGCTACAGGGTAAACTATTTAAGACTAATAAAAGAAAATATTTTTTCACTCAACGTGTAATCAAACTCTGGAATTTGTTACCGGAGGATGTAGTAAAGGCTGTTAGTGTAGCTGGGTTTAAAAAAGGTTTGGACAAGTTCCTGGAGGAAAGGTCCATAAACCATTATTAAGAAGGGACCCAGGATATCAATGCTTGAACCAATACAAGCATTGTGGAACCTGTGTCCCTTGGGGAAACTGCTAGGTACATATGAC